>JAPDNY010000011.1:61147092-61862104 GCA_029375565.1 Gekko gecko | reverse complement strand
TAACTTTACCTTATTGCGATCTGTGGACAGCCCCACCTACCCTCACCACCTCACCTGGTGGTGACTGAGTCCACCTGACCAAGCACCTCTTGCTCGGGGATGGCTGGGCAAGTTTTGAGGGAGCGCTGGGACAGTCTAGTGTGTCGCTATCTTCGGCTGATAAGCTCTGGGTTAGTGAGGTTCAGCAACAAAAAGCAACAGTCCCAATAATCATGTGCTAGCTATTTACATTTATTTACATAATTATAACTGAGCTGGTATACACTTACAAAGTGCTTCACCAGACAACACATTTGAAAGCAGAGAGAGACAGTATTACATATTCACATATACATAACAGTGGTGAAAAAACACCAATCAGCATTCAGTGCTGAGTCATTATGTACAGGCACCCTGCTATGGTCAGAACCGGTATGAACTAGATAATGTAGCTGTCATGTACCGTCAGATAGATCACCAGCCTTATGCCTTACCAAGCAGCATTCATATGCTGACATAGTGGTGGGGCCAAGGTGGGGTCCTTATCCAGGGTTATTTCTCCCCCCCCCCATCTACCCTGCAGTTGGTTCAAGCACTGGAGTTAGACATGGACTGACACAGGGTTTAGCTCAGTAGTAGAAATTATATGTTGTCATTCTAGGATGTTTCTCTACTATTAGTTGTCATTGAGTGTGTCACGGTGCCTGCTGAGCCTGAGCCCCTGGCTCCAGCAGAGGAGCTAAGTCCCTCCAGGGATGAGCTCCCGTCATCAGAAACTTCTGCACCTGACAGCGCGGCAAGTGCCAAGGCGGGCCCAGCAACAGCTGGGGCAGATCCCCACTCGCCTGGCATGCCCCCCAATTTGCCACCACCGGTGTCTCGTTTGTGAGAGCAGCACCGCCAGGACATGGTGGCCCAGTGGCGAAAAGCATGCATGCGCACCCGGTGCTCGTTTAGCCCTGAGTACTAGCGGGAGCCGGGACATGCTTGGAACATGCTAATTGCCGCCTGCTGGGAGTACTATTTAGTCATTGCTGGCACATGGATAACTCGTGCCAGCAACTGGTCAGTTTGACAACGTTCTGCACCACCCCACTCAGTTTCCTGCCTCCTGTCTTGTTCCCTCAGCTCCTCGACCTCGGTTCATTTGACTCCGCTCAACTCTGCACCTTGAACCTTTGCTGCCCGGACTCCTGACTCTCAGAACTCTGACCCTTGGACTATGCTAACAGTTTGTGATTTGGATTTGGTTTCTCCGGTTATCTGACTTGCCTGGTTCCTGACTCTGGACTGCCCCTCAACTACCCCACCTGTCTTGCACCCTCAACTTTTTCTTCCCGGTGATTGTTGGGTTGCCTGGTTCTGACCTCAGGTTGTATTTTGACCGTCCCCATGCTTGCCTGGCCCGCAGCCCAGCCCATGACAGAGTGTCAGGCTCCTGATGGCCCTGTGCTGGTTGTCCGCCGGACACCATTCCATCTTTTCCTCTAGGTCCCCTTCGGGGCGATTCCCCAGGGTGGGGGGAGGTAACCAAGGCATTGAAGCAGGAGCTTGAGGGGTCTCAGAAAGATGGGTCGTCAAGAGGGTTCCTTCACCGCTCTCCCTGTCTCCGCTTGCTGACTCATGGCCGCATTCATGACCACCTGGGTTCCCTTCCCTTTCTTGGCATCTCTCTCTTTGCCCTGTCGATATCAATATCTCTCCTCCTCAACCCGCTCCCAGCTTTCTCCTTTTATTACTCCCCCACACCCTTTCCACCCCTCCCTCCTGGGCCCCACCTCCCTTCAAAGCTCAGGACACCAAGTCCACTTCCAGGTCCTTCCCCGAGGAATTGCTGGCCTCTCTCATCATCAGCTCCTTTGTCTGCTGGCCCTCCTTTCATCTGGCCTCACCCCAGCCCAACCAGGCTCTGGACCGCCAGCCAGGGAAGGGGGTGTGCCCAGCCCATCATCTTGCCCTGTGGCCAGTCCCAGCTCTCAGCTGGCACTTCTCCTTGTCGCTGTGGGTCTGTGTTCTCGTTGCCTCCCATTTCTCCATCTCTGCTGGTGAGTTGGGGCACTGGGCAGCACTGTGGGGAGGCAGTGTTGTTAGCAGGGGGGCTTGCCTGGTGGGTTCTGGGCTAGCCCCGGGGCACCCCGCCTCACACTGAAGAAGCCTGTGATTTCCTCAAGGCTGAGTTGGGGAAACCTTGAACCTAACTTGTGTACAGTTGCTCAATCATTCCTGATTTTATATGTTCTATTCCTGTGTGCACTATTCCTACTCTGGATTGGGATTACAGCACACATGTAGAGGGAACTGTGTCCTCCCACACACACATTGTTACCCCAAACAGAAACAGCCCATGAAAGGAATTATTTGATCCCTTGTGTAAGACCATATGGTACCACATGATTTCCTGAAATGGGCTTCCCCCTGGATCATTTCTGTTTGGAGTAGCAGCATAGAGGAAAGACTGGAGCACCTTCTGCCCATGTGCCTGATCCACAGCAGAAATCAGGTTTGATTGTGAAACCATGCACAGGTTGGTACCATAGTGCCCACCCCATGAGCTCCCCCTCATGGAAATCAGCCCCTTGAGTTCTCAGAACACCACTAGGGCACCACTGTTATGAGAAAGTAACCGCTCGATTTGTATTCTGTGTTGCCACTGCTGTTTTTATGCTGGATTTTAGGCTTAACTGCTGTTTTAATCTTTCATGAAGTTTGGTGCTCAATTGGTTTCTGTGAAGTTCATTTTTATTGCTTCTGTGGCTTTTATTACTAGATTTAATTAGATTTTTGGAAACTGTCTTGAGCTTTTTTATCATAGAGCATGGTGCTCTGTGTGTATATACACACACCACATTCTCTAATAAAAATACCTCAAAGCACTTTCCAAAATCTGGAATCCACACTTACTAGGGCTGCCAAGCCCCTAGTGGGGGTGGGGAATCCCTTGCCCCCAGTGTTACCCCATGACAGCTTTATTAAATAAAATCTTGTCTTTGGTTTGACTGACGAAATCAGTAGCAAAGGCAGAGCTAGCAAGAGGCTGGTGTAAAAACAAGGGCCTGCTATCTCTGTTTACAGAGATAGACCCTTTAGACCCTTGGTTGAGTCAATAACCAGTCCAAATTGTAAATGAAATGGGTTTTATTAGGGGAAAATAATAATTTAGGTTCTTGGGGGGCTGGAGCAATGCTCGTTAATGGCAGTCACAATTTAGAACAGCTCCAACTCCAGCTTTCTGGCCTTAAATCAAACCCTATGACTCAGGCAAAAACATCACTCCCAAATGATGGGGAAATCCTCAGGAGCAAAGAATAAACAAAACCTGAAAGATAAGACTTTGTTAAATGATGGGGAAATCCTCAGGAGCAAAGAATAAACAAAACCTGAAAGATAAGACTTTGTTAAAGGCATACTTTTCACCCGGAGAGATGACACAGTCCTTGGCTACCAGGACTCCTATCACACTTAAAATGGCACACAGCATGAAGAACGCTCTTGAAGGCAATCTTCCAAATGAAGACCCATTGATCCAGAGTGATTTAAGGGAGCTAAAGATTACCTACACGGTATTTTTTGAGACTCTATGGCAGATTTATTAGAACCAATTGACATCAGACTGGCTCAACTTACATCAAACCTCAAAGAAACTTCAAAGTTGGCAGAAAATGCCTCTGAAGTAAGTGTTACGCTTCAGGGAGAAGTCAGAGATCTTCAGAACTCAGAAGAGAAAATGCTCACTAGGATACTTATTAATCGAAATTAATAAATTGAAATTGAAATTAATAAGCCCTGGAAAATCAGTGGAGAGCATTAAACCTGAAGATCCATGGGCTGGAGGAGGACATGGAAGGTACTCAGGACCTTGCAACTTTTAACTCCACGTAGCTAGGTACTGCACTAAACTTAGAAGATGGTGTGGTTGGAACCACTTAGTAGAGTGTGGAGAAATCGTCCAAGGGACATTTTAGTCCAATTTGTATACCCAAGATCCCGAGAAAAAGTGCTTAGAGAAACAAGATGCAGAGGATCATTAAATTTTCATGGGAAAAAAATCCAGTTCCTGTTCTCCTGAAATTCTAGAAAAAAGTAAACAATTTAAAGTCTTTACTGCTAAGCTCTTCAAAGAAAACATCAGATTCTAGTGGAGTGCAGCCTCAGCCATCCAAGTCTACAGGAATAGATCTCTATTTCAGGCCTCAGACTATGCAACAGGTAGAACACTTCTTGAAGCACTTAATCTCCAGCTTTCTCCTGAGGAAGAAGAGGCTCTACAGGAAAAACAACTCCCACTGACAGATCTGAAGCTAAAAGACTCAGATTCCATCTGAATTACTTGTAATGTATTCATTTAAACTTATTTATATCAGTGGCTTGGTAGAATTATTAACCAAGTGACCTATGTTTTGTACAATGTGTAAGACACAATACTACAAGTTGGATTAATTGTTATAATGTTCATCTATAGACTGCATATATAGTTAAGCTTTAATGTTATTGTTTTAAATATATAAATTAACTATAAGAAAATTGATTAGTATTTGAATCTAGGAACACAAGGAACACAATTTTATTTTTATAGGATTTTTTAATAGGATTGTAAGGACAAGACAATTAAACTATAAGTAGTAAAAAACAAAAATTAAGTGGAATTGATTAAAGGGCAATCAAAGGGGGGAAAGTTTTATTGACATCTTATTTCAGTTATTTTTCTAAATAATTCATCAGTTTAGAAACGTTATACTGTAGGAAATGAAGAATTAATATTTAAGGCTATATGCAAAACTTTGATTTTAAAATTAGCCATTTTTTTCCCCTCTTTATATATTGTATTTTGATAACTGTTGGATGTCTTTGCTTTATCAATTTATTTTCTTTAACTTTATGCTGAAGGTGAAGTGACATTTTTGTTATAGGCATACAGCCTGCAGTAACTCATAGATAATTTAAAAGCTGGAGTTAAGTATATATCTTTTGAGTGAACTTCAATTCCCCATATAGTTGGATAGTAGATAGGCAACAGACAGGGAAGACAGCTTGCAAACTCCCTTTTCCCTCTACTTAGGAGGGACTTTGCAATCCAGCCTAATTATTGGGCTTTTTTCAAGTTTTTATTTTTTAAAAAATGTTTTTGGCTGGGTTTTTTTTTTACAGTTTCTAGTTGTAGTTACCAAATTCGAGTGACTTGTTAGAAAGTAATTGATAGTATTGGAACTTAGTTCCCTTATAGAAATAAAGTTCTGGAGGTATTAGGTAATAATTGGGAGTAAGTTCCACTCCCTGGTTTGAGTTTGGGGAGACAATAGGATAGGATTAGTGATAGTTTTTTAAGTGTTTATTATATTGTTTTTATTTTTCGTTGAAGACTTTTAGGATATAAGAGTAGTTAAGACTAAAAATGGTTCACCAATACAAATCTCCATGCGGAATTGTAGAGGTCTTAACAACCAGATAAAATGCAGAAGAATTTCTAATCTATGGTGTAGAGAAACCCAATATTCTTTGTCTACAAGAAACTCATTTGAAAAAAAATGTACTGCAGTTTTAAAAAAATAAGTGGTTCTCTCAAAGTTTTCAAGCACCTGGCTCCTCAAAAGCAAGAGGACTTGTCCTTTTATCCCATGACTATTGAGCTTACTTAAGAGCCTTTGATGAGGGACTTTATCAAAAGCTTTCTGGAAGTCAAGGTAAATAACATCTATTGGGTCCCCCTTGCCCACATGTTTGTTCACTCCCTCAAAAAACATTAACAGGTTAGTGAGACAAGATCTTCCCTTACAGAACCCATGCTGAGTCTGCCTCAATAGTTTTTGTTCATCAATGTGCCTACTAATTCTTTCCTTAATAACAGTTTCCACCAACTTACCCAGTATCGACGTCAGACTGACTGGCCTGTAATTTCCCGGATCTCCCCTGGAGCCCTTTTTAAAGATGGGAGTGACATTAGCTACCTTCCAGTCCTCAGGAATGGAGGCAGATTTTAAAGAAAGATTACATATTTTTGTAAGGAGATCTACAAGTTCACATTTGAGTTCTTTCAGAACTCTCAGATGAATGCCATCCGAGTCTGGTGATTCATTAATTTTTAAATTGTCCATCAGTCCTAGGACTTCCTCTCTTGTCACCTCAATTTGATTCAGGTCTTTCAAACCCCCTCCCAAAATCAGTGGTTCTGGAGTGGGCAAGCACTTCTCCTCTTCCACAGTGAAGACAGAGGCAAAAATTGTATTCAGCTTCTCAGCCATTTCCCTGTCATCCTTCAGTATTCCTTTTACCCCTTGGTAATTGATCCTAACATAGACAAAACACATAAACCCAATATCAAAAAGGAAAAAAAATGACTTAAGGTAGCTGAACTTGGTAAAATTCTGGATTTTTGTAACCTACGTGATGTATGTTGTGTTCTTAATCCAGGAGATAGACAATACACCTACTATTCCCCAACTCATGACATTTACACACTAATTGACTATTTATTAGTTTCAAAATCTTTATTGAACCATATAAGTACCTCAGACTTATTTGCACAATTTCAGACCACACATGGGTATCTTGTCACTTATCTAGACAACAGCAAGATGGCAAGGGGCCTAACTGGGTGCTAAATAAATTACTTTTGCAAAAAGAAAGTATTTGTAATGAATTAACAACAAGAATTGAGGAATATTTTAGATTTAACTCCAAATGTGAAGCTTCCCAGGAAAATATTTGGGATGCCTTTAAAACAGTATTGAGGGGTCATTTGACTTCCATCACCACTCCTTATAAAGGGAAAAGGCAACAATTAGTAACAGAAATCCTGACTCAAATTAAGATTTTAGAAAACAGACATATCAAATTGAGGGGGGGGGGCATTGAAAAAATTAAACCAAGAATGCAGGAAACTAGAATTACTAGAAACCTCTTCTATACAAAAAAACTTACTTTTTTTGAAACAAAAAGATGTAACCAAGACGCCTAAGTTAATTAGAATGTTAAAACATAGAATACATAAAAAAGCAACAGCTAACTTTATCCATGTGATCAAAAAACCACAAGGTACTCTCCAGGTTACATATAAAGATATTAATTCTATTTTTATACGTTTTTCCAACTGTTATATACATCTTGTAATCCAAGAAGGGTGGCAATTCTAGACTATTTAAAATCCATAGATTTCAACATAAGATTAACAAAGGAACAACTAGAACATTTAGAACAACCTATAACACCTATGGAAATTACTGAGGTCCTATCCCGAACTAAAAATAACAAAACTTCTGGTAGAGATAGTATACCAGTTGAGTTCTACAAAAAAATTAAATCCTCATTATTGGAACACCTATTGAAAACCTGTAATTCAGTACTGTTAACTGATATTCTACCTAAAACATGGTTAGAATCTAGAGTAATTGTAATACCCAAGGAAGGAAAAGAAAAATTATAACCTGCTTCATTAGACCTATATCAATTTTAAATCATGATTTTATTTTTTTTCCTTCTATTTTAGCTGCGCACTTAAATAAAGTGATAGCCAAACATATTCTCCAGGATCAGGATGGTCTATTATTGATAATATTAGGAAAACACTAAATATTATTTTTTTTAATCAGGTCTACTCAGTAATATTAGCTCTTGATGCTGAGAAAGCATTTCACAAAGTTGAAATAAGCTACCTACTGGAAGTCTTACAATATATGGGGTTTGGACCCAATTTTCTCCGTTCTATACAAGCAATACATCACAATCCCAAGGCTCACATTAATAACTATAGATCTGAAGACTTAGGACTTAAGAGAGGCGCAAGACAGGGCTGCCCCCTTTCTCCTTTACTTTTTGCCATATCATTGGAACCTTTAGCCTTTGCAATACGCAAAGATCCTCAAATTGAGGGAGTTAATATAAATGAAAAATGCTACAAACTAAGCCTATTTGCAGATGACACAGTATTTTACCTATCCAAACCTTTGGACTCACTTCATGGCTTAATGTCCCAAACTGAAAAATTTAGTTTTATATCTGGGTTTACGATTAATTATTTTAAATCAGAATTATACCCTATATACATTACACAAGAAGAAAAGAGACAAATTATGGAAAAAATTACTTTCAAATGGGTTATGAAAACTTGAAAGCATTTAGATATAAATATTCCTTTGAATTTGGCAGAACTATATTCTTTTAATTATAAACCATTGACTGATTTTGTCAAAACAACTTTAACTGACTGGCAAGAATTAAATCTAACATTGTTGGAAAAAATTGACCTTTATAAGACTGTACTCCTTCCTAAATTCCTTTTTTTAATTTCAAAACTTACCCATAACAATTTCAACGAAGGATTTTAAGGAATGGTAATCTTTTCTATTGAAATTTATTTGGGACCATAAAAGACCACGAATAAACTATTGTTGTTAACAAGACCTATTAAATTAGAAGGCTTAGGTCTCCTGAATTTAGAACAATATTATTTAGCTCAGTTAAAGTATATAATATATTATGCAGACCCAGAAAACAGCAAATGCTGGGTCCAAATAGAAAAACTTAGCCTTTTGCCAGACCTTCTTCATGAGGCCATATGTAATGCTCCTAAAAATAGACAAATGCTAAAACCAGAAAACCCATTTTTAAAGTTTACTTTACAACTATGGGATAAATTTAGAAATACATTGGCACTGGGTATTTCACCTGTGGCTACATTTTTGGGCCAACAATGGTTCCCTCTGGGTAGACATAATACAGATTATAACATTTGGAGAAAACAGGGTATTTATAAACTGAATGATGTAATAGTAGGAGGTCAACTTTGTACAGCTCAACAGTTAGAAGCAAAACTTAAGACCAAAATACCTTGGATTCAAAATCATAAACTACACTACATGATACACAAAAATGTCAAATCAAAACAATTACCTCTTACAGCTTTTGAACTGATTATACAAAACAAGATGTATGAAGTTAAGGGCCTAATAACTGTATTTTACCAATTACGGAGCCAAAAGGTTTGGACAATGAACACTTCACTACAACAAACATGGAATAGAGACTGTGGTCATACATTCACAGAAACCCAATGGAACCAAATATGGGAATCCTATCTCTTTACTACTAAATCATTAAATATAAGACTACAGAATTTTAAAATATATTCTAGATGGTATATTATTTTATTTATTCATTCATTCATTCATTTATTTATTTATTTATTTATTTATTTATTTATTTATGTCCTGCCTTCTCCGCAGATGGGCTCAGGGCGGCTTACATTTATCGGCAGCATGTGCCAATCCACAATAAAACACTTAAAAACAGTTAAAACAACAAAACAATAGGCAATTCATACTTTAAAATGCTCGCAATAATGATCGTCCCTTCAGTGAATTAAGATGGCATATTGTCAGATGTGGTTCTAAAATCCCGATTCAGCGGTATCCCAGCCTCCCTCAAAGGTAGGGCTCATTCTCCATACAGGGCCACCTTTGTCATAGATGCTGGTCATGACAATGGTTAATGGTGGTAATCAGGGCTGGCTCAAGGTGCTTCTGTGCCCTAGGCAGGTGCAGATGCCAACCTCCCGGCAGGGCCTGGAGTCTCTGTGCTGGCCACCACCTCCTCCACCCGAGGGGGGGAGGGGGAGGGCAGTTGAGCACTGACTGGTCTCCGCACTCACCTGCCTGCCCCACCGTCGTTGCGCCTCAACCTTGGCTCAGCGCTGGGCCTGGCCAACCGCTGCTGCGCCCATCCCTCGCGCGCCTGAGCCAGGCCTTGCCCACCCAACCAGGAAAGGCTGAGGGAGGAGGAGCTTTGCCTCCTGGATTCCCCACTTCAGCCTCATTTCAGCTCCATCCACCCAGCCAGGCGAGGCTGAGGGAGGAGGAGCCATGCTCCACCCACCCAGCCCACTCCACCCGCCCAACTTCGGCTCTGCTTCAGCTCCGCCCGCCCAGCCAGGTGAGGAGGAGCCACACCTCCCGGGTTCCCCGCTTCTGCTGTTGGTGGGAATGCCCAAAGATTTTTTTCTTCTGGTCTTCTGTACTTACTAAAAAAAGTTGGGTTTTTCTATACCTAATACCCCAGAAGCTATATTACTTAATTTTTGGCCTGACCAATCAATTTCATGGTATAAAATTGAACTTGCTCCTTTAATGCTTATGGCAGCCAAAATACTGTTGGCCCAGAATTGGAAATTAAACCAACTGCCAACTTTGAAACAGTGGTTCTCTAAAATATGGGATATTGCTGTAATGGATAAAATTGCAATAGAACAAGTTGTGGCTGAAACAACTACAAAAATATGATTTTGTTGAGAAATGGCTTTCTTTCTTTCTTTGAATATGTTAATTCTAACTATAACATTTTGCTCTGGGGTACCTCTCTCTCTGGAAAGACTACCTCTAGTGCAGGGCAGGTCCTGCCTGTTACACTGGCTCTGAGCAGTGGCAGGAGAAAAATAAACAAAAAATATCCATTAGCCCAATGGTGTGACATCACTTTCAGGCAAACTCCAGAAGTTATGCCTGGAAAGTCTATGGTTTCATGATATCACTGCTGGTGCTTACCATGTCTATCTGATGTTAGGCGGCCAGTCAGATTCCGGACCAGGAGACCTGGACAGGGCATTGCAGACCATGGCTGGTTGGCTTAGACTGAGTTGGCTGAAGCTGAATCTCGTGAAGACGGAGGTCCTGTTCCTAGGTCGGGGCAGTTCAGGGGCGGGGATCCCACTCCCGGCCATTGGAGGGGGCTCGTTGGTCCCAGCACCGGAGGTGCAGAGTCTGGGAGTGCTCCTGGACCCCTCCCTTACCAAGGAGGCCCAGGTAGTGGCCACTGCCAAGTCAGCCTTTTATCATCTCAGGCTGATTAGGCAGTTGGTTCCCTTCCTCGACCGTGCTGACCTGGTTACAGTAATCCACGCGATGGTCACCTCGAGACTAGACTATTGTAACACTCTCTACACGTGGCTGCCTTTGTCGTGGATTCAGAAACTACAGCTAGTGCAGAATGCCACGGCCAGGCTGTTGATGGGTCTCCCTAGATGGAAGCACATCCAGCTTGTGCTAAGGACACTGCACTGGCTGCCAGTAGCATACCGAATCCACTTCAAGGTGCTGGTTCTTACCTTTAAAGCCCTATATGGCTGGGGTCCAACATACCTACAGGACCACCCCAGAGAGCACTATGGTCTGGGTCTCAAAACCAGCTGATCCTCCCTGGCCTGAGGGAGGCCAGACTAGCTGCTACTAGGGCTGGGGCCTTTTCAATGGTGGCCCCTACCTGGTGGAATGAGCTCCCAGAGGAGATCAGGGACCTGGGGGATCTTCCTCAGTTCCACAGGGTCTGTAAGACGGAGCTCTTCCACCAGGCATTTAATTAGGGGCCGCCACCACTGTAGCACCCAGCCCATAATTTTACCATTCAGCAGCTACCATGAGAGCTGACGAGTAGAAGTACATCTAGCTCTTATCACTGAGCAGTTGTCATACGAGTCGACGAGCAGAAGAACATCTAGTACTTCTTGGAAATCCTTGATAGCATTTTATCTAACTCGAATTTTAATCACTGCCAGCACTTTGTATTGTATTATATTAACTGTTCTGCTTTTAATTATGTATATTTATTCTGTATGTATGCTATTTGGAAGCCGCCCTGAGCCTGCTTTGTGGGGAGGGAGGGGTATAAATTTGACAATAAATAAATAAATGTCCCTTGCCCCTCCTATCTCCCACTAGTTACTAGGCCATGCTTGGCAATCCTAACAAATACACAAACACAATTCTTATTTTGGAAGCATATTATATTGTATTGTTCTTAATTTTTAAAAAAAAAGTTTTCAGAAACCCCTAATTGCCTTTCTGTGCCCCTAAACAAAACTTTTTAAAGAGAACTCTATTTAGCCATGAAGCATATGATTAAGCAGGAACAATCCACAGGGAAAACAAAAAAAGATATCCACAGACTCTCTATTAATGAATGCTTATCCATTTTAAGCTCTACATTTTAACATTTCTATGAGTTTCTTTACAGAACCTGTCTCCATTGAATACCATGGTAAAGTTGTCAAAGAATGTATTACATAAAGTAATTATGGAAAAGTCTGAAAACATTAATCAGGTAGGGGTTTTACAATCAAAGCACCTACCTAAGGATTTGGAGATAAAGGATTCTGAAATAAGAGACTGAGGGGAAGGAGCCCTTTGCAGTGGAATAGTCATGCAAAATACAGTGAAGAGAGGAGTCTTCCACATTTTGTTCTAAATTGCAGATGCAGGAAATCCCAGTTACACACATGAAACACTCCTGGACTCCCAGTGGAGAATATACCGGCCCCGGCACATGTAGGCTTGCCACTCTTCTGGCTTTCAGGAGGTATCTGGTGATCACAGTATGAAACAGGATGGACAAAGAGAGACCTTTGGGCTGATCCTGCAGGACTTTTATTGGGTTATGTTGCCTCTTGAGGACCTGTCTTGTATATCTGAACAGGCAGCAACAAATTCTCTGCCCCCTGGTTTGGTCATCCACCCATTTCCTGAACTGGAGGCCTTGGAAGCAGTTAATGACAGAGCCAAAGGGCCGGGAAAACCTGAAGGTTCTTGGGCTGTTTCCAGCATGATTGCTGCAATGAAAAAGAAATGTTCTCCAGCAAATGTGATCAGGCAGCTCTGACAAGACAGAAGTCCTGTGCAGACATAGCTTTTGCATGTGCCCATAGAAGCACCACCAGACAACAGTAAGTGATGCCTTGTGTGGTATTAACCAAGGAGAGATGGCAGCATGGTGTAGCCTGATCTTGTCAGATCCTGGAAGCTAAGAAGGGTGGGTACTTGTTGGTACCACAAAGGAAAGCTCTTCAGAGGAAGGCAATGGCAAACCACCTGTTTCTCGCTTGCCTTGACAGCCCCTTGACGGGGTCACCATATGTTGGTTGCAATTTGACAGCATTTATGTATGTGGCATTAACCTCTGATCCTAGGCTGTAGGAAAAGAGTATTCTTCCACCAATATTTCAGGTAACACTTGCCCAGTGGACAACAGTGTCAAGGATACCCTGCACAGAAGCCTGAAGAAGTAAGGACAGGGAAGTACTAGATGATGCTCTGAGATTTGGACAAAGGAAACTGGGAAGGAAGTATATGTACTAGCAATAATAGGGTTGTCACTTTACACAAGAGTTTTATACGTGTGTGTGTGTGTGTGTGTGTGTGTGAGAGAGAGAGAGAGAGAGAGAGAGAGAGAGAGAGAGATGCATAAAGTATGAAGGGGAGATAGACCTTTCAAAATAACTGAGTGGTATATGGTGGATCCAGCATCTTGCATATGTCTATGGCCTGTGAACAGATGTGTGTCTGCCTGCCACACTTATACATTCACTTCAAATGCTGCTGTACATGTGACAAACATGACTGCTATAAAATGTAAATATTGAAGCAAAAGGGCTGCTAACAATCAGTGCATCACCATTCTAAGGTTAAAACAGTAAATGTGGTGCTGAAATTCAATATGGTGATGAGGCAGTCAGCATTCAAAGAGAATAAAACAAGGACAGGGACACAGAAGACCTCTTGTGTTTATCCCTTCCACAAAGGAGAAATGTATTTCTTCCCCAAATACTGATTCAACTTTGGATGCTTGCCCTTTACCAAACTGAGTTACCAGACAGAGACTATCATATTTTGGTTTTTCACTGCTGGATATGATCTTAAATTTAAGTTTTCTGCACTGTAACTCTCTACTCAGGAGGAACATTAATAGGTAGCATTAAAATGGATTTTTGCCTCCTAAGAGGCATAATTAGAAATGCATGGGACAACTAACGCAGATACAGCATGGAGTGCTGCCATCTTTTGGTGATAAGATTTAGCAATATCGCAAGGCAGGTTCAGCCATTGCAGGCTTCATCGAATGTGAAAGCACAACAAAGAAGTGCTAAGTGGCAATGTCATCATTACAATTAGGTGTTCAATTACATGATGCGCTTGGATATAATTTGGAATGTTGTCTTTATAAAGTGATGTTTGCCTTTTGAATGCTCCTGAGACACAAAGAAGCCAGATAAATGCAACGCTGAAAGATACAAGGGAATATTCTCCTGTGGATGCACAGAAATTTGCAATGGTAAATCAAACGTATGGGCAACTATGCTGGCAAATTAGATATCAAAAGTAAATTGAATACTACATTATCTTGAAGGTAATGAACTTCTTCCAACTTAGCACATAGTAATTATAATAGTTAATAAAACCAGTAGGATATGCTCTGGCATAGGTGTCTCCTTTTTTTGTATCTAATGCAGTGTTCGTAATAAATCAAACCAAATAATGGAAAGATCTTTGTAATGTGGCTGTACATATTTGTAACTTTATTTCTGATGTCTGTAAGGACCTTGATATTGCACAGCTGTTAGGCATTTTTAGAACTAATTGGAAATCAAACTGTCATTTTGCAGCAATGTTTACTGCAACAACCAACAGCTTGTTGCAACTGCGTCGGTATAATGGCTGAATAAAAGTCATCCACTCACTCACCCCCCCACACACCTCAGTTCTAAGACTGTCTTTTCATCTGACATTTATACATTAAGCCTATTGATAGTCTAAGCATATAAATTAGACATGATGATGTGATTTTTTTAAATTCCACCTGACATCCAGCAAGGTCCCTTGAACACCTCATATAAAAATCATTTTCAAACCTGCCTTTTCAGGGTTTTCCTGATTGATCTTCTTTTATCTCACCTGGCTTCTCTCACTCCTATTGTTTCATACCTTTAGAATGTAAGCAAACAGGTGCTGTTTCTGGTTTTATTTCAGTGCAATATGAGGAGGAACATAGCTTCTCTGTATATAATAGCAATATAACAATCATTTAATGCAATTTAATCATATGAAAATCTACAGTCTGTTGTGAGGATACTATCAGCAGGGCCTGTTAGCAACCATTGTGTTTTTGTGCATTTTTAAAGTGGTTTATTTTGCACACAGTTTCTCTGAGCAACAATGTTGTTTATTCTTTTCCATAGCTCTCTGCGTACAGGTGTTGGCTGCTCTCATGCTCTGACCAAAACAGGTTGTCTGCACAACTCATTGGCAGCGGTCATTGTTTTGCAAAGAACAGGCAAGCAGTGCTCTGCCAACTTTCTCTCCCATGTGTTCGTGTCCTTTCTTTGGATCCCATCCAATGGCTAGACCAATGATATTGCAGAAAAATCCAGGTGTACAGAAAGGATGGAGCTTGGAAGCAGAGAGCACATTTATCTTGAACTTGAGAGCAGAGACTAGAAATGCACAACATTTGCAGATGGTCTGGAGGATTACAGCTTGAAAAAGTCTGTGTTGCTCTCCAATGGGATGCTTTTAGCAGCATTGTGCTGCTAAAGGGCTTAGAATGTAGCCAGCCTCCTCAGCCCTGAACCTGGGGTGGTCTTTCCTGAAAGAGACACCCCCAAAATGACCTCTGAACCTCCATAAGCAGTGCCCTCATAAAGCGAGGCTTGGCTTAAACAGTGGCTTTTGCTGGGAGGCTAGGAGAACCACATCTTGGCTGGGAAAATTCAGGCCAAGTGAAGATTTTCCAGGCTGGCTGCACTTCCTGCAAGCAACACACCCCCCCACACACACACACACACCTCTCCCGTCAGCTCAGTCCAAAAGGACTAAGAATAGGCAAGTCTCTGCTCTCGCCTTAGGCATCTTCTACTGACCAAACAGCTAGTCTTTTTTCCATTAATGTACAGGCAGGCAGGGACAAAGAGCCTCTGGTCTATGCTATTGTAATGAATGAAGTACGTTGCATGTTTCTAACCCCAACTTCTGTTTCATTTTTATGTCAGGAGATACCTTTGGAATAATCCTCTCATTCCTGTCTCCATATATTTGTCTAAGATATCTGCATTCTTACACCTATGCCAGATCTATCAAGGTAAACATTAACTCCCTATGTGTAGTGAGTGGTCTCCCATTCAGGTTCATCCCGCCACACAATAAGAAACATTACTTCTTTGGCACCAGGGAAATACCAGGCCACCCTATTGTTCCACAATGGACACTCCCAGACCAACCATCCAGCGCCTGGCTTAATCTCATCAAGGCCAGCCAGACTCTGCCCCTCTGGAAGTTCATTGGTCACACCTGAATTATGCTCTGCCTGGTACCAGAATTTTTTACACCAACAGCCACAAAAACACAGGGGGAAGAGGACCTAGTAGTTAACCTGTCCTCCCGTATATTAACAGCAGAAGAGAATAGATTGCTTAATTTACGACTGGGCTTTGTACCAACATCCTATTTTAATAGTTTCCAGACCCAAATAGATTTATTTAAACTTATCCAAATGTTAAAATTAAAAAAAAAAAATTGCAGATACTACGATTAATGAGTCTAATCCATTTAAACCTAAGTCACAATTTACACCCAACATGATGGTTCCATCAATTTCAGTTTTTGAGAAACTTATCTTTGCTGACTTAGAAAAGTCAGAAAAATCAGGATGGAAAACTAGTTATAACCTTACTCGTGAGGAAGTTAGAACATTACATGATTAGCTAGGGATGATAATATAATCATTAAGGAAGCGGATAAGGGAGGTGGGATCGTAGTTCTGGATAAAAAAGATTATTTAACCATGGTATATGAACATTTGCAGGATACAGAATCATACAGACCTTTACCAATTGACCCTACCACTCAGATTATGTGGGTCATACAAACTGTAGTCCATGAAGGCTTAGCTATGGATTATATAACTTTGTCCACTGCAGAATATCTAATAAATAAGACACCTAGGGTACCTTTATTCTATGCCCTACCAAAAATACACAAACCTAGACAACCACCCCCTGGACGCCCCATTATATCAGGATCAAATTCAGTTTTGGAGCCTATCTCTAAATATTTAGATTATTTTTTACAACCTTTTGTTAAAGAAAGGTTAACAAAATCTTTTTGCAAGATACTAAAGACTTTATAGTAAAAATTGAGAATATGGAGATACCAAATAATAGCATTTTAGCAACTCTAAATGTATCATCTCTTTATATGAATATCCCACATAATGAGGCTCGGGAATGTATCTTGAATACTTTAGAAAAGAGATGTGATAATTTTCCACCCACACATTTCCTTATGGATTTATCAGATATTATTTTTGATAGGAGTTATTTTAGGTTTCAGGATAATTTTTATTTACAAACAAGAGGAGTAGCCATGGGAAGCTCTTTTGTGCCAAGTGTAGGTAATTTATTTATGGCTAACTTTGAAAAGCTCTGGATTTCCAACCTTAATAGCAACCCTTATTTCAAGAGTATTTTCTTCTACAGAAGATTTTTGGATGATTTGTTCTTTATTTTTGTGGGCCGGGCTGATTTTGAAACTTTTGTTATATGGCTTAACCAACTCCATCCCAGCATTAAATTTACATCTAATATGAGTAAGAAAAGGATTAATTTTTTAGATATGGAAGTGTATATTACATCTGCAAATAGGTTGGCTGTTAGACCATATTGTAAACCTACAGACAAGAATTCTTATCTACATTATAAATCCTATCATGCGAGACATTTAAAACATAATTTGCCTATTAGTCAATTTTTACGGGTGAAGAGGAATTGTACCAATAGTCTATATTATGAGCAGGAACAAAGGAGGCTGTATGCACAATTTGAGAATCAGGGCTATCCAGAACATGTTATTAGGAATGAGATTTTAAGGACAGCTGTAAGATCACAGACTAATCTCTTAAAGAAAACCGAAAGTCAATCTATACCTCAGAAAATCACATGGGCGTTGGAATATACACCCTATGCGGAAAGTATTTAAAAGATCATAATGAGACACTAGCATATTGTTACTGATATACCAGGCTGCTCTAATAAACCTCAATAAGGATATAGATGAATGAAAACTATTCGAGATCTGGTGGTTAGAGCAGATTTTGGCTCTCGGATAGAGTCTACTTTAGAGTATAGCAGCCATCGGCGCTGTGGCAGGTGTGCTGTGTGCCCACAGGCGCTAGAAACCGATACTTTAGACTTTCCAGATTTAAAGATACATATCAAATTGTGACACTCGTCTACCTGTGCAACTAAAAAAATTGTATATTTAATAAGATGTCCGTGTTTGAAATTGTATGTGGAGTGCTCTATGAGAGCGATTAGAACATGCATTACCAAACATAAATGAAGAATCCCCATTAGTCTCTCATTTCCTAGAAAAAAGGCATGATTGTAATAGCTTTATCTTTATTGTACTGGAGGTTTTGCACCCGAATATGTATAATATAGTGGATACAAAAAAGGTTTTACTTCAGCATGAAGCGTATTGGATTCATTGACTACAGACCTTGAGTCCACATGGGCTGAATAGTGATGTGGACCTTACATGTTTTCTATAATAAGAACATCCTGTAATATAATCCCCTGCTGGAGTTTGTGTTGAAATATAACATTTAGGTCAAATTTAAATAGGTTTACTTTAGGATGTAGCAAAATTGTAGTACTTTTTCTTTAAATAGGACATTTAAGAGATGGTTAAATAGTTCACTCACTCTCTGAAAATTTTAAGGCATTTGAAAGCGCGCAGCAAACTTGACTGGAGCCTGTTATGGAAAATTTTGTTTCCTCTTTGGTGAGTGCATACTCTTTTTAATGAAGGATTATACTTATAAAAAGACAAACAACTAACAAATTGTATTGTATAATGATTTTATTCTTAGAAACACAAGACTTTTGAAAAAGGAAAGGGAAACTATATGGAAAATAGAGAGACAACACTCATCGAATGGTATAATATTTTATTGTAAAGGCTTCATATTGTTAATGTTTCAATCTATGTTTCTTCTATGACATGTAGGAATTTACTTATTTGTTTGTAACAAAAGGATATGAATGAAACATCATACATTAACTGCAAGAAAATTTACTTCTGAGGAAGTCCAGGATCGAAACAGAGGCACAATCCGGAGGCTTCGTTAATGGATTATTGAATTATGTATTTTTGAATGAATCATTGAATTATGAATTGTTGAATATATTTTGTACACAATGTTCTATAACATATTGCACTTTGGGTATAATTTGCTGATTACAGTCATATTTTTCTATTGCATCACAAACGTCTCACCGGCTGTTTTTCTGCTTACTGACTCTATATATGTCTTGACATGGGGACATCAGCAGCATACTGATCATTCATGGGTATCACTAGTGTTTCTGTGGATACCAGTGCAGTTGCTATCTTCTCAGACTCTTGGGTTTTCTTTTTTGGAATTTGTTTCTCTGGTAAGGGGGTGTCATGCCAACATCTGGGGCTTAGAGTTGAACTGACAATTGCTCATGGATTACATGTCTAATTTACATATCCAGTTTAAATTTCCCATTTTAAAGTGCTACATTATTGTAATAATAATTTTCCATTGCTTGTCCTACTAGCCTTTGGTGCACCATGAAATCTGATTTGTACCATATCATCTAATTAAAGTCCAAATAAGAAACAGAGAGAAGAGATTGGATTTATACCCCACCCTTCACTACTCGAAGGAGTCTCAGAGCAGTTTACAATCCCTTTTCCTTCCCCTCCCCACAACAGACACCCAATGAGGTAGATGGGGCTGAGAGAACTCTCTCAAGAACTGCCCTTGAGAGAACAGCTCTGAAAGAACTTGTAACTGACCCAAGGTCACACCAACAGCTGCATGTGGAGGAATGGGGAATCAAACCCAGTTCTCCCAGATTAGAGTCCGCACTCCTAACCACTACACCAAACTGGCTTTCCAGTTATAATACAGGCGATCCCTTGCTTGGATCTTCCTAGGGTTTTTTAAAGGTAAATTGCAGCATTCAGATTCAGACTGAGGTCACATCATGGAGGGGAGAGGGACTTTATCCCTTCCCCCACGCCTTCTTACAATCCATAACCAACACACACATCTCATTCTGTTACTAGCCCTGAACATGATCAAAAGCAGACTAAGAAAAGGTGCCTGATTGTCTTGTTCCCTCTTGGAGCCAATAACATTTGGAAAGAGGGGGGTAGGAGAAGCAAATGGAAAAGCATTAAAGATGCTCTCTGCTTAGGGTTGCCAGCCTCCAGGTGGTGGCTGGATATCCCCTGCTATTATGACTGATCTCCAGGAAACAGAGATCAGTTCACCTGGAGAAAAAGGCCACTGTGGAAGGTGGACTCTGTGGCATTGTATCCCATTGAAGTCCCCCCTCCCCAAATTCTGCCCTCCTCAGGCTCCACCCCTAAAATCTCTAGGTATTTCCCAACCCAGAACTGGCAACACTATACCCATTCCAAACCATGGCACCAGTCTGAATTTGAACATGCTTATCATGGCTACAGTTGACCTTTACAAAAATGAGGAAGATCCCAGTATTTACCAAAAAAAAAATGAGGAAGATCCCTTTACAGTTTGTCTATAATCTTAGTTTCCTATTCCACACTATCCAAAATTTTCTGTCCACCTTCCTCTACAACAGAACTCTTCCTGCCTTCTGGCCGTGTGACCTTCATGCTACTCTTCTCACAGGGTATTATAAATGTGTTTTTCTACATCTACATGTATATGTAAAATGCCTTAACTGGTTTCTCATTGCATTTCAGCTGCCCTGAGCCTGCTCTGGCGGGGAGGGCAGGGTATAAATTTAATAAATAAATAAATATTTAATAAAATAACGGATTAGGGCCTTTCTGCACTGACAGCTTGCTCCAGAGAATCCGAGGAGTCAGGCTTTAAGGGTTGACTTCGCAGTCGCTCACATTCTCTTTGCACTGATTTATTCCCCTCCAATTTATTTATTTGTGTATTCTGTATGTATTCTGCATCTACAAGAAAAACCTGCATTTTTTAAGTTAACCGGCTGCTTTGTCTAAGATGAAGAGAAAGGCAAACCTCGCTCGGAACTTTTAACTGCAGACCCAACCCCTCCCTCCCTCCTTCCTTCCATGATTCTGCAAAAAGAAAGGGAAGGGAGGGGGAAATCCAGGCCCACATGTGCAAGACTGACACCTTTGGGAGCAGGGAATCCCCTACTCCTTTATATTTACTGATTCCCTCTTATGCTCTCTCTGGCTTTTTTAAAGTTTGCCCGAGCGAGAGGACACATCCTCTTTTGTCTTTGGAGACAGAAAGAAAGAGAACAGAACAGGGAGGGACCATCAACCAAAAGACAGAGAGGTGGGAACAGTAGATGGCAGTGGGCAGCACTTAAATACCCACAGAAACAATTAGCGATTCAAAAGCAGATGAGAACAAAGAATCACAGCAATAGGAGTTTCGGTAACTATGGGAGAACTGTGTGCTGGAAGCAGTCTGAATGCAGGTTCCTGTAAAACAAATGCAGAAACAAGAAAAAGCCCTGACACAAACTGGAAGTGAAAGTGGGAAGGGAATGCAGAAAAGTAGGATGTGCTCAGTAACTGAGACGAAATATAGGTGCAGAAAGGGCCTAAAATGGGGATACAAAGATCATAAAGATGCTAGCAGGTACATTGAATTCAGAGTTAATCATGATTGTGCCTGTGTAACAGAGAAAGATTGAGTCACTCATATGTATGCACATTCCTTGTGCATAAAATAAAGGAAAAACTCATCCCAAATCATAAAGAAAATATTTATTTATTTATTTATTTATTCATTAATTTGATTTATACCCCACTCTCCCCAGCAAAGCAAGCTCAGGATGGCTTACAAAAGATAAAACATCAGAACAATTATGACATAAATAAGACCATCTAAAAACAATCCAATAACATGAAGTGCAGATGGTTGTAAACTAATACATTAGGGATGGAGGTAACAGTTATGTTAATATGGTCTCTGGCCTACTTCATTCATCAGTTTCTCAAGCTTTATCATATATATGCAGCTGGCACAGGCTGTAATGGTGGAGTCAGGCACAGGGCTCTGTCTTTCTTTAGTGGTGGTGGTGGTGGCGGTGGCAGCTCCTTAGCCAAAAGCCTGGTGGAAGAGCTCCATCTTGCAGGCCCTGCAGAACTGTAAAAGGTCCTGCAGGGCCCTGATCTCTTCTGGGAGCTCATTCCACCAGTACGGAGCCACCACTGAGTAGGACCTGGCCCTGGTTGTTGCCAGTCTGATGTCTTTGGGGCCCAGGAGGGTCAATCGATTTTGTGACCCTGAACGCAGTGCTCTCTGGGGTACATATGGGGAAAGGTGGTCCCTCAGTTATGTCGGCCCCTGACCATATAGGGCTTTAAAGGTAAGAATCAGCACCTTGAAGCGAAGTTGGAATGCTATCAGCAGCCAGTGAAATGCCTTTAGCACAGGTTGGATGTGCTCCCACATAGGGAGACCCATCAGAAACCTGGCTAATGCATTTTGCACTAGCTGCAGCTTCCAGATTTGTGACAACAGCAGCCCCATGAAGAGAGTGTTACAGTAGTCCAGTCTTGAGGTGACCATCACTTAGATCACTTGTAATGTATCCACAGGAGAACATGGGCTCTGGACAGCCATGTGCTTGGACTGGTTCTAACCGGTCCACCATGTGGCCAGGCGAAGGGCCTGAGCTTCGCCCCGAAGGACAATGGACTAGTGGATCCTGACTCCCCTCCAATGGAGGAGCAGGAGTTAATCCAATCAATGTAAATAGCGAATCACCGGGTGTGTGTGTGTTTGGGGTGTGGGTCACTTGGGAATAAAAGCCGGCCTGCGAACCGGCTCAGTTGTCTTGTTCTTCATCTAATAAAGTATGTGAGAGCTGAAATCACTAGTAAGTCTCAGTACTTTTCACTGGCGACGAGGATGGGATGCCAACTCCCTCCATGAACAACGACCATGAGACGAGCACCGCTGACCGCCCCAACGCCGAAAGCACCGAACGCCGCCGCCGAGCTTCGTGTCCGCCTCTTCGGTCCCTGGGCACCGCACCGCTCCCTAGCACCGCTGACCCCGAGAGCAGCCTCGCTTCCAACGCCGCCAACTCTACGCCTGAACCGCGACCTCCACGGGTGAGCACCATGGCCGCTAGCAACGAGAGCTTTCCCGCCTTCGACATCTCTCGTCCCGCACACTGGGAGACCTGGATCGAGACGCTGGAGCGTCGCTCGAGATCCATGGCATCACGGATGCGGGTACGAAGAAGGCCTATCTCCTGCGCTACTGCGGCATCGAGGCACACCTCCTCCTGAAGGACCTGGTAAACCCCCTCCTGCCGAAAGACGCGGCCGCCACCTACGACATGCTGGTCAAGGCGTTTACTGACCACTTGGCACCAAAGCCCACCAAGTTCGTGGAACGAATGGAGTTCTTCACGAGAATGCAGGGCCCCGACGAAACATCTCCGGAATTCCTGGCCGGACTACGCCGCACAGCCACAAGATGTGCCTTCCCCAACCTCGCAGATACCCTCCTAAACCAGTTCTTGGTGGGGCTGAAGGAGGCGAAGCTGCGCCGCAGGCTCGTCAGCCGGGACGACCTCACTCTGGAGGCCGCCATCCAAGAAGCGGCCGCCTACGAGAAGTCCCACGCAGATCGCCGGCCTAAGACGGTCCATCGCCTCCAGGACTCCGGCCCCTCGGATGACTCGAACGATGAGGAGGTCCTACAGGTGAACCGCCGATCACAGCCACGCACCCAACGCAACAGGGGATCCCCCGCACCACCAAACCAGCCCAACGCATCTGCCTGTGCCAGCTGTGGCGACGCTCACGAGCGCCGGACCTGCCGTTTCCGGGACGCCGTCTGCAGGACCTGCAACAAGGCCGGACACCTCGCCCGAGTCTGCCGCTCCAAGGGCAAGCGCCTGGGATCCACTGCCCAGCTGGACGCCGCAAGCCTGCACACCGTGACGACACAGCGCCGGCAGACGGTATGTAACTTGCCCCCTGAAAGCCCGGACAAGGTGCATGTGACTGTCCAAATAGAGGGGTCCCCCTGCCAAATGGGAATAGACTCAGGGTCCTCGTTCTCTATAATTTCCGCAGAGACCCTTAAAACGCTATGCCCCAAGGGGGACCCCGACTGCACAAGCCACGGGGGTTGAAACTGACGGACTTTAACAAAAACCCAGTGGCAGTCCGTGGCTGGGGCAAGTTTCAAGTCCGATTTAAAGGGTTCTCGGGCTTGCTGGACCTGTTGGTTGTGGAGGGGCGCCTCTCAAGCCTCCTGGGACTGTCGTGGTTTGGGCCTTTGGGACTCCAAATAGCAGGAGTAAACCACCTCGGGACCGCTGACTGGGAGGCAGTTTGCCGGGAGTTCCCCAAAGTATTCGATGGGACCCTGGGGAGGTACAATGGGACCCCGATTTCGCTAGATCTGGACCCTAACGTACGACCCATCCGCATAAAGGCACGGCCCCTCCCCTAGCCATGCGGGAAAAAATAGAGGCCGAGCTCGACCGCCTGGTTGCCCAAGGCGTGCTGGAACCGGTCGCGTCAGCGCGCTGGGAAACCCCCATTGTAACGCCAATTAAACCGAATGGGGCTATACGCATTTGTGCAGATTACAAATGCACCATAAATAAGGCTCTGCAGGACCACGCCTATCCGGTCCCGGTAGTGAGCCATGTCCTGGCCTCCCTGACGGGGGCCAAAGTTTTCGGCAAATTGGACCTGGCGCAGGCTTACCAGCAGCTGCCAGTGGACACGGCCGCTGCGGAAGCGCAAACCATCACCACCCACAAGGGGGCTTTCCGGGTCAATAGACTGCAGTTTGGGGTTTCAGTGGCGCCAGGGATTTTTCAATCCTTCATGGATTCCCTCCTGAAAGGAATTCCAGGGGTCCAGCCCTTTTTAGATGATGTCATCATCGCGGCACCAGACTCCACCGCCTTCACCGAATGGCTGTGTCAGGTCCTGCAGAGGTTCAACGAGGCTGGCCTCAAGGTGAAGAAGGAGAAATGCCTCCTGGGTGTGCCCCGCATCGAATTCCTGGGGTTCGCAGTCGATGCACAAGGCATCCACCCCACAGACGAGAAAATTAAAGCGATCACACAAGCCCCGGTCCCCACGTCCAAGCCGGAACTCCAGGCCTTCCTAGGCCTCTTGAATTTTTACCACGCGTTTCTGCCCCAAAAGGCAACGGTGGCTGAACCCCTCCACCGGCTGCTGGACAAGGAGGCGCCGTGGGCCTGGAAGCCGGAGCATGCGGCAGCTTTCCAGGCGGTAAAAGACTTGTTGGTCTCCAACGGGGTGCTGCACCACTTCTGCGAGGCTTTACCTGTGGTTCTGGCGTGTGATGCGTCGCCCTACGGGGTGGGGGCAGTGTTGGGGCATCGGTTGCCAGATGGCCGGGAGGTTCCGGTCGCCTACTATTCTCGGACCCTGTCTTCTGCGGAGCGTAATTACGCGCAGATAGACAAGGAGGCACTAGCGATAGTGGCGGGGGTTAAAAAGTCCACCATTATCTCTATGGCCGCCCGTTCGAGATCCTTACAGACCACAAGCCTCTCCTGGGCCTCCTTGCGCCCGATCGACAGACGCCGCAGATGGTCTCGCCCAGGGTTCTCCGCTGGTCCATATTCCTGGCGGGGTACTCTTACACCCTCACCCACCGCCCGGGAAAGGCCATGGGTCACGCGGACGCGCTCAGCCGCCTCCCACTGCCCGCAACGGACCCAGACCGCACTCCTAGAATCGCTGCCCGATCGCCCAGTACATGTCAAGGAGGTGGCCCGCCTCACGGGCCGCGACAGGGTTCTCTGTCGGGTTTTGAACTGGGTGGGGAGGGGATGGCCGACAGCTAGACAAAACCCGGAGTTTGCGCCTTTTGTCACAAGGCGCGATGAGCTGTCGACCTATAAGGGGTGCCTAATGTGGGGAGGCAGGGTGGTCATTCCGAAACCACTACAGGAACGGGTACTGAGGGACCTTCATGAACACCACCCTGGGGTAGTCAGGATGAAGGCTCTGGCGCGGGGGTATGTCTGGTGGCCAGGGTTAGACCGGGATATTGAGGACATTGTAAAAAGGTGTCAACCCTGCCAGGCCTCCCGACCCGCACCCCCGACGGCCCCAGACAGGGCCTGGGAATCCTCTCACCGCCCCTGGTCGCGCCTGCACCTCGACTTTGCGGGCCCGTTCCAGGGGCAGCTGTTTTTTATACTTGTAGACGCCTACAGTAAGTGGCTAGAAGTAGAGCCGGTACCATCCACCTCCTCCCGGGCGGCCATCCGAGCGATGTGGCGGATTTTCAGCTTGCACGGACTCCCTGACACCCTGGTCACCGACAACGGGACGGCCTTCACGTCTGGGGAGTTCCAGGAGTTCACCCGCCAGCACGGGATTCGCCACATCAGGTCGGCCCCGTTCCACCCCGCCACCAATGGCCAAGCCGAACGCATGGTGCGGACGGCCAAAGAGGCGCTCCGTCGGACCGAAGGAACGGACTGGGACTTCAGGCTGGCACACTTCCTGTTCGGCCAGAGAACGACGCCCCATGCGACAACCGGCCGGAGCCCGGCGGAACTATTGATGGGCCGACGCCTCACCACCAGGCTGGACCGGTTACATCCCGATCGAGCGCCCGAGCGGGAGCCCTGCACGGAAACGCCAGCGGCGGCGCGAGGGTTCTTCCCAGAGGACCCGGTGTACGCACGGAACTACGCGAGAGGGCCCCCGTGGATTCCCGCCCGAGTAGTCCGGGTCCGTGGCCCCCGGTCCTACGAAGTCTCGGTGGAAGACGGCCAGATCCTGCATCGCCACATCAATCAGCTACGTCGCCGGGTGCTACCCCTGGAGCCGGATGAGGGGGAGGAGTGGGGCGAGCCAGCTCAACCAGACGTGGGGGCGGACGCACCTGAGGAAATCCCTGTGGACTTCAACTCCGGACTGACAGCCACCGCAAATGACACGCCGGCCGAGATGGTGAGCCCAGCCCCGCCAACACCAGAGCGGCCACCAGTCCCCACAGCCGCCCGGGAGGCTGTCAGTCCCCCCATGCCAGAGCCCCGTCGCTCCACGCGAGAGCGGCGGCCCCCCAGCTATTTGAAAGACTATGTGTGCGGGTGTTTATCGGACCAAGGGGGAGGGGTGTAATGTATCCACAGGAGAACATGGGCTCTGGACAGCCATGTGCTTGGACTGGTTCTAACCGGTCCACCATGTGGCCAGGCGAAGGGCCTGAGCTTCGCCCCGAAGGACAATGGACTAGTGGATCCTGACTCCCCTCCAATGGAGGAGCAGGAGTTAATCCAATCAATGTAAATAGCGAATCACCGGGTGTGTGTGTGTTTGGGGTGTGGGTCACTTGGGAATAAAAGCCGGCCTGCGAACCGGCTCAGTTGTCTTGTTCTTCATCTAATAAAGTATGTGAGAGCTGAAATCACTAGTAAGTCTCAGTACTTTTCATCACTGTTGCCAAGTCACTGTGGTCAAGGAAGGGAACCAACTGCCTAATCAGCCAGAGATGGTAAAAGGCTGCCTTGGCCGTGGGTGCTACCTGGGTCTCCATTGTTAAGTAAGCATCCAAGAGCACTCCCAAACTCCTAACCTCCAGCGCTGACACCAACGGCACCCCATTGAAGGTTGGGAGTAGAATCCCTGCCTTTGGACCACCTCCATCTTTGTGGATTCAGTTTTAGTCAGCTCAGTCTAAGCCATCCAGCCACGGCTTGTAATCTGGGCAGGGGAGTGCATATAAATGTTGAATAGCATCGGGAAAAGCACTGCCCCTTGAGGCACTCCACAATTCAGTGGGAGCCTTTGGGACCTCTGTTCCCCTGGTGCCACCCTTTGTCCCCAACCTTGGAGAAAGGAGGCAAGCCATTGTAAGGCAGACCCCTGAACTCCTGTGTCGGAAAAGCGGTGGATCAATAGCTGATGGTCGACCATGTCGAATGCTGCCGACAGGTCCAACAGCAGCAGCACTGCTGATCCGCCCCAATCCAGATGCCCTTGGAGGTCATCCGTGAGGGCGACCAGTGCTTTCTCCATCCCATGGCCCAGGCGAAAACCAGACTGAAAGGGATCTCAAATAAATTCTCACTGCTTCATGCATGCTAGACTGATCTTTGGAATCTGTTTCCAGTACAGTGACCAGATCCTAAAGTAGATGAACAGAAGTGCCTTTGATCGTGGGCTACTCCAAGTGCCTTTGAGTGTTGCCAATTTCAGGCTGAAAAATCCTGGAAATTTGGGGGTGGAGCCTGGGGATGGTAAGGTTTGGAGATGAGAAGAACCTCAGAAGGGTTTAATGCCATAGAATCCACCCCTCCCCAAAGCAGTCATTTCCTTCAAAGCAAATTATCTCACTGTTCTGAAGATCACTTGTAATTCTGGGATATCTCAGCGCCCCGCCTGGAGGTTGGTAATCCTGGCACAGACAGAGTGTATGTCACTTCCTAGTAATCAATATACCTTCTACATGTACATGCATATATCTTTTTGCAGGAAAGAGTCAACGCATGTTCACTTTACAAATGAAACCTCTGGATAAACATAGAGTTTGAATCGCAAATTTGGCTGCACATCTATTGAATGTAACATAAATTAACTTGGTGTGCATTTAAAGAAAAATCAATGAAAATTGTATACAGTTTGTACATATGCTCCATGTAACTCGTGAACAGGGCTACACACACACACGTGAGTCCACTACAGACTTTCCTCCTCCAACTGCTTCTCAGACAGCCACACAAAACAGGTTGTTGTTTTTCCCCGTGAAATTTCTTTTACTTGAAAGCTCAAAGCATTTCCTTTTACCCCTTCACTGGCCTTTCGGGTTTCTCATAGATCTGGATTTATTTCTTGCATGAAATTTCTTCCTCGCTGGAGCCTCTGAGTGTTATTAAAGGCGTTTGGCAGTCACTCTTCCACACTGTGGTTGTTTTGTCACTTTCTGATTCTGCTGATGCAGTGATATGTCTTCTGTCAGTGGCGGTTTGAAGGCACATTACCCTGCTTGACAGGAACAGCGAGCTACAAGGATTTCCTGAGGAGAAACTTCCCAGATGCAGTCTGCAAGATTTCTCATTTCTCAACTGTATTAATTACATTATCACCCTGAAACAACATTCTAAATGAAATCACTCACTACAGTTCTTCTCTGCTCCCTGGACTTCGGCAAAATATTTGTCACCTACAAATAATCCACAGGGAACGTGAGGGGCTATACCCAAAGGGGTACACAGCTACTTGAACATCTGCCAGTCATTTGTGTGGGAAGATAGATTTGCCTGGCAACTGTTGCTAGGTACAGTGATGTTTAAAGGAAGCCAAGAAGGTCAGCTAGAAAAGAGCAATAGTCTGTTTTTGTCAGCCTATTTCCTTGGGGGGGGGGGGAGAGAGAGAGAAGTCATATAATAGCCATGTGTCTGATGAACAAGAACATCCCACCTAGATTTCCAAGTGTGCAAGGAGGGGGGCAATTTTCCCTGATCCCCCTCCCCGTGCTAGAAATCTAGGTGGGATCCAAGCACATGTGTTTTGTAAATTCTGGCATTCATCCAAACCTACATAGTGGCTGCTTTCACATGTGAATGATTCTCTGTGTAGCTTCCATTGCACTCGCAAATACAGAGCATTTTCCTTGACTCCTCCCCTGATAGTAATCGTTTCCTTGGTTGGCATTTTTCCAGCTTTTTTTTTTCCCAGTCAGCAATGGACATTGCTATAGCATTATTCTAATCTGTTAATATGATTTCATTGTCCTACCAAATTCCCAACTTTCATTATTTTAAAAAAGAGTAACTCTTTATTGCAAAAGTGTAAGGGGAGATTCCTGCATTACCTTTCTGCTTATGTCTCCACTAAGCTAATCACCAGGGCGAGTTGCACAACTGGATATGACCTATCCAGTTTGGTGTAGTGGTTAGGAGAGCAGACTCTAATCTGGGAGAGCGGGTTTGATTCCCCACTCCTCCACATGAAGCGCTGTTGTGACCTAATGTCAGCCCATTAGAGATGCCACAGCTCAACCAGGCACTGCACACAACTCATCTGAACTGGGCCTCCCTCCATCAAGGGGTCATGATGTGGAGGGGTCATTTTGGTCTTTCAGTCTTCCCCAGTAGTCTTAACCACTGCAGGTCCTAAGTAAAAAAAAAAATTCATCCTGATTCAAATTTGCAATATGCCTCTGCCCCAGAACAATCTCATCTGGCATGCACAGTCTCAAGAATCATGAAAGAAAAATGGGTATTTTATTTCTGAAATGATATGGAGACCATACCATGACAATGGGCTTGCTTGCAGCGTGCACTGAACCCTTTCAGATTCCACTATGCTCTGGAAAAATGAACTCATCCCTCCCCTAGTACTTGAACCCTGTCTGTGTGCAACACTGGCTTCGAAGCAGGACATGGAAGATTGGAATACAAAAGAGGTTGAGACTGGAGGGGCAATGGATTTATTAGGCTGCTTTCTGCCTTTTCCTAGATTCAAGCCATGTGGTTTCAAACAGAGCCAAGTCCTATTGATCATCTTTTAATGGTTTTGGTTTCATGGAAAACTCCACATAGCAGATTAGTATATTTTCTTTCAGCAAGCAACAATAAACTGCAACATACTGAAGATGAATAAAGAGCAATTCAGGAACTTGTTTAAATTTTATCACATGATTCTTATTCTCAAATCTCCAAAAATGCCAGTGACTCATAGTTTATTAGGGAAGCATGCCTTGAGTTGTGAGAGAAAATAAAGATTTTTTTTCTACTACCACTGAAAAATTAATATTAGGTTTTAATGCCATTGAAGATCAATTTCTCGCATTGTTCTTTCAGATGCTGAAGCTTGTAGATGTGTTTGGTGTATGCTTGCTTCATTTGAAACTGTCAAGGTACATAATCATTTTCAAAGAAGTGTTTGACCAATAAAAGCAGTGAATTCAGTCTCAGAGCATGCAAAACAAAAATAGATTTTCTTACAGATAACTATTTCAAATTTCAACAACCTGCTGCTGACACTAATCCTGTTGACCTAAGGAGTTCCCACAAATGAAGTATTTAGAGATGGGACAGCCAGGGACAGGTTCAAGGAATGGGGTGTCTGGAATGCCCCGATGGTGTCCAGCCTCTCCTCTCAGGCCTGATATCAGAAGGGGAATCAATATGCAGGCGTTGATGTCCTGTAGCGTCAGGAGGGCCTACAGTGTAGTGGTTAAGTGTGCGGACTCTAATCTGGGAGAACCGGGTTTGATCCCCCACTTCTCCACTTGCACCTGCTGATGTGACCTTGGGTCAGTCACAAGCTCTGGCACAGCTGTTCCTGAAAGAGCAGTTTGTGTTAGAGTTCTCTCAGCCCCACCTACCTCACAGGGTGTCTCTTGTGGGGAGGGGAAGGGAGAGGAGTTTGTAAGCCATTCTGAGACTCCAAGTGAAGGGCGGTGTATAAATCCAAACTCCTCTTCTTCTTCTTCTAGCCTTCTTTTGGGGTAATAGCAGCACTGGCATTGAGCCTTATAAGAACATACTATAAGAAGAGTGCTTCTGGATCAGACCAGTGGGCGTAGGAATGCCAGCCTCCAGGTGGGACCTGGAGATCCCCTAGAATTACTATTGAGCTCTAGACTACAGAGATCAGTTCCCCTGGAGAAAATGGCTCCTTTGGAGGGTAGACTCTATGGCATTGTACCCCACTGAGGTCCCTGTCCTAGATCCCCAAATTTGTAGGAGTTTCCCAGCCTGGCTCTGGCAACCCAAATGCCCCATCCCCCGCAGGTGCCTGGGGGGACCTGGCAACCCTATAAAAATCCAGCATCCTGTTTCATACAGTGGCTGACCAGTTGCCCTGGAGGGCTAAGAAACAGTGCAGGGGCCAAAGCCTACCCATGATGTTGCCTCCTGACACTGGTGTTCAGAGGTTTGCTGCCTGTGGATTCATTCATTATGGTAGCAGCCTTTGAGGGACCTATCTTTCCTGAATTGTCTAACCCTCTATTAAAGCCATCCATACTCATGGTCATCACTCTATTCACAGGCAGTTAATTCAAAATGGGTGGCCGTGTGAGTCTGTCTGTAGCAGTAGAAAAGAGCAAGAGTCTAGTAGCACCTTAAAGACTAATAACAAATCTGTGGTGGGGTATGAGCTTTTGTGAGACAGTAAAGTGAGCAGTGACTCATGAAAGCTCAGCCACATATTTTGTTAGTCTTCACAGGCATTGAATTCCACAATTATGAGGTCCAGGGTTTTGAGTGAAGAAGTATTTCTTTTTGTCTGTCCTCAACCTATTGCCCATCAACTTCATTGGCATTACTGGAGGGGAAGGAAAAGGCCTACTTAGAAGGCTGCCCACCCCTCCTCCTTTCTTTTCTGTATGCCACCACTACAGGTGGAGGCCACAGCTCCTTCTCTTCCTGCCTTCCTTCTCTGGCACAGAGAAGGAAGGCAACAGTAGCTGCCGCATGTCACTGTCCACTGTTCATTTATCTGCCTGAGTAAGCAGTGATGTCAGTGAGGAAGACCAGCTGGCAACCAAAGGGAGAGTGCAGGCAAATGAGTGGAAATGGTTGCCACAGTGGTTGTTCATTTAACCAGCCAGATATGCAAGAAGCAATGGCAGCTATGAGGAGAAATGGCTATGTCCACCCTCTCTGTCTGTGCCACAACCATGTTGGATTGCATTATGTTGCGGGGCCAAAAACCCGAAACCGATTTTTCATTGAAGGAATCCTTAAATGGTTGCTTAGGTCACATCATTCAGAGGACACTGTGCAGGCAGGAGACAGCATTTCTATGTTTCTCGCTGGATGAGAAAAACAGGCTTTAGTTTTTAAAACACAAATAGATCAAGTCTGTGAGAGTTGTTTCTGCTGCACAGTTTAGCATACAAAAGTGCTTTGCCGTTCTTATTGATCCAAACAGCCCCCTGAATGATACAAGGGAGGCCATCTATTGTGAATTTCTATAAGAGCTTTATGTCCAAAGCCAACACTGAACCAACCGTACTATGCTGACTGTAATAGAACCATCTGCACGGTGGAAGCTGTTCAGATAATCCTGTGGATCCATTTTAGCTCATCTGCATATGCTATTATTGCTGCCATGTATGTTACATTTATAACAAAATGTCTCATCCTCAGAGTTTACAACTTTACCCTTTCAAACAGCACTAGTAGCAGCAGTCGGCTGCATGTAAATATTGACTTTATGATGTTAAGTGCCCTAGTCAAGGTCACTGGAGCCACCAAATATCACAACTCGATACAGAATTTTCATTGCATTTTCAAAGTTAGAAAGACTTGTGAAGCCTGAAGGAAAAAGCAAAGATACAGATAAAAATTGCCTTACGGCCCCTGCAAATGAGGCTTCACTGAATCTGAACGCCAGGAGAAAACTATCCCTGCTGAATTTTTTTTGCTTGTCCTCCCAGTTGTTAAAGGCAAAGAAGGCCTATCAGAAAAAGAGTTGGCAGTTGGCACCCTTATTTCAGAATTGTGGCCTTTCCCTAGACTGAGAGAATACAAGTAGGACATTAACCTAAAGCCTTTTATACTCTACCTTTTCCCCAATTTATTTGTTCTTTTCTTTCCTTAAAAAATTGGATATGACTTGTAACATGGTCCTATACAGAGCTATGCCAGTCTAAGGCCACTGGTTTTGATGGGTTCAGACTAGAATAACTCTGTAAAGGATTCCACTGTAAGCATTATAATACCAAACTCCTGTCCATGTTGACTGGCCTGCAGATGAAGCTGATTCCTCTTGAAAGCCGTTTTGCTATGATCTTCTGACAGACCTGTCGATTTTCTTATTTTTAATTTCCTCCCCTTCAGGTTGCAAGTATCGAGCCATCTTCCTTTCCCTTTGTTTCTGCCTTTTGATGCAAAGACTGGCTCCTTGATTTCCTTTACTGTTTCTAAACCCCCTTATTTTGCAGCATTACCAAACAAAGGACAGCAGCAAGGACACAGAAACAGTCATGCAACGCTTTTTATTTCATCGCTCTTTCCATTCTCGCAACAAATAACCGAAAACCCAGTTAATCACCGCACTACTTTTGGCTCCCAGGGTACTCATGGAGCTCTCCATATGGCCTCTTCAAAATGGAGGTTCCAGCCTCTATGAGATATAAATTATGCAAAGAAATGTGTTCATACAGTGAGACAGCATAATAACCAAGGAAAAAAATACCTGTTCAACAAAAACATAAACCTAGCTGAAGCTCATATTACACTCCCAGGGCAGGAGAGCAACGCACTAAATACAGACATTTCTATTAACAACATTAACTTTCATAGTGTTTCAGGCGTTGGCCTTGATCTTTAAATTCTGTCACTTCATGCAAGAAGTCCAGTGGTACCATTCTGTGTTTTTCTTCTCCTTCCACACTTTTTTTTCACCTTGGGTTTTAGTATCCTACAGCCAAACTATACATAGTGCTCAGTTGTGCATAGTTTGTCACTGATGTGTTGATAGTTACAAAGTACAGCTGTGGAGGGACTGCAAACTAAAGTGGAATGCCAGCAGTGGAGGTGTACCCTTTACCCTGGGGCTATTTTTCCAATATGCACACATGAACACGTGAAGCTGCCTTTGGTCTATCAAGGTCAGTATTTTCTATTAGACTGGCATTGGCTCTCTCAGGTAAAGGTCTGTCACATCATCTACTACCTGATACTTTTTAACTAGAGATGTGAAGGACTGAAACTGGGACCTTCAGAATGCAAGCTGATGCTCTACCACTGAGTCACAGTCATCATCCTCATAGTATTTCCATGCATACCCCAAGCTTCACCTTATATTGTTAGGGAAATAATATGAGAGAAAAGTAGAGTTGCCAGACCACTCATTGGAGGTGGCGGTTCCCTGCCCCATGCCGCTGATCAGCTGGCTGGCAAGGGGACTTACCAGGAGAAAGAGGGAGGCCCAGGCTTTGTTGCCAGCAATATGGCGACATCACTTCCACTGCATGCAGGCAATGTTTGGGCAACACTCTGATATTTGGGTAAAAATCTATGGTAGAAGCCATTTTTACCATAGAATTTTTGCTCAAATACCAGAGTGTCGTACTGACGTCATGATGTGATTATGTCACTTCTGGCATGCCAGAAGTATACCAGAAGACACATCAACAGAGACATCACCTGGGCCTTCCTCCCACTCCTGGTAAGTCCCCATATCCCCTGCAGGTCACCAAGAGCAAGCTGGCAACCCTAGAAGAAAGGGTGGGCATGTACATGTCATCGTTACTTATACCTGAAAGTGAGATCACTCTCACTCTAGGATTTTGCTACTCTTTATGGTTAAACCATCAAGATCAGTGAAACCCTACAATGTCGGTGGCATCACTTCCTGGTTTTGGCTGGAAGGGACATTGAAATGTACACGTGTTTTTCAAGCAGTGGTAAGGACTAGCAGTGGCAGGGGATCACTTGTGTGGAGTAGCAGGCTTCTTGCATGGAAGAAGAACACCATCATTACACTGGTTGAACAAATATGTGCAATCCAGCCTCTAATTAAAGACTAACAACCTTTATTTCACTGTATCTAAGAAAGTGTGCTTGCACACTAAAGATTATACTGTGAATAAAACTTTGTTGGTTTTAAAGGTGCCACTGGACTCAAATTTTGTTCTGCTGCTTCAGACCAACATGGCTACCCCACCTGAATCAACATTTATTTCAATATGAGCTTTCATTAGTTGCAGCTCACTTCGCCAGATATGTGAAAGGGAGAGAGCTAACAGGAGAAAGGCACTTTTAAAGTGTCATACCTGTAGCAAATTAAGACCTAGTCAGGGAACATTTGCCACAGATTGTTCCAGTGCTCATTGGCACTGGAAGAAATGATACTCTCCCCGCTGAAGAGAGGAGGCAAGTGCGCAGATGTGTGGAAAAGAGGAAATCACAGCATTTGGGGAGGGGGTGCTGGTAGGAGACAGTGAGGCTTTTACATAACCTTTGTTTGAGAGAGGCTTGCTGGAGTGAGCCGGAGCAGGATAAGTCTCCAGGGATCTGAGGTGGCATAAAGTACTGAGACTGATGCATGGAAGAGTGATTTCAGCTCATACTTTATTAGTTAGATGGAGAACTTGAGATGCTTACAGGACCTGAAGGTCCACTTATATTCCCGTTCCAACCACACCACACACCCATTCCCATGGTAGGTTTATTTACATTGCCACTGTCCCCCATTGGTTCCCTTTAGGATCCAAACTGGTCGATTGGCAGGTTCTAGGATCCTCTGCTTCTATTGTTGTGGATGCAAAGCTCAGCTTGTCCACATGGCCACGTGTGAGCCCGACCGCGGATGCAGTCTCTCTTGGTACACAACTGGTGGGTTAGCAGATTTGCTACCTTTTCGTTCGTTTTTTTTTAAGTCTTTTTATTGGTTTTTCAAAAAGAAAAAAGAGATACAATATTCATATATAACACAGCATCAAACAATAAATCACAAATTGAGTGTTTAGTCATTTCCTCTTATTACATTAGTTATGGCTTTTTGAATTTTGATGTGTATTTCCACCATAAACCATTCTTTAATAAGACCACTAATTATAAAGTTTATCAATATAACACTATGCTTAGTGAACTAATAATGACATTAACATTCTGTCATTCTATCTAGTTTACTATTCTTATGGTTCATTTAACACCCCATTGATAATGTTGCCCAATATTGGAACCATCCTTATATTCCACTCTAAAAAGTATAGGAGAGTTATCACTACCCAGCTAATTATGCCATCAATGTAACTGTAGGTTTTCCATACATAAATAAGAAAAGAAAAACAACAATGCAAGCACAAATATCAGTTTTAATTACATACAGGTCTGGAAAGTCTCTAGATACTATTATCATTTACCTTCCCCTTTTTCCTCTCTTTAAGCAACAAATCAAAAATATCCTGTTTGCCCTTATAACTGCTAATATACTACAACAAGTGGTGACCCGCAAGAAACTTGCAGAATGGTTATCTCATTTGTCACACCTTTGCTTCCTCTCTTCACCCCTACCTCTCTCACACTATTTCTCCCCTCTGCCCCCTTTTCTTACTCTATTTCTCCTCCATGCATGTGACTCCCTGTCTCTTTCTGACCTGTCATTCTCTTTGTTTTTCTGCCTCCCCACTTCATCCCTCTTTCTCTCTGTTTCTGCCCCCCACCTCATCATTCTCTCTTTCTGCCCCCATCACTCTCCCAGCCTCCTGCCTGCCAAAGTCTCAGAGTAGCTTACAAACTCCTTTCCCTTACCCTCCCCCACACCCTATGAGGTAGGTGGGGCTGAGAGACCTCTTTCCAGAACTGTCCTCTCAAGGACAGCTCTGACAGAACTATGGCTTTCTCAAGGTCATCCAGCAGGTGCAAGTGGAGGCATGGGGAATCAGACTGAGTTCTCCCAGATTAGAGTCTGTACACTTAACCACTACACCAAACTGGAAAGGGAAGGAAGGGGGCTTGCAGAAGTGGGGACACCTAAGAAACATGCATGGAGGGGATATTCTCCCACCTTTGCTTCCCTCCCTCCTCTTCTCTTTCTTTCTCTCCTCAACCCAATACCCCTTCTTTCTCTTTCTCTCTGCCCCCAAGCTAGGGTTGCCAGCTCCAGGTTGGGAAATCTCTGGATATTTGGGGGGTGGAGCCTGGTGAGAGTGGGATTTGGGGAGGGGAGAGACCTCAGAGTGCACCCTCCAAAGCAGCCATGTTCTCCAAAGGAACTGATCTTAGTTATCTGACAAATCTCCAGGTGTCACCTGGAGGTTGGCAACACTATCCCAAACATAAATATTAATGCACAATTTCTCTTCCTGCCTCCTGCTTGCTGCTTCAGATGTTCACAATGTGAGTGCAGAGTGCCCAGTCTTCTCCACCTCCCTGCTTTTCCTTTAAGGCATGTGCTGAGCCTCAGGTGAGAGTGTGAAGCAGAGCAGGCACAGCAGGCAAGCTGGCTGAGGGAGTGAAGCTGGGCACAGGAGAAGGAGAAAGAGAGAGAGAGCGCAAGCGGCAACAGTGACTGCATTAGGTAACTTCTCATCAGGAGAGGCAGGCAGGCAGTCAACGCTGGACTGAGGAAGGCAGCTTCCAGTCTCTGTGCCCCACCATCTCTGCTCTTGCTCTGTAGTCCGGCTGGACCAGAGTCAGGGTCACAGAGTGTGTGGATGCCCCTCCAACCCAGATTCTCCCCCCTCCTGCCCCTTCTCAGGTCTGTGTTCCACATTTCTTTCCCTGCCTGCACTTACTTGCTTCTCCCCCCTTTGATTCCTGAGACCCTGGGTTTCTTTGTTATTGAGTACCATGAGGGAGGGGGAAGGGAGGCTCCTTGTCTTCTGCAGAATCAGGATTAAAAAAAAAAAAAAAAGGATAAAGCCTCTGCCTGTTGGGTCCACCTGTACACAAATCTGTGGGGTGGTGACAGTTTCTGAGATGGCAGTTTGTGCTGCGGGTAGACGGCTGGAGCCACGAGCCCTTGCCCTCCCGGCTCCAACAGCTGCTCCTGCCATTCTTAGCCATGGCGTGTGCAGCCACACAGCTTTCCTAGAGCTCCTGAGCATTCTACTGGGAATCTGTAAGTAGAGAATGCAGTTTGACTTTGGGAGGGGATTTAAGTATCCCCCGTATACTTTTTTAAATATGTAAGATTTTTCTGTAACCCTGAGAGTACTCAAGCATGCAGAAAACCCTCTTTAGCCTCCAGGTGCCCTTGTTTTGCAGAAATAAGTATCCGCACAGGGGGGCACTTCGGAATTAGATATATAGATGGATCCTATTTCTTTAAAATTATCAAACATGCTACTTACAAATAACCTTTCTGATATTCTCAGACTCTCTATTTCATCCCTTCCTGCTATTATCTTTTATTAGATTAGTTGTAATATCACTACCCAGCTAACTATACCATCAGGCTAACTGTAAATACTCCCAAAGTAAATAAAAAAGAAAAACAAGGCACAGGCATAAATATACCTCTTAACAACAATCACATCTAGTAGGGCATTTTTCAAAAATTAAGAACAGAACAGAGATACTATATTCATACATAACACCACATCAAACAATAAATCACAAATTAAGTATTTAGTCATTTCCTCTCACTACACTAGTTATGGCTTTTAAAAATTGGATGTGTAATCCAACATAAACCATTCCTTAATATGACCACTAATTATGGAATTCACTTTTCTATCCCTTCCTACTATTATCTTTTATTGGATTAGTTGTAATATCACTACACAGCTAACTATGCCATCAGGCTATCTGTAAATATTCCCAAAGTAAATAATAATAAAGAAAAAAACAAAACAACACAAGGCACAAGCACAAATATCACTCTCAATATCGATCACATCTGGTAAGACATCTAGATACTGTTATCATATGCCTTCCCCCTTCTCCTATCAATAAGTAACAAATCAAAAATCTCCCCTGCTTCCTACAACATCCTTTTTTAATAATCAGCAATAAATGTCGTTTCTCTTTATATACTTTAAATTTTTATTCCAACATTTGCCATTTCAGTTCCCCCAACTCTACTTCCATGTTTCTATTATCTCTGGTAACTTTAAGTCCCATCTTATTCCCTTCTTAGTCCTCTTCATTGGTTTTTTTACATGGTTGCCATTTCAGTTCTCCTGACTCAGATTTCGTGTTTCTATTATCTCCATTAATTTTCATTAAGTCCCGTCTTAGTTCCTTCTTACTCAACTTTGTTGTTTTTTTGCCTGGTCGTTTTCTAAAAGCTCTTTTTGGCCATTTCTGCTTCCAAGGGTATCCCATTAATTCTTTTAAGTCATTCTTTTGTTTAATGAAAGTCTCCGTTCTTTTCATAGGTAAGGGCAAATTATCCTGTGATTCCTTCCCTTGTAAACAATCCTGTAGCCCATACGAGTTTCATAGAGACTGTGAAGGCTTTTCCTCATTTTGTAAGCCTGGCTGTGTACTTGGGGAATTTACAAAAAGATTTTCACAAGCTGCTTTTATCACCTGCTGAATTTCATCAACCAATATCTTGCAAAACTGCTCCAAAGTAAGCCTTCCAATTTCTTTACTTTCATAATCATCTGTTTCCTCGTCTTCTTCAGCTACAATCTCCTCCCTCTCCTCTACAGATGCCATTTTCTCATTCAACCACACTGCTTAAACTTTCATTCATACTTCAACACTCTTCTATTTCCAAAGTAAAAAAAAATACTGACATGTTAACATCAATTCAGTCCCTATCATTGCATATTCTGACAGATATAATTTCTTGTCCCAGAACAAAAACTTTCTATTTAACTTTGAACTCCCATTCTCTTCTTAGCCATTTTTATCCTCTCATGTTTGGAGTTTGTTCATAAAGAGTCATAGAATAAAGGTCATCATAGATTCAAAACAGAAAATACTCGTACTCACATTCTTGTTGCTGTGTTAAGTATTTTAGTCCAAGTTTTAAAAGTGGAGGTCACGGCTATGACGAACATGGAAGCCATGTTTGTCTCCATTCCCCGTTCTTGCTTCAAGATGATCTCTGATACACCCCGCAGCTTCTGCTCCTGGGGTAACCGAGCAAGTCTTCTGCTCCCCAACCTCCCTCCGAGAGGTTGGGTGGGGTCCGTTCAGTTCAAAAAACCTCTGAACCTCAATAAAGAAGTGGAGAAGGATGGGGGCGGTCGGGAGCACCCAAATGCCTGCCCTGTTGCCACACTGTTCCACCAGCTATTTGCTACCTTTTCAGAATGCCTCTGTGTCCTGTGTGTAAACAAATACTCCAAAAATGCCAGAAGCTTCCAGTGCTCTATCTTCCAAGGCAACTAACCTGGGGCAAATTTAACAGAATTTGTCTGCAAATCCACACGTCACCTTTTAAAAAGGAAAAAAGGGCAAGTTTATCTCTTTGTTACCTCTGGGCCTTGACTAGAATTTGTTGGTGGTATGGCATAACTAGTTTCCTCATTCAGTTGATTTATATGGGACTTGGGAGAATAGATAGCAAGCAGTAGAAATAAATAGCCTTTCTGTATTCCAGAAAACACCTGCCCCCCTTCCATAAGGTTGCCCTGTGACCAAGGAAAAAAGCCTATCTCTGCTGCTGTATCTTTTGTGGAAGGGGGGAATGAATCAGGTAGTAGGTAATGTGGAAGACCTCTGCCTGGTAACTCTAGAGAGCATCTACCAGTCAGAGGAGACAATATGAACCTTAACAGACCAAAGCTCTAAGGCAGCTTCATATGTTCAACTACCTTTAACAACAGGCTAACAGAACCTCAAATGTAGAAACATTCCATGTCAAAGGGATAAACATTAACACCTGTCATTACCAGCAAGCTGGTTTTAAAGGCATGGGAGCAGAGACTGGTTACAAAAACAGCTAACCCTACCAATGTTCCCTCTAAGCTGAGTTAGTGTGAGCTAACTCTCAGTTTTTTAGCCTCCAGCTCACACATTTTTGTCTTAGCTCAGGAAGGATGGCTCCAGAGCAAACTGATTTATGCAGTAGCCAAATTGCTTGCTCACAACTTTAATGCCAGCAGCTCACAAAGTAGAATTTTTGTTCACAAGACTCAACTGCTTAGAGGGAACATTGAACCCTACCTTTCCATTTATATATTTACTGATGCACAAATCAATCAAGCTTTCTTTGCTATATCTGGTATAGTGCCATAGTAGCCATAAGAAGGAAGACACCCCCAGTGGTCTTCAAAAATTGTTTTATAGAAACAGATTCAAATCCATGACTGTGATCTAAAGTTCTTTAGTGCTCTGATGTGCACACAGAATTCCATTTAAACCAAGGCTGCTCCATTCTGAAGCCAATAAATTTCCATACATACAACTGTCTGAGGAGCATTCCCTGATACCAAATAGTATTGTAAAGCTCCTGTTCATATGAAACTCCATTTAAGCATCTTTCTCATATACTAAGGAATATATGCATAACCTTAAATAGGCCACACAAGTACGACAAAGGGAAGGCCTGAAAATCCTTTAACACCACTCTCCAGATGTAATATTAAATTACAAAGGGAAATTATGAGAATTCTTCCTGAAACAGAGCAGCACCTCAACAGCAACGCTTGCAATACACTAAAGCTGGAGAATTCTTTCTTTTTTTAAGAGAGCAGTATTTAGTCAGTAAAACACCATGCTTTTGCATAATGTCATGCATCTCACTCACAATAATTCTTTCTTAATAATGTCTTGGGTACAATTTATTTTCCTCTCAGGCTATGAAGGCAAGTGTGAGTGTGGCAGGCTCTGGTTGGAGCTGATAAGCCATCCTATAGAAGCGACACTGCTGGCACGATGAGATTTGTTAGGAAGACAATATCCCATTGGCCTCAACAAGCCAGGCTGTATATCAAAGCTATCAAGAATAATATCTGCAAAACAATGCCTTTGTGCACCTGCCAACAGCCACCGAAAGCTCTCTCTGGTGCTCGTCTGGAAATGAATTTTCCCCCTTTCTCACTTCCTCCTTTTTTGTTGCTGTTGTTAGGCTGACACAAACCATTGGAAGGATATCTAGACAGATTTGCTTTTAATGTCTAATAAACCCAGGTGGATGTTCTGAAAACCCAAATATTTGAATATACACCTAAAATTTCACATTCATGATCATAATTAATTTGGGAGCCAAAAGATCATTCAAAGTATTCTCCTTCTCTCCCCACCACAATAGACTAGTATTACACTCCTGAGATCCATATCCATTCAGGTGTTTACAGATGTTTTACATGCCTGTACCCCATAGACTGGTAGAATTATCTTCATAAAGCTCAATAGCTCTGATCCAATTATCACTTTTCAGTAGGCAGTAAGAACTTTGCACATGCAAAATAGCTTCAGTCAATGCTGTTGTATAGGATTGGGGCAGATCTGTACTGCATGCCAATTAATATGCACAAAGTTATGTGCCCAGAATGAGAAGTGGATCCACTGGATGCATGTCAGCAGGCTCATGCGTATGTGATCTGGCTCCTCACACATGATGAATAAGTGTGCATCTTCTGAGTCATTCCATATTTGATGTTTGTGCTGCTGTGCGCAGTTTCCTGATGTGATAATAGTTGATGCAAATCCAACAGAAGTCAAGTAATGCCTTCAATACTAACAATACTAATAAAAAAGCCATTTTTCTCCAGGCCAGTTTGGCCAGGAATCCTGGAGGTTTTTTGTCATGGAACACGGTCATTGTGGGGGGGAGCTATTTGTGAATTTCCTGCATTGTGCAGGGGTTGGACTAGATGACCTTGGAGGTCCCTTCCAACTCTATGATTCTATGAGAATTTATTTCAGCATAAGATTTCATGAGCCAGAGGTCCCTTCAACAGGAGCATGGAGTGTACATAGAATCATAGAATCATAGAGTTGGAAGGGGCCATACAGACCATCTAGTCCAACCCCCTGCCCAATGCAGGACCAGCCTAAAGCATCTCTTCTTGAAAGCTGTCAGTGAAGGGGAGCTAACCACTTCTCTAGGCAGCTGATTCCACCTTTGAACCACTCTGACAATGAAAAGGTTTTTCCTAATATCCAGCTGACACCTTTCTGCATGTAATTTAAAACAGTTGCTTTGGGTTCTATCCTCTGCTGCCAACTGGAACAGCTCCTTGCCCTCCTCCAAATGTCAGCCTTTCAAATAACATAAGAACATAAGAGAAGCCAATGTTGAATCAGGTCAATGGCCCAGCTAGTCCAACACTCTGTCACACAGCGGCCAAAATATACCAGGTGCCATCAGGAGGTCCAGCAGTGGGGCCAGGGCACTAGAAGCCCTCCCACTGCTGCCCCCTCCAGCACCAAGAATAGAGTGCATCACCTGCCCCAGACTGAGAGTTCCCATCTATACCATGTGGCTAATAGCCACTGATGGACTTCTGCTCCATATGTTTATCTAATTACCTCTTGAAACTGCCCATGCTTGTAGCTGCCACCACCTCCTGTGGCAGTGAATTCCATATGTTAATCACTCTTTGGGTAAAGAAGGACTTCCTTTTATCTGTTCTAACCCGACTGCTCAGCAATTTCATGGAGTGCCCACGAGTTCTTGTATTGTGAGAAAGGGAGAAAAGTACTTCTTTCTCAACCTGCTCTATCTCATGCATAATCTTATAAACCTCGATCATGTCACCCCTCAGCCGTCGTTTCTCCAAGCTAAAGAGCCCCAACCGTTTTAACCTTTCTTCATAGGGAAAGTTTTCCAACCCTCTTATCAGTCTAGTTGCCCTTCTCTGCACTTTTTCCAGTGCTATAATATCCTTTTTGAGATGTGGTGACCAGAACTGTACACAGTATTCCAAATGAGGTCGCACCAATGATTTATACAGGGGCATGATGATACTGGCTGATTTGTTTTCAATTCCCTTCCTAATAATCCCTAGCATAGTGTTGGCCTTCTTTATTGCAGTTACACACTGTCTAGACATTTTCATTGAGTTATCTACTACAACTCCAAGATCTCTGTCTTGGTGAGTCTCTGCCAGTTCAGACCCCATCAACGTGTATTTATATTTAGGATTTTTGGCTCCAATGTGCATCACTTTGGACTTGGCCACATTGAACCCCTTTTGCCACATTGACGCCCACTCACCCATCCTTGACAGATCCCTTTGGAGTGCCTCACAATCCTCCCTGGTTTTCACCACCCTGAAGAACTTCGTGTCATCTGCAAATTTAGCCACTTCACTGCTTACTCCCAATTCCAAATCATTAACAAACAAGTTAAAAAGCATTGGACCGAGTACTGATCCCTATGGTACCCCACTGCTTACCACCCTCCACTTAGAAAGTTTGCAATTTATACTCACTCTCTGTTTCCTATTTATAAGCCAGTTTTTGATCCACAAGAGGACTTGTCCTTTTATCCCATGACTATTGAGCTTACTTAGGAGCCTTTGATGAGGAACTGTATCAAAAGCTTTCTGAAAGGAAAGGTAAACAACATCTATTGGGTCCCCCTTGTCCATATGTTTGTTCACTTCCTCAAAAAACACTAACAGGTTAGTGAGACAAGATCTTCCCTTACAGAACCCATGCTGAGTCTGCCTCAATAGTTTTTGTTCATCAATGTGCCTACTAATTCTTTCCTTAATAACAGTTTCCACCAACTTACCCGGTATCGACGTCAGACTGACTGGCCTGTAATTTCCCAGATCTCCCCTGGAGCCCTTTTTAAAGATGGGAGTGACATTAGCTACCTTCCAGTCCTCAGGAATGGAGGCAGATTTATTTAAAGAGAGCAATCATGTTGTTGTTCAGTCGCACAGTCGAGTCCGACTCTTCGCGACCCCATGGACCAGTTTATGCCAGGCCCTCCTGTCTTCCGCTGTCTGCTGAAGTTTGCTCAATTTCATGTTCGTTGCATCGATGACACTGTCTAACCATCTCATCCTTTGCCGTCCCCTTTTTCTTTGACCTTCAATCTTTCCCAGCATCAGCGTCTTCTCCAGTGAATGCTCCCTTCTCATTTGGTGGCCAAAGTATTTGAGCTTCAGCTTCAGGATCTGGCCTTCCAGGGAGCAATCAGGGTTGATTTCTTTTAGGATTGACTGATTTGATCTCCTGGCAGTCCAAGGGACTCTCAAGAGTCTTCTCCAGCACCATAGTTCAAAAGAATCTATTCTTCGGCGCTCGGCCTTCCTTATAGTCCAACTCTCGCAGCCATACATTACTATGGGGAATACCATTGCTTTGACCATGTGGACTTTTGTTGGCAAGGTGATGTCTCTGCTTTTTATCATGCTGTTTAGGTTTGCCATCGCTTTCCTCCCAAGGAGCAGGCGTCTTTTAATTTCATGGCTGAAGTCACCATCTGCAGTGAGCTGGGATCCTAGGAACGTGAAGTCTGTCACTACTTCTACGACTTCCCCTTCTATTTGCCAAGGAGTGATGGGGCCAGATGCCATGATCTTAGTTTTTTTGATGTTGAGCTTCAAGCCCACTTTTCCGCTCTCCTCTCTGACCCTGAGCAAGAGGCTCTTTAGGTCCTCTTCACTTTCTGCCATCAGAGTGGTATCGTCTGCATATCTGAGGTTATTGATCTTTTCCCCAGCAATCTTAACTCCGGCTTGTGATTCATCCAGGCCAGCATTTCGCATGATGTACTCTGCATATAAGTTAAATAAGCAAGGTGACAATATACATCCTTGCCGTACTCCTTTCCCTATACTAAACCAATCAGTTGTTCCATATCCGGTTCTAACTGTTGCTTCTTGACCCTTATACAAGTTTCTCAGGAGACATGTGAGGTGGTCCGGTACTCCCATCTCTTTAAGAACCTGCCATAATTTATTGTGATCCACACAATCAAAGGCTTTAGCATAGTCAATGAAGCAGAAGTAGATGTGTTTCTGGTACTCTCTTGCTTTCTCCATAATCCAGCGAATGTTGGCAATTTGATCTCTAGTTCCTCTACCTCTTCGAAACTCAGCTTGTACTTCTGGCAGTTCTCTATCCACGTACTGTTGGAGCCTAGCTTGTAGGATTTTGAGCATGACCTTGCTAGCGTGTGAAATGAGTGCAATTGTGCAATAGTTTGAACACTCCTTGACATTGCCCTTCTTTGGAATTGGAATGTACACCGACCTTTTCCAATCCTGTGGCCACTGTTGTGTTTTCCAAATTTGTTGGCAAATTGAGTGCAGCACTTTAACAGCATCTTCTTTTAAGACTTTGAATAACTCAGCTGGGATACCATCACCTCCACTAGCTTTGTTGTTAGTAATGCTTTCTAAGGCCCATTTAACTTCGCTTTCCAGGATGTCTGGCTCGAGGTCAGTGATTATACCATCGTGCTTGTCAAGGACATCGAGGTCCTTCTTGTATAGTTCTTCTGTGTATTCTTGCCATCTTTTCCTAATCTCTTCTGCTTCTGTTAGGTCCCTACCATTTTTGTCCTTTATCATGGCCAGCTTTGCATGGAACGTTCCCTTGATTTCTCCAATTTTCTTGAAGAGATCTCTAGTCCTTCCCAATCTATTGTTTTCCTCTATTACTTTGCATTGTTCATTCAGGAAAGCCTCCTTATCTCTCCTTGCTGTTCTCTGGAAATCTGCATTCAGTTGGGCAAATTTTTCCTTTTCACCGTTGCCTTTAGCTTTCCTTCTTTCCTCTGCTATGTGTAAAGCCTCATCAGACAGCCACTTTGCTTTTTTGCATTTCTTTTTCTTTGGGATGGCGGTGATTGCTGCCTCCTTTACAATGTCACGGACCTCTGTCCATAGTTCTTCAGGCACTCTGTCTATCAAATCTAGTCCCTTAAACCTATTCTTCACCTCTACTGTATATTCATTGGGGATGCGATCTAGGTCAAATCTGAATGGCCTTGTGTTTTTCCCAACTTTCTTCAATTTAAGTCTGAATTTTGAAATGAGAAGCTCATGATCTGAGCCACAGTCAGCTCCAGGTCTTGTTTTTACCGACAGGATAGAGCTTCTCCATCTTTGACTGCAAATTATATAATCAATCTGATTTCGGTGTTGCCCATCTGGTGATGTCCATGTGTAGAGACGCCTCTTAGGTTGTTGGAAAAGGGTGTTCGCTATGACCAGCCTGTTCTCTTGACAAAACTCTGTTAGTCTTTGCCCTGCTTCATTTTGTTCTCCAAGGCCAAACTTGTCTGTTATTCCGGTTACCTTTTGATTTCCTACTTTAGCATTCCAGTCCCCTATGATGATGAGGACATCATTTTTTGGTGTTAGTTCTATGAGCTGTTGTAGGTCTTCATAGAACTGGACCACTTCAGCCTCTTCTGCAGCAGTGGTTGGGGCATAGACTTGGATTACTGTGATATTGAATGGTTTGCCTTGGATTCGGACCGAGATCATTCTGTCATTTTTGAGATTGTATCCCAATACTGCCTTTCTCACTCTCTTATTGACTATAAAGGCCACACCATTTTTTCTACGGGATTCCTGGCCACAGTAGTAGATATAATGGTCTTCTGAGTTAAATTCGTCCATTCCTGTCCACTTTAGTTCACTGATTCCCAAGATGTCGATGTTCATTCTTGCCATCTCATTTTTGACCACGTCAAGCTTACCTTGATTCATAGATCTTACATTCCAGGTTCCTATGCAGTATTGTTCTTTGCAGCGTCGGACTTTCCTTTCACCGTCAGACACATCCACAACTGAGCGTCCTTTCGGCTTTGGCCCAGCCGCTTCACTCTTTCTGGGGTTACTCGTACTTGCCCTCTGCTCTTCCCCAGTAGCATATTGGACACCTTCCGACCTGAGGGGCTCATCTTCCGGTGTCATATCTTTTAGCCTTTTGTTACTGTCCATGGGGTTTTCTTGGCAAAGATACTGGAGTGGGTTGCCATTTCCTTCTCCAGGGGATCACGCTTGGTCTGAGTTCTCTGCTGTGGCCTGTCCGTCCTGGGTGGCCCTCCACGGCATAGCCCACAGCCTCATCGAACCACGCAAGCCCCCTCGCCACGACAAGGCAGTGATCCATGAGGGAGAGAGCAATCATGTCCCCCTCAATCTCCTCTTCTCCAAACTAAACATTCCCAAGGCCCTTAGCCTTTCCTCGTAGGGCTCAGTGTCCAGACCCCTGATCATCCTTGTCACTTTCTTCTACACCCTCTCGATTTTGTCCATATCCTTTTTGAAGTGTGGTTTTTAGAACTGTACACAGTACTCAAGATGTGGCCTGACCAAGGCAGTATACAGAGAATCCAGTATACATCCATAGGAGATACATTTACATTGCTCATAACTTTAAATATAAATATATTTCCTCTGGATGTACATTCCTTGCATCTGATGAAGTCAACTCTGACTCTGAAGCTGGAATAAATTGTGTTAGTCTTTAAGGTACCCCTGGATTTCTGTTTGATTTTGCTGCATCAAACTTGACATGGATACTTCTGTAGGATAAGATAATGCAAGGTCCTGTTACATGCAATCATTTCTAGAGCTAAGACCATTATCTTGGTTTTTGTTGCTGTTGTTGTTGAATGCATTTTTTTTAATCCCCTAACATAAGTATTTGGACATAAATTGGATTTCATTTCCAATTTGGATTTCATTTCCAATTCATTTCATAGTCCACCAAACTTCACTAATCTCTTTCAAGAGCAACAATAAATTCCCAATGAACTGTAGTGTTCCCTGATGTTCCACAGTAAAGCAGAGAAATCATGTATTCTTCTATCTCCCTCCCTCTTCACCAGGGTTGCCAGCTCCATTCCTGGAGATCTGGGGATGGAGCCAGGGGAAGGCGAGGGTTGGAGAGGGGAGAGACTTCAGTGTCATAGAGTCCACCTGCCAAAGCATCCATTTTTCCCAGGTACAGTTGCCAGCTCCAGGTTGGAAAATACCTGGAGATTTATTTATTTTTTTGGGGGGAGGGACCTGAAGAGGACAGGGTCTGGAGGAGGGAGGGACTTCAGTAGGGTGTATTGCCATACAGTCCACCTTCCAAAGTGGCCATTTTCTCCCTTTAAACCTAGCAGGAGGTATGGAGAGGGGCGTACACAGGCCACATGCTCAGCTCACAAAAAGACCCTTTAAGACCCCCGCCCACCCTCAGAACGCCCCCCAAATCCCCCCCTTGGAGTGATGAGGGGACCTGGCAACCCTGTTCTTCACCCATATGTGGTTGTCATTATCACTAATAATAAACCAGCAGTGCAAGTTGCAGCAGGATTCCCCTGAGGACAGCTGTGTCCTTCTGAAAAGCATACAGAAATCCAGCCAGGAAAGCAGTTCTGGAATTTGTAGTCTGATTGCCCAAGAAGCCAAGCTCAAGACCAGCTTCTCAGCAGCAGCAGTGGTGGCAGCAGAAGGAGGAGGAGGAGTTGTTGGATTTATACCCCACCCTTCACTTGGAGTCTCAGAGTGGCTTACAATTTCCTTCCCTTCCTCTCTCCACAACAGACACCCTGTGAGGTAGGTGGGGATGAGAGAGCTCTGAGAGAACTGCACTTGAGAGAACAGCTCTGAGAGAACTGTGACTGACCCAAGGTCACCCAGCTGGCTGCATGTTGGAGGAGTGGGGACTCAAACCTGGTTCTCCAGATTAGAATCTGCCACTCTTAACCACTACACCAAACTGAGGCAGTGTCAGTTTCAAGATTCTGCATCTTAGACTCCTTGTACTCCTTCCAGGGCAGAATGTCCTCTGAACACGTGCTCCATTCCTAGCCCTTTTCAGTTCCTCCTTGGTCCTTTTAGCACTTCCTGAAAGTGACAGCATCATCTCTCCTTTCCTTCCATGGACCCAAGATCTGGTTCTAGTCCAATATTCTAACCATCAATCCATGCTAAGCATGGACTGATGACACTGAAAGTCAGTGCAAGCTTTTTTCTCTCCATGGTGGCTGCATGCTGAAATCATCATGTAAAGAGGCCCTCAGGGAATACTTTCTGAGTCCAGCCATTGTCCCAATTCCCCAAGACTGCTTTTTCCATTCAAAGGAATTTGAGATCCAGTTTGGGAATTGACTGAACAAAGTTCTGACAGAATATTGTTTTTAAAAATGTGTTATACTCACCTGGATCTCACTTACCGCAGGAATTTAAAATGAGAGCATCAAAGTAATTTCACTGAGACTTTCAGTGAAATTCAGACACTGATGCTGAAATTCAGACACAAGGCCAAGTTCTTTCTATTTTTAAATGCCTAAAATTATGAAAAATAGGGGGGAAAGATTAACTATGCACAAAATGAAAAGCTTTAATGCCTCTAACTAATTAAGCTTTACCAGCTGAATTACTGTATCTTGTACATGTTCAAAGTAAACCAGAAATATATTAGCTTCCATAGGCATTCTTACAAATTATATCATATTAAGGGTTTTTTTTCTGCATTCTGCAAAACAAAGTTAAATGATAATTGTGGGAAATGAGCTACCGCTTATATCTTGCAATAGATTTGTTCAATAATATCATGTAATGTTGCCATCTCAGCTCTTCTTAATGTGGATGTCTGCTCTTCTCTTGAAGCAGAATCAATGTACATTGTTTTCTAAATATGATATTCATGTTTGACTCTCCTCCAGTATGGACTGCTAGAATGAGGTTGGAAAATGGGCTCAATATCAAATGATTCATGTATTATTATTTTTTTGCCCCCAGGCCCTGCCCCTGTATTTGGTAATGTGTAAGGTTGGGTTTCTAAGAAAAGTAATGCCTTTTAGGAAGGAGGTAAAATGCATTTAGAAATGTTTGTACAGGTAATCACATTAAAGTGACACTTTAAAGGAAAATAATATCAAAAACAGACTGTAAGACTGGGGCATAAGAATTAGTATGCACCAATATGAGAATAACAGCGTCAGATGGTCTTTAAATTGTTTCTGTTGGTTATGGCAATGGCAAAAGGTATAGTGATGGCCTCAGGAATAAACAGCTCTAAAGGAGGATTAGATAGATTCATGGAGGATAGGTCTATCAGTGGCTACTAGCCATGGTGGCTGAGGGGAAGTTCTACATTCAGAGGCACTAAACCTCTGAGTCTCAGAGCCAGTAGGCAACATCAGGGGAAGGGTCTCAGCCTCTATGCCCTGTTGTTGGCCATCTAGAGGAACTGGTTGGTCACTGTGTGAGACAGGATGCTGGACTAGATGGTCTGATCCAGCAGGCTCTTCTTATCGTCTTATACCTGGGTAACCGCCCAGGTACTGTACCTCTTGACCACCTGGCCTTCTTTGTTGATGAGGAACTTGCTGAAGTTCCATTTAATGGCATTCCCCAGGGTGCCCCTGCCCTTGGGCTGGCTCTTCATCCACTTCCACCCTCTCTGGAAGTGGATGAAGAGCCAGCCCAAGGGCAGGGGCACCCTGGGGAATGCCATTAAATGGAACATCAGCCCCCCACACACACACACACCCCATTCCACTAGAGTTAGAGAAACCAGAGCATACTCCAGCCCCTTCTCTCACAATAGATTTGAACAGTCAGTCTAAAGTGGGCCTATAAAACTTTCCCTACATTTTAACTATTGTTTGTCTGTGCTTTCAAATATGTATTTTAGTTTTGGTTTTAATTGTTTACATAGTGTATTTTATAATGCTTCTTTTAAATGTTTGCCACCTTGGTGGCTCTGATGGAGCAGAAAGCCAGGGTATAAATTCTGTAACTCAATAAATTAATAAACCTGTGACAACACCCCCTCCCAGTATTGTGACAAGACTCCTCCAAGGATGTCAGACACCAGGGAAGCCAGAATACAAGGCTGAGTGAATTGTGTTGTAACTGGTGGGCTGTCATGCAGGTTGGTCCTAAGGTATGCATAGAAGTGCATCTTTTACTATTCTAACACCATTCTGCCAACTATTTCTCTGCTCCCGTCTCCTTCCCTTTCTGCCTTTGAACTGGGGACAGGCTGTCATTCATATTTTGCTTAACTTGTTTTTGTCTTCTTTTGTTTCCAGATGAAATTTCGCATCATCCTGCTCCATCACACCAAATTGTTACCCAAATCGATGCATTCATTTGGCCCATAATGTATGAAGTGTATTCTATGCAGGTACAGTTGGATCATGTCACCAGGGTAATTATTTCAGGGTTGAACAGTCTGTGTATATCCAAGTCCCAATCTGGCACAGCACTCCAATTAGGAAGGAAAAATGAGGGGGAGGGGTGATCCTGCATTGGCTTTTCCCTCCATTGTTTAACCAAGCCCACCATGGAACAGAAATTCCCCTCTGCATTGCATGCTGATTTCACTTTCTTTGATCATCAGATTTTATGGTACCTTCTACATAGATTTATGGCCATTCCAGGTTGACTTCGCAGTGTTGACCCAGGGTATTTGAATGTGGTTTTGAGCTGTACCTTTTCCTCAGTGTTGATAAAATGTGGAGCGAATGCCAGATGCAGAATCACTCAGAGAGAGAGAGAAATTAAAAATAGTAATATAATAATAAAAGTAATTAAAATAAATAATATTTATTCCCCATGAACAGATTTGATGAATGTAAACTTTACTGTGTTTTGCATAACTGTTTGAGAGATCGATATGAGGCCCCATCCTCACCCCGTCCAGTTCTAAAACCATTCTTTTTCCTGGTGACCTGCCTTGGCAGAATTTGGAATATTCTCAGAACTCTCAAGAAGTTCTTGGAACATCCATCAAGAAAACATGTAATTACCATTTTAAATCCAAATTGAGCAAAGGGGACTTCACCCATCCATAATAATATCATCTTGAACTTTCTGTTTGAATGCTTCAAACATTCTCTTTTGGTTAACGTCCTTAGCATAGCTCCTAGAAATTCCTCTTAAAGAAAAGGAACTATGTGTCTCTTTGGACTATTTTAATCAAGCTTATCTAATAAGTGTAAACTTTACTGTGTTTTACATTACTGTTTGAGAGATCTAAATGAGCCCCTTCCCCATACATGGAAGGATTGACCAAATAACTCATAAGTCAGTCACAATAACATCTTCCTGTTGTATTTAAAGGTGGAATATTACAATCCAAAATTACAGTACTTATTTGGATAGCCTTGACATTCTGAAAAGTTCCATTCTTCTGAGTAACTGTTTCTTTCTGGCTTTCTTTTTTGTTCTCATTCATTTTCCTTCAGTTGGCAAGGGGCAGAAGTTAGAATGCTCTTCAAATGAAAAGTAGCAGATTCTGCTGGAACAGTCACAGATTCCACTAACCCTTTTCTGTTCCCAGACTCTTAGCCCTGTGCTTCTATTTCCACCTTTCCCCCCACTCTTTGATATAAGATGAAAAGCGTTAAATCTTACCAAGTTTCTGACCTTTTGAAGTACTGTCAGCGAGAACTGTAAAAAAATTGTGGACATTGTTCTGAATGATCCTCCATCAGTTTCAGAAAAGTAAGTAAATCTGTAAAGAGGAAAAGTGAGACTCTTTACATTTAATTCCTGAGTTCCATGTTGCAATAGTAATATGGGGCTGGAGACGTGGAGAAACTGTGTGTGTGCACCTGAATCTTGCTTGAGGAATGTGGAGGCTGAAAAAGCTCTTACAGTTCATAACCATATGTTGGGGGAATGCATGTGCTCTAATCAATGGGACTTACTTCCAAGTAAACCTGCTTAGGAGTAATGCCCAGACACCTGCTTATTTGGATTTCTGTTTTGAAATAGATTTTTCTGTGGCCGCTAGTCATCCTTTGGGTATTATGGGCCAGCTTAAAATTATCCAAAGTGGCAAAGTGTTCCCTCTCCTCTTCCCACTCATTTTTAGCAGAGCTGGTCTTCATACACGGTAAATATTCTTCACTGATAATGAGTTAGATTGCTATTTAATGATTCTTATAATTTTTGCTTTGTCACAAGAGTATGGAAGGGCACAGCACAAATAGGGTAAAAATAGAGATAAAACTAATCAGAGGCACCTGCCAGACCAAAATTGTAGTAAAACTAAGTAAACTACAGATTCAGGTGAGTAGCCGTGTTGGTCTGAAGCAACAGAACAAAGTTCAGGTTCAGTGGAACCAAAAAAGTGTAACCCTGGGTGTAAGCTTTTGTGTACATGACTAAGTGTGCGCGTACATGAAAGCTTATACCCAGAATTAAACTTTGTCTGTCTTAAAGGTGCCACTGGACCCAAACTTTGTTCAAAGTAAACTACAGTTTAGGGACTCAGATTATAAGGGGCCCCTAAATACAAAACAATTACTAAATTACCATTCTTGGTAATTCTGTGGGGCCTCTTAAACTTGGCATAGCTGAAGGCCTCACCATGTCTTAAATCTGGACCTGATGCTAGGATATATATGGATGACTCTAGGGCCAACAAGGCTATACTCCTATCAAGCCACCAGGGGAGTCTGTGATGCTGGCAGTACAAGTATAAATATCTTAAATAAACAAATACTTTTGGCTGGCTCATCATGATATGGACAGAGGTTGGGCTCTACACAAGACCACAGTAATATCTGCATATTCAATATAAGTAGATATGTGAGGGGTAGGATTGCCAGCCATTGCATAAAAGGGAGCCAGCATAAAAGGGGGGAGGGGGCCAGCACTGCCAGGCAGCATAAAAGGGAAGGAGGGGTGGCAATGCTGTGCCAGTGGCACAGTGTCAGTTCCAGTGAATATCCAAAATGTGTTGTCACATCACCAACAATAGAGTTTTGCTAGAACACTAGAAGATCCAATTGGTGTCACATCAACCTAATGTTATTGTAAGGAAGAGACCAGCTCAGCTTTAAAACTGCAACCCTCATCCTTACAGTTATTTTCAGGTATTTGCTAGAAATGATGTTATGCCAATGAGACAATGTCGGCTTTCCAGCAATTTATTCCCCCTCTCCTGCTGAGTGGCCGGGAGATTGGGTGGGGGGAGGCTTGGTCGGGGATTTCCCTTGCCCAGGGGAGCAGACAGTCTTGGAAAAAAGATGAACTTAAACAGAAACATAGACCGGGGGGGGGGGTTGTTTGTTTGTTTATACTGTGGCTATAGTCCACATTTCAGCCAGAAATTGGCTCCCCAAGCGACATTTAAAATCTGATATAAATACCAGTTAAATATGAAATGCTGCTTGTGGAGAGGGTTCTTAACTAAGTCCAAACACAATGGGAAAGTGTCTTGCGACTTTCTCCCTTCCCCCTAGTTGTCTCAGGGCCAAATCAGACATGCATTGGGAGTTCCATGTTCAGATCTCTTAGTGATCTTTTACTTAGCAAACAGCAAGGAAAGAGAGTAACTTCAGCAATATATGCATGACAGGGACATCATCCAACCAGATGTTCTGCTGATGCTGTCACCAAACAGGATCATTCCAGTTGGCACAGTGTTTCTGCTATCGGCCAATTATTATACTGGTTTGGGAAGACTTTTTCCCAGGACTTTTTCAATATAGAGAAATAGCATCTGGGAGAGGGTTAAGCCCCTCTCTTGCACACCATAGTTTTGATCCAAACTGTGGTGCCTGCATGCCTGAGAATTGACTTTTTAAAAGCTCTAAAAGCTCTGAATACAGAATTCCAAGTGCAGACCTGATTTGGCCGTCAGGGAAGGCAGTTGGTAGGTGGAGCTGGGAGGGAGGCTTTCAGCTGAATCCAAACACTGTGGAGGGTTACAGAGCTACATCCTCTCCTCCCTGATGGCCTGAACAGTCTCAGTTACTAAGCAAAGCAGGAGGAGGATTGGTCACAATAACAGTAGTGATGTCCAAGTCTGTTCTAAACTGTAACAGGCACTTGATTAATCTCCACAGATGTATGTATTGCTTTCATCATAGGCTAGGCAACAGCCTGTTTATACAACCACAGAAGCAGGAATCCTTTAGGTCAGCAGGCTGGCCATTAGCATCATTTGTACATCATATTAGGTGTATCCACATTCTGTTCATGGCATATGTTCCATCTTATGCACTGTAAGAAGAAAGATCCAGGTGGTCAGCAATGTTGGTCTGAAGCAGTATGTAAAGTACTGGGTCCAGATAGGTTGATAGTGAAATCAGCTCATATTTTATTATGGCAGGAGAAACTGGAATGCTGAAGCCAGCCCAGAGGCCTGCTTAAATGTCCCTGCTCTGCCACACCCCACACACCCATACACACCCATGACTGGTTTATTTACATAGTGCCCATTCCCATAAGGTGGCCTTAGGATCCAAAGAGACCGATTGGCCCATTCACAGATCCTCTCAAGCTATTGTTTGTAGAGAGCAAAGCTTGGCTGGTTCATATGGCTGCGTGCGCCCTCGACCACGTGCGCAGTCGTAGTTAGTACACAACACAGTAGAACAAATTTAGAGTCCAGTGGCACCTTTAAGACCAACAAAGTTTTATTTAAGGTATGTATTTGGAAAAGTGTGCATGCACACAAAAGCTCATACCCCTGAATAAAGCTTTGTTGGTCTTAAAGGTGTTACTGGACTCTAAATTTGTTCTACTGTAAGAAGAACACATGCATGTCTACTGCCACAACATCTAATGTTTGGGCCAGTCCTGTGTTGGCAGTAGCACCTCTTTCTGCAAAACCCTGTATTAAGCACCACCCATGTGCATACAAACTACATGAATGTAATGACATCAGACTGTATGCTGCATTCAATAGGGATGGGCACAAAATGGCTGATGAATTAAAGTTCATCACAAATTTTGGCCAGATTGTGGTTCGCAAACTGAAGAACCACCATGAAGAGCAGAAAGCAGCGGTTCGTACCCGTATCTAGTATTCAAGATCCTCTGAAAGCAATTTCAACAGACATGGTTCCCTCCCCCACACCAACTATAAAGTACTGAGGCTGACGCACTGCAGAGTGATTACAGCTCATACTTTATTAAATACAGTTAGATCTTGAGATGTGTGACTCGGCTCGCAGGCCAGTTTATATCCCTGTAATTCACCACACCCAAACACACACCCACACCCATGACAGGTTATTTGCAGTGCACCCTCAAGTCCCATAGGTCTCTTCTTCAATCCTAGCTCTCTGACAGGTGTGCGCTAGGATCCATTTGGGCTATTGTCTTCAAAGCTAGGGCTCTTCCCTGGTCACGTGTGGACCCGACTGCATGTGCGGTTGCACTGGGTACACAACGCCAACTAAAATGACTTTTGGTCTATTATACTTTCGATTTACTGATTGCTTTTCCCCACACACCAGTGGGCTCAGAGTGATTTACAGTTACTCATGACAATTGGACTAACAATGTCCGTGGGGGATAGGGGAGACAACATACAATATTGTTAATTACACACATTGTAGCTGGTCAGAGGATTCCACTTTGGGCTGAATCAGTCGTGTCCCAACAGCATGTATTCTTTGTCGGCTGGCTGATGATGTCTGGTCTTCTTGATGTCACACTGCCACACTGCCACCACCTGGCCAATTCGCTTCACTGCAGGAGTGCCGAAACAGATCTTTCCATCTTTTGATCTTGCCGCGCCGCAGAAATCACACTTGGCAGCTAACACCTCCTTACAGGTGGCCCCCAATTTATCTACTTGCCAAAGCTTTTGAATCTCTGGGTAGACGATGATCTAGGGACAAGGCTAGGTTGCTCACACCAGCGTGGGGCTAGAACTGGCAAAGCTTGGCAGTTCTGGTGTTATAGTTAAGCAGAGGAATTACCCACTGTGCCACCGCTTCCCTGTCAAGTTCTTCCCATGGCAACTCTGTGGATGGGTAGGAATTCAACCCCAGCTTTGTCTAACTTCCTAGAGGGATTTGAACTGTACAAAAGATATGGCTGTTGATCATTTGCTGGAATTTATCTACTAAGTATAAGGAACAAACATAAAATAAAGACCACTGAACTACAAGTGCGTGGAATGTGTGAACAACCACCTTAATAAATATAAAACTATCTAGATAACTTTGCATTGTAAGTTGCAAATAAACAGACCAAGTCATTCCAAAACATTTTTTCAGCTATCCCATATAGCAAAAAAGATTTGTTTGTTGTTTGTTTACAAGATATGTATGCTCCCTTTTCGACCACTAAGGGCCACTAAGGTAGCTAGCAGTTAAAACAAGGCATAGTAAAACACATCTTAAAAACAATTAAAACTAAAATACAATGTGTGTGAATAAAGTGCTGGAAAGTCACAACTGACTTATGGCAACTCCATAGGGTTCTCAAGGCAAGTGACTAAGTAGAGTCAATTTCCCCTTGCCTGACTCTGCTGTCTTCCTTTAGTGGTCTCCCATCCATGTACTGACCCTACTTAGCTTCCAAGATCTGACAAGATCAGGATGATGATCACTACCTGAAGGAGTGTCAGAGTGACTTACAATCTCCTTTCCCTTCCCCTCCCAACAACAGACACCCTGTGAGGTAGGTGAGGCTGAGAGAGCTCTTTTGATATCTGCTCCTGAGAAAACAGCTCTGAAAGAACTTGTGACTGACCCAAGGTCACACCAGCGAGCTGCATGTGGAGGAGTGGGGAATCAAACCCAGTTCTCCTAGATTAGCATCCACGGTCCTAACCACTACACCAAACTGGCTGTCTTGCAATACTATGTCATTTCATATTCACAAAAGACCATATATCTATATATATAAAAGAAAGTCCCCTCACCATAAAATCAATGCCCAGGCCAAACCCCTGCACCTAGAAACACAAAATTCAGGAAGAGCATTCCTACCATGATGTAGATGCTCACCAAGAAGGGATTTTTAGAAATTCAACCCCTAAGGGGGTCAAAAGGGGTAGAATGTGCTCCCCCCATTGCTTCCTATGTGGTTGCCAGGCTGATGCTTCCTTGCACCCCCACTCTCTGATTGGTCAGCTGCAGAGCTCAGTGTTCTGAGGTTAAAAATAAAACAGTTACAGGAGACTGCAGAGAGCTAATGACAGTTCAGAAAATCAGAAATGGCCAACCACCATCAGAAATGGCCAACCACACAATCTTCCCCCCCCACACCAGACAGGAGGATGTTTGTCAGGTGCAAGAGCAGGGTACTTTAATTCATCAGGGAGGCCACCCTAGCAGGATCACCTTAGTGATGCTGCTGGCCCAGCTTAGCCACACTCCCACCCACTATGGAAATATACCCAAAATTTGTAGAAAAGTGGTTTCCTGTATTAGGTTATTTAATTTCTCACAATGTCAGTTCTAGAAAATTGCTTCATATGAACTTGTTCAATATCTGATTGTTCGGATGTTGTTTTGAATACATAGTTATGTCCCACTTCTTAAATGTAACGTAAATGAGAAGCATTTGGGGGGGGGGAGTATGCCCTTCACACACACCCCAATCCAATGCCCAGGCCAAAGCCCTGCACCAAGAAACCCAAAATAGGGGGAGTGCATTCCTATCATGACATCAACCACCACTACAAAGAGATTTCTGGGAAACACAACCCCTAATGGGGTAAAAAAAGGCGCAAAATGTGTTCCCCCAATTGTTTTCCATGTGCCTGGCAGGCTGCTGCCTCTCCCCCCCCCCGCACAATTGGTCAACTGTGTGGCTCAGAGTTCTGAGGTAAAACCTGCCTGCTTGCACAATGTCAGTTCTAGAAAATTGGTTCATATGAATCCCTCTGATTACTCAGCTGTGGATTTCAGTGTTCTTGTTGCCAGAGGCACTGCCTTTTATTCTTGGGTAGCCCCAAAACAGGGGTGCCCTACTTTCTAACCTGAAGTCCAAAAAAGCCAGGCACTCTCAGCTTGACCACAGAGTTGGGCTGCAAGTGGTCTGCAAAAAGATTTCATATTCAGGTTTCATAAGGTGACCTCAGAGCAAGCCTCCAGTCTTCCCCCTCCACCCAGCAGAGATTATGCTTATGGAATAACAATGAGTTCCAGAGGTAAGTCTTTAGAAGCCACCTGGCACTCTACAGCACCTCACCCAGCCTTTTGTGTCCTAAGTGTAAATTCTTTGTCTTTCTTGCCTCTATCCCTCAAGATACCGGGAAGTCTCCATCGAAGTGTGTATGTGCAGACGATGTCATCTGACGCTGCCACGTCTGCAAGGGGGGGATATGTTAGCCCTGACGCCATTATGGGGCTTTGCTATGGACTGTTTGCTGTTGCCACACGGTCTGTGTACTTGCTAGACTGTAAAATGGATGCCAAAGGAGAAGCCCATAGAAAAGGGAAAAAGCTGTCTTTTTACTCTGAGGAACTCCATTGCATACCTGCCGCATGTCACATACATAGATTAAGGGCCATACAGCAGACAAAGGACTTTTCCTCTGCCAGTCGTTTGCATGATGAGATTAAGTGCCTTCCCCACCCGAGCCATACACATGAACAATAGAAGAGCCATCAGCTACCTGAAGAGATCGTCTGCCTGCCAGCCAGCTTCCTCTGTCCAGCCCCCTGGGCCACCCATTGGTTTGCATTGTCTTACAGTGGGTATATCCCAGCAGACGCATGGCCTTAGAGTGTGTGTCTCTGCCATGAGCCAAAATGGCAGTCCACCCCTGAACCCTCTGGGTTTAGGCCACAATCCTTCTTCATGGACTTCTGCACATCTGACAGGTAGTATCACCTCTCCATAAGCCATCAATCCCCTCTGCTTTCTTAGTTTTATTTTATGTGTGTGAATGTTTGAATACTGTTTGTGTGTTTGTGAATAGATAAATGAGGATTATATTCAGTAAAATAATATTTTATTAATTATACCTGGTCTCTGTGTCTTTTACTGGGAACCATTACAGACTAGCAGCATTCTCTGTATATACAGGCGAGAACCCAATAATAATAATAAACCAATTGCTATATTTAAAATAGAGCAATTTGGCTAACATTCTGACGTAAAAACACAGTTAAAAGAGACTGCAGACAGTTGAGGACAGTTACAGAAATCAGCAATTCAAGACTTCTCATAACAGCCAGGATGGCAAGTGAGTTTATGAATGTTCATGGGGAGATAGTAAAGGATCTTTCTAGGACCCTGCTCCAGAGTGAGCTCACCAAGCAGCCTAGTGATCCTAGCACCTGAGGTCAGAACCACCACTGCGGTCTACAGAGAGGTCCTTTGGTAGAGGGAAAAAAAACAGTACATATGTCTCACTTCATCCTTTACACTACAATCTCCTCCAATAGAATTCGTACAACAAATGTTACCTTTTAAACTTCACATCATCAGTATTATAACTGGATTTACAGAACTTAAATACCGTAGCAAAGCACGGGTATCAGGCTAGTAAAATATATATAAAACAATAATTAAAACACAGGTCAGGAAGGCAGGATCATGGAGGGAACATCAGACAAAACAAAAACAGTCTTCATCCACTGCTGGAAGACAGTAACAAAAGGGGGCAGACAAGTATCCCTGGGGAGAGATTTCCATAGTTTTAGTGTTATGACCAAGAAGGCCCTCTCTTGGGTCGCCTAACCTCAGAAGATGTGGATACCCAAAGCAGACCCTCAGAAGGTGACTTTAGCTACAGTAGAGGATGCTTTGAGATATCATTTTCAGGCATTTAATATTCACACATGCATGTGATACAAACAAATTCGCTCTCGTTGACTGCTGCAGCAAATTGAGTATTGCATGTATGAATAAGACATTATAAATCAAACTCCAGAGATAGATCTTACATTATTAGTTCAAGCACAAAGCTTGCAACTGTAGGGCATACATTTTAGCTTCTTCAAGTCAGCTGATGGGGGGGGGAGTTTCAAGTACTTTACATGCATGTATAAACTAGCCCAGAGCTGTTAGAGCTTGTATAAATTGACTCCTACTCAGAAGGTGGAAAAGACCAGAACAGTGCAATCTAGACATAAGAACAAAAACAATAGAATTGTAACAAATGTATATAAAGAGAAAAGAAAAGAAAATCATTATTCCTAGTATATTGTATTCAATTTGTTATCCAGGAAGCTGAATCTATTCCAACAATCTAATCCAAGGAAGCTGAATCTATTCTGACCAAAGAAATCTTGGTTATAGCATGGTTATATAGGTACTTCAAAGATCTGCTTTATTTATTAAATTAGATTTACTAGGCCACCCTTCCCTGCAAGCAGGGCTCAGGGCGGCTTACAACAGTGTTATCTGTTCACATAAAGGTAAAGGTATATGTTCCCTTGCTTGAAAGCCAGTCAAATCTGACTATAGGGTTGCGGTGCTCATCTCCATTTCAAAGCTGAAGAGCCAGCACTGTCCGAAGACGTTTCCGTGGTCATGTGGCCAGCATGACTAAACACCAAGGTGCACGGAACGCTGTTACCTTCCCACCGAAGTGGTATCTATTTATCTACTTGCAATTTCTTGCTTTCGAACTGCTAGGTTGGCAGGAGCTGGAACTAGAGACGGGAGCTCACTCCGTCATGCAGCACCCGGTCTCGAACTGCTGAACTACTGACCTTCCACAGCCTGCAGTTCAGTGTCTTAACCACTTGAGCCACCGCAGTTCCTTATCTGTTCACATACAACTACATTTAAAAACAGTCCAGTAAAAACAATATACATACAGTACTTAAGGCAGCAGAAAATCCTAACTTCCCAGTCTCCCTGATGGGAGGGACTATGGGGAATGAGGAACCACATGCAAGTGTCAGAAGAAGTCCCATCGCAGCCAAAAGCCCGGCGGAACATCTCTGCCTTACATGCCCTGCAGAAAGGTAACAGCTCCTGCAGGACACAGATGTCTTCTGGCAGAGTGTTCCACCAGGCAGGGGCCAGGGCTGAAAAGGCCCTGGCCCTGGTCAAGGAAAGCGCCAGCAAGTTCTTATTTCCTGAACGTAGTGCTCTTCCCGGGCTCGTTATATAGAAGGTTATATAGATACCTTAAAAACATGCTTTCCCATGTCACGAGAAATTAAGAAAATGATGAAGTTTAAAGTGCAAGATGAAGTTTAAAGTGAAATTTATTCATGTCATCTAGAATTAGAAGGGCTGTGATACCATATCAGTACACACCAACATGGGTAGGTTTCCTAATATACAGCTTGTGGGAATCCCTAATACTGCCATTTGCATTTATTTAGTACATTTGTTACCTTCAAAAATGTACAGTAATGTGGAGACACCAAGTTATTCTTTTTTTGTTTAAAAAAAGTTGGGAAATGAGGGGCCTATTACCTTTGCATTTTATGAGTTGCTTGCTCTTTGGTGTTTGGCAAGACAAATAGAATCGCATAGTGTGAGTGACTCAGAACAGAACCTCCACATCAATCATTTGCCTGGCTCTCCATAAATTCTGTAGGGCATTCAGGACGTTTTGCTGCCTATGAATATTTTAGACAAGAAGAATTCCTAAAATCTTCCTGATGGATTGTGACAGGAAAATGGGACTTCTTTCTTGTTTTATAGCTGTTTGCCCAAACACTACCGCTATTACAGCTCTTTAGTAAACACATGCTTCTTTAAATAACAAAAAAGGAGGAACTCGCAACACAGTGGCATATTGCCATCTACTACATACACAAACTCACTGGAAAGTAATGATATTTAATAAATGAATATTGATTTAACTATCCAGAGGAGACTGGGAGGCTGTATAAAGCTTCAAAGCCAGGGGATCAATTTTTAAAGTGAAATTTTAAAAATTGATGATTTTATAAAATGTACCAAATGCAGGCAACGCCTCTCCAGTGCTTGTCTAGGCCAGGCTTGTGCTTTTTGTGGCCCACCAAGCCATACACCTCTCACAATATGGTGTTCAGAAGGACTCAGTTATTGCTGCTGGGATAACAGGAAAACAAAAAGGGGGTAGCAGGGAGTCTCAAAAACCCAAAATAACAGGCAGGTGGGATATATTCACCTTAGTGGGTCACAAGTTGTTCATAGGAATGTACACATTCATACAAATCATCCACAAAGGCCCAGTATATTTGAGTCACGTATTTCAGTTACATAAGCACCAAATACAGATCTCAGAAGCCAAGTAGGGTTCAGCCCTGGGTAGGAGTTCATTGGGAGACCACCAAGGAAATCCAGGGGCACACAACACAGAGGTAGGCACTGGAAAAGCACCTCTGCATGTCAATCAGTTTGAAAACCCTATAGGGTTTCCGTAAGTCGGCTGTGATTGATGGCACTTTCCATTACCACAATGTAGATTTAGGTTAGCTACTGTCAGTCACTTTGAATTTTATGTGGCTGGGAACGCGGGTTAGAAATTTGAAATAAATAAATAAAATGTATCTATTTATTTACTTCCATTATATCCCACTCTCCTCCCAATGGGCTCTAAAGTGGCTTACCACACTCTCCTCCCGTTCTCCATCTTTTTCTGTCAGTGGCCCTATGAGGTGGGTTAGGCAGAGAGTGTGTGACCAGCCAAAGGTCACCCAGCAAGCTTCCATGACAGAATGGGGATTCAAACCTAGGTTTCCCATATCTTACTCCAGCATTCTGACCACTACACCATATTGGCTCTATTTTTTATTTATTTATTTAAAAAATAGGATTAACTTTAGAGTCTTCTACTAAACAGCAACTGTTTTTGAAATATTTTGTATGTTTATTCTCACAACTCTCCTGTCAAAGGGTCCTCTTGGCAATAAAGAATGACATCCAAAGGGATCACGAAAGAGGGAATTTCAAGCAGTTTGTGGCTCCCTCTTCCAAGGATGCTATGGGCTTTGAAGGTAAGCTGTTAAATCTCCTTGAAATGATTGTGGGGTGTGTGTGTAAGGGGGTGAAGAATAAGAGCGATGGATCCTTCAGGTTTAATTTCTCCCTCAAAACGATCCTTTTAGCATTGAAGAGGGTCTGGCCATATGCTAATTAAAGAATGGCAAGGCATGGAGAATTGAGCTCATAGAATGCACTTCCTCTTAGCCAATTCCTTTGCCCCAACATTTCTCCTGTGAAATGTTTCACTTGTTAATACTTCCCATCCAGCCTGAAGAAGAATCATTCACATACATTGCAGACATTGGTTAGTATTAATAAATTGTTTTATTATGGCTGTGAATGTTGTTCTAATGGACTGACATGGTTACCTACCTCAGATATAAACTTTGCGATTTGTACTAAATTCTTAAAAGATGTTACAAGGAACAAAATCATCACAGCTTTTATCATTGTCTTCTTAGGCTACGGCCTTCATCCTCCTTACCCCATAAGACTCCAACTGAAATTATGGGTCTGGAATAATTGGTCCAAGAATTGTAGGCGTTTCAAATGACAAAATATTTTTCTTTATTAGTAAATCTATTAAATGGGACTCGGCAAGTATCACTGCAGTACATCTGTTGTAGTAATGGATATGAATTTGCCAAGCCATTCTCTCATTCTGTGAAGTACGAATATAACAAGCCCAGCCCATTAACAAGGACTAGGCAAATGATCGCACTCTATCATTTTCAAAGGAACTGATGGAATGTGAAATGAGTTTCCTGGCAGTAAAACATCATGGAAGTATAGAAATTATAGGATGATACATGGATGGATGGATAGATGGACAGATAGATAGCACTGCCCTTCCTTTTCTCCCCTTGCCTAGGTTACATTCATAAGGTTGCCAGATCCTCATCTGGAGGCAGCATCTGTACTTTTATATGGTCCAAGGCATGACAATCCAGCTGATCTGCATCCATGACACTTTCCTTCCATAGGTCTTCTCACCTGTCCTTTAATAAAATTATTTTGCATTACAATAAGAGATCTGGTGGAATAAAAAATACCTTTGATTTGCATCTTACCCTATCCTATGTAAATGGACAGGTGGCAGCTGTTTTCAGAAGCATAAAAGAAGAATCCAAAGTCTCTCTCAATGTAAGAGGCCAGTGGTGAAGATAACATTTCTCAGTCTCAGTGTCTCTTTCATTTCATATAAAAGTATTACAGAATGCAATCCTGATTTCTCTGATACTCATCCCCCAACCCCCTGCTACTATTAGCCCCAGTATGAAGAAAAGTTAGGTGACTTCCCATTCACATGTAACATAAGCAGGGGTAGGATCTTGAGATAAGACCAGAGCATGTAGGCAAGGAAACTAACAGTGGCATCCTAAGCAGAATTATCTTGACTTGACTCTCATAGTATCTGTTGCAGGAAGGGTTAGGGCTGTGCGGGATTTTGTTGCAGATGAGACATCCATTCCAAGAAGGCCTCCGGGCCCACACAACTGCAGCCTGGAAGCTGGGCAAGGGCCTTGGCTGGCAGCTACTACTCTGGTCCTAGGACTTAACTGGGGAGGGCCCAGGGTATTCTTCCTGCCCCCAGGCTACTGCCTCTTCAGTCGTGACATGCCCAGCTGTATGGTCCAGTGTGAGGCATGAATGACCCAGGGAGACTGAACGAAAAACACTAACTTATTAACCAAGTTATGCAATGATTATGTAATTAAAAGAACAGTTATAGAAAGAGAAAAGAACAAGGATGTACCTGCAAGACTCATGGGAAGGGATTCCATCCTCCCTCCCCCAACTTCCCCACCAGACAAGCCACTTGCTGGGCAGCCCACCCATTGGAAGTGGTACTGCCACTATCTCCCCCCACAGCTGCCTGCCTACCTGTTTCACCCATCCACTCATTAGCTCCAGCAATTGAGATAGGGCAGCATTAGCAGCTCCTTCTTCCCCACTGATAGTGCCATAGCTTACACAGTGGCAGTTGGGAAGGAAGCACTGCCAGCTCCCACTCCTCTCCCCACCTGTCCATTTACCTACCCATCTGTCATCCCCACACTTGATGGTGAGGGGGCAGCGGTAGCTCCTGGTTTCCCTCTCCTGGCCAACTGCCCCTCTGACACATCAGGGGCGTGGCAGCAGCTACTGCTGCTCCTCGTCCATCCAAAGTGCCACCATCTCATCCAACATGTTCCTCTGTCTGGGGGGATTAACCCCCCCTTCCATTTTTAAAAAAATGTTTATGATTTTTCTGGAAAAAAAATTGGGCCCCAGTCCACAGATATAAGTATCTGAAGATGGAGCCATATTGACTATTATTTATATTGATTAACACAGGGTACGCAACGAACACACAGGACAAAATTACCAGGGGGAAAAGTTAACTGGAAAACAATAAAGTTCCCTAACGCGACTGTCTTTAGATTTCTAACTACCACAATATCTGATCCCCTTCAAGTCAGACTCACCCTGGGGTAAGATTGCCAGGGCAAGGTTTTACCAGCTTTTACCACAGAGTTCCCATTTGTACCTGGAAGTAACACAGTGATCAATGTTACTGGGTTTTTGTGGGCTTTTTAAAAAACTTACCGCCACTCAAAGCAGCAGCAAGCAACAACACTTGCCAGAGGGAGCCTTTCACTATAGCAGGAGGCCTGGCAAGCCTATCTGGGGTGAGGGATCAGCTCCCTCCTAAAGCATCCTCACTGCTGCTCAGCTTCAGAGAGTGAAAACCTTCTATGGTTGGCAGCCGGGTTTGCCACTCCAGTGGGAGCAAAAATGAGAGCTGGAGCAACATTGCAATATCACTTCTTGTTGTACTTAGAAATGATGATGTGACACTCTAGGAATTCTCCAGTCTGTATGGTAAAAATCATAGATATTTGAGGACTTCCTGGAGCATTTTGATATCACTTCCAAACTGCCATATTTGCTACCACTGGAGTAAAGAACTGGAGTTGAAGCCAGGCATAAGAGATTGCCTGCCATGGAGGGCAATCTGGTAAGCCTAGCATCTTTCCTCCCTGTTGTTGTGGGTCAGCCAGGTCTCAGCAATAATGAGGATTCCTAAGGAGAAGAGGACCTCCATGTAGGCAGCCTTGAATTAACAGTAGTTGACCAGCAAGAGAATGAGATGTAGGCTTGTCAGGATTCATAGCCAATAGCTGGTACAGAGCCACCAACACCCTCCAGCCCTGATTCAGCAGATGAACCTAAGTTAGCCATTCCCAGACCACCAGTATCTCCTACACCCTTATAGCACCACAGACAGAGGCTGAGAACTGTACTATAGTCAAGAAAGCAAAGTGCACACCTTCTGGCCCAACGCCAGCGGCTTGCTGGGGACGAAGATGAGTAGTTGCAGGATCACATCTGAGGAGCTAGCTGCAAGTATAACCCTTAGAGATGGGGCTATAAAAACTAGCCAAGAGAGGCTGTTAGGTGTGGACACAATGTGTTCAATAGACACGAAGTCGCAGACTCTGCCTTACCTAATTCTTGGGAGCTTAACCTCGGATTGAATGACCTTGCCTAGCCTGATTTCTGGAACCCTGACTTCAGACTGAATGACCCCACGCTGCCTGACTTCAGAAACTTGATACTCAGAGCCTGCAAGCGAGTACACCTGTGGAAGGTCTTGTATGCTCTCTCTCAAAGTTCTGCCTCCTGTTTATCCTTCCAATTCTACCAGCACAATCCTGGGGCCTGGAGCTCCCTCACCTCCAAATCTCTAGGAATTTCTCAAACCATAGTTGGCAACACTAGGATTGGAGGCTTCCTGGAAAATGTAAGCCTGCAGGAAAAAATGTGCAACAAGACCTTTGTCTTAAGTCTACCTTGGGGCCTCTAATTCACTCCTCAGCCTCAAGCCTTGAATCATGATAGCTCCTTGGCTTTCTGTGGTATCCAGCTATGTATTCCTTTTATGCTCAAGAATCTTTCAGAATGCCAATTGATTATGAAGGTGCAAGAAACATATATTTGGGATGAGTCAACCAATGAAATGTATGCCTGAGAAGAACTATAATCAAAACTTAACAATGAAAGGAAAAACTAAAAGAAAAATCATATTAGCACATAGTTTCTGAGTGATGGAAAAATTATTATTTTTGCAACACCATCACTGATGTTCAAGGCCCCAAATATCATCTGCCAGGTGCAAATATGAAATGATTCCCCTTTTCTGAAAATTCACAGTCCCAGATTTCAAGCCACATAATGTATTTGGTAATGCTATGTAAAATAAATGTATGGAAATGCTTTCCAAGTTTTCATGTTGAAGGTGTGAAATTAGTTTTGTACCAGAGCAATGTTTTTGATTGTTGGGGACTTAGAATATCAAGCAGCTTAACCATTGACGGAATAATTGCTTCTGTTCTATTACAGGGATGATAAAGAAATTCATATAGTAAAAAGGAGAAAAAATAGATATAGAATCTGCCATGTGAAATTAAACAGTGATTTTTAACACAGTGTTGGGTATTCAGAGCATTTGTAGGAAATCCTTGTTGAAGGCACTGAGTACGTTAGTCATCCCACCCATTCCTACTAATTTTTCCTCTGAGGCCCCTTTACATTGCAGTTATCACAAATTCTCTATGATAACAAGATCATTTTGTTTACAAAAGCATAATCTCGCCAAACATTTGCATCACTAATGTAATTAAGCACTTGTGGATATGATAATGAGCGCCACCTAATCTTAGGTTTGCAAATTTTCATTTCAATGCAAGGGATGAAAATTATAATTTTGTTCCCCTATTTTAGTAAATGCTTCAGGGTTTAATGATGAAAAATGACTTGGCTGCCACTGCTGCTTTTGCAGGAGCTGAGAAATCTGGACTGAAGGGAACTATTGTATTACAAACAAATAAATAAATAATTGAATTGGCTGTTGATTTACACCTCAAAAAATGAGAAAATGAGGGATGTAGGGAAGGCTTAAGTAAAAGTACTGCAAATGCATGAAGCTGACTCAGGCTGAATCAGACCCTTAGTCCATCAAGATCAATATTGTCTACTCAGACTGGCAGTGGCTTGTAGAATCTCAGGCGGAAGTCTTCCACATCACCTCCCACCTGATCCTTTCAACTTGAGATGCTGGGGACTGAACCAAAGACCTTCTGCATGCCAAGCAGATACTCTCCCACTGAGTTATGACCCCTGCCCAAGAATGCTGCTTCTCCCTGTTCTTTCTTCAGTTTGCATGAAACTACAACACCAAAAAATGGAATGGAATCTTGATCCTAATAGTATACCTAATTTCAGGGGTCTTTTCGTAGAAAAAGAGCTGCAGGAGCTCATTAGCATAACTCATTAGCATATGTCACACCCCCTGACATCACCTGAAGTGTGCCAGAAGGCCACACCCCCTGACATCACCGGAAGTGTGTCAGAAGGCCATGGCCGGATCGCCCATTGGGCGAACTAGGCACTCGCCTAGGGCGGGCCGGCCTCAGGGGCGCCAAATGGCGCCCCGCTCCCCCCCGCAAAAGCGCCGGCTCGGGAGCAAGTCGTCCTCCCCCTCCTCCGGGCAGGTGGTGGGTGCACAGCTCGCCCACCGTCTCCCTCCTCCCCGGCTGGTGGAGAGAAGAGACAGGGGCGCCCTGCGCTCTGGCGGGAGAGTGCTGGGAGGGGCGCAGGGCAGCCCGGGGGTGGGCCAGTCCATTCCCCTCCGGCTCCAGAGCGTGTGCTGCTGGGGCGGGTCCAGGGCCAGAGAGAGAGAGAGAGCCAATGAATAAGGCAGCAGGGGGGACTCCGGGAGGGCCACCCAGGGCAGGATTACTCCTGAGGAGCCCCACTGAGCCACAAAGGCCGTTGCTGGAGGGAGCCTGGCTGGAGCCCAGTCTGTCGGCCTGCGTCTGGGAGCGGGGAAGAGGAGGAGGGAGCAGCTTTGATTCCTGTCCAGCACTGCGAGGGTTACAGGGACGGGGCTATCTGCTTGAGAGGCCGAGCAAAGGCGGGGGAGGGGGAGACAGAAAGGCTCTTCCACCTGGATGGGGTGGGGGGAGAAGAGAAGTTTCTGAGCCACCGAAGAGAGGGGAGCTCCAGACGTGCAGCAGCCGGGAAAAGTCTCGCAGCCGGATCCGGGGAAGGTTTATTCGTGAGCAAGTCACCCCCCCCCAGGAATAAGACCTTGGAGGAGAGGAATGCGGCCGCCCCAGCATGCATTTCTTTCTTCTCTGTAAATGAGGTTTTTTTCCTGGGGGAAAGTAGGGAGACAGAGAGAGAAAGTGCTCTCTGCATATCAAAAGCCTCCTCTTTTTCTCAAGGAGAAACAGACCCCTCATTTTCAAAACATTTATTTGTGGGTCAGAAAGAGAAAAGTGGGGCATGAGGGGAAGGAAGGGGGGAGACCAAAAGAAGGCAAAGAGAGGGGACAACATACTGCCCCCCACACACCTTTCCTTCACCGGTTAATAAGACGGAGGCAAATTTTGCACACACACCCTCCCCACTCAATTGGGCTGGACTTCCTTCTCTCCAGGCCCCGCCTGGAGGTTGGCAACCCCATAATTGGTGGGTGTGCGCATGGGGGGCGCCAGAAGGTAGTGGCCTTTCCTTGGCCACTCATCCTTGCCAACTACACCAGGTCAGGCAGTTGCCCCCCACCTGTCTCGCCGCAACTTAGCAACAGCAATCCATGCAACGGTCACCTCTAGGCTTGATTACTGTAACTCACTATATGCAGGACTGCCCCCAGGACTTCTGGCTGCATTGTCCAGAATGCAGTGGCTTGGGTCTTTATGGGGACATGATAACTGCACACATACAACCTGTGCTTCACCAACTACACTGGCTCCAAGTTGAGTACTGTGTCAGGTTCAAGGTTTTGGTCTTGACCTATAAGGCCCTAAACAGGGACTAGCATACCTATGGGACCACCTCTCCTGGTATGTCCTCCGGAGAGCATTATGCTCAGGACATCTACAGGAAGTCCCTAGCTCAAAGAGTGTCTGGCTGACCTCCACCAGCAGGGTCTTCTTGGCCCTGGCTCCAGCTTGGTGGAACTCTCTACCTATTAACATCAAGGCTCTGCAGGATCTGTTACAATTCTGCAGGGCCTGCAAGGCAAAGATGTTCCACCAAGCATATGGCTGAGGGTTGCAATGGGTTTTTAATGGTTTTTAACTGTTTTTTATCAGATTTAACATCTAGCTGGCTTTTAGCTGCTTTTCACCCCCCTTTCCCCTATGCTGATGTGAATTGAGGGGGTCAGAAATTTGTATTATGGTGCCATGCAGATGATTTTACGGACTGGGATTTTAGATTGTGTTATATTTATGGGTTTTTTATTAATTTTGTTGTGCACCGCCCTGAGCTTTCTTGCAGGGAGGGCAATATAGAAGCCTAATCAAACAAACAAACACACTTTCCCTAGTTCTCTTGCCTGTGTTAAACTGCTCTCAATCAAGGCTGAATTCCGAATGAATTGTCATCCTCAGCATTCCACTTTCAAGTCTCTCTCTGCTCAACTGATGCTAACCAATCAGATTGCTTGGAGCTGCCTGTCACTCAAGGCTCTCTGGTTCTGTGAAGAATTAACCCTTCACAGTCCTTTAGCTGTTTGTACAGCACTTCTAAGCCTCTAAAAGTGTGGTCTGTCACAGATGGTTTACCGGTATGGACCTAACAACAAGCTGCAGTTAGCCACAAAAGCAGAAATTTATCATTTATTTGGATGCACAGGAGGGGAGGAAGAGAAAAGTGAGGAGGAAGTGTCAAGCCTCATTTGTGTAAGCAGAAAACCATAATCTGCTGTTAGGTCTGAACCAGGCACTTCACTATCTCAGAGTTGGAGTAGCTCTGATCTGAAATGTCATCTCAGCCACAAATTCACTAGGTGGCCTTCAGCAAGCTACTCTCAGCTCCCCCTCCCATTTGTCGTATAGAGATAATGTGAAGCATTTTAAGCCCTGAAAGGGCAGCAGAAATGCCAAGTGTTGTTATTAGGCAACTATCATTTCTCCCTAGGGTTGCCAATGCTGCTTTGGGAAATTCATGGAGATTTTGGTGGTGGATCCTGGGGAGGATGGAGTTTGAGGAAGGGGGAGGGGGACTCCCCAGGATATAGTGCATCAAAGTCCATCTTCCAATGCAGCCCTTTCCTCTGTGGAACTGATGTCTGTTGTCCAGAGATCCATGCTGATTCTGGGTGATCTCTAGGCCCCAGCTGGATGTTGGCAACCATAATTCTTCCCTATCACCCACATCCATGCTTTGAAGGGAAAAGAGGCAAGACCCCGAGAAGACAAACTACCTTTACCTCACAGTGCTGCACAACAGGCTTAAATTGCACAGTCTGTTGTTTCAATAGGACTTTTTCTTGATCACATTAATGAGAACAGTAATAAGGAAGATCATTAAAGTCATCATTTCAAGGCTGTACATAATAATGAATATGTTTCCCAAAAACCTTTTTTGTTCCTCTTCTCCGCTGCTATTCAGAAATAATCTGTGATGTTACTGCTGTGTCCCAGATTCGTCAGAGATGCTCCATTTCTTGCAAACCTCATTAGACTTCTGTGGGTCTAAATGGAGATGAAACATATTTTCAGTTTGAGGTAGACCAGATTCTTGACTGTCATACAGGTACTACATTGTACATTAGTAGCAGAGAACACATCTTGCTTGCAGAAAGTCTGGTAGCAGGACTGGGAAGACCTCTGCCTGAGCCCTTGCAGATCCACTACCAGTCAGGGTAAACAACACTGACGTTCATGGCTGAGTAAGGATTTCTCCAGTGTCCAATTTTATATTCTAACTATATAGTCCATTCCATTCGAGCTAAAAATTTTGGCTATGACACTGAGCCATCACAGTAATGAACACTTTTTCTTAGCAGTCTAAGCTCCTGATCAAGAAGGCTCCTAAACAGGAACGTTAATGCTTCTTATGGTTTAGCTCACAGTTTGTCACTCACACTTAGCAAAATTGATTGTTCTGCAAATTCTTGGTCAGTGTTCAAACACATTAACAGTGACTGATTATATTAAAAAGCTGATAAGGCATGCGCAAACTCATACTGTTTTCCCACAGGTTTCTCCTAACTACAGCCACTTCTCTCCTTGTTTGCAGTTTATTCTTATTTTTTTAAAAAAAATAAATCTGTATTTACACAGTGATTTACAGATAGGAGGTAAGTTGCATCCAGGTCCTTTAATTTTTTAACAACAAAGCCAGGCAAACTGTCCTGAGGTGGATGAATTTGTGCATGCACATTGTCACAAGTACTTAATGGGAACTGTAGTTTCCCATACACACACACACACACATACCACATTTATCAAATTCATTATTGTCATTGTGTTCTTAGCCCAGCATCCTCAAATAGTTTGGTGTTATTTTAATAAGAAATTTAGGTGAACAGTGTATTTTGGGAATATTTCATACTTGAGCATTCTCATAAGATTTGTACTTATTCTTTTCAGATGAAGTCCTTGCATTCTCCTGGAAGTCATGTGACTCTCGGTGCATCATGACAAAGAGCTGTTCTGACCAGCAGCCTACATATACTCACATCCCGAGAGCATATGCAAGGATTTATGCAGGAAACTCTGTAAAAGCAGCTACTACACAGTTGCAAAACTGCTCAGCAAGGCATTCAATTCAAACAAAAACATCAAGGTACTTCATTAAGGGGCTTGAGTCCTGTATAAACAAATTGTTTAATCACAGTAAATTCAAATGTTGTTCATACTTATTTTGAAGTTCTCTTCATTGGTATTTGTTCTTTTGTTCTATAAAGTCTTATAAACCATAAGGATTCCAGTTGTGCCACAGGAGTATATAATAATCATATAACAACAAGATCTTTAAATTCTCAACTCATTTGAAGATTACAAGGCTGAGAATTAAATATGAGTGGCTGCTTTCACTATCTATTAAGTATACTTAATACTAACAAGAACAGAATGATTGTGATATACTTCACATTCTCTTAACATACTTGAAAAACACTAAGACACCCTTGGAGAAATTTCCTACGATGAACCTAATACTTTATTGTTAAATGTTCTGGCTCCTTGGTGTTGAGATCTCTACAGAGTTTATTAATTCTTTAGATGAGAGATCACTGGAGAATTCTGGTATGTTCTAATTTTCAAATATCCAAGGAGACCATAATGGAAGCCAAATAAATTCCTAGAGCAGGCATCAAAAACACTGGTTATACAGCTCCAGTGTAACATCAAGAGCAGTGCACAAGCCACTGCAAGTTCTCCTAATTGTTTCTGTCTCTAAATTCATTCTAACAAACCCCCTTCTTTTACACCCACCCACACAATGCAGAGTGCTGGTTTCCACATCTACCCTGCAAATAAATGGCCATACCAGGTCCCACTAAATAAATGGCCATGCAGGTCCCACTAAAGAAATCCCTAAATAATCATCATAATGGAACATGGTCACACAGCAGTCATAATAATATTTTAGATTTATGTTAGAATGACAAAAGACTTTGAGTTCATCTGAGCTAGTGGACAATGATCATCTTCTGTGTGGAATCCAGAGGCCATCTTTGAGGAAAGAGGCCGCCCCTCTGAAACAAGGGCTGTCACACGGATCACCAGCTATCAGCATGCCTAGTAGATTCTTATGTACTATGTTGCAGAGAAAAGCCAAGTATTTTTTGGTTGTTCAGCTAAGGGGCTGCCTATCCTCCTTCTGCATCTATCCCTGTGTCCTAGTTCTAAGATTTTTTCCATTTTAACTTTTCCTGGTTGATAGGGCTCCTAGTTTGCATAAAGCTATCATTAGAGTAAATTGCCCATACAATTTAGAAATTATATAAGACAGCATACAAAGTACTGTGGATGGCATTCAGTGTGCCCTCAAGGGCTTTTCAGACCCCCTCTCCCTTTCCAGTGTCAGTCTCCCAGAAAGCCTCACCTCTGATACTGGTAGATTCCCCCATTTTCCATGAAGTACAGTCAGCTGCCACTTTAAGCAAAGAAACGACCATCATTTTATGTATGCACAGGCTCTCTGGGTCCTGGGCATTTTCTCCAATATATGTATTGCAGGCTTTAGCTTGTTTGCATGAGTAAAAGCTAGAGCCCATACTTTCCATTGCTGGTTGGAGGGGAGAAGTCTGTAAGATGTCTTGATTATTGAATGCTAGCTGTGTAAGCTGATTTATTTTTTAATAGAACTGCTGTACTATAAGCTTAAATCATATTAATGTAAAAGTATGCTTCCTAGCCCATTAAAGCTTAAATTGGGCAGATTAATATACTTTTCCTTCTACCAGGCTGCTTCAGAAGGTAATAACCAAGAACGGAGAAAATGCACTACACTCTGAAACAAACTTGATTATTGTTGTTAATGTGCATGTACTTTTATGGGTCCAAGTGCATGACAGCAATTGAACTGGAAAGACTGCATACCATGTGCAGGCCTAGTGCCAGCTTGGAGGCACACTATTTCCACACATGCAAATGGTCACAAGCACCACTGAGGCTATAGTTTATGGACAGCAAACTTTGAATAGAATTTGTGCAAACATTTCACATTTGCTGCCTGACTCCTGATTAGGATGGCCTTGCAGATGGTTTTTAATCATTCTGGGATGTCACATGATAGTTACTGCCACAGTGATATATCCTTGTATGATTTCACCTCCATTGTCTGCAACTCAATATGGCTGCAGACCAGATCCCAAACTGGTATTCTAAGTATATGCACACATGCACAAAGACGCAAATATTTACACCCACACAGAGAGCAGTGTTTTTTCTGACATAAGTGAACTGCACCCTGTTCTGTCACAAGTCTTTTTTTTAACTCTTATTCTATTTCATTTTGTAGGGGAAATTGAATGAAAATAAAATGAAATATATTGAGATAAAACAAAATATTACTTTTTTGACAGCTATATAGTAACTACAGAGTCCTTTTACACCAATCTACTCTGTATTGTAAGTATTTTGAAAACCAGACCATTCTCCTCTTTCTTTTCCACCCCCCATCACTTGTGCTTTGGAAAAATTCCTTGATCTGTGCCAACAGATAACTGTACTATATTTTTAAAGAAATCATCATTTATATAGAAAGACAAGAGTTGAAATGGAAAGATGCTGAAGAAAACAGCACTCATAAAGTGGAAAAAGTGCTAGATAGCATCTAGATGACATAACATCTATCAGTAAAATGAAACAGCTGTCTTGGGCAACAAAGATAAACAGCAAATGCCTTCAAACTAGAAGAAGCTCAGAGCTACCAATTAATGCTTGAAACTTAAAGTATCCTCTTAGCAAAGACTGAGCTGGTTGTATAGCATAGGGCCAAACAAGACATTGCATCCGACACAAGTCATTTTAGAGACAGACATGACATCTGGACACTAACATTCCCAAGTGCCCCAGGGGCTGATTCAGCTTGGGAGCATGGCATGGGAGGAGCTTCAGCCTTAGCCCCCCCCCACACACACACACACTATTTTCTTGAGCCACCATGGCTGTGGAGGAAGGCTGACACTCCTCTTCCCACCACATTATTTATTTATTTATTAGTTTCAATTTATATCCCGCCTTGCCTGCCTAGGCAGGCTCAAGTAGGCATACAACAAATAAGATAAATAAGATAAAACACATATAAATACAATATTTTAAAATTCCATTCCAGATAATAAATATAACTAAAGTGCAATTGAAAGCAGATGATGATCTCTATAGGTGGTCTGATATAGCTGGCCAGTGTCCTAGTTGTTCTAAGTTCTGGTAACGTAACGGCCATAATAGTACAGTTTGTAATGGCTCATTCATCAGTGGCGGCTCCTAATCAAAGGCCTGGTGGAAGAGCTCCGTTTTACAGGCCCTGCGAAACTGTAAAAGGTCCTGCAGGGCCCTGATGTCTTCCGGGAGCTCATTCCACCAGTATGGAGTCGCCACTGAGAAGGCCCTGGCTCTGGTGATGGCCAGTCTAGCGTCTTTTGGGACAGGGAGAGTTAGGTGGTTTTGCATCCCTGAACTCAGTGTTCTCTGGGGAATATATGGGGAAAGGTGGTCCCTCAGGTAGACAGGTCCCCAACCATATAGGGCTTTAAAGGTCAAAATCAGAACCTTGAAGCGAATCTGGTATGCTATAGGCAGCGAGTGCAGCGCCTTCAGCGCAGGCTGGATGTGTTCTCAAATAGAGAGACCCGTCAACAGCCTGGCTGCTGCATTCTGCACCAGCTGCAGCTTCTGGATTTGGGACAAGGGCAGTCCCATGTAGAGGGCATTGCAGTAGTCCAATCTCAAGGTGACCATAGCATGGATCACCGTTGCCAGGACATTATGTACGAGGAAGGGAACCAACTGCCTTATCAGCCGAAGATGGTAAAAGGCTGCCTTGGCAGTGGCTGCTACCTGGGCCTCCATTGTTAAGGTGGCATCCAGGAAGACTCCCAGACTCCTGACCCTCGGCACCCCATCAAAGGTTGGTAATGGGATCCCTACCCCCAACCCGCTCTGACTCAGGCACAGGACTTCCATTTTCATCGGATTCAATTTCAATTGGCTCAGTCTAAGCCAGCCCGCCACGTCCTGAAGCGCCTGGTCCAGGTCATCTGGGGTAGATTTGGACTGACCACCCAACATATATAGCTGGGTGTCATCTGCATATTGGTGACACCCTAGCCTATGCCTCCAGGCAATCTGGGCAAGGGGGCCCATGTAGACGTTGAATAACATTGGGGATAGCACCCCCAAGGGACCCCACAAACCAGTGGGTACCTCTGGGATGTCTGCTCCCCAAGCACCACCCTCTGTCCACGACCTTGTAGGAAGGAGACAAGCCATTGCAAGGCAAGCCCCTGAATCCCAGCGTCGGCAAGGCAATGGATCAGTGATGGTCGACAATGTTGAACACCGCCGACAGGTCCAACAGCAACAGTACCGCCATACCACCATACCACCTCAATCCAGATGCCTCTGGAGGTCATCTGTGAGGGCGACCAGTGCCATCTCTGTCCCATGACTCGGACGGAAGCCGGACTGGAAAGGGTCTAGCATGGAAGTGTCCTGAACTGTGCTCCTGAACTGAACTGAGTACCAAAGCATTTCAGAATGTTAGTTCCCTAATGTCATTTATGTCCTGGGCCTATTATACATGGGTATTTTCCCTCACTTTCACCATGCATGTCCATCAAGTTTTCTTTGTCATTCTGCATTGGTTTTCCTCCCTTCAGCGCTCAGTTCACTTTCTGGTTGCTGTTTACCCAGGTTTTCTGAGAGTGTTTTTGTGCCGATTTTCCCCTTGTTTTGCTTCCAAGCTGAAGGTAATTCAGAAGCATACAGATTCTCTTGAATTCCCCCACCCTTTTGCTACCCCTCAAAGGTCACTCTCCACCCACATCAAGGTCATTCTGCCCACTGTGCACTTTCCATCATTCTCCCCCCTTCATTGGCGTACAAGCTACATTTTTCCCTTGTTGATTTAAATTTTTAATTTTTTTTACAAGTGGCAAGAGTCTAGTGATATGAGACTATCGCTAGTCTCAGATTGCTAAATAAAAAAATTAAAACGATTGGGGGGGGTTAAAAGGAGCTGCATTAGTTTTAGTTCCCTGCTGGTATTGACTTGAAAGGGGATTGGAGAGGAGACAAAGGGCAGCATCCCTAGTGGGGGGGACGGGACCCACAAATAGATTTCAGTGCTGCATGCAAACAAAATAAAGGGGGGTATCAGCATGGAATGAAATTGACATGAAATGTAAAAAGAGAGAGAGAGACACTGGGATGGGAAGCCTAAAGCTCTGAAAACATTTTTCCCTTTAATGCATTAGTGAACAAAATTTGGAGGGGAAACCATTTTGGCAGTCTCTGAAAGTCTAACATTAAAATGGCAGCTGAGCTTCATGGACCTTCTGGAAACCACTGAACTTAAGAAATACTTTGGATTGATCCATTTGGAGGATAAAGTGCAATCCGCACAGGAAAGGCTTTTTAAAACTGCCAAGATCACAACTAGTGTGCAGGATTAAATTAGAGAATCACAAAGAGAAAACCATGCAGATTTGCAAGGAAGGTCAGGAAATTAGCATTACTATGCAGCTGCACTAGGAAATCTGTGAAAATGCACCCCTTTTTTCAATTTAGGGGCACAAGACTAAAAAAGCTCCCCAGAGGACTCCTCCTCCATACAAACTGCAGCCATGTGCAAAGTGTGGTAGAGTTGCAGCAACTTTGCACAGGCACGCTCACACATACACATGTTGCCAATGATCACAGCTTGCAATGCCAGTGTCAGTGGGTTCTACCATGCATTCTGTACACTCAACATGGTCCCCCATATTATGAGATTGTGTGAATCCCGTTTTTCACAGAGGCTGATAACACAGCAGAGAATCCCCTAATGCTTGGCAATATGGAAAATGGGACTTTGCAGCTGCTTGTCAGTTTCAAAAAAGGTCTTGTCAATTTCAACATTGGGTTTTCCCCTTTGCCTGCATTCCTTTCTGCTCCCTTTCATTCAATGAACTCAGGCTAAAACGCATTAGCAAAACCCGATCCATGAAGATTTACATGAAAGCCTGCTGGACACGACTGTGCAGCTGCAACAGGGCAATTCTGTAAAACAAAACATTTTAAAACTTTGGACACCACTTCCCACACAGAATCATGGAATGTTAGAGTTGGAAGGGACCTTGCAGGTCATCTAGTCCAACCGCCTGCATTCTGCAGGAGCGTAGCCGAAAGACAGCCCTGCAACGTATCCGAAAGATGGCCGACCAGCCTCCACTTGAAAACATCCAGCGAAGGAGCATCCACCACCTCCCAAGGCAGTCTGTTCCACTGCTCAACCACTCTTACAGTTAGGAAGTTTCTCCTGATATTTAGCCGGTATTGACTCCCTTGTAATTTCCACCATTAGATCTAGTCTTGCAATCTGGAGCAAGAGAGAATAGAGAATGTTACAAGTGACATTCCACCCTGATTTAGAAAAGTGTGTTTTTTAAATTGTAGCTGCAGAATAAATACACCGGAGGAAAAAGAATGGTGCATAAGACTTACTGCTGTGCTCTGAAAATCTGCAGTAAGTGTACGTAATGGGTCCTTATCCAGCTCATAGCAAACATATTGTCTAATTAACAAGCATTAACTGAAGACCCTAAAACTTCAGTTGCTTTTGGGACAACCACAATATCATAAAAACAGTGTGGATGCTTTTCAGAGCTCTTCATCATGTGGGGGAGAGGGAATTGCTTCACAGAGTGGTGGGGAAACCCCATAACTATATTTTATAGTCTTAAAATAGAAATATAGGATATGTTGCTGACATGCAGTGCAATACTAAGGATATATATTCAGAAATAACCCCCTCTGAGTTCATTGTAACTAACTCCCCAATAAACATGATTAGGATTGCAACTTTAATTGGATTAGATTATTCTAGGTGCAAAACAGGTTTTCAGGTTGCACCATAGACTCTGGCAACAAAGAGAAAATGATGCCATTCTTCCTTTGTGAACATAAAAAGTGGCAATTAGCCAAGTTTCTCTCCAGTTGTAAATGAGACACACGTTTGGCCCAATATAGGCACGTTTCAGAAATGGATTAAAGGGCCAGTTCACACAGGCACATCTGTCAGGCATTCCCCAGCTGTACTCAATCCGTCTTGTAACGCTTCCCTCCCGTGTTTAAAAAATACCAGGTGAAAGTGGTAGCAAACCCTGGAGAGTGTGTTCATCCCGCATTCATCCCACTTCCCAGAAGTGTGAACATGAACAATCTGATCCAGTAGGGGTGCTCTTATGCACATGAGCGCATAAGCACATATCATCAGATTAATTACAAAAAGCCGCGCCTCTGCCAGGGCGGGCCAACAGTGCAAATGCTCCCTTGCGCCTCCTCCCCAGTATGCTCTCACATCAATCAGTACAGTGTGACTGGGAAAACTCAAAACAAACCTATTCCGGGTCTTTTTGCCACGACTCCCTCGTGCTTCAAACTGCCAGTTTGACTTCAGCCACAATTCCCTTGTAAGGTAGAAACCAAAAGGAGAACAGGCTAATCATACTTAAAAGTTGGAGATTAATTTAAGTTGTAACAAGTCTATGCACCTGCTGGATGACCTTGGGCAAGCCATAGTTCTGGCACAGCTATTCTTGAAAAAGAGCCATTTCTGTCAGAGATCTCTCTCAGCCCCACCTACCTCACAGAGTGTCTGTGTGGGGAGGAGAAGGGAAAGGAGTTTGTAAGCCGCTCTGAGACTCCTTTGGGTAGTGAAGGGTGGGGTATAAATCCAATCTCTCCTTCTTCTTCTTCTTCTTCTTCTTCTTCTTCTTCTTCTTCTTCTTCTTCTTCTTCTTCTTCTTCTTCTTCTTCTTCTTCTTCTTCTTCTTCTTCTTCTTCTATGGAAGCTAACATCAATGGACAACAAATAGGATAACCATGCCATGAAACAACTTACCCTCCCCCTTTTTTATTTGCTTACTGCAAATCCAGCACACTAAGGAGTTCTGGAGATCTCAAAAGGTTGCATGTTGTTTTAAGATATTTTGGTTTTTCCTAATAAGTTATTACAAGGCTTTTGCTTTTTTGAATTTTTCTATAACAACCTATAATCTTTAACTGAGAATACACCTAGACCAGCAGTTTTGTGCACTGTCTGCTACTGATTGTAGCACAATGAGGAGATTCAGTCCATGCCCCATCCCGGGATCCATCACTGGCTGTGTACCATTGTAATTTTAATTCAGCTCTTTAACTTCATTAAAGAGGCTTAATTGTCCTGAAGAGAAAGCTTGCTCTTCCTGACTATTGCCACAGCTCCTCACTCTTCATTACCAGAGCTTCATTCTCCCATTTTTATTCTTATTTTTTGCAACATTGCACTCGTTCACTTTTAAATTTTATCATTTCATATGCTAATTCCTTTTAGAAACAGTTAAACTTGGCTACTTTACAGTCTGGGAACTCTGCAACTTCACAAACCTACTGGTTTGCGCTCAAAAAATAAAATAAAATAAAAACCTAGCCAAGCTCACAGTTCTGGGAGGCAGAAGCATTTATTTATAAGATACACTCAAGGGGTTTTTCCCCCCTCAACCCACAGAAGTGTTATGAAATGGAATGAGACAAGAATGTTGGTCAGCATCTACTTTAAAATTAAAGGTATTTAAAGTTATTAAGAAGTTTATATTAAGAAATGAAGTTTTTTGCCCTCAAAAGTTTGAGTTTAACCAAGTGACCCATCAACAAACAAATTTAATACAGCCAGTTTCCCATGTAGACACTGCTAAACCTTAATGGAAAAATTTATTGGACCTCTCAAGGGAAAGGGAAAGGTCTCCAAGGATCAGACCAATATTATCCAAAAGAAAGACAACCCTGAATGTTAAAGTATCCTCCAAAATGTTATATACAAAGGGTATTTTTATTACTTATATACTTGTACTTTGAATGTGAATGTAAAACTATCCCTCTTTTCTAGACAGTACACATGAAAATAAATTAATCTTTCTTTTGGGTAAATATTGTATGGATCTAGTATTGAGGATGCTTACTTCAGAATAAGGATGGAAATGTAAAGATGACTCATAATTTCATGTTATCTGCATTATCTTTTTGCTTGTAAAATGGAAGGTCTGTATCCCAAAGATTTTCAGTCCAGTTCCTATCCTAAGAATTCTCCTCCATTTCTTCTTGCTTAGTATTGATTAGACTTTAGCCCTTGATCACATACAAAAAGCTGCAGTTGTCATCCAGAGCTAAAATTCAGTTTCTGTTTTTTATTTACTTATGTGTAAAATTTATACCCAGCTTTTCTGCCCTAACCAGGGCCACCAAGGCAGCTAACAAATTAAAACCTTACATCATAAAAGATAGACTTTAAAAACATTAAAATCAAACAAAAAAGCATAATTCAAAGAATTAAAACCAAGTTAAAATCCACAAATAATACAATAAAATACACATACATAAAATAATTAAAAATGGGCCCAAGGGGGGACTACTGAAGGAATGCCAGACAAAATAAATCTTCACCAGCTGGTGAAAGATTGTAACAGAAGAAGACACATGAGTCTCTCTGGGAGGTGAATTCCAGAGTTTCAGAGCCACAACTGAGAAAGGATTATCCCAGGTTACTATTCACCAAATCTCAGAAGGCGGGAGCACATGAAGCACAGTCTTGGAAAATGACAGTACAAGTCGGGTAGGTTCATAAGGGAGTATGTGGTCCTTCAAGTATGCTGGCCTCAAGCCATGTAGGCCATTAAAGTTCAACACCAGCACCTTGAATTGTGCCTGGAAACAAATTGGGAGCCAGTGTAGATGGCCAAGACCAAAGTACAGTCCCCAAAACTCACTCCAGTCAATGTTCTGGCCACAGCATTCTGTACCAACTGTAGCTTATAGTTTGTAAAGGCCCAGCCCTGCCAAGAGTCAAGTACAGTAGGATAAGCCAGCCAGTCCAGAGGTGAGAGTTAGAGTTCAAGAAGCACCAAACATAGTCCTAAAGTCAGGGGTTTCAGAAAGCAGGTCATCCAAATCCAGTCCAGGGTCAGATGTTCCAGATAATAGACATCCAAGTCCAGTTCTGGGTCAAAGGTTCCAGAGAGCAGCTAATCAGCAAGGTCAGTGGCTCAGTCCCAAGTGTACTTGTTGCAGCCACATTCAGCATCAGCTCTTGGCTGGTTTTACAGCTAAGTCTTAATAAGACATTCTTACAGTCAGCTTACTTGGCAGTCATCCAGCAACTACTCACCTGCCGTATCAGTTAACACATGTCGTCAGTTCAGGAGATGCACATTTTTTCTCATTAACTGCAACTCTGCATGCCACTGACTTCTCCAGTGTTGCAAGGTTGTGGGGGAACCAGGTGAGCTGGGAATTGCATCTGGATCAGTGTTCCCTCTAAGCTGAGTCTTAGCTCAGGAAGGATGGCTCCAGAGCAAACTACTGTATGCAGTAGCCAAATCACTTGCTCACAACTTTAATGCCAGTAGCTCACAAAGCAGAATTTTTGCTCATGAGACCCCACAGCTTAGAGGGAGCATTGATCTGGAGGCTTGTTTGCCAATTCAGACCTGCAGGGTGTTGGATCAGCCACAGCTGTGGACTGTGAGTCATGATCAGCCAGTATCTCAACTAGTGTTCCCTCTAAGTAAGTTAGTGTGATCTAGCTCACAGTATTTTAGCCTCCAGCTCACACATTTTTGTCTTAGCTCAGGAAGGATGGCTCCAGAGCAAACTAATTTATGCAGCAGCCAAATTGCTCACTCACAACTTTAATGCCAGTGGCTCATAAAATAGAATTTTTGCTCACAACACTACGCAGCTTAGAGGGAGTATTGATCTCAACCCTTTGCTGATCATCTACTGACTCCAGACCAGCTGCAGCTGGCTTCTCTTCTTCTTCCAAGGAACATAAGAACATAAGAGAAGCCGATGTTGGATCAGGCCAATGGCCCATCCAGTCCAACACTCTGTCACACAGTGGCCAAAAATACCAGGTGCCATCAGGAGGTCCAGCAGTGGAGCCAGGACACTAGAAGCCCTCCCACTGTTGACCCTCTCAAGCACCATGAATACAGAGCATCACTTGCCCCAGAGTCCCTATCTGTACCTTGTGGCTAATAGCCACTGATGGACCTCTGCTCCATATGTTTATCTAATTCCCTCTTGAAGCCATCCATGGAGTCCTCACTGCCACTGGTCTCAGGCTGACTTACAACATGAGTGGTCTTCAAAGGCAGCTCCATGCAGAGTGCATTGCAGTGATCTAATCTAGATGTAACCAGGGCATGCACCACAGTGGCCGGATCTATTCTGCCCAAAGAGGCTTCATCTGGCTAACCAGTCAGCTGCCACCTACTTATCCAGCAGTAGGCTTGGCTCCAAGTGCACCTCAAATTATAGGCCTATTACTTCAAGGGGAGTACAAACCCATCCAGAACAGCTGACACCTGGGTCAAACTTTCTGGTTCAGTGCATGCAGCATTTTGCTCAGGAGCTAGCTGAGGACAGGATGGCCAAAAGTTATCACAGATTTAAAAAAAAAAAAAAAGTCGTGTGTACTTCAGGTTCAAAATGTCATATACACAGCACCTTACAGAGCAAGTAATAACAGCTGAGGAGAAAATAGTAAGGAGAATGAAACAAATGTTCACAGGAAATGGAAATTAAAATTATCCACTCTAAAGGAAAGAAAATATAAAAAGGAGGCAGAGGAGAAGGGACAGAAGGACAGTTATGGAGGGAAAGAGAATGCACTCCAGATTGTCCTATTTCCTCATGGTCCATTTCTAATGTGTATTCTTCTAATTTTGAAACGGTGTGATCCTTCTTAAACAATTCTTTGGTTTATTTAGAGACTTTATCTAACAGTGCAATCCTAAACAGATCCTAAACAGATTTACTCCCTTCTAAACCAACTGATTGTAATGGATTTCGAAGGGTGTAACCCTGTTTAGGATTGTGCCTTAAATGTTTTGAAGGTCTTTACAGAGACCAATGAAACAAATGTACAATATGCAACAGATAAATGATGCAGTTATTCTGGAAACTGTGCTTTCCAGGATAATCTTTTTCCAGTGCAACAAATGTGAAATGAATATGGTTGAGTTTTGAACATAAAATTATATGGCTGTGATGCAGTTAAAATGGAGGAGAGGGGAACAACGTAAGTGCTTTGGGTCCCCATTGGGGAGAAAGGAGGGGTATAAATTAATTAAATAAATAAAAGATATCCTCTTACTGCATGAGGGTATATTGTACTGAAAGCGAATGAGAAAAGAAAGGCAATATTTATCTTCTTTCCTTTCTGTCCCTGAACAGGTATGACCAAGGCAGACAGATTCAACAGAATTAAGTATCTGAACAGTGTTGCCTGCAAGATGCAAGATCTCCCTACACACACAAGCCCTGTTCACAAGTTACAATGAACTCATGTACATTCTACATACTGTATACACTTGATATTGCTTTGAGCATTCATATTTGCATTGAGCTTTCATGTTACATTCAATGCATGTACAGCTGAACATGTGACAAATCTCACATTCATACAGGTACTGGTCCAAAGAGTCATTTATAAAGTGAATGCCTATTGCCTTTTTCTTACATATTGATGCATCTACATACATTTAGAATATACATCCATTCACTGTACATGTGTAAAAGGAGAGATAGAGAATATTGCTGGGTGCATGGCAGAGTGATCTGTTAAAAATCATCTGCTTTCTTGCACCCGTCACCCAGGGTGTATATGGGTAGGCAATTTGAAATTCTGTAGAGATAAAATTGTTGGAATCCCAATTAAATGAAAATTAGTGTCTACTCCCTTGAAGTTCCTTTTGAATTAAGTAAGCAAACCAGAATTAATGTATTGTATCCCAGACAAAAATATCATTTTAAATATCCTCCAGCAGATCAAGCAAAATAATCTTGTTTCAAATGATACTTCATTAAAGTTGATCAGCATGATTAGTTTTAATCAGGCAAGAATGGTCAAACATACAAAAAGCACATCATCTGTAGTATAAAAGATTTACATTTCTTAAATGGGTGTTACTGATACACAGCAGAGACTGAGGGTGTGATCCACAAAAGGACTCTGCTGTGGTGGTGGTGAGGAGGAGGAAGAAAAGGAGAAGAAGAAGAGAAGAGATTGGATATATACCCTGCCCTTCGCTACCCAAAGGAATCTCAGAGCGGCTGAGAATCTCTATCCCTTCCCCTCCTCACAACCAACACCCTGTGAGGTAGGTGGGGCTAAGAGAGCTCTTTCGAGAACTGCCAGAGAGAACAGCTCTGAAAGAACTTGTAACTGACCCAAGATCTCACCAGCAGCTGCATTTGGAGGAGTGGGGAATCAAACCTGGTTCTCCCAGATTAGAGTCCATGCTCCTAACCACTACACCAAGACATAACACCACCATCTGAGCAAAGGTACCTGAGCCCTCCTAGCAAATCCCATGCATACTAGAGAGCAAGATACCATGCAGTCCAAAGGCCATGCAACTGAAGCTAATGCTTCCTGTTTTATGTTCTACAATCTTTGATTTTACTCTTAAATTAATTAAGTTTAAAACATGAGTACATTTTCCCTTTCCATTAAAGAAATCAAACTTTGTGAAGACAAAAATAATGTCAAGTGGATATGAGAAGCCTGCTATAGTGCACCTTCCCTTTTTTCTATTGTACTTGTGTTGAAAGCAAATTTTGCTAATTAGACTGGGCCACAGGACAATCCCAAGATAATTATATTTTACAATGGGCAAATGTAGCCACAGACAAATTACTTGAATCAAGCTGTAAAGCTATTTCAGCGTTAATGCATCCTTCACAGCGGATTATCTTGACAGTTGGCAGAAGTCTTTTACACTCAAATCCTAAATACATTGTGGAGACATAGTTCAAATGAAATCAGTAGGACTTTCCAATACCTCTGTAGACATGGACTTTACTAGTTAAGGGCAAACTTCTCTGCATGCCTTGCTCTTTGTCAGCTTTGGGAGGAGGTGGTTTCTTAAGGGTCCCAAGTTACAAGAAAGTGTGTTGTTAGATTTGACACTACCTGACTGGCTCAAAATGGCTAGCTTACCACCGAAAGAAAATGCCCCTCTTTAGGTATTTATATACTTTATTCATCTTATTTTGAAAATTCATTAGCAGGTTTAGGTTGCACTTACTCTGATTAGATCTCTTGTTTTTGACTAGATTTTGTTTCATGTTCATGCTCTGTATAGTAATGAGAACAGTTCTGAGTGGGTGTACTCGGAATCTTAGTCAAGTCTGTTCAGTGTGGCATAGTGGTTAAGAGCGGCAGACTCTAATCTGGAGAATTGGGTCTGATTCCCCACTCCTGCAGATGAAGCTAGCTGTGTGACCTTGGGCCAGTCACAGTTCTCTCAGAACTCTCTCAGCCCCATCTACCTGACAGGGTGTCTGTTGTGGGAAGAGGAAGGGAAGGCAATTGTGAGCTGCTCCGAGACTCCTTCAAAAAGTGAAAAGTGGGATATAAAACCAACTCCTCGTCCTTCTCCTCCTCCTCCTCTTTCTTCTGTGCTTACTCCCAGAAGAGTGTTCTTAGGATTGCACTAAATGAGTCATATTTATCTTGCATGTCACTGGGCTTTCTGGCCCTAACCCTAACCCTCCCTTTCTTTGCATACCACCACATCAAATTAGTTAGGCTTTAAGGTGCCTGTGGGCCAAACTAAATGTGAGGGCAGTGGCATGGTTGCCACAAGGGCTCTCATTGGGTCTGCAGGGTTTCTGGTTCCAGCTTGGAGACAGCAATTTTATTGATTGATTGATTGATTGATTTGAATCCTTCCCTCCCTGCCAAGGCAGGCTCAGGGCAGCTTACATAAAACATATTAAACAGTAAAACACAAAGTTAGATGAAACCACAACAATACACTTTTAAAACACAGCGCTAGTTACTTTTTTCCCACCATAGAGAACAGTGGAGGGAATGGGGGCTAGTTACTTTTTTCCCACCATAGAGAACAATGGAGGGAATGGGGGCAACCTGTTTGGGGGCCCATAGAATTCGACCCCCTAATCCAATGTTCTTAAAACTTGGTGGGTATCTTGGAGAGAAGCTCCATTAGCTACCCTGTGAGTTTGGAGCCTCTCCCTCAAAACCCCTCCCCTCCAGCCCCCAGAATATACCCTATGTTTTCACCATTGACTTCAATGGCCCATAGGATATAATGAGGCCAAATTGCCGCTGAATTTCTTTCATTCCCTCCTTTCCTTCTCTCCTTTTCCTCTTTCCCTCCTTCTTCTCTTCTCTCTTTCTTTCTTTCCCACCTTCTTCTCTTCTCTTTTTTCCTCCTTTCCCTGTTTCCCTCCTTCTTCTTCTCTCTCTTTCTTTCCCTCCTCCTTTCCTTCTCTTTCTTTCCCTCTTTCCTTCCTTCTTTCCTTCGCTCTACTCTCTCTCTTTCCTTCCCTCTTTCCTCTTTCTGTGGCCCAACTCTAGTGAGAAGGAGTTTAAACTTTAAACCCCTTCTCTCTTAGCTCCCCCACCCAGGCCAGCTGGGGAAGGGAAGGGGAGGCTTTTGAAGATGCCTCCCCCCCTTTTGCTTCCCCCTCTGACATCACTTCCGGTGATGTCAGGGGGCATGGCATATGCTAATAGCCTAATAGCTCATTAGCATACCATATGCTAATGAGCTCCTGCTGCTGTTTTTCTATGAAAAGACCCCTGGATAAGGCTAATGCTGAGCTCATGGTTAATTATTACATCTGCTCAGTGTTATGTCTGAGTGGGGAGGAATATTTAGTAACTGAATGATTGATTCAGGTGGCTAGCCACGCTGTTCACTATCTGCATATATGTATGGACTGTTAACTTCCATTTCAATGTAACTGAGGAAGTGTGTATGCACAGAAAAGCTCATAAAGCTCATACCTTGAATAAAACTTTGTTGGTCTTAAAGGTGCCATTGGACTCAAACATTGTTCTGAATGATTGATTGACTTTGGTAGGAGGATGAAGGGTTATATTCGGATTGGTTGAGATTGTTTTACACCTGGTTTCTATTTTTTATAAATTATATAAATTAGTAAGAATGCTAAGTAAGTTTGGTGCAGAACTGTGTGACTTGGGAAATTAAGAACAGAGAATTGTGATGAGGAAGTTATTTACTCTTCATGTTGCTATGTGACTTGTTTTCTGATCCTTGTAAGGGATAGGTTTAATTAATTGCAACATTATTGTATATGCTTTGTTGTTGTTGTTTTCTTTAATTACATTTTTAAGCCATGCATTAATAATAGATTGAACTGACAGAGACTTTTTACAGTGAGTTGATACCATATTTTGATTCTACCAGTTGATATCATATTTTGATTCTTGATTAAATATGGGGAAAAGAGAATGTCCTTTTACAGACTTTCAACCAATTAGTAAACAGAGCAAATTAGACAACTATTTTGTCTATGTTTCCCCATTAATAATGAATAGGGTTTCAGAACCAAAAAAGGGCATATTAGCTCCTGATACTGAAGTTAAAAAAGATTATTTTTCCTCAAATGTAGAAAACCTAAAACACATAAGAGATCAATCAGAACATTTAACTCAGTTGGCCAATCAGACCCTACTTATTGCTGACACCTTAAGTAAGATACACTATACATTGGATGAACTTTCTTCCCAAATAAAATTTTTGATGTGTAATAGAGAGGATGGGGTCCACAAGAGTCACTCAAAGGTGAATCTATTAACTGAGGGTGATGATCTGGTAGACATACATAAGGAACTTCAATTTTCCATGGATCCATACAGAGTTGTATTAACAATGTCACCTTTTAATTTTAGGAGGATTTGCTGATTCCCAAGGTCATTAGCAAAAAAGAAGAAGAAAGACCTTTTTGCTCAATTTGCATTATAATCCAGAGTATTTCCAAATCCTCATGGTGATAATCACTATTTGCTCCAATTTTACTCACCAGAATTCCTCATTGGATTATGTCACATATATCCTACTTGAATAGTTATGGAAGATTTCCTTCTAGATCCTACAGGCAAACCAAGATTTTGCCTCTGTGGCAATCTGAAGTAGTCTGCCCACCTTGCAAGCACCTCATATGAAGGACTTACATCAAGGAATTTATCCAGAGGGGGTAAAAAAAGTGAATGTTGCCCCCTTGCCAAAATGTAAAGTGGAATACAAGAAAAGAGAAACAAATCTATTATTCTCTATATGGGAAGATAAAATAAAGGGTTTTCCTGAAGGTCATCAGCAAGTAGAACAAACAGAGAATGAACCATTGACATCATTTAGACATCTTGTGCAGTCTGAGCAAGAACATCTTATTACATGGCTGCAGGGACTGTGTGACACCCTCAAATGCAACATTAATCCATCTTTTCTGATGAGAAACAGCTCTACCGGCCACACTGATAACAAGGGCATTGCCAAGGAGATGTCCTCTTAAAGTTCCACTATGGACAATACCAGTCAAAGGATTAAATACCAAGCCTTTCACTGCAAGATTAGTAGATCTTTTGGATTCAGATGTGCCTCCCCAGACATTATATCCCCTACTGACTGACAGGAGAGGGGAGATGAGGTGAGGCACTCAACTGGAGCCAAATAAGATGGAGTTCAAGGAGCAGCCACACCAACGAAATTCCCCAGACAATATTTCTGACTTATTCTTGCAGCCAGAATGACACAATATCTCATCTAAAAAAGAAATTTATGTTAAAATATTATCATGGAATGTGGCAGGATGGATTAACAAGAGCAAGAAGGCAAATGTAATAGATTACTTCAGGAGTTTTGATATAATTACAAGAGACCTGGTGGAATTCAGATTTTTTTTAATTTCAGGCTTTAGTGCCTATTTCAGACAGGTGGTTAAAATTAACAAGATAGGTCATCCATCCACTATGGCCACTATGATTTCTTCATCACTGCAGGTCAGAGTTACTGAAATGTCTTCCAAATCTCATTTATTTATGGTTCTTTTAGAGTTTGCTGTACAGAAAACAGTTTTAGCTAATCTTTATCTCCCCCCATAACAGGGGACAATTTAAACAGGAATTGTGGGAACTGGACTCATATACAACTAGTTTACCAGTATGCTGAAGCATCAATTATGATAGCTGGTGATTATAATGCTCAGATTGGGAGCTCCATTGGATACTACTTTAGACTAACCATAAAAGATGGGAATCCCTTTGGAATTTTAGATGTGGTGATCTTTAGATGTAGTGATTAACAAAGCTGGTCATTATCTGACAGACTTTGACTTGAAATGGGGGTTAGTGATTGCTAATGGGTGTCTCCTTTTCCATAGAAAGGGTGATTACACTTTTATAAATGTCCATGGAGAAAGCGTAGTTGATTATTTTATTTTGTCTCCTGATATGTTTTCATTGGTTAAGATGTTTTTGGTTGATGACCATGTTGTGAGTGATCCGTCACAGCTAAATTTAATCCTTCAAATTTTTATTGGGGATTTTCAGCTACATTCTCTTAGATGGACAAATGAAATACCAAATAATATAGCTGAGACATATATTACTCCAGCCTTTTATCCTCTGTTCAAGAGAACACAGAGAAATTAACTGTTTTATTTGTGTTATTTCATCCATGCTACACTGTTTTCACACTAGAAAAATTACCCACCAAAAGTGGTTTAATAAAGATTGTCATACATTGAGATATGCAATGTGATATACTTTCCAGCAATTTAGGAAGTACAATAATCAGGAAAATCTGGATCGCTATCTCACTTTAAAGCAAAAGTACAAAAGACTCATTAGGGAGTCTAAGAGAAGATCCTTGATGTTTAATTGACTTAAAAAATCTCAGCTTTTAGTTTTTTCATATATCCTCAATGGTTTGGGCAGAATTTTATAGGGATTTGTATAAGGGCATCTCAGAGGGGCTTGGAAGGTCTGAGATAAATGAAGTAGGTTTGTCAACTTGGCTACCAGTAACCAAGAATGAAATATGTGGATTGATTCAGTCCCTCCCTTGGGGCAAGGCACTGTGGAATGACTATGTTCCCACGGATTTGTTTACATGAAATCCAGAGTGGGGAGCAGATATACTATATCTTATATTCACTCAGGTTAATAGGAATGGGTACATTCCTGCTACTTGGAAGGATTCAATTATATTACCTATATATAAGAAGGGTGACTGTTGTGATCCAGCAAATTATAGACTGATAAGCCTTCTACCAGTTATAGGTAAATGTATGCTGAATATTTATTGATTAACTTGACTTCATGGATGAACTAACATGATGTTACGGGCTGCAGATGGGCCGATTTCCATACTGGGGTTTTGAAAACTGACCATTGTCACCCTCTTAAGTTTTTGGTGAGAAAGTATTCACATTTTTGTGAGGGTTATTTGGCAGTCGCATTTATAGATTTAAAGTCGGCTTTCGATACTATTTCTCTTGAACATCTATGGAGGAAACTAGAGCAGACTTCTATTGATTCTCAGCTTTTACTTTTGATCCATAATCTCTATTCTGCTTCACATACTTCAATTTGGTGTGGGAATAAGGGAGAGTTTACAGGGAAAATCCCATTGAGAGGTGAAGTAAAACAGGGCAGTGTTCTTGCTCCTCACTTATTTAATTTGTATATTAATGATTTAAAGAAACACCTTTTAGTCATCATTCTCCCACATTATGTAATCAAAGTATACCAGTTTTGTTATATGCAAATAATTTTTTGTTGTTGTTCAGTCGCACAGTCGAGTCCGACTCTTCGCGACCCCATGGACCAGATCACGCCAGGCCCTCCTGTCTTCCGCTGTCCGCTGAAGTTTGCTCAATTTCATGTTCGTTGCATCGATGACACTGTCTAACCATCTCATCCTTTGCCGTCCCCTTCTTCTTTGACCTTCAATCTTTCACAGCATCAGCATCTTCTCCAGTGAATGCTCCCTTCTCATTTGGTGGCCAAAGTATTTGAGCTTCAGCTTCAGGATCTGGCCTTCCAGGGAACAGTCAGGGTTGATTTCTTTTAGGATTGACTGATTTGATCTCCTTGCAGTCCAAGGGACTCTCAAGAGTCTTCTCCAGCACCATAGTTCAAAAGAATCTATTCTTCGGCGCTCGGCCTTCCTTATAGTCCAACTCTCACAGCCATACATTACTACGGGGAATACCATTGCTTTGACCATGTGGACTTTTGTTGGCAAGGTGATGTCTCTGCTTTTTATCATGCTGTTTAGGTTTGCCGGAGCTGCGGTGGCTCAAGTGGTTAAGACGCTGAACTGCAGGCTGTGGAAGGTCAGTAGTTCAGCAGTTCGAGACCCGGGTGCTGCATGATGGGGTGAGCTCCCGTCTCTAGTTCCAGCTCCTGCCAACCTAGCAGTTCGAAAGCAAGAAATTGCAAGTAGATAAATAGGTACCACTTCGGTGGGAAGGTAACAGCGTTCCGTGCACCTTGGTGTTTAGTCATGCCGGCCACATGACCACGGAAACGTCTTCGGACAGCGCTGGCTCTTCAGGCTTTGAAACGGAGATGAGCACCGCAACCCTAGAGTCGGATTCGACTGGCTTTCGAGCAAGGGAACCTTTACCTTTACCTTAGGTTTGCCATCGCTTTCCTCCCAAGGAGCAGGCGTCTTTTAATTTCATGGCTGCAATCACCATCTGCAGTGATCTGGGATCCTAGGAATGTGAAGTCTGTCACTACTTCTACGACTTCCCCTTCTATTTGCCAAGGAGTGATGGGCCCAGATGCCATGATCTTAGTTTTTTTGATGTTGAGCTTCAAGCCCACTTTTGCACTCTCCTCTTTCACCCTGAGCATGAGGCTCTTTAGGTCCTCTTCACTTTCTGCTATCAGAGTGGTATCGTCTGCATATCTGAGGTTATTGATCTTTTCCCCAGCAATCTTAACTCCAGCTTGTGATTCATCCAGGCCAGCATTTCGCATGATGTACTCTGCATATAAATTAAATAAGCAAGGTGACAATATACATCCTTGTCGTACTCCTTTTCCTATGCTAAACCAATCAGTTGTTCCATATCCGGTTCTAACTGTTGCTTCTTGACCCTTATACAGGTTTCTCAGGAGACATGTGAGGTGGTCCGGTGCTCCCATCTCTTTAAGAACCTGCCATAATTTATTGTGATCCACACAATCAAAGGCTTTAGCATAGTCAATGAAGCAGAAGTAGATGTTTTTCTGGTACTCTCTTGCTTTCTCCATAATCCAGCGAATGTTGGCAATTTGATCTCTAGTTCCTCTACCTCTTCGAAACCCAGCTTGTACTTCTGGCAGTTCTCTATCCACGTACTGTTGGAGCCTAGCTTGTAGGATTTTGAGCATGACCTTGCTAGCGTGTGAAATGAGTGCAATTGTGCGATAGTTTGAACATTCCCTGACATTGCCCTTCTTTGGGATTGGAATGTAAACTGACCTTTTCCAATCCTGTGGCCACTGTTGTGTTTTCAATTTGTTGGCAAATTGAGTGCAGCACTTTAACAGCATCTTCTTTTAAGACTTTGAATAACTCAGCTGGGATACCATCACCTCCACTAGCTTTGTTGTTAGTAATGCTTTCTAAGGCCCATTTAACTTCGCTTTCCAGGATGTCTGGCTCGAGGTCAGTGATTATACCATCGTGGTTGTCAAGGACATCGAGGTCCTTCTTGTATAGTTCTTCTGTGTATTCTTGCCATCTTTTCCTAATCTCTTCTGCTTCTGTTAGGTCCCTACCGTTTTTGTCCTTTATCATGGCCAGCTTTGCATAGAACATACAGCTCTCTTATCAAGGCCAGTTATTGGTGTCAGGAAGATGCTGAAGGTTTATTGTAAGTACTGTCAGGAGGACAATTCTATCAATTATGATAAAACAAAATTTTTGATATTTCAGTCTGTTCAGCATCATTATTATTAGACATGAGACAGAAGACCAATAGAACAAGTCTCTCAGTATTGTTATCTGGGGATCCAGTTTCAGGTCTGGCATCCTTATATCACACATTCTATTAGATTAGCAACTCAATCAGCAGCAGTCATCTCGTGATTTTTCTATACGAATGGTGGACAGTATATCCCAGCAGCCATAGTGGTCTATGCAGCAAAAATAGCAGCACAGTTGCAGTATGGCACACCTATTTGGATTGAAGGGATTGTGGGGATAACAGATAAATTTGATAGGCCATTGCTACATTTTCTGTGTACAATTACTGGTGCTCCCAAATGTGTTGCTGGAATTGTCATACAAGCAGAGCTGGGCCAAAAGTCTTTCAAGGCAAGGGCATGGATTAATGCCTTAAAGTATTGTGTCAGGACACTTAAATCTGAAATGGGTTCTGGATTGTTGCCACTTATTTGTAAAGATTCATTTACATTATCATGGGAAAATATCATAGATTCTAAGTTGGTCTTTTGCAACCCTATATCTTTGTTCTGTCCATGTGGCTTTTAACGGTAGAACTGAAGTAAGTATTGGGTCTGCAGCACTCTTGTCCCTTCCCCCACATTTTTTCAGGGGCAATTTAGTTTGGCCCTGTGATACACATGTGGAGGCAGTTTTAAAGCATCTCATCTGTGAGGAGAGTCATGAGTTCTCTTTCCAAACTTTATGAAAGTAGCATGACTAAGAGCTAAATTACATGTGATGTTTGAAATCCACAATCCCCCTCATATATAATTTACCCAAAAAAAGCTGCTACAGTGCAGGGTGACCCAAAATAGATCAGAGGTACCATGCTGGTTAAGGGTTGAATTTTCCCTTGGATACCTAAAGCAATACAAGCACTAAAATGTCATATATCACAGAGAAATAAATAACAAACACAAGGATTAAGAGAGATTCTAAAAACCTAAATGTGTAACTTCTCTTGATCAAAAACACTTTTTTTTAAAAAAAATCACAGTTTATTAATCTTTACAGTGAGCAATGATACAAAATATTAATTTTCCAGCAGTCTATTGTATTATTTACCCCTTTTATTAATAGAAAGTATTATCCAGCTCATCCACTGACTCCTATTATACCTAATTCTAAACAAGAATTACTTCCTATTCTGACTCCTATTATCTTGTGCCACCTGTTGCATTTAATTCCATTTAGTTTCCTAACTATTCATATTACTCATATTAGTTACAATACATATAATAACATAACACTGGACATTCTTCAGTTAGCTATTTACTATTAAAAACTACCAATTTATTCTTCAGAAAGGCCAATCTCATCTAGAAAAGAAAACCAAATGGGGCTGCCTCTCATTTCTGGGGCCGAGAACTCGGCGGAAAGGAATTCAGCCTTTCCTCCTCCTGTGAGAGGACTTACAGGGGGGCACTCCCCCCTCCCTCTTCATTACACCCACTGTTTAAAGTTAAAACAACTTGAATACCTTCCAACCCCTTATACTATAAACTTTATCACTTATCTATTATATAGTGATTTAACAAAAGGCGTTGTTAAATTATAAGCTAAATTACAAATCATAGTTGCTTTCCATATTCCATATTACTGTTTACTTAACTAAATGATCAGAGTTACTTAGAATTGCTCCTTCAATTAAATCTTAAAAGTCTTACATTTCTATGGGTTACCACATAACCATCGTCAAAACATTTTTTACAGCTTAACACATTTTGAAATAAAAACTTTCCATTTGCTGATTGGAAACTCGAGGTGGGAAGCAAATCTCTTTGGACAGGAAATTCTATAAACAGTACCACCATCACAATCTGGACCTTAAGGCCACCTACAATGTCTCTTTGGATTATTTCAATTTGTGGAGAAGGATAGATGGAAGAGTTGTAATGTCTCAGCACTGAACTAGAACAGGGCTTAATCTGAACCAGAACTTAGTCCTAGAATACACCAGAAAAAAATCGAATATAGGAAAATATTTAATCTAAAATAGAATATATGAAATAAAGGCAAGACCAAGAGCATTCCCCTCAGAGCTGAAAAACCTCAACTCATTCTCACATTCCAAAGATGAGTAAAATGATTATCATGGTGGAAGGAGAAGTATTCAAGTAATCTTAAACCCCCTAGCCCTCTGTTTGCTGGCAATAACCTCTGAGGCCTACTAGGTAGAGGAGACTCTGGAAACTGTTACTGTATTTAAAACATGATAATTAATAGTATTATCATGATCAACATCAGAATAAAGTCTGACATCATTTGGCTTACTAGAATCTTTCATATCCTTAAGTACAATCCATTGTATTAATATGTGATGTTGTGCAATTCATCATGTTACAGGAACAATACTAATCATCCCTCTTGCTTGCCTGCACCATCATTCTTCAGCTCTTAATGTATCTGAATCAATCTAAGTGCTTTTATATTAATCACAGCTTGTTTGTATAGAAAATGTCACCCACGAGTAATATGCAAAAATACCATTTTGCAATACACTACCTTAGAAAAGGAAGAGCCAACTCTAAAGAACTTTAAAAGAATGAAACGTTTCAGAACTATTTTAGAAAAACAGCAGCAATGTGATCCTAAACATGTGTGTATTTAACAATGACTTGCATCATTGGACTGACAGCGATATCCTGCCTCAGCCAAGCTCTGTGAAGTACAACCCAGTATAAAAGGATATTAAAAGGATATTACCTCAGTGTCACATTGAACCTGTAAAGTAGGTTTTGTGCAGGGCTATTTTTGTAGAAAAAGCCCAGCAGAAACTCATTATCATATTAGGCCACACCCCTGACTGCACAGGTTATCATATTAGGCCACACCCCCATGTTACCAGAAGTGTGGCCATCGAGCCACACCCACCTTTTGCTTCTTATTCTGTTTACATTGTTTGTTGTCAAAACCCAGGGCTTTTTTTGGAGCAGAAACTCCTTTGCATGTTAGGCCACACACCCCTAATGTAGCCAATCCTAATGAGTTTCTGCTGTTGGGTGTGGCCTATTATGCTAATGAGTTCCTGCTGGGTGTGGCCAACTTGGGAGCCAGCCGGAACTCCGTTGCTGTGCTTTCCTGCCCAAAAATAGCCCTGGTTTTGTGGAAATAAAATAACTTTTCAAATGTTACCTACTAGTTTACATGACCAAACAACATGAGTATATGTTTGCATTGCATACATGTAGCACATTTTTATCCTGCCTTTCCTTCAAGGACTTTGGTCCTCCCAGAAGCCCATTTTCCATTTTATCTTCACAGCATCTCTGTGAAGTAGGTTAGGCTGAGAGTAAGAGTGACTGGCAAAATATGAGCTTTATGACTGAATGAGGATTTGAACAGGGGTTCTGCTGCTCCTAGTCAAACATTTAAATCACTACTCCACACTAACTCTACATAGCTTTGTGATAGTCAACATTCTGCATTGGTGAATCTTTTCTGGACTATTCTATCTGTTTGGTGCTACAAAGCAGCTTTGCACAAGTCTACAGTACCACAGGTGGCAATGCTGGCAGATGTCATTGTATTGTAACAGGCTAGGGCTAAGGAGCTTTCAGCTCTGAGGATCTTTGCTGCAGCAGGATAGCATAAAAGGTAAGTTAATAGTTGAAGCATTCGGACCAATAACCTGATCTGACAACCACTCAGGGGCCTCATAGAAATCCTCAGAAGAAGCCATATATCTACTATAGGATATACTGCCATCAGATATCCAATGAAAAGAGGTTTGGTTATAATCAGGGCTCTTTTTGTAGCAGGAACTCCTTTGCATATTAGGCGACAAACCCCTAATGTAGCCAATCCTTCAGGAGCTTACAGTAGCCCCTGTAAGAAGAGTTCTGTAAGCTCTTGGAGGATTGGCTACATTAGGGGTGTGTCATCTAATATGCAAAGGAGTTCCTGCTACAAAAAGAGCCCTGGTTATAATAATATTATTATGAGTTCATTGTTGTTTAAAGTAGTGTATACATATTCTTCTCTTGAAATTTGATAAAGCATAAAACTGTGTGTGTTGGGGAAACTATTGGTAGCAATTAATCAGTTCTTTGATTTCTAAAATGAGAAGTTCCTAAGGACCAAATTAAATGTTACAGTGTCCTAGGGGCTGCCAGGATGATGCCACTACCATTTTAAAGTCATTTAAAATCCTGCAAGGGCCACTCTCCTGACTGGGCCATCAGCACAGTACTCTTGTCCCCACATTTTTCAAGTGCCAAAACAGCGAAAGGTGGAGAAGAAGTGCAGCAATTTCAGCACTTGAAAAGGTACAGGAGGGGGACAAAAGCATCTCAGCCTACCATGCTGCAGGCCTGATCATGCCCTCATGGCATTTCTAAGTGACTTTCAAGTGGCAGCGGTGCCCTCATGATGGCACACTCAGACAGAAAATCCCTACCACATACAGGCTAATGGAATCTGAACTTGCTGAGACTGAGGAGAAAACATCTTAGGGTCATACTGGATAGCTCAATGAAAGTGTCAACACCATGTGCTGCAGCCGTGACAAAGGCAAACTCTGTGTTAGGGGTTATTAGGAAAGAGATTGAGAATAAAATGGTTGATAGTGTAATGCCCCTGTATAGATCTACGGTGCGGCCTCATTTGGAATACTGTGTACAGTTCTGGTCACCATTTCTCCAAAAGGATATTTCAGAGCTGGAAAAAGTACAAAGGATGACAACCAAGATGATTAGGGAGTTGGAGCACCTTCCCTATGAGGAAAGGCTGAAGAGTCTGGGACTTTTCAGTTTAGAAAAGAGACAAATTGGGGTGGGGGGGATGATAGAGGTTTATAAAATATACATGGGGTGGAGAGAGTTGATAAAGAGACATTTTTCTCCCTCTCCCAAAATACAAGAACCTGAGGGCATCCAATGAAACTGATGGACAGTAAGTTCATGACAGACGAAAGGAGATACTACTTTTCACAGAGAGTGATTAAAATGTGGAATTTGCTGCCAGGGGACATAGTGGCTGCAGTCACACACACTAAATCATTCACTTTCAATCTACTTTCAGTGCACTTTCCAACTTGATTTTAACTGTGTGAACTTGCAAAATCCAGTTGGAAAGTGGATTATTTAGTGTGTGTGACTGCAGCCAGTGATGGTCCCAGGAATAAACAGCTTTAAAAGAGGATTAGATAGATTCATGGAGGATAAGTCTATCAATGGCTACTAGCCATGATGCCTGAAGGGAAACTCCACATTCAGAGGCGCAAAGTCTCTGAATCCCAGAGCCAGCAGGCAACATCAGAGGAAGAACTCAGCCTCTATGCCTTCTTGTTCGCTGTCCAGAAGAATTGATCGGTCACAGTGTGAGACAGGAAGCTGGACGAGATGGACCAGGACTCTTCTTATGTTCTTATGTCATGCCTAGTTTCATCCTCAATTACAATTGCTTGCAAGTCACTCCCTCCAACACAGAAATTATCCCCCCAAATTCAGCTATATTTATTATTTATTTACTATGCTTATACCACACCTTTCTCCCCCATTTGTAGAAAAATCTCCTTTCCACCAACGTAGCCCCGATCTGCAGATTTAAGTATCTGCAAATGGGGCCACAGTTGAGAATTAGAGATATTGACAATGGGGACCCCCCCCCATCCCTTCTGTCACTTCCTCTCCATCTTCCTCTGTCTCCCACTCCATCACTATTTCTCTTAGGCCACTTCTGCACTGCCTTTTTTGTCACTCGTTTGTCCTATTGCTTCAGGGTCCCCCCCAATGTGTTTTGCTTTCTCTAGTAGGAAAGTGGGGGGGAGATCCCAAAGCAATAGGGACAAACAAGTGAAAAAATGACAGTGCAGAAGTAGCCTCATTCTTCCTCCCCACAACACCTCCTGTCAGTCTTTATCTTCTTCTCCTTCTCCATTGGCCTGATCCAACATTGGCTTCTCTTATGTTCTTAAGACCAAATGGATTTTTTTTTTTTAGTTTGGTGGGAGGGGTGCACATGAACACAGCAACAAGCATTGTTACTGCTCAATCAGAATTTAATTGTAGCTTGTCATTAGGTCTGAATGTAGTCCAATCTTGTACGTGAGTGATAGAAACATATACATCAGGGGAGGGGAAATACAGCCAAGCCTATTATGTGACTGAATGAAACAATCACCTCTGGTTTTGTATACTATTCCACAGAAGCAAATAGTTACTATTTATTTATTTTTAAGCATGGCAGTGGTGGGTGCTTTGAGGTTCAGTCTGCCGTTCTCTCTCTCTCTCTCTCTCTCTCTCTCTCTCTCTCTCTCTCTCTCTCTCTCTCTCTCTCTCTCTCTCTCTCTCTCTCAGAGGAAGCACAAGTTAAAGGTAAAGCTGCTCTCAGTTCCAGGCATCTCAGTTCTAAATAAAAAGGATCACATCTTACCACTGTCTGAAAAGAACAATACCCTGTGCTGTCTGGTACAAGAAGGTTAGTTCATATTCCCATAACCCCTAGTCTAGGCTTCTTCAAAGTATTATATCTTGGTATTATGGCTTTGTTAAAAGATTCAACATAGAATCCAAAGCACAAAGAAACTATGTCAGTTGGTAGCAAGACTTCTTAAATACACCTCATTTTTATCCTCTATTAAAAAGCCCTATTTACATCAGAAACGAAGAATCCTCTAGAAACTATTGGAACTCGGTGGAGGTAAAAGCGGCCCTGTTGTCTGACACAAGGGTGTCCAGCAGACCGTGGGTCGAAAATATTTTCTGGAGGGCCCGGATCACTGCTTTGGAGGAGGTGGTGGACACCGGGCTGATCTCAACCCATTTTGAATAGGAGTCCACTGTTACTAGGAACAGGAGACCCTGGAACAGCCCGGCAAAATCTATGTGTAGGCGGGACCAGGGCTTGTGCATGGACTCCCAACTCTGTGTCGGCGCACTCGGGGGATTGGGGTGGACCTCCTGGCATTGTTGGCATCCCCTGACCCAGGTTTCTATCTCGGCATCTATCCGGGCCACCACACATAACTCCTTGCCAGAGCTTTCATTCATACTATGCTGGGGTGTGCTTCATGTAGCGACTGCAGGACCCTTTGTCTCATTGGCCCAGGGATTACCACCCAATCCCCCCATAATAAACATCCCTTCAAGGTGGAGAGTTCGTCCTTACGGGCCTTATATGCCATGAACTCTGGCCCAGCTGGCTCTGCCGGCCACCCCCTCATCACCCAGTTAAGGACCCGGGAGAGGATCGGGTCCCAAGATGAATGGGCAGCCACATCCGCAGCCTGGAGAAGAGGTGTGGGAAGCCCTTCCAGCATTAGCACCGTGGAGTCAGGGGCTGGGTCCTCCCCCATCTGGGGCAGTGGTAGGTGGCTGAGAGCGTTGGCATGTCCCAACGCTTTGCCCAGCTGATGCTCCAACCTGTACTGGTAGCCCGCTAAGAACAGGTACCAACGTAACACCCTGGGGGACAGAACATGTGGCGTCTGCTTGTCGGCCGTGAACAACTCTAGGAGCGGCTTATGGTCTGTGATGAGCGTGAAGGGCCGACCATACAGAAAATTGTGAAATTTCTTGACGCCCGCCACCAGCGCCAACCCCTCTCGATCTATCTGCGCGTAATTGCGCTCCGTGGGAGACAATGTGCGGGAGTAATAGGCCACCAGGACCTCCCGCCCATCCAGCAGCTTGTGACCCAAGACCACCCCGACCCCACATGTCGACATGTCACACACGAGAATTACGGGAAGCGTTCGGGCAGTCTTGGGTCACAAGCTGCCAGATGGGCGAGAGGTCCCAGTGGCCTATTACTCCCTCACGTTGTCTCCTGCAGAACGCAATTACACACAGATAGATCGAGAGAGGTTGGCGCTGGTGGCGGGCATCAAGAAATTTCACAATTTTCTGTATGGTCGGCCCTTCACGCTCGTCACAGACCATAAGCTGCTCCTAGGGTTGTTCGCTCATGGAAGGCGTTTGAATCCCACCTTCGTCACCACTGTAAAGTACTGGGTTTCGTGCCTCATGACTTGGACGACGACATAAGAGAAGACGCATTTATTCATACTTCACAACACAAGACAAACAGCAATGGCCAGAGGCCAACTATATACAGTTGGGGGGGGACACCCCAAAATCCTATTGGCGGGTTTGAATCTCCCGCCAATGTTCCTATAGGCTCCCTTTTGGCGAGCTCAGGAGCCTAGTCCCTATTGTTCTCAGGAACAGAGCTCGGCAGCTGCAAGCCAACTGTTGTTCCTGGTCTAAGACATAACAGCTGGGCAGGGAAGTCACCACCTGTTCTGGCAACAAAGTGGCCAGGTGACTGGGGGAGCTGCTGCCTCTGTTGATTTTGAGGTGGCAAAATTTGGGTGAGCTAGGAAGTTGCTGCCTCTACCAGTAACAAAGCAGCTGGGCTGGCAAGGGAGTTGAAGAGAGAAGAAAGAATTATTGCTGGCAACTAGGACTGTGTTTGCTACCTCTGGTGGCAATGCTCTGTGGGGGGGGAAGTATTGTAGTCAGTGGTAGGCAGGGGAGCAAGATAGATAGAAAGAATGATGGGAAGAAGGATGGACAAAGAGAGAAAGTTTAAGTGTGAAATAGAGTGACAGTAAGAATTGGGGAGGGAGAAAGAGAGCTGAAAAGAGAGTGAATCAGTGGCCACTACTGCACTGTCATTTTTGTCACTTGTTTGTCCCTATTGCTTTGTCCCTTTCCACATGTCTTTTGCTCCCTCTGGGACTACTAGGGACAAACAAGTAACAAAAATGACAGTGTGGAAGTGGACAGTGACAGCAGTTGCTGGAGAGAGATTGAGAGAAAGACTGATAGGCACTGGAAATAAAGAACATAAGAACATAAGAGAAGCCAATGTTGGATCAGGCCAATGACCCATCCGGTCCAACACTCTGTCACACAGTGGGCAAAAATACCAGGTGCCATCAGGAGGTCCACCAATGGGGCCAGGACACTAGAAGCCCTCCCACTGTTGACCCCCCCCCAAGCACCAAGAACACAGAGTATCACTTGCCCCAGAGTCCCTATCTATACCTTGTAGCTAATAGCCACCAATGGACCTCTGCTACATACACTTATCTAATTCCCTCTTGAAGCCATCCGTACTTGTAGCCACCACCACCTCCTGTGGCAGTGAAGTCCATGTGTTAATCACTCTTTGGGTGAAGTAGTACTTCCTTTTATCCATTCTAACCCAACTGCTCAGCAATTTCATTGAGTACCCATGAGTTCTTGTATTGTGAGAAAGGGAGAAAAGTACCTCTTTCTCTACCTGTTCTGTCCCATGCCTAATCTTATAAACCTCAGTCATGTCACTCCTCAGCCATCATTTCTCCAAGCTAAAGAGCCCAAGCGCCTCAACCTTTCCTCATAAGGAAAGTGTTCCAACCCTTTTATCATTCTAGTTGCCCTTTTCTGCACTGTTTCCAAAGCTATAATATCCTTTTTAAGGTGTGGTGACCAGAACTGTACACAGTATTCCAAATGAGGTCGCACCATTGATTTATATAGGAGCATTATGATATTGGCTGATCTGTTTTCAATTCCCTTCCTAATAATCCCTAGCATAGCGTTGGCCTTCTTTATTGCAGTTACACACTGTCTAGACATTTTCATTGAGTTATCTACTACAACTCCAAGATCTCTGTCTTGGTGAGTCTCTGCCAGTTCAGACCCCATCAGCGTGTATTTATATTTAGGATCTTTGGCTCCAATGTGCATCACTTTGGACTTGGCCACATTGAACCCCTTTTGCCACATTGACGCCCACTCACCCATCCTTGACAGATCCCTTTGGAGTGCCTCACAATCCTCCCTGGTTTTCACCACCCTGAACAACTTCGTGTCATCTGCAAATTTAGCCACTTCTTACTCCCAACTCGAAATCACTAATGAACAAGTTAAAAAGCATCAGACCGAGCACTGATCCCTGCGGTACTCCACTGCTTACCATCTTCCACTGAGAAAATTGCCCATTTATACTCACTCTCTGTTTCTTATTAACTAGCCAGTTTTTGATCCACAAAAGGACTTGTCCTTTTATCCCATGACTATTGAGCTTACTTAGGAGCCTTTGATGAGGAACTGTATCAAAAGCTTTCTGGAAGTCAAGGTAAACAACATCTATTGAGTCCCCCTTGTCCATATGTTTGTTCACCCCCTCAAAGAACACTAACAGGTTACTGAGACAAGCTGTTCCCTGACAGAACCCATGCTGAGCCTGCCTCAATAGTTTTTGTTCATCAATGTGCCTACTAATTCTTTCCTTAATAACAGTTTCCACCAATTTACCCAGTATCAGTGTCAGACTGACTGGCCTGTAATTTCCCAGATCTCCTCTGGAACCCTTTTTAAAGATGGGAGTGACATTAGCTACCTTCCAGTGCTCAGGAATGGAGACAGATTTTAATGAAAGATTACATATTTTTGTCAGGAGATCCTCAAGTTCATATTTGAGTTCTTTCAGAACTCTCGGATGTATGCCATCCGGGCCTGGTAATTTATCAGTTTTTAAGTTGTCTATCAGTAGTAGGACCTCCTCTCTCATCACCTCAATCTGACTCAGGTCTTTCAACACCCCTCCGGAAATCAGCAGTTCTGGAGTGGGCAAGCACTTTTCATCTTCCACAGTGAAGACAGAGGCAAAAATGCATTCAGCTTCTCAGTCATTTCCCTATCATCCTTCAGTACTCGTTTTACCCCTTGGTCATCCAAGGGCCCCACTGCCTCCCTGGCTGGTTTCCTGCTTCTAATGTATTTGAAGAAAGTTTTATTGTTGGTCTTTATGTTTTTTATTATATGCTCCTCATATTCCCTTTTTGCCTGCCTGATCACAGACTTGCATTTTATTTGCCACAGCCTGTGTTCCCTTTTATCAGCCTCACTGAGACTAGCTTTCCACCACTTAAAGGAATCCTTTTTACCTTTTACAGCTTCCATTACTTTGCTATTTGGTGGTAATGGAGAGGGGCAGCAGGTAAGCTGGCCATTCCTGGAGCCTGATAGCTCATAACTGTGAAGTTGGAATAAATTGCCCACATGTTAGCTTGTAGGAGCAAAGCAGACAGCTGCAGCAACTAGGTGGAGCCTCTAAATGGCAACACGGGTACCTGAGTTGGTTTAGCAGAAGATACCCTCAAAGATACCCAGCAGCAGGAGTTACTCAGTTCCTGAGTTTTCAGCACCCTCAGGGAATGAGGGATCATTGAGATGAGCTGGGATTTGAGCCCTGGTCTCCCCAGTCCTACTCAAAAACACCATATGGGCTTTTGTGATAACAACAAAGCTCAGACAAAGATCAGACAGTTCATGTTTCTGGTCTTAAAAAATAAGAATCTCAAGCATCTCAGTCAGTTGGCCCTGATTGGACAGAAAGGCAGGGCATACATTTTGTAAATCAGTAAGTTTAGAGTAAAGGCAGACGTGATGTCGGTCATACCTCTCCAGCCTTGTACAGCCTCAATTTGCATCAGGAGTGGTGGGAAAGGGAGAGGGAGGTTTAAAACTGGGTAACCCACTTTGTTGCCAGCATTTTAAATGCTGATTGAAGTGTGTGTGAAGGAGCTGGTTTGCAATTAAACCCTCTTTCCTTTCCCTGAGTGGTCCCATTTAAATTGGGGCTACACAAGCCTAAAAATTGTATTTTACAGGCAAACGGGGATGCGTCTGTTTTCCTCTTTACATTATTTCATAATTCCTAAACTAGTCTTTTCATTTGGCTCCCTCCTAGTTCTAGCCTGTGTTCAACATGTTGGGCTCTTGGGCTGTAGCCTTACAGAGCTTGTGTTAACAAGCTGATTGTGTGTGCAGCTACTAAATGCGAACCTTGTAAGCTTTCACTAGTTCATAATAAACTTTATGTGGCCCTTGGTATGCAGCCCATTGCCCTCTTCTTCTTACATCCAATTCCATACAACTTTTCAGATTGCAGATTTTTTCCTCAGAAGGCATCTGAAGAGTCTTAAAAGAGAGAGCAGGAAAAATTGAGAAGGACCAAAAGGCAAATGTTACATAAGGAGAATGGAAGGAATTTAACATTCTTTAGAATGTGAGATACCCAGAAGACTACAATGAACAGAAATTCACTGTTTTTTCAACTATAGGACTGAGTAAAGAGAACTTTCACTATAAAAAATAAGAAGAGAAATGACTGAATAAAACTTTATCTTGGTGTTGATTGCACTTTGAATCACAGTGTTTTGAAAATGTCATGTCCTTAATCAAGACCAGTAAATGATACCTATTCTCCAAGACAGGTCTTTCCAAGTTAATCAGGATACCTTTTTTTATATATTATGCACTTATTGTGAATTGATACCCAGAAAATCACAGATGTCCTGTTGCCTCTGATTTACCTAAGGCCCTTATGATTTGATCTTTCTACACAGAAGAACCATCTCATAGCCATCACCATTCCAGTATGATATCTATTTAAGAATTGGGAAATGCAGAAACCATGTGGGTTGTTGCCAAGCAACTGCCAACACATCCCATGTCTTAACTGCCAACACACACCCTATTTTAGGAGTCCCCAGTGTAGTGCCTCTGGGCACTCACCAACACCTTTCCTGGCACCCAATAAGTGTTTTTATGAGGGAGTGGGGCTAGCTGGGGCTGCTGCCTTGTAGGGTTTCTGATTGGCCACTGGAGATCCAATGGGCCATGCAGATTAAAATAACTTTGTTTCAATGGCAGCCTCCTCCTGCAGCCATTTTGTCACAATTCCAAAGGTGCCCACAGCATTAAAAAGGCTGGGGACACCTGTCCTATCTCTTCCAGGCTATATAACATGAAGTAACAATTGCATACAAGGGGGACTGCCTAGCATTGGCCCTGCAACCTGCCTAGCATTGGCCCTGTAAGAAGAGCTCTGTAAGCTCTTGGAGGATTGGCTACATTAGGGTTGTGTTGCCTAATATGCAAAGGAGTTCCTGCTACAAAAAGAGCCCTGCCTGCAACCATTATATTACACCTTGTGCAGATGGAAACTGCAGTATAACAAGGGCCAGTCTGAAGCAATGTAATTATCTGGGGATACAATTTGGTGCTTTTGAATTTCCTTGGTATGAATTTGTTAAAATTACTTACTGTATCCACGAACTTATTGCCTAGTGTTCTCTTTGTCTCCCTCACTCACCTATGGGGTCTTGCTGGGTCAAAGCAGATTTGGGCAAAAATCTGATGTTCTTTCAGCTTATTTCCTCTGGGCCTGGACTTTGACACCAGCTGGAGACAGCAGGAGAGAATTGTTGACAAGTAATGGTATCTATCACACTAGAAGATGATCTACTATATGAGCTCCTAACGGTATGGCTGATGCTACAATAGTGTTGCACGAGTTTGTATGGGAACTAGTTAACATCATTTGGGAGTTGCTGTTGCATGGCCTAGTCCCTGGGTTAGGTAGCCCATCACTATTGCTAAATATCTCTTCTCGATTAGGAAAACTGCCTCTAATCATATCAAGGACTGTAAGACTATTATCAAACATCTCTAGTGTGACTGGTTAGAAGAAAAAACTTTACATTCTTAGGAAGAATTTCTGTATAAGAATCCCATGCTATATTAGCAGTACAAACTCTATAATCTTGTCTAACCCTATTGAAATGAATGGGCTTAGACTGGAGTTACTCTGCCTAGGACTGCACAGTCACCCATTAGAAGTATAAACTGCAAGCAAACAGCTTTGAACATAACACATTGCTTTAATAAACCAGCAGTGGCAATGTAAGCAGAAAGTACACTTTTATCAGGTAACTCTCTGTTGCAGCTATTATTTTAAACATAAAATTTTAAACCAGATAAACATTTTCAGAGCTATTATTTTTAATAAAAATGTGATTAAAATAATTACTTGGACTGAGAACGTTCCATCATATTTTGTATTGACGAAAGCACATTTGTATAACCTACCTACATTGTTAACTCTTCGAAACAGCCTCTGTAATAGAAGAGCTGATAACCAAAATGCAAAGTAAAGGTATGAGAATGGGATGTTCTAATTGGCAGAGGACAGCTACAGAGATGTCGTCTGGACTCTCTAGTGCAACAAAGAGAGTGTTTTATATGCAAACCATTTTATTTCTGCTAGAAACTGATTTCTATAGTCTTGACATTTCATTTTTGTTTGCACACAATTTGTGCCTCACTGACTAAATAATTTCCAAAATCACCTTGATCCTGTCATCCTCATTTATTGCTTGACATAACAACCAAATTGTTTTTGATCCATTTACATATTAAAAGCAATGGAATACCTCTTGCCTAAAGAAGCAACATGTGTGGCTGTGTTTTAATACGGTCACAGATGAATGAAGTAGTAATGAAACCTGGATTATTAGAGGGCAAATCAGAGTGGATAGGGGTGTGTTTCAAGACCCATTCTGAATTAGTGGGAGTCTTTTACTTTTGTCCTGCAACATCCCACAGATGAAAATGGAGACAGATCTGCTTCTAAGTAATGCTCCAGGTTTCATTGGGATCACCTCATAAGCTCCTCCTTGACATTGTGCATTATTGTTGGATATATACAGTATTCATTTATGCTGCAATAGTTTTCCTTTTGTGAATTCAGAGCCAAGAGGGTGATGCTCTTTATGGTATACTAGAAAAGCATTATCCTACAATATGTGATCAATAGTAAAAACTATACCTCTGAAATTGCAAAGTGTGAAATGGCAGGCCTATGTACAGCCTAATTTAGTCCTCACTAGATAAGTTACATGTAGGGATGCCTGATGCATCATTCACTACAAACCCCAGGAGACACTGGTTGGTGGGGCATGGGAGGAACAAGATGCTTGTACACATGTTGATGTCACTTTTAGCAAAAGCCTAGAGGTGACATTGCTGATGCTCTATGGTTTTACCATGGAGGCCAGTGAAATCCTACAGCATCAGTGATGCCACTTCCAGGCTTTTGCCAGAACTGATGTCAGCCCATACATGATGCCTCCTTCCCACCATTCATTTGAGCAGCAGTGCAGGTGAGGAGTCAGTGGTGGGAGATCACCTGCCCTAGGGGGTGAGTAGGGAAGCCTAATCACAGGCCATGGAGATGAGGGTGTTCTCTTGGCCTGACAAAATACCTTGTACCAGCCCTGGACGCTTGGTGATCACGATTAGATCCCCCCCCCCCACAGCATTATTTTTTAATTTGCATGATGTGAGGTAGACATAAGATATATCCCTTCCCCAAAGCAAATCAAGGACAAACCTGGAGAGTGGGCAACTGGAGGAAGGTATGTAGATGCTCTGAAAAACACTGCTGAATTTTGGAATCCAAGGCAGAGCAAAACAGCCATGTGGACACTGCCGGAGTGATATAGCTTCCCAGATATTACAAGGACAGTTCCCAAGGACAGCCATATTGGTCTGCAGTAGAAAAGCCAGATTCTAGTCCAGTAGCACCTTAGAGAACAGTAAGATTTTCAAGGTATGCGCTTTAAGAGTCAAAGATGGCAAAGGGAGCTTTGACTCTCAAAAGCTTACACCCAGGAAATCTTGTTGGCCTCTGAAGTGCTACAGGATTTGAATCTAGCTCTTGAGTACTAGTTGCCCCATCCTGGTACGTGTTATTTATGAGTTCCCATTCTGAACTCATGGGCCTTCTTTATTCCCAGCTTGATGTACAGTTGCCAGAAAATTTATAGGCCTGGCCTCATCCCATTTTAGAGTTGTCAGTAATAAAGGTATATATTAGCATTTCCCCCTGAACATATGCATGCATGTGTTGTCACGGCACACATGCACTAGACGAAACTACTAGAACACCAGCAGTTTTAGAACACTGAAAGTAACTGCACACACCCTGCTCTGTCTTGTGTTAGCCGGATTGCACGTTATTATGAATAATAACGAGGGGAATATGATTGATTATTAATAAGCAATCGGCTGCGAGAGCGAACACCTGTGTATACAGAGGTCAGCCCCGCCGGGAGGTGTTGGTAACAGACCAGGAGACTTTTGTAGTTGAAAAATAAAGTATTTTACTGAGGTTCTGCACAAGCAAACAAAACACAAGCTCACACACAATTACTCAAGGTCTAGGAAATACAGAGAGAGGCAAAGCACATTTGCATTAGCAGGTAAATCGTTGGTGGGTCATATTTACCAGTCCCGTCGTGTAGAGCGTTCCTCAGGAAAAATGGAGGGGAAAGAAACTAAGAAAATTGGGGACCACGCGGCCTGGCCAGCAGGGAACACGTGGGAACTCGGCCTGCAGACCAGAGTTTAAAGATGGAGGCAGGGGTTGGGGATAGCAAGCTGGACATAAGAGGGTCAACGATTCGATAGGGGTCGTAGAGCAGAGAGAGCACCGGTGGTCAGGCATCTCCTTATAAGCAGGAGGGTGGGGGCTGGTTCCAGCCTCTGATCCCACCTCCTAGTAAGTCCGTCCCTGAAAATACCCTATTGGTTAGAAGGTGTAGGGGAGGTGTGTGGAGGTGTGCCTGAGGGATGGTCAATACTGAGAGCTAGAAACTTGCTCATGTCTGACACCTGGTAGCAGCTAGGATGAGTCACCAGGCCGATTCCATTGTCTTCTTGATGGCATTAGCCAGGCTGCTGATGGCCATCAATTAGTTACCAGGCAACGATGAATAGACTTTGCCAGGGCTACGTGAGGTCTTGCAGGTGAGGGGGGAGGGAAAGAGGCTGCCTGCCTGATGTAGAAGGAACTCACAATGGCGTTTTTGGACTTTCTAGTCCTTGTATTTTATTTAGGCATGGTGCTGTGTTTAGTGTATACTGGGTCTGTTCCATTTTCCTTCATGAGGAACAGGCTGGTAACCTATGCTGGGCACTGGAGCTGCTGGAAAGGTCAGGAGAACGTCTCTTGCCTGGGCGCAGTCTCTGCTGGCATCTAGATGGGGTTACCATGTGGTTCAGTCCCTTATGCATACACTGGCACAGTTTATTATTTTATTACAGTCCATAAAGAGGATCAAAAGCCTTGCAGGGCAACACTTGTAGGGATGCCAGCCTCCAGGTGGGTCATGGGGATCCCCCGGAATTACAGGTCTTTTCTCGATTACAGTGATCAGTTTCTCTGGAGAAAATGGATGGTTTGGAGGGTGAACTCTGTGGCATTGTACCCCACTGAGGTCTCTGTCCTCCAAAACTCCATCCCCAAATCTTCAGGAGTTTTCCAACCTGGACCTGGCAACCCCAGTCATATGGCAATATATGCCTCTAAAAGGTGCCCCACTGAAACATAACAGTAGTACAGAAGTCTCCTAGCACTGGTGGGTAGAAGCTCTCTAAACCTAATTCAACACTGGATTAGGCTCTTCAGACATCCAGCCTGAATATTTGGACATCAGTGTCCTTGATGTGGCCATCCTCTTGCTAAACACAGAATTTAGAGAGAAAAGTCAAAATAACTCTTACGAAGATCAGAGGCAGAAGAAACTGGCTGTTCTTTGGAGCAACAGAAGAGTTCTGCATGGGCATGATGGTAACTTTTATGCCAGCAATTCTGACAAGCAAGGATCTCTCATTCCATTGTGTTTTTGCCTTTTAAACAGACCCAGTTATTCAGAACGAGTAAAAAGAAGCTGCTAAATAATATCCAAAGTTCAGTGCAAATAATGGCTTGTTCTGGAGCTATTTAAAGAACATCACTATCACAATAAACTAGGGCAACATTCTTGCATAAAGTTACAGAATATTACCTATGAAGTATATTACAGCTGCATTATTTTTAAAAGGGTATATTTCAGTGATAGCACCTCCATCTACCCTGAAAACAGCTTCTAAATGAGGTAAGACAAAGATTCCTGTGCTCTCATTCTGCCCTAGAGCAAAACAACTGCCAAGACGGGAAAACTATAAATCTCTTGAAAGCCAGTAACTTTTATTTTTGCCGCAGCTGCAGTTCTTTGCAGGAAAGAACAGCTGGAAGATTGTCTTTTTTTGCCAGAGATCATGTGCATGTTTTAGAAATAGTTTTCTCACATATTGAAGATAAAGGCTTGCAATAAAGGAATTTATTGTATGCATTGATTATAGCTATCTAGAATCCAGATCATTCATACAATATTTTAATCCTAGAAATTAGCTCCTTCCCCCTATACCCCAAAAAGCTTCTGCCCCCAGCCCCTACACCCCAAAAAACAGGTGCAAGAGTCATGTAATGGATTCAACTAGCGTTCACTAAATTGACAGCTGAACTGCGTATTTATTAACTCTTCCCATTCCTTTAATATGAGTTCCCTGAAAGGTAGCCTTAACGGGCCCCAAATGGTGAACAGTAAAGCTATGAGGGTTCAAAAAATGATGCTCCCCCCTGAAGGAATTCTCCTTCCAGACCTCTGGATCAGGTCAATCAAGAACATCTGGTTTAGATACATTCCCCCATCCTCAGATGCCACAGGATGCTTGTCAATGCAGTTTAACTTGAACCACTGTACTAAGCCTCTACAACATACATGTGACCTAAACAAGGTCACTGAGATCATGCCTTTTTCATAAAATAACCCCTCCAAAAGCAATGGGAAGCAAAGAAAAAGTCCCTCTCCAGAACAACTGGAAAAGTAGTATAGTGCCAGCTTTACCAGCCACACCTGGTACAGAGGGGTAGGGGTAGTCTTTCCCTTACATTACCTATTAGCTAAACTTCTCAAGGCAGCCAGTGAGGGACCCACCCCATAGACCTTTCCATCTCCCTTTCATAATGGGGGTATAGACAAAAATAGACCTCATCCCAAGACTGACAGGAACCAGACTTAAGCCCATAGTCTAATGCATAAATACGCTGCATGAACTGGTGGTACACAAACAGCTCCAGTTTTCATAGTGCCACGCTGCAGCCACCAGCTAGAAAAAATATATTGCAATCACAGAAATCTGAGTACCAGTAAAAGGCAGTCTATACCCAGGCCCTACAGCATTTTGTGGATTTAAATGTTTGCTTATTTTATCTCTGTATGTTATAACACCGACAGGAAGAAAGTTGATTCATTTGAAATGCAATGTTGGAGGAGAGTTTTACAGATACTATGGACCGCCAAAAGTATAAATAAGTGGGTTCTAGATCAAATTAAGTCTAAACTATCCTTAGAAGTTAAAACAAACAACCTGAGGCTATTGTACTTTGGGGACATTATGAGAAGACAAGATTCACTGGAAAAGACAATAACGCTACAAAAAGTTGAAGGTAGCAGGAAAAGAGGAAGAACCAACATGAGATGGATTGATACAGTAAAGGAAGCAATGGCTTTCTGTTTGCAAGACCTGAGCAAGTCTGTTAACAAGGACATTTTGGAAGTCATTCATTCATAGGGTCGCCATAAGTCGGAAGCAACTGGATAACAATACCCAAAACAGAAAGCAATATAGAAAAACATAAGAACCACAAGAAACAACACAAGAAGCCACAGAGAAATAGGATATCAAAAGCCAGACTACTAACTGAAATGTAAACTTAAATGACAATTTAAGCATATTAAAAAAAATAATGGCATTACCTACCATATGCCAGTAGTAAAAATAAAAAATCCTAATGATCAAATATTAGCACAGGCATTGAAAAGCAATAGGAATGCAAAGTAAGAAACAAACAAGGACAACCCAATCTCTTGGAGAACATCTTTCACATGAACAGGTAAATGGTGCTGCTTTTGCATATATGCAATCCATGCTGACCTCATCAGACTGAGTTTAAGCTTTAAAAGTGCCAGAATACAAAGGGTTAATGACCTTCCCTGACTATTTCTGAATGTTAATTTTCTAATTCAGATTTGGTATAATGTTGAATAACAGAGTCTATCTGGCTCAGGCATTAACCATTTTTAAATTTATATATATTTATATACATTTAAATTTATATACATTTATATACATTTATAAATTTATATTGGTGTGAGCCAATGTATTCTTATGGCTGGATTCGAGACATGTGGAATATTGCAAAAATTGTAAAGTTAAAAAATATTGTTCAAGCATGATATGGAAGATGAATAGTGAATAGCTTTTGAGGGGCCATGGCCTCCATTTATATGATGATAATAATCAGAAGATGTCACATCTAAAAATTTTGCTCATGTAAAAAAATAAAGCGGATGATATAAAGGTATAAAGCATGCACTACTTGTATGCATTTGGTGTGAGACAGCACCATGGAACAAATAGCATTATTTCTTAAGATGCAGGTGGAGAATTCTTCCCCCCTTCTTGAAGAAACCATACTTGCAGCTGTCCTTTACTCACTAGGCTGAGATCAAGGAGACCAAGCCATGACAGAAAAAAGTAATCTCTCTCACAGAAGAGCCACTGGGCTTTACATGCCAGGAAATCAGGAAACAGCATTGGCTTGCCGTAAGAATCCTACTGACAAGTCAAAGATGTATGAGGGTCGGGAGTGGGATTTCCCAGACTGATCAGCTGGAAGGCCAGAAATTGAACTGAGAAAAGGATGAGGGAATAAAAGTGGAAGAGTAATTGAGACCCCAAGCAATGTACCTGTTTACCAAAAACATTTTAAGGCTTATCCATATAGAAAATCTGACGAGTATTCAATATGCCTTCCCCCACTCTCCAAAGTGTTAAAGTCATCTGAACTGTACTGGAGATAGTCTGCTTTAGGGCCATTTTCAACTCCAATTTGTAGCAAACTCTTTTGTGTAAGATGCCAAATCAGCATTAGTTTGGCAGATACATCTAATATCATTCACCCATCATTCTGGTCCTAAGGGGCAAGCAACAGCACATTATAGCAGCACAGCCTGACTCATGTTGCGATGAACTCATAGAAAGCTTGAGGGGAGAAGGACAAACAAAATGGACGGGCAAAAAGGAGGATTTTCCCTCCTTTTCCATTTCCCCCAGCATTTTTCTTCCAGAGGAGGATTAGTTCTGGTCTCAGAATCCCACTGGAAGAAAAACTGCACTGACAAAAACAGTTTGGACGGGGAAAGTAGGGGTTAGGATTCAGTTCCCTCCATTCTTCCCTATAAATAGTTCCCCATCCCCCTTTGTTTATGAGTTTAGCAGCAACCCAGCCCTTACCCCTGTAAAGTCTAGTTTAGTCCCAGATTGGCTTATCAGTCTATACACATAGTCTGTTTTCTTCTTTTGCTTTCAGAAAGTAATTTAAAACTGTTGGCAGATTCATTCTTTCTTTTTCCATGACCTAATTCACACCGCATCCTAATAACACAAAAGTAAATGAATCACATTTCTATCTAATTATTGTGCACACACTGAGCAGCTTTTGCATTTCCCATCCCTGAGTGCACAAGGACACATTTGAAAAAACTCTCTTCAGTTTGTTCTGATGACAACCTCAGCAAATGTTTCCTCTCTCTCACCTCCGTGTGCCTGTCTAGGTCTATGTGGTGCTGCCATGTCTGACAGGAATTCTATGTTAATTCCTCAGAAATTTATAAAACATTTTCTTATAATAGTTTGCATTTATGGCTGGACAAACTAGTTGTGGGTTTTATTTTCATATCCCATCTCTACCACCAAGTATGACAACCCTGTCCACTTCCCTCCCTCTGCAAGCCATTTCAGAATTTCAGCAATCCTTTTCGCTCCTCCCCACTTCAAAGCAGACGAGAGCAAAAGGGATTGCTGAAATTGCTTCCAACTGGAGAGGTATTTAAATGCCTTCTCAGTTCACTTGTGAGTTGCACTGTGGCAGCAGCAACAGTGTGGCTTGCAAAAACCATTTAAAGGGATCCCTTTAAATGGTTTTTGCAAGCTGCACAGCCATGGCAGCACGGTTTGGAGAAGGTGTTTAAAGAGACCATGGTCTCTTTAAATCCCTTCTCCAAGCCCTGCTACTGGAACCAGTGTGTCTGCCAAAACAAACCGCAGGAACCCACCTGGAAGATTCATGGGAGGTTTGTGTGGCTTGTGAAGGTGGGATGGCATGAACTGAAGTTCGCGAACCATGCACTAAGCCCACTTCATCACAAATTTCAATTCATAATTTGGTTCGTACCCATCCATAAAACCAGTACACGCATAGACTTTAGTTCTTATGTTTCAGGCTAATGAGCGTTTCTTAAGCTTTTCACAGTAAGATAAATTTTTATGTTGAGAAGCTTTTGTTTCAGTGTTTTTCCCAAACACTTCAGTATACTTTCTTTGAGTATTCTCTAACTCTTTTGGTTTTCAGAAGGCTGGTACACTCTTTCCAGTAACCAGACCCCTTCTCTTGAAACACCAGTACTCATCTTGAGTTTTAACTGCCTCTTAACATCTCTAATGGCAGTTTCTAACTACACCAGACCAGGGATCTCTGCATTCTTCAGAGCTATCACCCTGTTTAGACCGGGTAGGAAAATTCCTTCTTTCCCTAGAAAATCTATCCCCTTTCCTTGGCCTGAATGAAAGTCTCCATGTAACTACCCACTTGTCCTTGCCTTCTTTCCCCAGTTCTCCTATCTATGTTAAACTCCACTCTGTCAGGGCTGAATTACGAAACAGTACTTGACTCTTCTCAGCTAGGATTGACATCAGACTGAATTCTTCTCAGCATCCAGTGCAGAAATCTTTCTCTGCTCAGCTGATGCTAACCAATCAGAACTCCTGGAACAGCCTGTCACTCAAGGCTCTCTGGCCCTGTGAAGAATGAACCCTTTACAGTTCTTTGTTTGCATAGTGCTCCTCCGCTTTTAAAAGTGCAGTCTGCCACAGTTCTCAATATGAATACCCCTCTTTTCCCTCTTTCTTTTTTCAAAGCAAACTGGAAAGAAAACCAAATTTGTATTCTTCCCACACACAAACTATTGTCTCAAACATAGTCTGACTCAAATAAGCAAACATTAGCCAAGAGTGAAATCCCATCACAATGAGATCTAATAGATACCGTCTTGCTTGTTCTGGATTGTGTCCTGAGTGCAGAGTGATAGCATATAGTCTCCTCTCTTCCTTTCTTCCAAAAGCTTACTTCTGTGCTAAAAAACCCAAAATTATGGCAGGAGAACAAGATATAAAAACTAAGGACATTCTTTGTCTATTTTATTTTACATCATTTATGGTACTTCCAGTTTTCAATGAATTTTGATGTATTTAGGAAATGTACTAGAGTGACAGAAAGCATCAAGAGAAGGAAAGGATGTCTTTAGAAAATGGTCTTGCAAGCCCCATTCCTGTTTGTCCAGGTGCTTGGAAATTTTCACTGCCATCCTGGAGTTCCACTTGATGAGACACCACTTTCTCTTACTCTTGGTTTAGCAACTTTCCACTGAGTATCATCCACAGCCACCAACAACTCTGGAAGAGTATTTCTTACAAAACAGTTCTCTCAGCACTCTTAACTATGTTGCCATTTAAAGGGTTTGCCTATTTGTAGTATCTCCTGCTTCAGTCATACTCATACTAGCTAGCGTGAGGATGCTATATTGCATGTTTGCATTTTCACACTTTGGGGATGGTGAGTTCAACTGCTGCTAGGGTTGTAAGGCATAACCTGACAACCAGGAGGAGAGCTGTTGACAGGGCCATGGGAAGGCTTTAAAGTTGGCTGCAGTGTCATGCCACTTCTCATTAAAAAACAGAAGTCATATAGGCCCGATCTGCATCTAGCATTTGCTCTACTGTCTTACCTTTTCTTTTTTTTTAATATAGTTTTTATATAGTTTTTGGTAAGTATTACATATTATCTTTTATCCCGTACATTTCGTAACGGTTTTTATCCCTTCTCCCTCCCTCCTCCCCCTCTGCTTTTCCAATGCTTTAGTCCTTTGTTCCCAGCCACGGGCACAAGGTCTGAATCTTGCACTGAATGTCCTTTCTTCCTTCTGTTGGTAGCCACTCCAGGTAGGTCTTCCATTTCGTGCTGATTGCTGTAGTCCTGTCCGCCCATTTGGTCTTCCAGTTCAGTTTCTCAATTATGTCTGACTGTATGAAATCAAACAAATAATTATGCCAGATTTCTACTGTCCACTTACTCTTGTCCTTCCAACCCAGAGCAATCACTGCTTTTCCTGCTAGTATCATTGCTTTGAATATAGCTTGGTTCTCTTTACTTACTACTGGGTTTCCTATTATGCCCATTAACATTAAATTAAAGTTAATGGACAGTGAAACTTTGCATGTTCTCCTTATAATTTGCAATATTTTTGTCCAAAAAACACTGACCTCTGGGCATTCCCACCACATATGGGAAAACCATCTTTTAGCCTGTTTACAATGCCAGCACATGGGGCTCATTCCTGGGATCATGTTTGCTATTTGTGCTGGTGTTTTGTACCATTTTGTAAAGAATTTATGCTCCATTTCATTAAATTTGATCACTTTAATTCCCTCTATTCCTTCCATTATTTTGCTTGCCAAGTTTTCTGATATCTGACCTTCTTTGGTCCAAGTGTTCTGTAGGTAAGATATTGTCGTGTCTATATTTGATATCATTTTCCTATAGATTTTCCCTGCTAATCCTTGTTTTGATTTTTGCATCCCTTTGTATAGTTCTTCTATCGGTTCCTCTATCCATATTTTCTCTTTTTCCTTGATCTTATTAACCATACTATATAGGCCTGTTATTTTTAACCAGTGTTGGTTACCTACCTCTTCCACTATCTCGTGTACCGGTTTTAAGTTACATCCTCTAAACATGTCTTCCAACCTATAATACCCTTTAGTTTTAAGATATTCCCACCATTTATTCTCTTTTATTTCACTGTATATTAATTCTAGTGGTGTCCATCTTGAGTTTCTTCTTAGCCATTTCGCTTGCCACTTGCTCCAAGATTCTAATGCTGAATGTCTGGGGCCTTTAATCAATTTGAGATCTTTTTTTGTGGCTTTAGAGAAAATCCCGAATCTTCCTATATTGTTGTTTATCTCATTTTCAAATCTAACCCATTTTTGCTCCTCCCCTTCACCTATCTCTAATAGCGACTTTATTTGGAAGGCTTCATAATATCTATTCAGCTCTGGGACTCCCCAACCCAACTCCTCCTTGAGACCGTGTATCAACCTTTTTTGAATTCTACACTTTTTACTGCCAAATATTCACTTTCTAATTGCTCTATTCCATTGTTCTAACCTTTTGTTATGGGCCTCTAATGGTATCGTCTGGAATAAGTATGTTAGTTTAGGTAGCCAGAACATTTTAACACTCCTAATTCTAGTAGATATACCAAGAGTTTTATTTTTCCACTTTCTCATTTCATTCTTTATTTTCTTCCATATCGTGCTATAATTCACCTCCGATATTCTATCGATCTTCTTTTGTAACACTATACCTAAGTATTTGAACTTTTTGGTGCCCATTCCAATATTTGTAATTTTGTTTATTTCTTTTCTTTCCTCTTTGTTCACATTGAGGTACATGATTTCTGATTTAGCCATATTAACCTTTAACCCTGAACAGCATTCGAAGTCCTCTAAGATAATTTTTACTTCTTTTATCGCTTCTTTGGGATTTGTCATAACTACTATAATATCATCTGCAAATAAATTAATTTTTATTTCTTCCTTCTTTACCTTATAACCTTCTATCCTTACACAGTTTCTTATCCTTTCAGCTAGTTGTTCTATTGCTATAATAAATAAGACCGGTGAGAGCGGGCACCCCTGTCGGACCCCTCTCTGGATCTGAAAAGTTTGTGATTTGGCATTATTGACCTTTACCACTGCTGTTCCCTCTCTATATATCTCCTTAATTGCTCTTATATAATTATCTCCTATCTCATGCTTTTTCATAATCTGCCACAAGTATTCCTGAGATAGGGTGTCAAAGGCTTTATAGACATCCAATTTTAAAAGACCTAACTTTTTTTTTTTTACCGTGTTGTAATACGTTTATTATATTCCTAATAGGGTGGGCTATGTTCCTATCCTTTACAAATCCATGTTGGTCTTCTTTTATTATTTTGGGACTAAACTTCTTTAATCTATTTGCCAGCATTTTTGCGAAGATCTTGTAGTCTTGGTTAAGGAGGCTTATAGGTCTGTATGAACCTACCTCTTCAGGGTCTTTATTTGGTTTCAAAATTACTATTATTTCTGTTTGTCTCCATGAATCTGGGGCCCTTCCTCCCCTCAAGATTTCGTTGAAGATCATTTGGAGTTCTGGGGCAAGAATGTCTATCATTTCCTTATAAAATTCACTTGTGAACCCGTCTAGCCCAGGGGATTTTCCCTTTCTCAATTCTTTAATTACATCCTTTATCTCTTGTATTGTAATTTCCTCTTGTAATTTGGCTTGCTCATCCTCCTTCAGTGTTATGTTAACTTCCTCTACAAAGTCTGTTGTGTCCCTTTTCTTATATAATTTTTTATAGAAAGACTCGAACGCCTCCCTTATTTCAATGGGATGTTGAGATTTTTGACCATTTACCTTTACACTTTTTACCCTTTGTCTTTCCTTCCTATTTTTCAGGTAATTTGCTAGTCTTTTTGCTGAATTTATGCTATTTCTTTGGAATTCATTTCTCACCATGGCTTCCCTTTTCCATATTGTTGCTGAGTCTAAGGCCTCCAATTGTTTTTTAATTGTTAATATTTGGTTCTGTATCATAGGATTGTATTTTTGCATTAGTTTACTTTGTAGCCTCTCCATTTCTTGGATTTTGGCCTGTCTTCCTAGATGCCACTCCTTTTTTATATCCTTCTTTTTCTTTATACAGTGCCCCCTTATCACTGCCTTTGCAGCATCCCATAGAATATTGGTGGGTACTGTTCCTCTATTTTCCTCAAAATATAGCTTTATCTGCTCAGACATGTATTGTCTATCCCTTTCTGTGGCCATTATTAAGTTATTATATCTCCATGTTCTGGTTGTTGGTTGCTGAGTGAATTCTATTTCAACGCTTATTGGAACATGGTCAGATATCCATATTGGATGGGTTGTAATTCCTTTGATAATCATATTACTATTCTTTTCTAAAATTATGTAGTCTATACATGATACTGTTTTATGCCTACTAGATATGTGTGTGGGTTTAGGCCGGTTCCCCACAGACTCATGTGCCTCTATCAGGCCCCAATTTCCCAACTTGATTGATTTATCTTTTGTTATGTCTATATTTAGGTCACCTGTTATAATCACTTCTCCTTCGGAGAATTGTTTAGTTTTTTAAATATTTTACCCAGGAATTTCTTTTGTCCTTTATTTGGGGCACATATATTTACTATGGTATACTTCTTATCATCCATTTTAAACTTTTCTAACAGATATCTACCATTCCTATCCTCTTTTTTTTTCCATAACCTCTAGTTTAAATTTCTTATGAATCAGTACTGCTACTCCTTTACCCTTGGCATCACCTCTGGCCTCTGCTAGTATCTCCCAAGTCGGATCGTTTAGCAACGACTTGCTATCTTTTTTTTTCTTATGTGTTTCCTGGAGGCATAAAACATCAATCTTTTGATCTTTTGCCAGCTTAGCTATCCTGTACCTTTTAAGGTTTGACGTTAACCCATTGACATTCAGTGTAAGTAATCTTATTGTTCTATCCATATTCTTTATGATTCTGGACTTTGAGTTCCCGTGGCCCTGGGATTTTTAAGCATATTCTTAAACTACCCCTTCCCCTTCCCTCCCATCCCTGTGGTAGAGTAGACTTGTGGGGATAAGAAACCTTCCCCCTCTCCACTTCATGAGGTGCACACATCCCCTCCTCCCCCTTATACTTGTAATATTAACATTAGCTCAATTTATACTTGGATACTTCCCTTTAGGTGTCTTCTTCTAGTGAGTCTGTCCTGAGGTGCTTTTCTCCTCTCTCTGCAGTTCCTTCTTCTGGGTCTGCTTCCCCCTCTGGCTCTTCTTCCATTCCCTCTTCCCTTATGTCTTCAGCGTTTATTCCGAGTTGTTTGAGGAGTTCTTTGGCCTCACGGGCGTTCCGTGCCATGAGCCTCTTCCCTTCTTGGAATATTATGATTGAAGCAGGATAGCCCCAGGTAAATTTTACATTGTTTACATATAGTTTTTGGGCATAGGGGCGCATTAAGTTCTTTTGCCTAAGTGTCTCCTGGCAAAAATCCTGTCTCACCCAAACTTTCCTGCCCCTGAAGCTCAAGTCCTTCCTCTTTTTAGCTCCTTATATATTTGTTGTTGTATTTTTTCTCTGGAGAACTTGATAATAATGTCACGAGGGGCTCCTCCCTTGCCTTTTCTTTGCAGGCGGTGAGCTCTTTCGACGTCTTCTGACTGAATCCTGATTCCATTAGTTGTCAGCCATTCTGTTACTACTCCTTCCAGGTTCCTGGTAGAAACCTCTTCAGAGATTCCTGTCAAAATCAAGTTTGCTCTCCTATTCCTATCTGAGAGGTCATTTATCTGCTTTGTTAGGGAGCCAATCCTCTGTTCATTTGCCAGAGCCTTTTCTCTGGCAAAATTTGCTGTTTGCTTTATGTCGGCAATTTCTTTCCCTATCTTAGCCATATCTACTCGTACAGCCTTAATTTCTTCGCTAATTTTTTCCTGAGATGCTAGGAATATCTTCTGGAGGTTTGCTATCTGTTCTGACAGTTCCTTGATATTTTTTGCCATCCTTAGCTGTTTAATTAAGGCTTAATGAGCTAGGCTCTTGCTGTGTGAGCGTTATCTCACTGAGTGGTTGTAAATAAAGGGTTTTTTTACTTGCCATTTCTAGACTCTGCTGCTCTTTGGTTTCTTCTTATCTTCCCACCTGGTTATATGCCAGTATTTGGCTGTTTACAATCCTTTGAGCTGTAAATTTCTTAGTTTACGGGGGAGCTCGGAGTTTCAGCATCCGACTTGGTTTAGCGCATGCGTGCCTCTCCACTGCTCTACTGTCTTACCAAACCCACACTGGAACAGAAATTCCCATCTACATGGCATGCCACTTTCACTTTGATTGAGTGTCGCATTTTATGGCAGTGTCCAGACTGCATGCTGCTTTCACTTCGTTTGATCTCTGGTTTTATGGTGGCTGTCTGCATAGATTTATGGCTGTTTTATGGCCATTCGGGGGTGACTCTGCAGTCACTATAGTGTTGGCCCGGGATAGCTGAATGTGGTTTTGAACGGCATCTTTTTCTGTTTCAGTGTGGGTTTGGTAAAACAACGGAGCAAATGCTAAATGCAGATTGGCCCATAGAGAGCTCTAGGAATCACCAGAAACTCTACATTAAAACCATAGAGTTTCTGGCAATACCTACAGTGACCTGCCCTTTTTATCAGAAGTGGTATGATGCCACAGGTGGTATCAGGGTTCCCTTATACATACACACACACTGCTGCTGCTGCTGCTCTGATTGGTAACAGGGAGTGGTAGCCTGTGATCCCCCATCCTGACCAAGGCCTTGCTTAGGAGCAGGGAGAGGGAGAGCATGATGTCATTTGCACTGGTATTCTACTCTCAGGGAAAACCCAGAGATGATGTAGGGTAGTTCTAGGAATCACAGGTGCTGCCAGGAGGCTTCCTGAAATAGTGGGAGGCATGGCAGCCCTAACTGCTACACCTCCCCTTTGCTACTCCTTTGGAAAGCATAACTGAGTTAGGCATGGTGTAGGTATAGAGATTAGGCCTTAGGCATCAGGCTGATCGAGGATAAAGAGAAACAGTGTAACCCTACAGTCCTCTAAACCCTAACTTGATATATACCCTAAAAATTATTGAATTAGGATAGGATAGGAACTTAAAGTTGCAGCATTTAAAACCTCTGTTACCTTAGTTACAGAGTCTGGGGCTAATTCTTTGTTTATGACAGTTATCCCATAAATGCCTGAACTGACTGGATGTAATTACTGCCTTGTTGGATCTTCATCTAGTCTATCTGCCATCACCAAGCAGGGCATGCAGGTAATGTCTTTCCCTTATAGCCTGTCTCCAGTATCTGATATACTACCAGTGTACATGAAGGCTCCAGTTACTTAGCATGGTTCATAGCTGCTGAAGTATTTACCATATAATAAAGATCCAAGTGATAGGATGATCTTTTCAGCTTGGCAGGAAGTTCCAGCCACTGGAGTAAAGAATGTGCTCAGCAGCAGTAAATGAGGGAACAGAAGAATGTCAGATCTTGGCAAACATATCCTTTTGTTTTCAGATAATATGGAAGTAATAGATTTAAAAAAAAACCTCTCGGAACACAAATTTTCTCATTCTGTCTAGGGGTCAATATAGGGTATATTAAATCTCTGGAAAGAAAAGACTGTATTTATATGTTTGTGTGCTTTTAATTTAAGTTAATTCATTTGATCCTAATGTAATTTACAAGGTACAGTCAGTTTACAAAAAGGAAGATTTCTGGCCAAAGATTAGGCAGAGAGTTTTAAAATAAGGGCCATCCTCCTTTAAATCTATTTATTTACTTAATTTACATCCCAATTTTCTCCCCCACGGGGACCCAAAGTAGCTTACAACACTCATCCCTTCCTGCTTTGATTCTCACAACAACCTTGTACAGTAGGTTAGGCTGAGGGTGAGTGACTAGTCTGTCATGCTGACCACTACACCATTCTGGCAAACCAGCTGATGTCAAAAATCAGTCCTGGCAAATAGAAGATGCAAATTTGGTCATGCTATCTGTAGAACACCATAATTTAGCCACTTTAGGTTGGTTTAGTCATGAAAAGCATAATTCAGAGTGCAAAAATTATGTAAACATTTTCTTTAAAAAATTGTTTCCCAGGCTATTTAGGACTCTGTTACTGTTATATTACCTAAAAACAAAAGGGTATGCTGGTTGTTGGAAGTAACATTTTTCTCAATTGTTTGTCACTCTCCTACTTCACTGGAGGACAGTGCAAGTTTAAATAGTTATACCCTTCTAAATCCCTTGAAAGTGGGATTAGAAGGATGTAGCTCTGTTTAGGATTGCACTGTAAATACTCTGGACATGAATTGCCCAAGGTTAAGCTGTTTAATTTCCGTGGTTTGCATTCCATATGAAAAAGAGGCCATTGCATTTGTCTCTGAATTGCAGTACTGGTTTTAAAGTCATCTCCTATACTGTGATTAACTATAAATGGTAGTTATTATTTTGCTGACGAAATTCAAACTAATGAACTGTGAATTATTGGGTGAGGTGGACGCAGTGTAAAACCCACTGCCAGCACACATGAATTCTTCCCAGTGAATTACATTACTATTTGACTTTATAATGTGCACGTTCTTAGGCTGTCTTAAGGGGGGAAATACTCAGCTTCAAAGGGGCATAACCAACAGTCTTTCTCTCTGCTGTTTTGTGATGATGAGGTTGCCAATTCCAGCTTGGGAAATTCCTGAAGATTTGGAGATAGTACTTGGGGAGGAGAGGAAGCTCAGCAGGGATGAGATACCATAGATGGCATCCTTCAAGACTGTAATTTCCTCTGGGGAACTGACTGGAGTAGTCTGAAGAGCAGTTATAATTCTGGAGAACTCCAGGCCCCACCTGGGGTTTGGTTTCACCTAGATGGGCATTATCACACCTGGATCCACCCTGTGGAGCTGCCAGTACTGCAGAAACTACTCAGCTCATCTTCCTTTGGGACCATTTTAACATATCAGTCTCCCTCATGAAGGCTGTTTCTCACAAGATATTTTTTTCTTTCATGTAACCCATGTAAGATTCATGATACCTTATATATAAGAATTTTACAGGAGCTAATCTACCTGGACATACATCTGGGGAGAAAAAAAATTGCTATGTGAAAACTATGGGCAATATGGATAAGCACAGAGATGCTACCATGTTGAAAATAAATCCAAGAATCTGGCATTAATTACTGGGTTTAATGGGATAATTCACTGAACTATAGCTCATGAATTTTTGTTACCATGGATAAAATAAAATTTTGCCATTGACTGACTGCAGTTTGTAACTTAATATATGTTAGCCAGCATAAGATCAGCATGTTAGATGGTCAAGATGATACCAAAACATTATCTTGTTGATCAGAAGATGTCATATTTACTTTCTTCCCCTTACAGCTGCTATCTATGCCCTATACAACCAATAGAGAGCACACAGCTTTGTTGTTCCAGGATATGGAAAGGCAGCACAAGATCCAATAACCTTGCTACACCTAAGCACATATGCATTCAAGTCAGTGTTTGAATGGGAGACCACTTGGAAATACTATATACACTGTCTTGAGCTCTGTGATAGAATGAAGGTGGGGTATAAATGTAATAAATAAATAAACATTGTGTCCCCTAGAATTTGGAGGGTATCAACTTAGTCATCTGCTGCTATAAGCTGTTTATGTGATCTTATTCTGAAAGTGTCAGCTGGTCTAGAATTTTGGTACCCCAGATGGATGACTAGTGGTTGGGCTGGTCCTACATTCTCCAGATTCACTCAGAAACAATTTTTAGTATTACAAACCTTGTTTGGAAACCACCAAAATATCTTCTTGTAGAATGATTCCAACATGCTTCTTACTGTGTGTGAAGCCCAGCAAATAATCTGAGAGCATACAATATTATTGAACCTCATGGCATTTGAGCCTAGACAGGGAGACTAGGGTGAGACCCAAGGCTTAGATCTAAAGGGGCCCTTGCACATACAGAAGGCATTTCTGCTGGGGGGGGTGGGATTTTCAGCAGTATATTTTCTAATAAGGTTCTGACAGATTGAAAAAAATCTATCTGGGACCATGATGGCGCTCCATACATGTCTAGTCAATGATCTGGGGGTTTGGTCCTCAAGTTGGGCACTACTTTCCTTCCATTTCCCTTCATTTTAATGTTGTCACATGTGCTGCCACATGTGTAAGAGATACAAATAGGTATTTGTGATATAAGTATTACAGATACATAGGAGTGATTTTACTTTCATCTGTGAAGCATTAAAGGTTATGAAATACTTAAGTATTAGAAAGAACAATACCTCTCAAGAAATGTGAATTAACAAAGCTCATGTGAAAAACAAAAACACACCAGAACTTTTTGTTTTTACGTTAAAATAATAGCATTTTTAAGGGGGGGTATGAACAACCCATGGCCTATGGCACGGTAGAACTAATTAATAGCCTCTCATTTCAAATTATCCTTCAAGCAATAACCATTAGTTCTCATTGCCTCAGAGGAAGTGTCTCTTTCTCAATCAGTTGAATTCAAAGTAATGGTTAGAATATTGAAGAGGATAAACTGCTTTGACTTCTCTGCCCATTTGAAATTATTCATCACTTGTTAAAGTATGCTATCAGCCTTTAGAACTCCTCACCTTTGACTTCAGAGAAATATGACAGTTCAATCCAGCTTCAATGGAGCAATTACTCTGTTTTATAGGTCATTATATAGCCATTCTTCCAAGTCACCTTTTAAGACATGACAGAGTTGGGAAACATATCTGCGGTATGACTTCTCAGATTATATTTGACAAAAGAACCCATGCAAAATTAAAGTAATTCCCTTCAATGCTAGGCACAGATTAATTCACTTTAACTTCCAACTGCCTGACATTCGTGACAAAATTTTATACCCTATTCTTTTGTGCTGTTCTATAAATACATAGGGCATTATAGCATGCCCATTTGTCACGTTGTTTCAGATGCAATCACTTGGAAAGGATGTATTGGCTCGATCCTAAATCAAGAGCATGAAATTTACACATTATCACTTCCTTTTAAGATCTGTGAAACTAGAGGTAAAGATTTGTCCTTTTAATTAACCCCCAATTCTTTGCCTGAAAAATGTTGCTGATAGATTGTCTCAGCAGCTTGCAAGCCAATCATATAGGACTATCAAGGGTTAATGCCTAACAGAGTCTGAGAACCTTTAAGTGACAGGCTGTTCGAATAGAATTCTGTTGATAGAGTCAGTTAAGGAATGACAGTTGGGAACTGACTGTTGAAGAAGAGACAGTTAAGCACTGACTGTGGACTGGGAAGGAATCTTAGAGAGTGAGAGGATCAAGGATGATCCTCATTCAAGCACAAAAAGGGAAATAGCTTCTAGTAAAGAGAAGTTATCCCTGTACAGTTAAAAAAAAGGGGGGGAGCTATTAAAGAAAGGAATGGTCCCTGGTTTGTGTATAAAGAAGGATTTAGGGAACTTGGTTGTATGTTCTTGCCTTCTAAAGTTCACATGTTGTTGAAACTCAGAAACCTATGCTGGAGTGTTTAAACAGAAACTGAAAAGAAAGCCTCTCTCCTCAAAGTTTTAAAGACCTTGTAGAATAGCAGAAACACTTGCTTGTTGGCAACAGATTATCTGGTGTTTGTGAATACAAAATTATCTTGGTTTTATTAAGAACATAAGAACATAAGAACATAAGAGAAGCCAATGTTGAATCAGGCCAATGGCCCATCCAGTCCAACACTCTGTCACACAGCGGCCAAAATATACCAGGTGCCATCAGGAGGTCCAGCAGTGGGGCCAGGACACCAGAAGCCCTCCCACTGCTGCCCCCTCCAGCACCAAGAATAGAGTGCATCACCTGCCCCAGACTGAGAGTTCTCATTCTATACCCTGTGGCTAATAGCCACTGGTGGACTTCTGCTCCATATGTTTATCTAATTTCCTCTTGAAACTGTCCATGCTTGCAGCTGCCACGACCTCCTGTGGCAGTGAATTCCATATGTTAATCACTCTTTGGGTGAAGAAGTATTTCCTTTTATCTGTTCTAACCCGACTGCTCAGCAATTTCATAGAGTGCCCACGAGTTCTTGTATTGTGAGAAAGGGAGAAAAGTACTTCTTTCTCAACCTGCTCAATCCCATTCATAATCTTATAAACCTCGATCATGTCACCCCTCAGCCGTCGTTTCTCCAAGCTAAAGAGCCCCAAGCATTTTAACCTTTCTTCATAGGGAAGGTGTTCCAACCCTTTTATCATTCTAGTTGCCCTTCTCTGCACTTTTTCCAATGCTATAATATCCTTTTTGAGATGTGGTGACCAGAACTGTACACAGTATTCCAAATGAGGTCGCACCAATGATTTATACAGGGGCATGATGATACTGGCTGATTTGTTATCAATTCCCTTCCTAATAATCCCCAGCATAGCGTTGGCCTTCTTTATTGCAGCTACACATTGTGTAGACATTTTCAGCGAGTTATCCACTACGACTCCAAGATCTCTCTCTTGGTCAGTCTCTGCCAGATCAGACCCCATCAACGTGTATTTATATTTAGGATTTTTGGCTCCAATGTGCATCACTTTGCACTTGGCCACATTGAACCCCATTTGCCACGTTGACGCCCACTCACCCATCCTCAACAGATCCCTTTGGAGTGCCTCACAATCCTCCCTGGTTTTCACCACCCTGAACAACTTCGTGTCATCTGCAAATTTAGCCACATCACTGCTTACTCCCAATTCCAAATCGTTAATAAACAAGTTAAAAAGCATGGGACCGAGTACTGATCCCTGTGGTACCCCACTGCTTACCACCCTCCACTGAGAGAGTTTCCCATTTATACTCACTCTCTGTTTCCTATTTATAAGCCAGTTTTTGATCCACAAGAGGACTTGTCCTTTTATCCCATGACTATTGAGCTTACTTAGGAGCCTTTGATGAGGAACTGTATCAAAAGCTTTCCGGAAGTCAAGGTAAATAATATCTATTGGGTCCCCCTTGTCCACATGTTTGTTCACTCCCTCAAAAAACACTAACAGGTTAGTGAGACAAGATCTTCCCTTACAGAACCCATGCTGAGTCTGCCTCAATAGTTTTTGTTCATCAATGTGCCTACTAATTCTTTCCTTAATAACAGTTTCCACCAACTTACCCGGTATCGACACAGACTTGCATTTTATTTGCCATAGTCTGTGTTCCCTTTTATCAACCTCACTAAGACTAGCTTTCCACCGCTTAAAGGAATCCTTCTTACCTTTTACAGCTTCCATTACTTTATTTGTTAACCATGCAGGCTTTTTTCTATACCTATTTGTACCTTTCCTAACCTGCAGTATATATTTTTTCTGAGCTTCTAGGATTGTCTTTTTAAATAGTCTCCAAGCTTCCCCAATGGTTTTGACCTTCTCCACTCTTCCTTTCAATTTCTTCCTCACATGTCCCCTCATACCAGAGAAGTTACCCCTTTTAAAGTTAAAAGTGGTTGCGTCAGTCTTTTTGGGCAACTCCCTATCTGTACAAATGTTAAACTCAATGACATTATGGTCACTGTTTCCAAGTGGTGCAGTCACTTTTACATCTCTCACCAGGTCTTGGGTGTTACTTAGGACCAAATCCAGGATCGCCTCTCCCTGGTAGGATCTGTGACCATCTGTTCCACAGCACAGTCATTGAGAGTGTCTAAGAACGCAATCTCTTTTTCCCGACTAGAACTCATATTGACCCAATCAATGTGTGGGTAGTTAAAGTCGCCTATTACAACACAGTTATTTCGTCTAGCCGCTATATTATCTGTTCACCTCATACATCCTACATGTGATTCCACTTGACCTTTTCTACTCCAAGTTAAATAAAGCATTTTATTTATTTGGAACTTTAAAAAGCCTCTCATGTGCCATTTCAAAAGCAGAATATAAGAAGCTTTAGACAAACAAATAAGAAAATAAATAAAGGGGCTGCTCAGCAACAAAGAAGACAGAAGGGAAAATCCTGTATGTGAGGGAGGGAAGCAGGTGAGATCGACATAGCTTGCTTACAAAAGCCATTCTGGCTGCACTAAGAGAATGAATTGGCTATGATCCAGGAGGTCATCTCTTCAATCTCCTCTGTCACATCCTCACTAGTTGACTGTTGGCATGCTGGGCTCCCAGCCTCAGTTACATATCTGCAATATGTGGATAATAACACTGGCCTACTGGTGTAAAGATGACTATAAGAGAAAGCGAAAACAGTGCTTTGAACTTTATCTAGAACAGACCATTCTTCAGCTTCTTGTTCTAGAGACCCACCAGCCAACATTACCTGTATCCTGTCTGTATTGAGTTTCTGTTACTTTCAGAGTGCTATTGATACAACCAATGCTCCCCCTAAGCTATGGAGTCATGTGAGCAAAAATTCTACGTTGTGAGCTACTGGCATTAAAGTTGTGAGCAAGTGATTTGGCTACTGCATAAATTAGTTTGCTCTGGAGCCATCCTTCCTAAGCTAACACAAAACTGTGTAAGCTGGAGGCTAAAAAAACTGTGAGCTAGTTTACAGTAACTCAGCTTAGAGGGAACACTTGATACAACTCCCATGAATGATATAAGCAATAAATGCTTTTTTCCCTTCTTGGTTGTATATGTAGTTCAAGCAAAGCAGCCAAGGGAACAAGAGCTCACCTAAGACATAATACCACTTAATGATGGTATAACACCCAATAAACAGACATACTATTTGAACCAAGGACACTTTCCCACACAGCCATTAACCTCAGAAGTCACATCCTCCATTAGTGTGGAGCTTTGCATACTACATTGTTTTTTACCACTACAGGTATAATTGCTTTCTGCATATCACAATATCTACAACAACTATGGCTAGTAACTGTTGTAGCATGGTGTCGTACCACTTCAAACATAATTTAACTCTATTGTTGGTTTACCACCAGAAGCAGTAATAACAGCTTAATTCATAGTTAGCTCAGACTTTCTCGGACCACTCTGAGAAAGCTTGGAGTATTTCAGAAAGTTCTGTGAGAATGTCTCGGAAAACCAAGTGTAGGAGAACTGCCTTTTCCCAAACTAAACTGGGGCAATGAAGGCTCCTGACCATGCTCAGAAACATACACTGCTATTGGGCATTTTAGTCCACTGGCTTCTTAGCAGTAATGGATGCTTTCCTAACTGCATCTCCCTTACCCCTCATTGGGTGGAATCAAATCAAGCTGGTTCAGATTTCAGCCAGGATATCTAACAGGCTAGAGGACATATCAGTGTAGAACCCTTCTCAGTTACAAGACATGGCACCATTACTAGTTATCAACTAACAGAAAAAGCAAGGACTGGAATCTGAAATAGATTTGCCTAAGAGTTCTCATTGCTACAACTTCCAATCCAGTCCCATCTCTCAGCAGCAGTAGAGAATTTTAATAGACTGCAGACTTTCAAAAAGCAGCACTGAACATATCATAGCATTAAAACTAAAGCTGTCAATTAGCCCTTCAGATTTTCAGAAACAACAGATTTCTTTGGGAGGAGGTTACTCTGAAAACTTAGTAGTTGATTACTTTATAATTAACATCTGTTAATTAGAGAGAGCCAGTTTGGTGTAGTGGTTAAGAGCACAGACTCTATCTGGAAGAATCAAGTTTGATTCCCCACTCCTCCACATGCAGCTGCTGCTGTGACCTTGAATCAGTCACAACTTCTCTCAGAGCTGTTCTCTCAAGAGCAGTCCTCAAAAGAGGGAAGGGAAAGGGGATGGGAAGCCACTCTGAGACCCAAGTGAAGGGCGGGGTAAAAATCCAATCTCTTCTTTTCTCTATTAAGCCACTTTGGGAGGGGGGGGATGTTTGTATAAACTGTATATGGCTGTCCAAAGATTTTTAACATTTTGTTGTTTGGTTTATCCTGTAATTTGTATATCTCTAATTTAAAATAATAAAAAGACATGTTGGTTTTAAAAAAGAACCACAGCTGGTAACTATATGCTAGAGGCACCAGCAACTTTTATCAGAATTTTTCTACCTCAATTTCTGTTCAAAGCACTGGTCTCCAGGCACAACAGTGGTTCTAACATTGTGACTGAGACTCTGCATACGGTGAAGAAAAAAGTATGCTTGCTTATCCTGGCATGATCTGCTTTGTTCAGACTTTTGGAACTTTTTTTAAAAAAAAAACCCAAAGGGGATTTTTTATTTATTTGCATTTTATATAGACTACAAACTAAAGAAAAAAGGAGGGGGAACTAAACACTAAGGGAGAAAGAAAAGCAAACCCACACTAAACTAAAAACCCAAGAGTAGGAGATCATTCCACCCCGTTAGCATCTATGTTAGTACTACACAGTTAGCATGCATGGATACCGTGAGTTCCTGTCTAACTTTCCCTGTTTCAAAATTAGCTGATTAGTTGTTATGAGAGTATTCCAGAGCATCTCTCAAACTCACTTCATAAAGGCCAATTTCAGAGTCCTTCTGCCTTTACTTAAGTTTCCTGTCCCTAAGTGCATAAGCTGGTCTTCGGGCATCAGCGCCTTCTTCTGCCGCCAGGTCCTCGTCCGTCTTGGAGGGAACAGAGCCACTCGAACCAGTTTCGCCGTCTTCTTTAGTCCCCAGGTGACGTCTGAGAAATTCCTTGGCTTTAAACACAGAGTCGATCTTCTCTCTCTTATCATTCATCTTAAATACCACTCCTTCTGGGGCTACCCATTTGTATCTAATTTGATTGGTTTGGAGAAAGGGTGTCAAGTCCTTGTAACTTTTCCGCTTCTGACGAATCTCGAATGGTATGTCCTTTAAAACCTTGATACTGTCGTTCCCCATTTTCAATGGAGCTGCCGAAGTTGCTCTTAAAATTGCATCCCTAGTTTGTCTTCTTGAAAATCTGACTGATATTTCACCAGGTAGGCTATTCTTTTTGGTGTAGTCTGAATACACCCTATACGCTGCTTCAATGTCGTGCATAATTTCTTCCGCTTTTAAGCCTACAACTGGTGCGAGAAGATCACTAAGGAGCTTCTTTAAATCTTCCTTCGAAGACTCTGGCACCCCTTGAAATCTGAGGATCATATTAGCTTTTTCCATTTGCAAGGACAAAAGCCTATATTCTTGATGGTTTTGCTTATTCACCACTTGATCCACTCTTTTCTTCAACTTTCTGTGTTCGGAGTGCATCTCCTTCACTTCTACAATCGTCTGCTCTGTTTGTTTAACCGTCTCCGCCACTTGGAGCTGCTGCGCTGCCATCGTCTGGTTTAAAACGGCTAACTGCTAGTTAATACCAGCGAGTTGATCCATGATTGGCTTGAGCGTATCCGCTAGTAGTCTTATGACATCTGGCCCCTCCTTCGGCCTGGGACTCTGACTGCCCCTAGGTTTCGGTTTCGCCACCTTCTTCCTGACACCCAACATCTTGGATTATTGTTTACAGGAACCAACCGCTCCTTCACCACCTCTGAAATTCGCTTATGCGTAAAATCCGCTCTGGTAAGTCTCTCAAAACCAAACTGCTTTTCTCTTTTCCCTGCGCCCACCCTTTTTTTTCTATTTACCGCTCGTATGGGGGGGGGGACTCCCTCCAAACCGGTGAGACAAAGGGGCAGGGAATTTGCCGTTTCTTCCTTAAATCGCTTGCATCGAACTCACGTTCATCCTCGGCTGCCCGCAGCCTCGCCTCAGTTGTCGCATCTCACCCGATCTCCTCCGCTTGCCCCGGTCAGCCTAGCTCGCACCATTCGGCCACCAGCGGTAGGACCGTTAGGGAGAAGAAGCGCCTCAATTCCGCGGCATTCCGCCACCGAAGAGGCAACTCCTTAAAAGCCCTCTGACTAGGAACCCTTACCCAGGGTTCCGTGGAGAGGCCACTTCTGTAGCCTCCCTCCAAACCGCTGATGTGCTAGCCACTCTCCCGAGCCTCGGGAGTAGTGGCTGCCATTGCCACGCTGTTGACCGGAAGTCTCCAGACTTTTGGAACTTGAACACCTCTCAGATTTCAAATGCGGGAAAATCAGTTAAGCCAGCCCAGCAGAACCCAAATCTCTTCAAATACTCAGAAGGGCATCCATTTAAACTAACAGAGAAGAAGCTCTCCAAGATCAGAAATTAAGACCGCTCCAGCACTAGGCTTCAAGGCTGTCCTAATTTCTCCACTTGTTTCAATTGAACTATAGGCACTGCCAGTATCTTCTCATATCTTTTGGTTATTTTTAACAGGTCATTTTGTTTTCCTGAGGAGGGATGAAAGCATTCAGGACACACTATGCCTATGATTTACAATACAGATATTCAGCCTCACCTACCAAGTGGATAAATTCACTCTTTCTGGATGATAAGTCTCCTCTAATCTCCCTACAATGACATTTCCTGGATCACAGAACAAAGCTGTGTGTACAAGAGGAAAGAGACATATTTTCATAATTGCATTAGTACAAGCTTAGCAGTGATGAATTCAAGTTGGGAGCGTTATTTTCTGGGTTTCCACATCTGACAGCTGTCTCTGAAATTCACAAAATAAGCAAGCTACTGATACTGTATGAGACTCCACTTGCATTTTGATGATGACCGTTTTGATTCATACAGAAAAGGCTTTCTGCAGCACATCCAGGAGCTTAGCAGTTGAGCAGAGCACAATGAAGCAGGTCCTTCACCACATTTTGCTTCCATCTTCAAAATGCTCATTGTGTTTCAGAAGGAAGACAAGGACATAGTTTACAGGAGTAGGAATGGAAGAGGCAAGACAGAAACCCTGTGAATGACACCTGTTTCAGATATGAAGCTATAGTTCAATGAAAGCACGAAACAGTTCCCTTTAATACGCTATAATGAATTTAGAGGAACACCAATTCCTATACAGCTTGAAGATTCTTTTGATGCTGTGTGGCTTCAGACATTCTGTATCAGTTTGCACAAAATTTTCACCTCATTCAGTGTATTATATAGCAATAGCACACTCAAAAGATTTTATGGAAAGGAAAACCAGTATAGGGCCTTGCTTGAGGGTAGACAGAGGAACAGAGGAAGCTTGGAAGTGAAATTGGACAGTTACACTGCCTCCCCCTGAAAGTATTTCCCAGGAATGAAATAGGTTTTCATTTTTCTGTTCACATCATGGATTAGAACAATGGTTGATTTACTCCTGCATCCTGCTTTCCACAGAAGTCAACTAGAAGGCCCGGGAAAGCACACAGGGACACAAAGGCACTGATGTTTCAGATAGTGCCAGCAGCAACTGCTATTAAAATATACTGTCTTTGAATCTGGAGGTCCCATGTAGCAATCTAAGCTAGTGGACATCACTAAGTACTGTAACAGTGAGTTCCACGATAAATTATGCTATTTGCAACAGAAAGCATGGTGGGTTTGTCCCTTACAAAGGCACACTGGAAGCAGATCCTTCCAACAGTTTAAAAAAGAGGTCTGCAAGGAATTGCAACCCACTGAGGGCCTAATCCATGGGTTGAATGTTATCCAAGACATTCTTCAAATAGAATCGAAGTGTTTTTCAAGTAGAAAATAGAAAACAGTCATCATATGGAGTCTAATATGAGCTGCTTTACACCACAGAATGCTTTCTGCTCTTTATAGAATGCAATTCAGAAAGGAATAATGGAAACAAAATAAAAGGCTGTACTTTTTGTAGCTGGTTTTTTTTTTTTTTTGAGAAACCTTATTTTTCACTCATAGTTCATATAAACATTTTAACTAAATTGCGTTTTGAATCAGTGATAACACATATTTTAGACGATAGCCCATGTCTAGAAATTCTTGTTTCACAAAAAACTACGAGGCTCTGGGCAAGAAGGTGAAAGATCTGGGGTGGTGTTCTCCATTTTACCCATTGAGGGCCATGGAACTGGAAGGGAGAACAGGATACTGGAGGTGAATGGCTGGTTACATAGATGGTGCTGTCGAGAGGGATTTGGCTTCCTGAACCATGGTATGTACCTCCAATATAAAGGACTGCTGGTGATAGATGGGGTGCACCTTACAAAGAATGGGAGGAAAGTTTTTGCTGGAAGACTTGTGAACCTGATCAGGAGGGCTTTAAACTGAAGACATCGGGAGAGGGAAGAAAAAGCCTGATGTTGTGCGACATCCCCAAAACTAAGTTCAAGAAAGGGAGTGACCAGAGAATAAATGAATGGAAGAGAGGTGTGTTCAGTAATTTTCAGGTAAATTCGAAGGGACCTACAGTAAGAAAGGATGTCTGTAATCTGAGATGTCTTTATATTAATGCACAGAGTATGAGAAATAAACAGGATGAACTTGAACTTCAAATATTGGAAAGTATGATCTGATAGGTATCACTGAGACTTGGTGGAGTCTCATATATGGAGCACAGCAATTGAAGGATATACCTTGTTCAAACGGAACAAAGTAAACAAAAAAGGAGGCGGGGTGGAACTATATGTCAAAAATGAATACACTTGCACTGAAATTCAGGATTTTGAGAGTTGCCCTGTTGAAAGTGTGTAAGGATAGAGCGAGGGGAAAAAGAAAGGGATATTATTGTGGGGGTATACTACAGACCTCTGAACCAACCGGAGGAACTGGATGATGCATTTGTACAACAGCTTGCTAAACTTTCTCAGAGACAGGATGTTGTGGTTATGGGAGATTTCAACTATCCAGATATTTGCTGGAAATCTAACTCTGCTAGACATGGGGCATCCCACAGATTCTTGAACAGTCTTGTGGACAACCATCTCTCAGAAGGTGGAGGTGGGAACCAGAGGATCTGCTATCCTAGATTTAATCCTAACAGGGAAGAACTGGTTGATGAAGTGAATGTTGTGGGATCCTTGGGGAATAGTGACCATGTCAGCTTGGAATCTGACATAGAGAGGGATGTGAAACCAGGACATAGTAGGATTTGTATCCCGGACTTCAGGAAAGCTGATTTCAAAGAGAAATATTAGATAGGATCCCATGGCTGGAAATGCTGAGGGGGAAATTTGCACAGGAAGGATGGATGATGCTGAAAAATGAAGTGCTTAAGGCACAATCACAAACTGTTCCAGTAAGAAAGAAAGGTGGGAGACAGGTAATGAAGCCAAAGCGGCTGAACAAGGAACTCTCTGAAAAGCTGAGACTAAAAAGGGAAATGTACAGGAAATGGAAGGAGAGTCAAATTACTGAAGCTGAGTACAAGAAGCAGGCTCGAATACATAGGGATGGTGTCAGAAAGGCTAAAGCGCAGATGGAGCTGAGGCTTGTGAAGGATGCTAAAAATAACAAGAAAGGTTTCTATGCCTATGTTCGAGCAAAAAGAAGAACAGGGGTGGGGTAAGCTCATTGCTAGGGGAAGATGGTCAAGCCTTAACAAGAGACGAAGACAAAGCGGAATTACTCAACTCTCACTTTGTGTCAGTCTTTAACCATAAAGTGAGCTGTATACAAACTGAAGACTGCAGGGCATATGAAGGAAGGAGGAACTGCCAGTCCAGAATAAGTAAAGAAATGGTTAGAGAGCATCTAGCTGCCTTAAATACTTTCAAATCTCCAGGGCTGGATGGCTTGCATCCCGGGGTGCTAAAAGAAATTGCAGATGTTATTTCAGAGCCTCTGGCTCTAATCTTTGAGATGTCCCAGAGTACTGGTGTTGTGCCGGAAGACTGGAGAAGAGCGAATGTTGTCCCGATCTCCAAGAATGGAAAAAAGACAGACCCAGGAAATTACAAGCCTGTCAGTTTTGACATCAATACCTGGAAAAATTCTAGAGCAGATTATTAAACGCTCTGTCTGTGAGCACCTTGAACGGAATGAGTTAATTGGTAGTAGCCAGCATGGGTTTATCAAGAATAAGTCATGCCAGACCAACCTTATCTCCTTTTTTGACAGAGTTACTAAAATGATTGATGCTGGCAATGCTGTGGATATAGTGTAAAAGATGACAGTATTAAGATTTCAAGTTCACAATTTTATTAAGCCCCAGCAAGCTCTTTTCTAGAACATGATTGAAGTGCCATGAGCAACAAAATTCAGTATTTCCTGGATGATTAAGTGAATGAGTTGTGCGGACAGCTTCCGGAAGACCTAAGGACCTTCATTTTGTGCAGCTTGTAAGGGGAGTAAGTTTGTTCTTCAAAAGTCTGGGCCTTCTTTTTTCAGCTTTTTGTAGTCCACGTTAACTGCAACAAACTAGAGAAGAGAAAGATATTAAGACAGGAATCATGCTTGTATAAAAATGTTACATCTAGTTTTCTGTGGATGTGTGCTATTCCATACTTTCTTGCATCGTTAAGAGCCTACAGTTACAGATTCATTACTACGAGCCTATTGCAATATCTTACTTTATCTCCATTTATTTCTACAGACATGTCATTCCTGCATGGCCTGTAAGATCTAAGCTTAAAAGAAGCTTCAATTCTCCTTTAATCCCTAGTTTTAGAACTCTGCAGTGAATCACTATACAGTGAAAGAGTCTTTTACAAAGACGTCATAGTTACAGTCCCTTTAAGTTGTTTGATTTCAATGATTTGCACAGACAACATACCTCTATTGGTCAGCTGTGGGAGACAAAGGAGGAAGCTGTTGCAACTGTGTGAGTTAGACAAGCAGAAGCAGTGGCACAGCAGGTGGGTGGGGAGAAGGAGGAACTGCTGCCACCATCGTTCCCTAGACTAGTGGGGAGGGGAATTGGTGGGCGGGCAGAGTGATGAAAGGGTAGCAGTCAGGTGGGTAGAGCAGTAGGCAGGGGTTGAGCAAGAATCCCTCTCAAATTTTTGGCTGGTTCCTATAGGTGGAATAGCACCACACCAAATACTAGATCGATTTGCCATATGTTCTAGTGTCATACAATCTCATGTTGTAACTTCTAAAGAACGTGTAATAAATACTTTCAAAAAGCAACAAATTGTATATTTTTGAAAATATATTATTAAGCAATCTAGAAGTTACATCCAGAGATATTTTACATAGTTTCTATTTTGTGGTTCATATTTTATACTGTGTATCGCACTTTTGTTTTGTATATAATCTTATGTGGCATAAACTCCACCAGTTCTGAAAAATTCAAGCCATCTGAAAGCAGAATCCATTTGAGCTCACAAAAAGGAAGAAATCTTTGCATTTACTTCTACAGAAGTACTACAATGTTAGTAAAGTTAAGAACGTACTATTAATGGCCCCTGTTCTCCAGAGTGCAGAAAACTCTGTATCTATGCTAAAACACTTTGAGCAGAATCAGAAAATTTATTTAGAAATTGCAGCCAATTAATTGCATAACTTCTAATCAATTATATGTGCATATATCTGCATATAAAAGCTTTGAAGAAATGCACACTATTTTGAGATGATGCATGACTGTGTCATGGCGGGCATACATATGAATGCACACTGCGTTTCAGCATCTCTAAACTCGTTATCCTCCTACAGTTCTTGGAATAATGTTCTGCCAAGGAAGTGTTACTAAAACATCGGAAGTTATTTTAAGTCAAGTCTACATATTTATTCTTTCCACAAGCCTTTATGGCTCCTTTTAGAAACACAGCTGGATGACATCTTTTATACAAAACCAAATATGGGAGAAATGAAGTTAAGATTGCCTTAACTGGTAGGCTGTTACACAAGTGCAGATGGCTTACACTGAATCTGCTTGCAAGATATTTTAGCGTGACTCCAAATGATTCTCTCAGACTATAAAAACGCAAGAGACCATTTTCAGATTAAATAAACTAGTTCAGGGCATAGAAGGTCTATTCAGGTAGTTTCATTTTAGAAATTTTTTGCAAAAATGGCACATTCCCTACTGGAATCAGTCAAAAATGTCCACATTTTGAGGTGCAAGATAACTTTAAAAATCTAAGCCAAGTTTGATCTTTCAGTTTCAGATTTCAAAGACTCCCCACCACCACCACAATCAAGAATCAGAAAGTGGCTAGAATTCTACATTTACTTAGGCAGAAACATTTACCAAAAAATGAATTTTTTAAGTAAGACAACAAAAATTCCTATTCAAAACCTGAGTGTGAGCCTATGTGGCATTTCTTTTCTTTGGCACACATACATGATCTTACAAAAGGGTTATTTTGCATCTTACTATAACTAATGATTACAATAATGCAGGTTTATATTTCCTTTTATTTTGAAATCCCTTAGAGGCGGGGCTGTGGCTCAGTGGTAGAACATCTGCTTGGCATGCAGAAGGTCCCAGGTTCATCCCTAACACCTCCAGTTAAAAGGACCAGGCAGTTGGTGATGTGAAAGACCTCTCTGCCTGAGACCCTGGAGAGCTGCTACCAGTCTGAACACACAAAACTGAGCTGGATGGATCAATGATCCAGTATAAGGTAGTTTCATGTGTCCAATGCATTTCAACGGTCTTTGGTTCTCGTTCAAGAGAGTTTACAGCTGACCCTAACCAGGTTAACTCACAAACCAGAATTCATTCTACAGATACATGAAGCCAATATAACAGACTGGCATTAGCTTAGCTAGAAATGTTTTCAGGTCAACATTCTGCCAAAGTGATATCTGTATTTCCTAATCCGACTAACACATTTTGCCATTTGAGGATTCTACCTCAAAATTTTTTAAACTGGTTCTGTGAGACCAGATGAAGCTAAAGAAAGACATGCCAGTTATAAACCAAAGCATGACATCTGTTATATATTGTTTTGTCTCCAAGAGTACTTTCTCTACCCAAAATCCCATTTGTAATTTAATCTGAAGGAATGTCTGAAACCCAGCCAAGGAAGTGACCATTAAAAGGCTGAAGCTAATGTCATATAAGATAGAAGGGACATTAATGGGAAATCTACTGCTCAACCATTTTACCAAAGAAGGATGCAGCCTGGGAATATTCCTGAAAAAGCAAGTGTCAAGGCAAATTCTAACAGTAATATACCAGCTACATCCTTTGGGTGGGAGGGCTGGGATCTTGCTACTATAATCCACGTAGCCCCTCAGATTGACTACCACAATGAATTCTGTACATAGAAGATATACCACTGATATAAATTAAGCAGCTTTTACCTATGGGCATTGACTCATGGGGGTAGGGGGTGTCATGAGACAGGAAAAGCAAGGAGCTTTTCTCCATATAGTCTCTCTCTCAATATTCCCTTTCTCTATGCAGCCCTTTCATCAACTTTGTGTAACAGACTTGTTCAAGCACACTAGAGTTGAGGTAAGGGGAGCAGCAATCTCTCCTTATAAATATTTATCTTTTGGTTTCGCAAGATTCCATGCGCTCCCATTGGCTGTAAAATGCCCTCCCTCAGCCATTGGCCCATCAGCCACCACTCAAGAGTACTCGCATGCCATTGGCCAGGTGCTGGGTCTGCTCCTCTTCCCCACCCACTCCCCCTGGCAGACAGCTCTGTCTCCTGAGAAAGACAGTTCTCTTGACTCCTGTGAGGGACTGTCCCCTCAGTGGCTGTTGGTAGGCAGCCAGGCTTGGTTCTGTGAGTAAAAAAACAAAGGACTTTCAGCATAACCCCCTCCCCCGCCCATAACCCCCTCCCCAGTGGCCACTTTCCTGTCAGAATAAATGGAAAAAGGCTTTTTCTCCTGCTTAGCTTCAGCATGGCTGGCTGGCTAACAAGGTGGGCCAGCGACCATCAGATCATTTTCTTCAACTCCCCGCTGTGCGGCTGACTTTCCCCTAGGGCTGCCAATCTCCAGGTGGGACCTGGAGATCCCCCACTGTCACAATTGACCTCCAGATGACAGAGATCAGTTCCCCGGAAGAAAATGGTTGCTTTGGAGGGTAGACTCTATGGCATTATACCCTGCTGAGTCCTTCCACACACACCCCAAATGCTGCCCTCCACAGGATCAACCCCCCCAAATCTCCAGGTATTTCCCTAATCAGAGTTGGCACCTGTACTTTCTCCTCTGTCAGTAAAAGGCCTTTTCCACACCTATGTTGGCCTTTGGGAAAAAACTCATTGGGCCCAGTCCTAATCAGGTTGCCAACTCCAGGTGGGCAATTCCTGGAGATTTGAGGGATGGAGCTTAGAGAGGGTGAGGTTTGAGGAGGGGTAGCACCTCAGACAGGTACGATGCCATAGACTCCACCCTCCAAATCCCTCATGGGGAACCATTGTTGCCAATCTCCAGGTGGTGGCTGGAGATCACTCAAAATTACAACTGCTCTGTAGGAGGGAGGGGGGAGGAGATGGAAAACTAAAAGTAGGTTGATGGTTGGCTGGGAGGGAGATAAGGTTGTCAACTCCAGGTTGGGAAATTCCTGGAGATTTGAGGGGTCGAACCTGGAGAAGGTGAGTGTTGAGGAGGGGTGGGACCTCAGACAGGTACAATGCCATAGACTCCACCCTCCAAACCAGTCACTCCCTCCTGGGGAACCACTGTTACCAATCTTGGGGGTGGGCTGAAGATCACTCAAAATTACTACTGCTCTTCAGGTAGCAAAGATCAGTTCCTCTGGAGAAAATGGACTCTGTCATTATACCCTGCTGAGATTGCCACAGCAAATTGTCACTGAGTGCCCAAAGCCGGGGCACTCTCCCAGAGCCTCTTTCTAGAGCCCGTTGTATTTATTTCCACAACGGGCCTTATTCCTAGTAAGCTATAATGCTACAGTAGTCCCACAGGAAGAAAAGCTACTTTTGTTTTCAAGTAAGTTTTTTTTTTCGGTCCAGGGTGGTCAAAGGCCTATACAATAACTAGTCAAGAGCTTTGATAAAGATTTTGCATCACTTCAACCAAAAAAGGAGAAAAACACAACCCTACATGAGAAAGGTAACCAAAAAGGTTGAGACCAAAAGAATGAAACTGAAATATAGCTACACACATAGTGCTAATGTAAAAAAATATTATATATAATTTAATTATACATTCAAAAGAGCTGAAATATTTAAAAACCACAATACTATGGTTCTGCATATAAGTTCCTATTCCCAATATAAAGACAAATGTCCATTCATATAAATACAGGTTAAAAGGTACAAATTATAGCCATATACAAGAACCAATACCAAACATTTTGGCTAAAAGCCTTTCTCAGTGGTAAAATTCAGACTGAGCACTCTTATGGATGTACATCTTAACAAAAATGTACATAAAACTCATCATGTTCACTCGTGGAGTTAGTGGAGATAAACATGGGCAACTCCTCAAGATGTACAATATTTCCTATGCCCATGGATCTGCAGTGCTCAAAGTGCCAATGGAGTGCTCAGGTACAATTAGAGAAGAATCACACTGTTTCTTTAACCTATATTTATATGATTGGACATTTGTTTTTATATTAGGAATGGGTACTTATATGCAGAACCATAGGAGTGTGGTTTTTAAATGATATTTCAGCACTTTTGAATATATAATCAGGGATTTTGCATCATACCTTGTACTGATCATTGGGTCCCAGCTTGTTCCAAGGCTCTGGATTATTCTTCTTATCCCAACTACACAGAGAAAGATAACAAACGTATATCTTACAGCAACCACTACACTTTCATAAAGAAAGTTAATACAATGTATGGCATAAACATTTGTTAGACATGGTCCTGGAAATTCTCGCCAATGTAACTATGCCGCGCCACCTGCCACCATTTATAATTACAGAGATCTTCTGCAACTCAAGTTATAACAACAAAGCACAGTCCATTTTAACAACCATATTTTAAGATATCATTTAAAGCCAAAATGATATTATCACAGAAATGTGAAGTTTTGCTGCTATTCAGCATGGATGGTGGCAGTTTGTAATGAAATAAAGAGGGATTCTTGCAACTAAATCCTGCATACTCTATAAACAATAAATTGGCTAAAAGTTCCTATTTAATCTCTGTATTATAACTGGGCACTTTATTTTAAACTGCACATAATTTGGGGGGAGCCCTGAAAACCCTTTTTTAGTTGCTCCTTACTATGTGCAATACGTAACCAAATTTTACAGTTGAAGCATTACCACTAAGCTTCAAATTGAGAATGCTAATGAGGAAGTTTTATGCTATAACAGGCCACCTTCTACTGCACAATTAAATGGGAACACCACAAGAAATCATACTTACCAAACATCAGGATTGAAAAGAGCCAGACGCAAGAGGTACAAGGCTGCACCAGCTCCTCCAGCACCAATGAATAGGAAAAGAGGAAACAACTATAAGAAATAAGAAATTGTGATGTTAAAGTAAGGACAAATCTCAAAAATTATGATGTACCTAGCCAATCTGTAAACCATACATTGATACACAACAGGTAAATACTTAGGGATGAAAAAAATTGAATCATGTTGTAATATGGAAGGGGGCAGTTAAATGGGAAAGAGTACCAGACAATGAAGTTGTTGTGCTAGCCAACAACATACTAAATCTGCCAACAATCACAAAGAAGACAAACAAAAAGAGCTATGGGTAGGAGATATGAGTTCTGTAGGATGCAGTACTGTCTCCACACTATTTTTTCTACTGGAGGCCTTCCTAATCTGTTCCCGTGGCAATTTTAGACATGCCAAACACCTTCATATTCCTTTAGGGAGGCACCCAAGAGCCAGCAAATCAGCAGAGCACAACCGTCCTCACCCATAGCATTAAAACAAAAGTTTCAGGCTGAAACGACACTCAAAGAAACATGGGAGAGAGTAAAGTGTTGACTTCTCTCCAACAAACTCCAAGCCATAAAATACTTGTTAAAAAACGAGGCCAGCCACCTCAGACTAGCTTGCATTTGCTGTAGGAAAATATCCTATGGATGAAGTTATTTAATCAAGAACAGGATGGGGGGGGGTTTCATACAGCAAACAGAGCACGAGATTTAACGTAGCCTTTTCCTTCCACCGGTTCGAATTAAAAGAGCAGAGCACCCTTAGCAAATAACGGCAGCATCAACCACCCCTCCTGTGACGGCGTGGAAGAGGTCATGGTAGAAACACTCGAGCTTAGCCGAGTTCACGACGCGTCATCACTCCGCCATCAAGTACCCCGCCCCCGAGAGAAATGAAGATTGTAGAGGGAGAGAGAACGGGGAAACCCAGGCAATTTGCTTAACTGCTGTCTCGAATGCGGTATTTTCAAGCCTCCCCGGAGCTGTAGGCGACCTGCCACTCTCTCTCACACACCCCTAAGGCCGCCCACTGCAGGGAAGACTACAGCGAACGAAGGAGACTGCGCCGAATCGCAGCGCTTCATCAACAACCTTCCTACCCACCCCAATGAAAACGGCAGAAGGGGAAGCTCAGCTGCCCGGGGTTCAGTGCCACATACAAAACTCTCTTCCCTACTTCCGCGGGTGGCCAGAAATGAAGGAATGAAATTTCTCTAGGGTTGTTTTTTTTTAACTTTCCCATTTTTAGAAGGGGCGGGGGGGTTGTAAGTGGGGGAAGATGTGCGAGAGGACCGGCGCCCGCCTCCGCCAGCCCCAGAAACACTCACGCTTGGGTGTCTTTTAGCATGGCTCAGCATGAGGCGGAACATGGCGATGAATTATTCGGGAGCCGAACCTCCTCCTCTTCTACCTCAGGTCGTCTCTGCTATTCTGGAGAGAAGCCCAATGTCACTTGAGGACCCCTCAATCCTTTTCCGAGGGCCTGCTGTGGTTGTCTACCGTAGCGCCTTGTAAGAGTTCTGCATTAGGAAAGCACTCGCCGCCCTGACTCTTGCGCTCAAAGAGATCATCTTAACGGCGCGAGAATTTGAGATGTTCACTTCCTAATTTGTCCTATAGCCACTGTCCTCCTCATTCCGCGCAAAAGAAACAGGCAATGGGTTAGACACTAGCAAAGGACGACCGCAACAGGGGAATAGCGCATGTGTGAGTTTGAATGGGAAAACAAGCGAGAAGAGGCGGTGTTGTTTTTCCACCAGTGAATTGGGATTGGTGGGTTTTGTCGCTGTGGTGATCGCTGGTGCGAGTTGCAACGTGCTTTAGCAAGGCGGGCGTTCGCTGCAGGTGGGTGCTTGATGGCTCTCGCCATTGGGCTTGTGTGAATGACAGTCCTGAGCACTTCCAGGTGGATAGCAGCCTTAGTGTTTAAATGCCGCAAGACTCCTGCTTCGCTTTTCTGTTGTTGTTCAGTCGCACAGTCGAGTCCAACTCTTCGCGACCCCATGGACCAGATCACGCCAGGCCCTCCTGTCTTCCGCTCTCCTCTGTTAGTAAAGGTAAAGGTTCCCTTGCTCGAAAGCTAGTCGAATCCGACTCTAGGGTTGCGGTGCTCATCTCCGTTTCAAAGCCGAAGAGCCAGCGCTGTCCAAAGACGTTTCCGTGGTCATGTGGCCGGCATGACTAAACACCAAGGCGCACGGAACGCTGTTACCTTCCCACCGAAGTGGTACCTATTTATCTACTCGCAATTTCTTGCTTTCGAACTGCTAGGTCTCCTCTGTTACTGACTGGCAAAATGTATTCCACTGTAAGATCTTTTGACTCATGAAAGCGTATGCTAGAATCGGTTTAGTTCGTCAAGGGGCCACAGGACTGGAGTACAGTAGGTGTCACATTCCTCTTGCACACAAGAAGCGTCGCTATGGACAGCCTGAGTCCGAAAATACCAGAGTTTTGTAGTACCTTGAAGACTACTGACTTTATTGCAGCACAAGCTTTTGTGAGCCAGAGCCCACCTTGTCGGATGCATGATGTGTTACATGCAAGTGGTAGGGAGTTCAACGGAGATTTCAGCATTGCTGAGCAATGGCAGCTTTCCAGTGTGTTTCCTGAGGTCCCCCCCCTCCTCAGCTTCTGATCATGAAAAGTACTGAGACTGAGGAGTGATTTCAGCTCTCACATACTTTATTAGTTGAAGAACAAGACAACCTAAGCCGGCTGGCAGGCCGGCTTTTATTCCCAAGTGAACCCACACCCCAAAACACACACACACGGTGATTCGCTATTTACATTGTTTGAGTTACCTCCTGCTCCTCAATTGGAGGGGAACTAGGATCCTCTAGTCCATTGTCTTTCCCAGCGAAGCTCAGGCCCTTGGCCTGGCCACATGGTGGACCGGTTAGAACCAGTCCAAGCACATGGCTGCCCTGAGCCCATGTCCTCAAGTGGACACATTACAGCCTGGCCGAGCTGGATACATTACAGATCAGGAGCCAGAATACGTAATACTCCTGCCCTCTTCACTGCCCAGGCATTTTGAAACCTAGTCTATAAAGTACTGAGACTGAAGCACAGGGTAGTGATTTCAGCTCATACTTTACTTCGGAATTAGGAAAACTTGAGATACAGAGTAGCCCTCCAGGGGCTGCTTTAAATACAAGTACAAACCACACCCAAGACCCACACCCGTGATAGGGTTATATACAAAGTTACTGCAACCATAGGTTCCCTTGAGGATCTGGGTGAGCCGATAGGCTGGTTCTAGGATCCTCTCCTTCTATTGTTTAGGAATGCGGAGCTAGGCTAGTCCGCAGGGCCACATGGAAAGGTGATCACATGTGCGGTCGTCATTAGTACATAACACAGTCCATCTGTGTATGTTCAATAAGGGTTCCCAAATTCTTGCACCTTGTGAGAAAATTGTACTGGGCGCAACTTGCCATGCTATGTGAGAAGACATCTCAGAAATGAGGAGGGAAGGAGCATGAGCTGCTCCAGCTCCTGTTGACTGATTGGAGGCTGGACAGAGATTGGTTGGGGATGCAGGTAGGCTTGAAGAAAGCTAGCAGCTTGATAGGGTAGGTAGGGTTTGTAACATTGCCACTTTTGGGAACTACTAGCCTCCACCAAAGTATGTTTTTCTCTACTATATTATTTCTCAGCCATGTATCAAGTCCCAGCATTCTGTCCAGAGACAATTCAATTTGTGAAAAAAAGGTATTAAACATCAAATGTACTTACTTGGTAAAGCTTGTTTCATCTTGAATCCAGCACATCACACAATTGTATTTGTGCTTTTTCACAATTCAAAGCAAGTTTTGAGTGTTTTTCATCTGTGCTGTGGAACCATTCTATATGGGAGCTGACTGGGTAACCACTATTGGTGCTTACTAACATGTTGCTGCCTTGGTTGGGTAATGCAGAAACAGCTGTGGTGTAATGATTAGTGCTGGACTAGGATCCAGGACACCCAGGTTCAAATATAACTCTGCTGTGAGATTTCCCAGTGATCTTGGGCCAGCCAATCACTCTCAGCCTCATCTGCCACCTCACAGGGCTGTTATAAAGATTACATGAAAGAAAGGGAGAATGATGTACACTGCCCTGAACTCCTCAGAGGAAAAGCAGGGTAAAATTGTACTAAATCAATAAATAATATGTAGCCCAGAGCCATCGCGTGCATGCTGCAGCACTATAGTTGAGCTAGGTGAGGGACTCTAAAAATCAATTAAAATATTGGCAAATCTCCTGGTGCTGCCTGGAGGCTGGCAACCGTAGGGTGGAGCCTGAGATGGACAAGGGACCTCAGTCGGGTGCAGTAGCATAGAGTATACCCTGAAGAGCATCCATTTTCTCCAGGGGGACTGAACTCTGGAGATGAGCTGCAATTCAGGGAGATTCCGAGATCCCATCTGGAGGCTAGCATTGCTAATTTTGGAGGAAGATATCTGTCCTTGGAAAAAACTACCTGGATTTAAAAGAGCCAGTGCTTGCTGGTGGAGGTGGAGCACCCCAATAGAGCTTTGAACCACAGAGCTAGCCGAAAAAGCTCAGCAAAAAGGGATTTTCAATTTCAGGTTTTACACAAGGCATCTCTCCAAGCAATCTCCAGTCTATCCCCTCCACCCAGCAAAGGTATGCATATGAAACAATGCCGAATTCAGCCAGGTACAGATCTGCATTTCTGTTGAGCTATTCAGTAGCCACCTGGCAAATAGCCCTTCTGCCTCCAACTCTGCATGTAGTTCCTTTTGTGATTTCTATACCTATGTGAAAACTCTTTTGTCTCAATACCTGTCCTTCCTCCCCCCTCCATGCAGGGTACCAAGATAACTAATCAGACATTCAAATTATTAACAGTCCTTCCTGGTGACTATCAGGGACCCATTTCCCACCTTTTGTCTAAATCTGGGAACCTATTCAACCTGCCCTGGCAGGACCATCAGTAGTCATTAAACCCATTCAGCTAGCTCCAGTAAGGCTATTGGGTATCCAGATTCTGCCCCTCTGAAACCTCATTGGTCATACCTAGGTCTTGCCCGTCCTGACATCACAGCCCCTGGGACTCATCTTTGGTCCAGGTAGTCTTTTGTCTTCACCTGGGACAAGCCCCTCAAGGCCTCCCATTGGTATGCATTGTTTTCCCATGTCTATATCCTCCAAAACACATGGCCTGAGAGTGTATGTCTGCCTCAGGATGCCAACTGGCAGGTCACCCCCAAACTCTGTTTTGGGCCACAATCCCTTCTTCATGGACATCTGTACATCTGGTAAGGTAGCTTACCCCATCAACACTTCGCCATCTTTCATCTCTGATCTCTTAAGATCACTTCAACCCTTTATTTCTTCGCTCGTGTGTGTGTGTGTGTGATATTTTTATTGATTAGTTGAATGTATTAGGGATATTTTCTTAATAAACTTCATAAAAGATATTTCCTGTCTGTTGTCTGTGCTGTTCCAAGAGGGTTCTGACTCTGGTATAGTTGGAGTATGATCCCTAGCTTGCACACCTGTTAAGCAAATGGTGTCTTAGCTAATTTCCCCATCATAACTCAGAGATCCAGGTGTTGCGGCTAACAGTTGAGCTTCGCTTTTCTTGTTTTCTTTCTGTATGATTTAGAGTAATGTGTTGCCAGTAGAATAAATCTTTATTTGACAGAATTCAAATAAACTTCATAAAATATATATTTTTTTAAATAAACATTGTCTCATTACTTGTGTGAACAAGCCCTGGGGACCCACAGGTTTCAGCCTTTGGATTTGACAGGGGCCTTGTACATATAGAGTGAGTTTTCTTGATGTGTCCAGTGATTTTTAGGGGTACCTCTCACTTTTATCCCAAATGAGACAAAAAGGAAAAAATAAACCTTAAAAAAAGCCAGGAAGTATGGTTGCCAACTGCCTGGATAGAAAAAAAAGCCTGTCTTTAATAGAAATTTAATGTGATATTATTTATCTCCATACCATGAAATGCTTCAGCTGCACTTCAAACCTTAAAGGGACAACATTTTTCCATGTGCTTGTTGCCAGTCCTACTAAGAAATCCTGTCTCCAGATGATGAATGTCTGAGTCTGTTTTTTAAGTCTATGGAGGCACACTTCTTGGACTGGCACCCCTAAAATATTGGTGTCTAAAGCAACTTTTGGGGGCTGTGGGATACGCTGTTCTATCTCCCTGTCTTTGCTTCTGTAAAAACACATATTCAGTCTGTTAATCAAATCCTTACTGTTTGTTCCTTTTTACTCTCATCAGTATGTGTTTCAGATTGCCTGTCAAGGAGGGGCTGTGGTTCAGCGGGAGAGCCTTTGCTTTGCATGCAGAAGGTTCCAGGTTCAATTCCTGCCATTTCCATTGAAAGTACCAGGTGGTAGGTGATATGAAAGGCCTGAGCCTGAGACCCTGGAGAGCTGCTGCCAGTCTGAGTAGAGAATACTGACTCTGATGGACTTACAATCTGATTCAGTATAAGGTAATTTCATGTTCACTTCACATTTCCCCCCTCATATAGATGCCAAAGGAGGGGTGGAACTCTGCATATGATTGCAATGCAAATAGCTAAGAACATTGTGTAATACTTAGAAACAAACCCCTAATTAAAAAAACAACTTTAAAATGAGTTTGGAGAAGGAAGAATGTTGGCTTTTTAATCTGCACAGGTGAGATGGCCATCAGGGCTGAGCCAGTACAGCCTTGTTCTGAAAAGACGGAAGAAACTTTACGTTTATCAAAAGTCTGAGTAATTATTACTGTGGAAATCCATCTTCTGCTAGGGGAAAAAAGGAAGAAAGGTCTAGAAAGAGTGTACACATGTACTGTATCTGCATTGAGCATCATACTTCCACAATAGGCTTATAGCCAATTGGTGCAATCACTCTGTACTTAGCTTGGCCATAAGTAGCTTCAGATCATGAGTGGCAGCTCTCATGAAAATAGTTTTAACTGGACATGTGAACACACCGCATGCCTGCAGACCCAGCGATGCTTGTGAATAACAGTGCCTCTGATGCGAAGCACAGTGTATGGAGTTCCACTATAATTAAAGGAATTTACATATGAATAAGTGCGTGTTTTAGGCTCACAGCTTCAGTGTGCCAAAATTATTCATCAATACAGCTAGATGTAATAAGGCGTACAAAAGCAGGTGGCAGGTTGGTTCAATCAGATAGCCTTATGGTTTCACTGATAAAGAGCATGTGATGGGGCCAGAGTGGGAAATCTAAAAGAAATTACCAGGGTTACAATCTTCGTTCTGGATTGCAGCTTTAGGAACTTTCTCTATTTTGTGTGCTCTGCCAATTACTGTGAGGAAATATTTCCTTTTTCTTAGCCTAATATCTTTGTTCTTAAAGACATTTCCATTTAAATGTAGACGGCTGCATTAGTACATTTCTGAGGGAAGGGATAATGAGGTGTTTTGATGTGAGCACTGAGGCCTGTCTTCCTCCTTTGAAGCATATGTACAATATGTCTGCAAAAACCACATTGTATGATTGTGTGTAATATATAGCTGTGATAAGACTTCAGAGATAGAAATTCTTATCTTCCTTTATTTGATCAGCACAGCCTAGATTGAGGTGAAAATTATGTGATAAGGGAAATACAGCATATTTGGCTCTGCGTTTTTCTTCATGGAGCAAAGACATCAAAAAGTTCCTTTGAGCACAGGGACTCATCACACAATCAGGCTCAGAGAAAGAAAAATGGGGTTAATAAAGTACTTAGGTGTTACTGTGTGAAACAGCAGATTTCTGCTCTTCAGCAAAAGGGGGGAAATCAAGAGTAAGACAGAAAGCAGATTGTTTACTTGCTCCAGAGTCTTCTCAGCCTTGAAGCTGATGGCAAGAGACCTCCTGTCTTCCACTAAACTTATCCATCTGAACAGCTCTCCAGACTGTACATTGCTCCACTGATGCTGTCTCTGCCCATCTGCTTTGCCTCCCTGGGACTTGCCCCTTAAGCAACGATTCCTTCAAGCTGCCATTCTCCATTCACACAGACGTGATGAAAACACACTCCTCCCCCACCAACCCCACACTGATCGAACCCTCTTAAAAACATTCATTACATTGCTAAATGGCTTGGGCACCCACTTTTTCTCTATGGAACAAATATTGCGACAACCCAATTTTTGTTTTAAAAAAGAGTTCTTTGTCCCATTAAATGTGTGTGTGTGTGTGTGTGTCCCCACATCTAGCTTCAGTCCAACTTGTCCAAGACTCTCTGGCAAAGGCAGGACATAGCCTAGGCTTACCAACCTCCAGGTGGAGCCTGGAGTTATCCCAAAATCACAACTTATCTCCAGGCTCCAAAGATGGCAGCTTCAAAGGGTGGATTATATGTCATGCTATCCCAAAGGAGTTCCATCCACTCCCCAAATATTGCCTTATCCAGGGTCCACACCCAAATTCAGGGTCTACCCCCAAATTCCTAACCTAGAGTTTACAACCCCACTTCTATTATATTTTCTAACCAGCATAACATAAAGAACATCTAAACAACCTGTAGGCTCCTTCAGATGTCCAGACCACTTGCAAGTTTTGAGGCCCCTAGCCATAATAAAGATTTTAAAATGACATATGAAAACAAAATAAGACACCAAAAAGTGAGACAATGTGAATACTGTTTGTCTAAACTTGAAGCCCCCTTTGAACATAAGGATCAGGCCATATCGTCCTTTGTTCACCCATCCCCCCAATTCTCCCTGACAAATTTTGCAGATCTTACGTGACAATGATCAATCATACAGAAATAAAAGTATCATTTGCTGCATGAAGTAGCCTCTACCCATCATAGTGTAGGACTCTTGCACACATCACAAAAAACATCAAAAATCATACTGAGAAAAGTGCTCTTCAGTAGGCTGGTCGCAGGACCTTAAGGGCTTTAAAGATCAAAACTGTATCCTGTGTTGGGACTGGAAGAACGTTTGTGATAAAGCAGGTTCAAGTGTTAGACTAGGATCTGGGAGACTCGGGGTCACATCTCCACTCATTAATGTAGCTTGCTTGGTGATCTTGGGTTTGTCACAGTCTCTCTCTGAGCTTAACCTACCTCACAGGGTGGTGGTGAGGAGAAAATAGAGAAGAGAAAACAATGTATGCTGCCTTGAACTGTGTAGAAAAAAGGCAGGACAAAAGAAAAGTATGAGATACCATATTTACGGTAAAAGATGATGAATCTGACAGTAAGACAAGCCCCTTAAAATGATACTTGCACACAAAAAATCTATTATTAGACATAACCGTAACTTGTATGTAAATGTAAGATGGTCCCTCTGTTTTTTTAATGGCATTCCTGTGAGAAAACCTTGTCTTACATTTGAGTAAATACTGTAGTTAGCCAACTGTCAACCACTGAAATTCATGTCACATTGATATTAAATGATTCCAGGGAAATGTCCCCATAAGAAAATGGGGCAAAATATTCCACAGTGGCTGAAGCCACTAGAAACTCTTCAGTGGCAGCCACACATAGAATGCGTGAGAAAGGGGCACATAGATTTTATGGTACTTTTAATACTGACTGTGTAGTAGAATCTATTTTGACCCAGTTATAGACATGAGAGTTGGCTGTGTCATGTACTTGCTCATCCAAATGATGAGCCCCTTTCTCACATTCCCTTGTTTTAAAAAGGGTTTCCTTTGATGTGCCTTGTGAGTTTGCCCACCAGCAGGGTAAACATACAGTATATAATATCTGATTTGGGATAACCAGATTTGGTTGAGGTATAGCTCCTGACTGAATGTCTTGCTGTACAGACATAAGCCACCCTATTATTTTCTTGCTGGTTTATCAAGGAAGTTGTCCTTCACTGTGCATGAAATATTAGGAAATCAGTTTTCTGGAGCTTGGCATTTTGATTAAGAAATCAGCACAAGACTACAGGATTTCTCCTTATTGGTTAAAACTCTTAAACCAATCAGTAACTGAGGCAATCTCCAGGACTGACTGATTCCTCTAGGACTGACTGATTCCTCTCTGAGCCTGGTTTTAGCTTTCCCTCTAAAATGGGAGTTAGCTGGTGTGGTCTTCCACCAGTCCATTTGATTGACCATCCCTTAAACTATCTAGTAAAGGAAATTGGTCAAGAAGCTAGAAGATGAGCCTCCAGTACTATGAAATGGTGACTGAAAATTCACTAGTACTCACTTATCTACTGTTAGTCCAGCATAAATGCATGAACTAGTGTCTCCACTAGCACCTTATACATGCAGCTTTAAGACTGCATGATTTCATTGGTTCACATAGTCCACAATCGTAAGAACATTTTCATGACTGTAAGCATGGAATAGAAAAGGACTTACTTCTGCATAGACTTGGTTAGGATTGCTCTCATACTTACTCAGCTGTGCTGGAAGAGTGGGAATGCATGTCTCTGTCCACCACAAATATGAAGTATGATATGCAGGCTCTGCACATATTGCTGTATCCAGCTCTCAGAAATATACTAATGCAAGTATGCCCCCAAATGATTTCCTTCCAGAGGAAAGAGGATTGTCAGTATGCTACAAACAACGTCAATAGCTGGGTGCATGTAGTGGCCCCTGAAAAAGGACCACTGGGAGCAAATTATGGTATGAGCCACACAATTAGGGCCTCCATGTGATTCCCCCTAGGTTGTGAACCTGTGAGAGATCCTGAGGGTATCAGCAAGTGTATAAACCAGGCCTATGACTGATGTTGAGCCACTGTCTTCTTTTTCTCTCCTGCTGAATGTTATGTGAAGGAATCTTTGTTTTGCCTTTTCAGTTCATAAAACTGCTTAGTCAGTACCAGTAATATACATGCAGCCTTTCTTCCCAATGTGATAGCTTTTTTATTTGTAAGGATTTATTTAGAAGAAGAAGAAGAAGAGTTTGGATTTATACCCCGCCCTTCACTGCCCAAAGGCGTCTCAGAGCGGCTTACAAACTCCTTTCCCTTCTCCTCCCCACAACAGACACCCTGTGAGGTAGGTGGGACTGAGAGAACTTCTGAAAGAAACTGTCCTTGAGAGAACAGCTATGCCAGAGCTTGTGACTGACCCAAGGTCACATCAGCAGGTGCAAGTGGAGGAGTGGGGAATCAAACCCGGTTCTCCCAGATAAGAGTCCGCGCACTTAACCACTACACCAAGCTGGCTCCTTACATTATTTATAGTCTGCCTTTCTCACTGGGACTCAAGGCAGATTACACGGACTGAGTCAATACAATCAAGAAGATGGGACACTCAGTAAAGAAATACGATTTGGGTTGTAGAACCAACCAGAAGTATAAAAATAGAACTGAGGGACAGCATAAATATGACACATTAAATTATGCAAAATTACACAATAGAATCCAAACCCACACCAAAATATACAGTTTCCTTTGATGTGCCTTGTGTGACACAGACCACAGTCCCCAATAATTTACCCAAGTAACTTTCTGAAGCCTTTGGTGCAGTGCTACCCTAGTGCCTGCATGGAAAAGCCCTTTTGAATAATTCAGGTTTGCATGATTTGGTGAAAGCCAGGAGAGTTGGGACCTCCTCAAGAAGGCCATTCTACAAGGTGCGGGCCACAACAGAGAAGGCACAGTTGTTGATTTTGCCCATTCGCAGGTTGGCACCTGCAGAAGGCCCTGCTTGGATGAGCAACGTTGTTATGGTGGAGCAAAGGGGGAGAGATGGTCTTGCAGAGGATCCATTACCATGAAGGGCTTTGCGTGTGATAGCCAATACTTTAAATTGAGCCCAGTAACTGATGGGCAGCTGTATAATGGGAGTAATATGCTTGCTCTATTTAGTTCCCGATAATCAGCGAGTTGTAGCATTCTGCACCAACTGTAGTTTCTGAACTGATTTTAAGGTGAGACAAATGTATAGCACATTACAATAGTCTAGTCCATGGCATGGATCCAGGTGGCCAGATCAGCCTTCTCAAGGTAAGGGACCATTTTCCAAGCTAGACTGAATTGGGGGGAAAAAACCTTTTTGAAACTGCATTAACTTGTTTCTCCAGCAATAATGCTGGGCTCAGTACAACCCTGAGGCTCTTAACTGAGTTGGCAAGGGTCAGCTTAACCCCACTGAAAGGGGGGGACCACAATGTCCTTCAAGACCTCCACTTTCCCAGCAGGCATTACTTCTGTCGTTCCAGGATTTAGTTTCAGTTTGTAGCCATTTAAACATAGCAGCCATCTGCAGTTTAGGGCCTCCACAATGTAACCAGGATTCTTGGCTAAGGATATATATAGTTGAGTATAATCTGCACGTGCTACTGGACTCAGATCTAATTAGTCTCTAACAGCAATTATTTGAGTCCAGCCTGTAGGGAATGATTTGAACTTCAGCCTCAGATCCACTGTGTCAAAGGCTGCAGAGCTATCTCCATTCCATAGCTTGGTCTGAAACCAGAATGAAAAGGGTCTAAAGTCATCTGTTATAGTCAGCCTCTAAATCAGACCAATTGGGATGGCTGTGAACTAGATGACACAATAATAGAAGGGAAGTAATATTTCTTAGCCGCCTTCGCCTGTGCTTTGTAGGTCTTACAGTGAGCTCTATAACATGATCTGTCAGATTCAGTACAAGTTCTCTGCCAGCACCATTCTAGATGTCTCCCAGCCCTCTTCTGATCACCCAGAGGGCTGGGATTTGTCCTAAGGGTTGGAGAGGTAATTGAAGGGCGACCTTGTTGAAAGCTTCATGGAGCTTCACATTCCATGCTTCTGTTGCAACCTCAACAGAGCACATGTTTGGAGTCCTAGCATTCTAGAATCTACTAGGATTCATGAGTCCCCATGGGCAGACCATTTTAAGCAGGCTTCCTCTTCTGCTGGCTGTTGGAGTCATGTTGACTTTGTTTTTTGGTAGGTAGTGGTCAAACTCATGTTTCATGGCGAGTCGCCAACCTTTGAAATCAAACCTTCCATAAAAGATTCAGTTGAAAAGATTAGGTCCAAAGTGTAGCTTCTTTCATGTGCTGGGCCAGTCACAATGTGGGAGGGACCCAAGGCAGACAAGCTATAAAATCCTGGGCTGGCCCCAGTGAGGTATCGTCAGCATGAATATTGAAGTCCCTTGGAACAATGAGTCTACATGTCTCCAGCACTACATCTGACACCATGTCTGCCAATTCAGGCAAGGTGCCCACTGGAGAATAAGGTGGCTGGTAAATTTAATGAGGGGCTACTCATTTAATCTGCAGATGACACCAAACTGGGAGGAGAAGCGAACACCTTGGAAGATATAGAATTCAACAACATCTGAACACACTGGAAAAGTGGGTGGATGTGAACAAGATTCAATTCAACAAAGATAACTGCAGAGTTCTACATCTGGGTAACAAAATTGAGAAGCACTGATACTGAATGGGGGAGACACTTCTGGATAGCCATGTGCATGAACAAGACCTAGGGTACTGTAAACTAAATACAAGTAGTCAGTGTGATGCAGCAGCAAAAAAGGCGAAGGCAGTCTTAGGATGTATCAACAACAGCATAACATCCAAATTGTAAGATGTCATAGTCCTGCTGTACACTGCATTGGTCAGGATGCACCTGGAGTACTGTGTGCAGTTCTGGAGGCCTCACTTCAAAAAGGATGTGGACAGAATGGAGCAGGTGCAGAGGAGAGCGACGAGGATAATGCGGGCCTGGAGATGAAGCCCTATCAGGAAAGGCTGAAGGACTTGGGAATGTTCAGTCTGGAGAAGGAGGTTGAGGGGGACATGATTGCTCTCTTTAAGTATTTCAAATGCTGTCACTTAGAGGAGGGCAGGGAGTTCTTCCCGTTGGTAGCAAAGCAAAGCAACTTGCAATAATGGGTTTAAATCATGGGCAGAAAGGACCAGCTGGATATTAGGAATTTTTTAAAGAGTAGTTCAACAGTGGAATTGGCTGCCTAGGAAGGTGGTGAGCTCCACCCACTGGCAGTCCTCAAGCAGCAACTGGATGAACATTTGTCAGGGATGCTTTAGGTTGATCTTGCTTTGAACAGGGGGCTAGACTAGATGTCCTGTACAGCCCCTTCCAGTTCTACAAGATTAATGCCTAATCTATCCTTAGTCCCTAATGTGAGCAGCGTACAGCCAATGTAGAAGTTGAAGTACTCATGGAGGATAAGAGCCATGCATCCTCCCTGGCCAACTGTGCATGGTTGATGGAGGGCTGCATAAACAGATGGTGTTAGCTGGGAGACACATATAATTTTCTTCCAGCCATGCTTCTGTAACACAAACCAGATCAATTTCTCTTTCCTGCAATATCTCATGCAGTTGTGCAGTTTTGTTCCCTACTGATATGGTACTATATAGTGTTAGTACACAGGTGGAGTAAATAGAGTCCCTTGCCTCATCACCACTTGGGAGGGCACACAGGTTAGACAGGCAGCAAGCTTCATTCCCACACACTGTCCTTCTTTGATACATCCCACCCCATATCTACCAGCTCCCAAATGCACTGAAATATTTAATGAAAGAGACCATTTAAAATGTTGTCCCATGCCTGCAGTGCAGTTTGAAGCCATTGAGTCTCTGTTACCGTGTCAAGATTCTGTCTCTCATTCTGTTTGTATGTATAGACTGTGCCACTGAGAATTTTTACTTATTTGGTCATGTTCTTAAAAGAAGTCAAGGGTAGTCAGTCAGGGTGAACAGCCTTCTGGTCTCCAGATCCCTAGCATGTCGTTTTGGTGGTCAAACGGTAATTCCTCTATCACCAGCAAAAAAACTGGGCTGGTGCAAAAACAAACCATCAGATCCAACCTTAATTGATTTTATGTTTTACCAGGGCTATTTTTGGGCAGGAATGCACAGGAATGGAGTTCTGGCTGGCTCCCGTGTTTGCCACACCCAGCAGGAACTCATTAGCATAATAGGCCACACCCAACAGCAGGAACTCATTAGGATTGGCTACATTAGGGCTGTGTGGCCTAACATGCGAAGGAATTCCTGCTACAAAAAAAGCCCTGGGTTTTGACAACAAACAAGGTAAACAGAATAAAAAGCAAAAGGTGGGTGTGGCTGGATGACCACACTTCTGGTAACACGAGGGTGGGGCCTAATATGCTAATGAGATGCGCTGTCAGGGTGTGATCTAATATGCTAATGGATTTCTGCTGCTGGGTGTGGCCTATTATGCTAATGAGTTCTTGCTGGGCTTTTTCTACACCGAAAACTTCAGTGCAGATAAAGGAAATATAACAATGGGTTGGATTCAGACTGGATTTTCCAATGGCAGAATGGACTCCCCCCCTACCACCACTGCAGCTCACTGACCTCCACAAAATGTTGCTCCTGGTGGACAGGAGACCCAGAGAATGACATGAGGGATGTCTAAAATGGGTAAGGGAAAATCAGTGCAAATTGTCAATCTATTCTGGATCTAGTCCAATACTTAACTAAAAGCTTTTCTGTTTCTTGCCCATCTAGGGCAGGATTGTCCAGTCCTGGATTTGAACAGTTGGTTTTGGCCCAGCACTCCTGCAGGTTATTAGCAGGCAAACAAAGTGAAGATGTTTCCTTCCTATCCTGCCTCCACTGAGGCCTTCTGGATTAGCCTCTTAAAGAAGCGTTCCACAACAGTTGAATGCAACCTTGTGTGAGATAAGTTAGGCTAAAACAGAATGATTGCCCCAAGGTCACCCAGCAAGCGTCATGCAGAGTGAATCTGGGCCTTTCCACTGTGGAACTCTAACCAGTACATTACACTGGCTGTTTCTCATTTCCTCAGTTCCAGAGAAATCAGGGCTGCACTCTGTCCAGGGATGTTGAAAGATCTGTGTGCCCTACGAAAAATGCAAGAGTTCAGGTCATTAGCTCCCAAGGAGCCCAGCATCACCTGATCTGAGAGAATCCAGCTGGTGTAGAACCTACTAAAAGCTTCCTGGAAACCTGCACACTCAGGTGAAGATGGAAGAAATGCCATAATACCTGAAGAGGCAACCAATGGCCCAAGATGATGTGTGCTGTTTTGAGCTTTATGGTTTTCTTTCCATCTCTGCAATTGCAAAGTGCCTTAGGTATCTTAACAGAAAGACAGCATAGAAATGCCTAATGAACACACACAGATAAATAACTCACCGGGCTAGTCCTCAGGGTTATAGACCATAGACCGCTGAACCCTGAAGAAAAGAGTTAATTACAGTGCAATCCTATGCAGGATTACTCTAAAACCACTGAAGGAAATGAGTTTAGACTAGAATAACTCTATATAGGGTGGTACAGTTAGTTTAGGGGTTTGCTGAGTTTTGTCTTGCCAAATTTGCACAGTCCACCAGTGTGTTTTACAAATCAAGAGTATAGACTAAAGAAATCAGGCATAACTGATCTGTGTTAAGGGATTCTGAACATGGCCTGTTGCTAAAGAAGTATAAAAAAGTGTTTTTGCAGGATCAGACAACTTTCAGCATTTTTTGCAAGAATTCCAGCAACCAAGTGGTCCAGCAGACTTACTGAAAAATCCTAAGCAGAGTTATATACTTCTAAGGCCATTGACATTAAAAGGCTTAGACTGCTGTAAATCTGTTTAGGATTGCACTGTCAGCTGTTCTTGTACCCCTTCTGATATGGGGATTATAACCTAGTTCTCACCTACAGCAGATGAGGATGTAAACTGTATTACCTGCATACTCCTTTGCCTTCAGGATTTATGTACTTCATTTATAGTTCCCCCTTCTTGCTGAGACTGAAGATGGATTAAAACTAAAAACGCTGCAAGAACAAATATAAAATGTACATTCAACAGTGAGCAATGCACTAAGAACTGTATGCTATGTACACTGTGACAGTGTAATACACATGTATAATCTAACATTGCATATTTATTCTAAATAATATAACTTGGGTCAATGAAGCATAATGAAATACAGCTATCTTTCATTTGACATTGATCTTGCAGCCCACACTTGAGGGCTCCCCTCAAATTAAAAGTCAGAATCCATAATTACAATCCCTTTAACATAATAAGAGCTTTATTTTTATTGGACCAAAGGCCCATCTAATCTAGCATGGTTTTCCAACAGTGATCAGGCATATGATTCTGAGAAGCACAAAAGCAAGCATGAAGGCAACTGCCTTCCCCTGTTGTCTGTTGTCTATCTCCAGCATCTGGTATTCAAAGGTACACTGCCTCTGACCACAGAGGTTTCACTCATCATGCTAACAGCTGTTTGCTTAACTGATATGGGATTCTCTCTCTTGCCCTGCTCCTCCCCACCCCCCGGTACATCAATGGAAGATTGTCACCGACTGGATGCAAACTAGACTGCCTACTACATTTCCAAACTATGCATGCACGCATATTGCCATTAACTGCAGTATAACGTCGGAACAAAGAATCTGTTGAAGAGACTCCGATTTTTTTTTTAAGACTGGACGTGCAAACGGAATGCAGAAGAGTTCAGTGCTAAAGGCTGACGCTGCTACTGCTGTCCTGTAACGCGCTCGCTACATTCGAACATCACCTCCCTACAAGAAGGTTTTTCTTTTCTGTTGTGTTTGTGTGTACCGCTCCTGAACACGAAAGCTTATTCAGGCTGCAGTATCGACGCAGCCGAGCCGAGGCAAGCCTGGGCACAACTTCGCTTTGATCAACGCGCAGGTGCGGATTCTGCTTAGCGGAAGTTGTGGCGCTTGATTCCTGTCCTCTCCGTTTTGGGAGACGGGAACTGCATCCGGGTTGCGGCTTCGCCTATTGTCTGGGTTACGGGGCTTGCTTGGGGACGCTGAAGGCGCTCTTTTCAGCCTTCGCTGAGATTGCTGACTGAAGGGGAGCGAAGCGCCCTACCGGGCTCAGGCTGCCATCTATGTGCCCGGGAGCGGCTGCTTGGCGCCAGCGAGTAAGTCCAGCAGCGCCTCCCCTTTTCCCTCGCCCCGAAGCGTTCGCGAATGCCCCACCGAATGTTCCTTCTGACTGGCTCCTTCACACGGCCAGCAGCGGGAAGCTGCCCGGGCCCACTGATACCCTTCTCGGCCTCCCTCATCCACCTTCCTCCGTGTGTGTCGCTTTCGCTTCCCATTCTCTCACCCGGCCCCTTTATGCTTTTGTCAAAGAGAGTTTTGTGCCGGGGAAGGGAGATCTTTTTAAAGCATTATTGCCGCCCCCCCGTTTTTGAGCCACACAAGGGAGCACAGCTCCTCCTTTTCCTTCGGTTAATCTGTATATGAATGTGGGAGTTAAACCAGATTTTGCGTGTGAACGGTTCTGACTGAAGTCTCCCCTCCCACCCCTTCTCGTCTCCCAGTTCCGTTCCAGTTGGGTCAGAGAGGACAAAAAAAATCTATTTCTTTTTTTTCCCCCCGCAGTGGATCGGAGCTCGAAGAGGAGGCAGGTGAAGCCTTTGGCAGCTTCTCTGCTAGAAGCTTTAGATTATGACAGTTCAGATGACAGTGACTTTAAGGTTGGAGATGCTTCAGGTAAATGCTTCCTCTTCTTGTGCATCAAAATACTCCCCCCCCTGGTTTTTTTAATTACTTAAATGTTATTATTTTTTTAATTAAGGTTTTTTTTTTCCAGTATATTGAAGTGACAAGAGCCCAGGGGTCTAAATGGAACAAATATTTTGGAAATTAAATTTCAAAGTCAATCCAGTTTAGCCACTGAGGAGAGACGGGGAATAATTAGATAGGTAGGAACTTGCAGAACAACTTGAGGGGTGGCAAGTTGTTAGATATGTAGTCAGCTAAAAATATCGCTTGATAAACCTCCATATTCTGGGTCTCCATATTACTACATTCTTTAATATACTCTTCTCCCAACATCCAACAAGAAGTTCTTGTGTCTGTCTTCCCAGCCACCTCACTAAATATAATCTTTTTGACCCGTTTTTATGCCCCCCTACCATTCTCTGAAAGCTGTTGGTCTCTAAGGTCATTCATTCATTGTTATGTTAGTCAGGTCTCTAACACCAAGATTAGTCTTGCTCATTTTCCCTCTCTGTCCTAGCTCACCAGCTCTAGGATTCCCATTGTTTCCAATTAATTTTCTGGTCCTGTATCACTCCTTCAACCCCAGTCTTCTTTTCCATCTACTAATGTTTTATTAAAGCATCAAAGCAATCATGCCATTGGTACAAAGGCAGCTAAAGGGTAAGGCAGTCTCCAGTGATGCACCTCTGAGACTAGTAGCGCTGCATGGGGTCATTTCATGGGGCCTGTGGCTCTTCAGCTGTGCAACCATAAAATCTAGTTCAGTTGTTCTGAGCGTATGGAGTTCTTGCAATTAGGAAGTACCTTTCATGTAAGAAGTACTTTACGTATCTGGATAATGTTCTGTCTTGCAATAGGTTATATGATTAATTTTACGTACTTCTGCTGGCACTGTCTTAAAATTTTGCACTACATAAGGGCAACTTTGGATGTGTCAAGTGACAGTCTGCTCTTTTTTTTGTACAAGTGGTGTACTCCATTAAGCATCTGTATTGTCACCACAAACATGTGCTATTAGTCAAATCCAGTAGCAAACTTGTAAAACAGTGTTGGAATACAGCACTTTTGAAAATTAAGATATATTGCATTTCACATGTCTTTTTATGTGTGGTGTGCAGCAGTATACATTTTTGTTTTAGAAAAATACCTGTGGACATGCTAAATGTATACCCAAAGCTATCCTAAGGTAAGCATCTCTATAAATGTTCGATTTGAACATGCAATTTGATGTACAGTTGTGTATATGGATTACATACTTGAGTTAACTTTAGTGAGACTTAATTTTTTCTTGCGTTTTTTTAATATGATAAGTGTGAACTGGTTTAACACTTTGTAGACCTAAGTTGTGATAAATACTATCAGTAGGTTTTGCTTATAGAATTAAACCACATAATGTATCATCTTTAAAATGAATCTTTTTACTGGTAGGAAAAATGTAAATATAATACAAAGTATATAAAATATTTTCTAACATAAAAGTAGAGTTAAACGTAAATACTTTGTATCTGTGTACATGAGTCCTGATTATCATAAAGAAATGACCATCTTCATTGATTGCCTTTTACTGAAGACCATTCTGTCAATATGTGTAACCAACAATGAAACTTTCTCAGGAAAAATACCTTTCAAGTGCATTGAGCAAATTAGATTCAAATTATTGTTTGAAGTCAATGACTTGTAATTTTCAATCACGTTAAAACAAGTCAGTTTTAAGTGGATCTTGAAAAGTTATACCTAGTGGAAGTTTGTTGGAAATAATGTTCCAAAATAAGCTTAAGAAGAACATACTGTCAAGTCACAACTGACTCCAGCAACCCCTTGTTCTATTGGAGGAGTAGGTGATTTGGCTAAGTCATTGCTGATGCCTGGTCAGGGCTGTAGCTAACTGGGGGGACCTCACGGGGTGATACCCCTGCCAAATTCGCCCTGTCTCCTCCTTGCCCCCCACCACCTTCCCTCCTGATTCCCTCTCTCCCCTCCTCGTCCCTCCCGGGAACCTGGGCTTGTCAAGGCTCGCCTTGCCCATCCACTGGAGAGTGAAGGCAGGAAGGGCAACAGGCTTCACCTCACCCACCTGCTGGAGGGAGAAGGTTCTGCAGAGAAGGTGGGCAGGCTTGGCAGCGGGGCTCTCCTTCTTCTCCTGCAGTCTCATGGAGCCTGAGAAGGTCCTGTAGTGCAGAAAAGGCAGGCGAACAGGCAGAATGGCCCATCCTGGCACCTCATTGTGCCCGTGCCAGGGCAGCAGGGGAGGAGCTCCCTGTCAGGTGACCCAGTATCATATGGGCCATTCTGCCTGCCTGCCTCCTCTGTGCCAGAGGCCGAGCGGGAAGAGACCTCATACGCTGCCCTGCCTGCCTGCCTCCTCCATGCCAGGACAGTGAGAGAGAAGGAGAGGCCTCTTTTGGTGGGTGGGCGAGGAGAGGGTTAGTTCTGGGTGACATCAGAAGTGACGTCACCACATTGGGAGCATGAGGGTACGTGTCCCCACTGAAAAGTGATTAGCTAAGGGGCTGTGCCTGGTCCTTTAGGCTTCTGTGGTCCTATATACAACTGCTTAAAGGTGACCACTGCTGGAAGCTTAGAGTGTTGTTCATATTTAGATAGTTGGCTTTATATAGTTTTAAAGTATCCAAGAACAGGGCCTTGGGTATATAGTAGTCAGGTGTGCTTTTTGGGGTTGCTGTACAGAAAACAAAATCTGTAATAAAGCTGGGCATTTGATCAAGCCAAAAAAAAAAAGATTTGATCAGTTGGCTTTCAAATATTGGTAAGTTGACTGTCAAACCCAAATCCATATTGGCATAAAGTTCACTGGTGCTACTGGGCCTGTCACAATCTATCTTCCAAGTTTCCAGTGCACTTGATCAGAATGCATTTTCACAAAATTATAGAAATTGTATTAGAGGAAAGATTCTTGTTATAAACTTGTTATTTAAGTGCTAGTCTCATATCTCTTTGAATAATTTTTGGTATTGCAAATAATTATTTAAACTTCTAAAATGGGGTGTCGAACTCATTTGTTATGAGGGCCGGATCTGACGTGAATGAGACATTGCTGGGCCAGGCCATGTGTGTCATAAAATGTAATGCCAGGTAGCAGAGATATAAGCATCGTAAAGGACACAGACAGACACAATTAAAGATTTTTTAAACTTTAAATAAAACATGCTTAAAACACTAGAACTCTTGCAATATTGTATTTATTTAACAGTCTCTGATAATTGACACCTCTTGCTCTGAATTATTGCATTAAAATGTCTGTGCTGTAGTAATCTTGAGTGTGCTGTTCAGGTGTGTATCTGTAAGCTGCAAACCTACTTTTGATTTATTGACATTCCTTACAGAAATCTCATGCTCAGTATTCTGAACCTAGGACTCAGGGGAAAACATGAAATGGCTGAGCATTGTGAGCTTTTGTACATAAATTGTTTCATGTGTTTGTCAAGAACATGAGAAGGTATCCTGATACAGACTGAAGGCCATGTGTTTGTCTACAAACTATAATCTTCCCCAGAGAAATAACTACAACTTCCTACAAAAGAAATGTGCTGGGTGAACTTGGTCTGGACACACACTCTCAGCCTAATCCATCTCAATGGCTTGTTGTTATTCCTCCTCTAAAATCATTCACATTGCTTTCTTACTGAGAAAGACTGGATTATGAGTGCATGGAAGGGAACCCAGTTGCACCCAGGAGAGCCCTGGAATAAGGAGCCCAACAAAACACACACAGCACAAGGAGCCCAACAGAATATATGCACACTGTAGCAAGGCACACAAAAGCTCATACCTTGAACAAAACTTTGTTGGTCTTAAAGGTGCCTGGTATTTCTCCTGTGTGATTGAGGCAGACCAGCAAAGCAAGCTCTCCTTCCCTCCCTCCCTTCTTTTAGGGAGGAGCCTCAGCCAGTGGAAGGAAAGAAAGGCTTCCCTTTGTCTCCTGTATAGGATTGAGGCAGCCTGACCAGGAAGTGAGCTCTAGCTGGTTACCTCCCTCCCCCTGGGAGGAGGAGGGGGAGGATCCTCAGTCAGTGCTTTACCAGACTCACTCAATCATACAGGAGAGGCTTGCCTATCTATCTCTCCTGTGCACTTGAGAGAGTCTGGTGAAGCAAGCTGTGACATAGCAGCAGCAGCAGAACTGGAAAAGGAAGCAGGAAACAGCCAGTTCCACTGTGGGCCTGATAGAAGCCCTCCAAGGGCCTGATCTGGCCCACAGGCCACCTGTTTGACACCCCTGTTCTAAAATAATAGTATTGCTTTTTTGTTATTATATGAAAACGACTTGTTTGATTCATTTTAACGGATATTCAAGTTTGCAAAAAAAATTATTGTAACAAAATATTTAAGTTCACTTAGCAATTTAATTCTCAAAAATTTGAATGCAAAATACTGAACCTCCTAATTTTGTCACTCATAATTTGTGCATAATTTTGTATCCAGTTTGACAACATGCCTTGATTTGTATATTTCTGAAATCTTTAAATGAGACTGGTTGCAATAAAAAGAGGTATTTGGGATTTGTTTCCGTAGGATTACTTGAGATTGGCCCCCCACCAGTTAAATTCTCAGGCTGATTCAGTCTCATCTCTCTTTTTTAAAAAAAACCCTCCCCAAATAATTTACATATGACTGCAGGAACCTTTACACACACAGCCCTCTTAAATACTGGAGAACATCAGTCTTGTTTGTTTACTCCATCACTTCATGTGCCCTATGTGAAAGATGAGTCTAGATCAAGATTTTACCATGGCTTCTCTGATTTGTCTTTGAACATGCTAACAAATTAAAGGTTAAATAGAGTGAAGGATTTTTTAAAATCCCAGAATGGCATAAACAAGCTATTTCTTAAGAATCCTGGGAGCTGATAGATGACTTTTTACTGCCTCCTCTGCAAGCCATGGAGTCACTTAGACAGTCTCTTCTTATATGTGCTATAGATACACATGCTGTCTAGCAAACCCAGCTCTCTCCTTTCAAGAATACTGCTGATAGAAGAGTGTGGGTGTTCATTGTAGAAATCTCTTATGTGACACAATGCATAAAGGAGAGATGGGTATGAAGAATGACTGGATGTTGTATTTTGTGTTTATAAAACGGGCAAATATAATATTTTAGCACTTAAATACATATGATATCAAAAGACTTTATGCCTGCTAATGCCGGTGTGTCTAGAATTGTGTGTGTAAATTATATAAATTATTTATAAACTGTATATAAATGTATAATTTAAAGATGAAAGTTATAGATAATTTAATATTATGAAATATGGTTTAATTACTTTTTCTTACACTAATATTATGGAAACTAGTGAATTAGTAATCGTTAAGATGATAGGTAACCTGTTTGAAAGTTGAATATTCTACTTCTATTAAAAATACAGCACTAACTTTCAAGAAGTATTATTGCCACCTGACACATGAGGGTTTTTCCCCAGCTATTGTGCTTAATATTTTTTTTAAAGTTTGATTTGCTGCCTCTAGGTATTTTGAAGTATAACTTTATTTAAATCTGGATGTTAATTGTAAGTCCCACCTGTCACTGTGGAAAGTGCTTCATTTAATTTTCAGTAAACTTATGGACAAAGATAGTTTAATTTATGGTTTCCTGATCTTCAGGTGGGGTAGACATTTTTAGTGTTGCTGTTTTTAAATCCAGTCAGATTTGATATATATGCAGCTGAACCACTTACTTTTCCAGTCCCTTCTTCAGATTTTTTTTTCCATTTGGCAATATACACATTACTTGGATACTTATGGGATTTTTTAGTTATTTATCTTACTGGACCAGAACATGGAAATGGTAAAGGGTCCCAAATATAGACTTGGTTTATTATCCATTTGTGATAGTGAAGAGGTATTAACATTGACTCCTCCTGTCTCCTGACAGACAGAAGCAGTGAGAGAGTAGCTTCCTCTATCGGCTGCAAAGCTCCACAATTGGGATACATGTACACGCTCCTGCTCTGAGTCCTTTGCGATGTATGTACGTGTACATGTGTGTACATGTATCCTGTATTGAGGAGTTTTGGAGCAGACAGAGGCAGAGCTACTCACTCACTGCTTCTGTCTGTTCCAGATCTCAGTGTAATATGAAAGCTCCCCTCCACCAAATTCTGGGCATGTACCAAAAGGGCTGATGACAGGTCTCTCATATTGTACCTGGCTTTAGAAGAGGCAAAAGTAGCATAAAAGTTTCTCATTTCTGCCTGCTTCTGTGCTTAGGGAAGCATCAGGACATAGACACGCACACACTGCTGGGATAAAGTGCTTTTGATTTTGTGTGTGTAAAGTGCTGGCTTATGGTGATCTCAGCAAGGGGCTTTCAAGGTGGACTTTAGAACAAGCAGATAGGGGTGTGCCAGAGGACATAGGAGAAAGGAAGGAGCATTGGATCATACGGTATAGAGGGTAGTAATAGAATCCAGAAGTTGCCTCTTAACTAGATACAGTTGTACATGATATGGATTTCAGAAAACTGGTGGCTACATCTAGTCCTTATTGTCACAGGCTAATTGTAAAAAAATTAGTGCCATGTTGTGTATCAAGTGAATATTTTCTAGGCTACTTGCCACCTTACAATTGTGTCATATAAACATGTTGTTCCTGTGTTGGGCTTTCATATGCAGTTGTTCTTTTTTCCCTCCCTTGTTTCGTAAGTAAGATGTTTAGATACTATACATTTCAAGAGTCCTTGGGGATTCATTCATGTGGAGAACATAATGTGTATGCATCTAAGCAAAGATGCATCTGTGGTCTCCTGAAAGTGGCTTTCATAATTGTAGTAGCACTGCTCAACTTTCTAGACTCATGAACATTTCTCTGTGGCCATACATATGGAGGTGCCAAGCCATATGTTGGGAAATTCTGAGAACAGCTAGAGTATATCATGTGGAGAAAGTTTTAGGTATCTGATTGAACCTAAGTTTCAAGGGCAGTAGAATATGAGTTCTAGTCCAAAGAAAACATTTTAAAATGGATGCTGAAACCAAACAATCATTTACATTGTTTGAAATTTTATACCGTTGGTGATCTTTAAGAAACTTGAAAAGTCAATTAAACTTTCACAATTTATTTTTATCCCACATTTTGATTCAAAAGTTTCCCCAAGTTACGCAACAAAAAATTTAAAATAGAGCTTACAGTTTTACACTTAAGCAACTTCATGTCATAGTTCTGCTTTTTTCTAACTATGTTAGTGGGAAGATGTTAGCATTTCCAAGAGAAAACTAGGTCAGGAGAGAAACTATGCATAGATTGTGATGCTGACCATTGTGTGTTTTGGAGATGCTGTACTGTCTTAGTTTGTGAGTGGGATGCTATGTAGAATGGAACTGGGCAGTGTATGCTGATGAGAAACTGTAGAATAACAGTGTATACCATGGGACTGTTGGAGAGTTTCAGGAAAACATAATGTTTACCTATGCTTATTTATTTGGTAAAATTAGCTAATGAAAATAAGTGTGTAGAGTCTATCATAAGCCAAACATTTGATTGTTAAGACTGGTGGACAGTAGTAACTTGTATTGATACTTTTATGTTTTTAAAGTGCTTGTAGTTTAAATCTTAATTTTAATTATAGCTGTAAAAACTTTGGTGTAGTACAATCAAAGATAATCTAAAAATTATATGATGTAATGTTGTCCTTAATTATGTTACTTGGCAACGATTTCATTTTGTTTCCTTAAGATATATTTAATATCATAATGGCAAGTCTAAAAAATGGTTTTGTATCTCAGGGCATACATACCGAATGCTTATTGCTTAAGCCTATGCAAGGCTGTGAAAATGTTTTGTTTATTATCAATACGATCAAAATTGAACCACCTGAATAACATTGCTGTCTGTTATATTAAAATGTAACTTGTTCTGAAATGCTCTGTGGCCAAAACATTGTAAGTTAATTTGATTATTGACTTGTTGGAATCAGTTACTCAGTTTAATATAGCATACTTCAGTGGGGACTGGGCTGTTTGTCTAAAATATGACTTCTTATTCATATTATGAAGTGTGATAGTGACAAAACTTCACATTATTCTACCAAATCAAACATTCTTCATCAGTAGGTTCACAACATTAAAACAGCAATGTCAAGTGAAAAAATTGGGCCAGTGAAAAATAGGCTAAGTTGCCATTAAGGGAAGAATATTTAGTTTGTCTAAATTGGTAGCCTCAAGCCTTTAAAATTCTTTTTTTTTTTTTTTTGGTCATTTTGTTTTGGAACACCTTTTTTAAATTTTCATATGCTCAACAGATTCTGAAGGCAGTGGACATGGCAGTGAAGATGGATCAAAGGATAGCGGAGAAGGATCCTGTAGTGAATCAGAGGAAAATGTCTTGGAGGAAGACCTGACAGAAGGAGGAAAGCTAGAGGAAGAACAGCCTAAAAGCTCAGGTGGAGAAGAGCTGCCAATAACAGAGAAAGAAGCGATTAAAACTGAAAAAAAAGACGATGATGAGGATGGTGAAGGAGAAGAGAAACCGAGAAAGAGAAAAGAGAAAGAGAGAGAAAGACCTGCTGAAACAGATACTGGCATTGATGAGCAAACAAATGAACCAAAAAAGTGGAACTTGCGAAGAAATCGCCCTCTGTTAGATTTTGTATCCATGGAAGAGCTAAATGACATAGATGATTATGACAGTGAGGACGACAATGACTGGCGACCAACTGCTGGAAAGAAGAGGGGGAAAAACACACTGCGGAAAGAGGGAAGTGATGGAGATAACGAGGATGATGAAGATGATGGGAGTGGAAGCGATGAGGATGACAATGAAGAGGAAGGCAATGATGAGGATGAGGAGGATGATAACAGCAGTGCTGCTAGTGATGGTGGATCCAAGAAGAAAAAAGCGAAGGCTCTTAGCAGGAATAGTGCTGATGATGAGGAGCTGACAAATGATAGCCTGGCCCTTTCACAAAGCAAGAGCAATGAGGTAGAACAGCCAACTTTCTATAATACCTCTGATGAAAAATGGAAAATACTCTGCAGTGTGATTGTTTTGAAATTACTCCCTAAAGCTAGGCATAGTTACTGGACAGTGATCGCATTAATGAGCTGCAGAGTTATGCGAAATTCTCATTAAGATACATTTGCATCAGCCTTTTGTCTGAATCCAGCACCCATTGAAGACAATGGGACTCTCCTGTTGCCTTCAGTGTATCTTGGATTTGGATGTTAGACTTCACTGCAAGCCTTTACAAGCAGTTAGCTTTTCTTTCATACACCATGCTGAACATGAAGCAGCTATACCATTAGGATGGGTTGCAGTAAATGCAAAACAAAACAAAAGCCAGTGAAAGGTAAGGTAGCATGGCTGTGTAGGCTAACCATCTGACTGGTGCTAAAAACAGTACATTTTTATTGTTATAGAAGCTGTTAAATACAACAAAATTTAGTCAGAACATACGGATTTTTGTAAAAACATGGTAGTTTTTGTGCTTTTTAAATTTATTAGTAACAGCAAAATTAAAGAAAGATGAAATGTGGATTCTCCTTATTTGTACAGTTTCAAACTGAGTACTAAAGGTTGTATGCTGCAACAAAGTATGTTTGTATTAAATGGCTAGGTTTTTTGTGTGGAATATTTGTGCCGTGGAGCTTCTGAGTTATGTATACCAAGTTTTTTATTTTAGAATTTAAAGCTACATTGGTAAAAGCTGGGATATTTCTTACATTGTTACTATAGTTTAATGAGGACTTATAAAATTATATGTTTACTTAAAGTGAGAGTGGACCCACAGCCTAAACTTTTTGGACTTATTTGAAATTTTTAATTTTTCATCTAACATGCATCACTGTTTAAAATTCTCTAGTAGTGTTTAAAAACTCATTTTGATAACCTCATGAACCAATCCTTAACTTGCTGTGTAGTGGTTTGGTGTAGTGGTTCGGAGCGTGGACTGTAATCTGGGAGAACTGGTTTTGATTCCACACTTCTCCACATACAGCTGCTGGTGTGACCTCAGGTCAGTCACAAGTTCTTTCAGAGCAGTTCTCTCATGAGCGGTTCTCAAAAGAGTTCTCTCAGCCCCACAACACATGATGTCTGTTGTGAGGAGGGGAAAGGAAGGGAGATTGTAAGCCATTCTGAGACTACTTTGGGTAGTGAAGGGCGGAGTATAAATCCAATCTCCTCTTTTCTTCTTCTTCTTAATAAACACATTTGTGGATTTGAGCTTGAGTATTTCCTGTTAAGACACCAGGGCAGGCATTTAGGATCATGGTGCCATTAGGGAGAGTTTGAGATATGGTGATCAGAGACATGACAGAGACACAAAGAAGGCTGAGATGCATAGTGCCCTTCTTGGAGTCAGCAGGATCTGCCTTCAGATGTTCGTTGAGGACAGTAGTGAGATGCTTTCATTGATGCAGGTTCACACAGTGCATTTCTAGTCTGTTTTAAGGTCTGACTGTTCATAATGTGAAAGATCTCAGTCTATTAGAGTAGAATCCCTTGATCTTCTATATCAGTATAATTTTTATAATTTTTTTGGCCTTCAGGCATACATCCTAATTAGATATCTCACATTTTACCCCCGAAGTTTGGAACAAGTCCAAAGAAGTTGTGCAAGCATGTGAGCAATGCTGAACATGTTTTTGAAGTATTTATTGTGGCATGTCTTGCTAAGCTCACAAACCAGCTTTAAAAACCAAACAGGAGCCTATATGTAAGTGGGAGTTGCTGCAATGAAAACTTTAATGGCAGCTGTGGCTGGGCATGAGAACGTTGAACATTTGCATAGATTCTTTACACTGCAAATTACATTTCTGCTGGAAGGAATGAGGAAAATAAACACCAGGTAGATGAACCGTACTGAATTCAATACAGTGCCAAACTATTTTCATTCCACTAATGGCAATCAGTGCTGAATCTTAAAAAATCAGTTTTTAGGAGATCTGTGAGAGGTACAGCCAGCTTATCAAGTTCTCCTAATTCTCCTAATTCTTCATCAACCAGCACAGATCATCTTCCTTTCTTCCAGAATAGAACACTTCAATTGCTTCATATTTTTCTTCCATACTGCAATTCCCATAGCTCTTTAATTATTAAAACTTGGAGAATTTGTTTTGGTTAAACCAGTCTTTGAAACTGAAACTTGGCCTGTATGGTTCAATCTTTTCAATATGATTTATGGTTTGTTTGTTTTTTAAAAAAGTCCATGAGTTTGCTGGATGTGTCTTGTACTCACATCTGGGGGGGGGGCAACAGTGGGAGGGCTTCTAGTGTCCTGGCCCCACTGCTGGACCTCCTGATGGCACCTGGTATTTTTGGCCTCTGTGTGACAGAGTATTGGACTAGATGGGCCATTGGCCTGATCCAACATTGGCTTCTCTTATGTTCTTATCTGACCATTTCCATGTTAAAGAGGAGTGTATGTTACCACTTTAATGCCCACTTTCTTACATGTGTGTGGAGAATGCAAAATGATATGTATTTCCCCTTGGTCATCAGAGACCAAAATATAGCATTGTTTCTGAGGGGTGGGGCGTGTTCTGGAATGTATCAAGAGTTGGATATGTCTTGTCTTGATAACAAACTCTTCACCATGTTTCCCTTGCTGCATTTTTCTGTTAATTCATAAGTGAAACCATGAAGTTAGGTAAAAAATTTTTTACCTAACTGTACACAGTGCTGCTGAGCTATGTAGTTTTTGAATGATTACTTGCCTACCATTTTATCTAGTTTTATTTAAGTATTTTGATGAATAGAAGATTAAGAACACTTGACTTTTTCTGATAAATATGTTTTTATGTAGTCATGATCAACTTGTCCCAGTGATTTCAGTGGAACTTGGGTATAATTAACATTTATGGGATGAGTATGCTCTCTTGTTTATATCTTCATAGATAACTATTTGTAATATTTTCAGTACATCATATATTGAAGGCTTCCATTGTATTTTGCTACTGTTGTGAAACCTAAGTACATTAGTAGTTAGGCTTGAAATGCCTTCTTTATTTATCACAGTTAGTGAAGAACACAAAGCCTGAGACATTTATACAGGCTAAAAATACTCAGATATATTTTAACAGATGAATTCCTGAATGTTTTAGTGTAGATTAATATCTCGTAAATTGTGTTGACTCATTTCAATTACTTTCTGTATTTTCTTTGACACATCTTCATTATCTTAACTTAAAAACTTTAAAAGAATCTACTTCAAGTGATAAAGGAATATATGCTCAATGCAGAAATTGGAAGAAACCAACCCTGTTACCCTGACCTTTCATAAGCCTAGACTCCCAGCTTGATTGTCCCTTTGTTATACTGGGACCAAGTGAACTGGGTTTCTTTTTTGTTGTTGTTGTTTTTTACTTTGAGCCTAGTGTCAGCACATTCTGTGGCACATTAAAAGCTCCACGAATTGATATTCTAGAGACAGATAGGCTAAATCCTAACTCAAATGTTCCAGGGAGCCATTATTTGATTAGAATCCCTGGAAGACCGAGTAAATTAATGATCAGTTGGGCATCCTTTTGAATAGGCTGCTGAAGACAAGAATGGCAAATCTGGCCCCAGAAACCTTTCTGCTTTATCCCTCTCTCCCTTCAAAGACATAGATTTGTATATAGCTCCGTTTTCTGGCCAGCTGAGATGCAGGCACCAAGCTTTTTTAAACCTTAGTTCTAAAGTATGAGCATCTTGGTGGAGCCTCCTCCCTTAAATTACTCACTTCCACATGCAAACGAAGACTTAGGTAGTGAGCAGCTGAGATGTCCATAAGCAGAATTTTCTTTTCACACTTTGGGCGAGTGGTGGGAATGGGATTGGTGTTTCAGAGTCATAGAATTAAGATCCAAATAGTTCTTTAGGTTCATGCCAGCAGCTTGTACTACCTCAAAAGAAATCTGATGGCATTTTTTCCTTTGATGATGCTTGTGTCGTAAACTGCTTGCTCAGTGGTAGAATTTGGCATTCATATGCTCTGGCTTGTCCTTATATGCTGTTTTCTTTTGCAGCATATTTTCCCCGTCTCTTACTCTTGACTGTACCTTCTTCATAATTATACAGGAAGTAGTCAGATTTTCAATTTTAGTGTTTTCATAAGTTTCAAGCTTTCAGTAACCAACGGATGGATTTGCTGTTGATCTTTTTAGTCTTCATATATGCCATCTTTCCAGGAAATGACAAGAAATCTAAATGTTGACAGCTGCTATTCCCCCTATTACAAACAAGTCTTACCAAACCTGGCTTCAGAGCAGCAAGTTGAAGATTCACTCTCTGTAGATCTCTACAGGTGCTACTGATTTCTTTTAAGAAGCTGTGGGTTAGTTGTATGTCAGTTAGTATCAATCTAAGGGCAGACTTAGATGACCCATTTGTAAATTTACTTCATATCCTCAGTATCCTCAAATCTGCATATGATGATGAGCCATTGCATTCTGAAATCCTGATTATTACTTGCTAAGTATAATGAAAGAGAACATAGTTGTGGTAATTTACTATATGCTATTCATACAAATGCGTACCATTAGTTGACCTACCTTTTAGTTTATAAAACAGTTTTGCCTTATCTTCCTGTCCTTTATATTAAGTCATATCAGTATGCAATGTAATGAGTAATTATGACTGGTATGAATCAAGTAAAGTATCTCCTGTCACATTGTGAAAGGGAAAAAATAGTGTAAATTGTTAGCAAAAACATTCCCTTCTCTCACTTTATATAACCTTCATTCTGTGGAGGTGGTATGATGGGACAATACTACATCATGCTGCAAGAGATTTACTGAGTTAGATGGTTCCAGAACCTCCAATTTACAGATGTTTGAACTTGAATTATTATTTGTTCTTGTATCCAGAAGATTAATGGCTTTTTCCAAATTGCTAGCATTTTTCAAATGGTCTTCCTATTCCAGAGAGGTAGTCAAGTTAGTTTGTTGTAACAAACAAAAGGAGTCTTGTGGAACCTTTAAGTCCAACAAATTTATTGTGGTGGTTTTGTGGCATCTGATGATGAAGTAGTCTCTAGCCCACAAAAGCATCTGTGTTCGCTGTATCTGTGTTCACTGTATCCATACTGGTGGCAATGATATTGTAGTGGTATTTGTGGGAAAATAAGATCATTGCTAGGAAAATAGTTCTGAAGATTAGATAGTAGAGAATGGAACAACGACTGGAACCTAATATTAGTTAAGGAACCAAATCCATGAAAAATGTGGCATAAATATGGAAACAACAAATAACTCTGCAGTTACATAAATTCATGTGTCAGTTAATTTGAGCTAGGATCAAAAGAATAACTTTACACTGTTGTAGAAGGCATAGAATTGTTGATTCCCCCCCCCTTTAAACAGGTGGACACCACCAGTGTCTCCAACTATATTTGAAACTTCATTCAGGTATTAAAGCCGTTTGACTCATCCTTGATGTAGTATTTGGAATCCAGTTTTGCTATAATAATATTGGTTGAGAAGTTAAATTTTCAGCTGTGTGATTTCGTAACTTTGTTTGGTTTAGCAGCTACTTCAGTGCTTTGTCCAATTATCTGACTGCAGTGGAGTCTTTGCATCATTTTCATCTTCCAAGGATTTTGCAGTGGTATTTTAGTCTTACAACAGCCTTCTGACATTGATTGGGAAGGAGATGGTGACATGCGTAGGGCCAATCAATGAACTATATGCATGGTGAAATGATGGTAGAGAGACAAAGTATATGGTGAAAACAACTGTAATTCATTGAGATAGTGCTGTGTTACTGCTGTTTCAGATGTTGGAGAGAAGTGGTGTCATTTGTTGTAGGTCAGTTTGGAAGTGTTGTGTAAGGAGTATTGCAGACAGGAGACAGCAGTTAGGTAGAGTCATAATGATAGAGGATCCCTCCGCAGTCCAGTTTAGAATTTGACTTCAGCTGTTATCCAAAGTAATTAGAAAATAGTTTCTTCTGAGTTCAGTATCAAATTGTATAACCTTCCATGCTCTCAGTTACATAGTTCTTAGGTTGATGATATCTAAATGCTTTCCTAAATTTGTTGAACTCAACCTTGTTGACGTTGTGCCATCCTCCTTGACTTGTCTGGTAGTAATAACAGGGAGGCCTCCCTGAGAGTTCCCCAGCCTTGGTGCCTTCAGCTGGAAGCCAGTGACACAAAATTTGCAGGCTACTTTGACACATCTGTATTGACTCAGATGCTCAGGGAAACCTACAGAGGGCCTGGCACCTCTTCATGGGATAAGGAAGTGACGTCTTATGGCCATCCCTTGGAGGAAGGCATTAAATACTTGTCTTGCTCAAATTTAAGCCAAAGAAGAATTCTTGGAACTCTAGTTTTCTCCTGGTATTGAAGGTAAGAATTATAAATCAGTAAAGTTTTAAAGTGAGCCTCATAAGTACAAATATTCAAAGAGTTACTAGTATTAGAAGGGTAATAATCCAAAAGAATCTTGGTGCAAACAAAAGAAAGTAATGAAATGAGTTAATACACTGATGTGGCATAGTGAAAAATGACTTTGAGGAAATTGATATTTATAAAAGTGCAAATTTTTGTAATAAAAATACACCTTTTATTATAATTTATTTTCTTTGTTTGTAGTACTCCTTTCTCCCTCAGATTGGAGGTATGTTGCCTAATTAAAAACAATGCAAATAAGGGCAATATAATACAAACAACAAACAAAAAATGTGACTACGTTGCAAGACCAGTGTGCTCCAAATAGTGTAGAATATACAGTTGGTAATTCAGTGAACTGTCTACAGTTTTAGAGACACAATGCTTATACCTTGCCTTTTCCTTGTGTCTTTTTACAATTCCAAGTTTAAAAACATACGAAGTACAATAAAACCCCAGTAATCAGACACCCCCCCCATATATATAGCTTAACCCTTTAAAAAAAATAAAACAGCCCACAGCACCTCCTAAAAAACTTTTTTACCTCCTCTGGGAGCCTGTTCTACAGGCCACTATTAAGCATAAATGACCTCTAGTAGATGCCAAGTGGGCCACCTTAAACTGGGGAGTAACTAGACAATGGCAACCAGAAAACCAAAGGTGGCATACAGGGACATTTGGGGAGAGATTTGTGACACCTAGGCCATCAGGGGCTTTACCTTATAGTCAGCTCTTTGATTTAAACTCTGAAGTAAACCAGCCAGTGTAGCTGTTTCAAAATAGGCAAGATGTGTCCCCTGTGCACTCTCTCTCTCCCCCCTCCCTCTCCCCCTCAGCAACATCAGCATCAGTGGCCCCAGCAACATCAGCCATACCATCTCAGGTTGCTACTCCTGCTCATCTTCTAATGTGATTTATGCCATCACATGAAAGCAATGCCTTTCCACCCTCTACATTGGACAAACAGGCCAGTCCCTATGTTGTTCTTGTTGTTGTTGTTGTTCAGTCGCACAGTCGAGTCCGACTCTTCGCGACCCCATGGACCAGATTACGCCAGGCCCTCCTGTCTTCCGCTGTCCGCTGAAGTTTGCTCAATTTCATGTTTGTTGCATCGATGACACTGTCTAACCATCTCATCCTTTGCCGTCCCCTTCTTCTTTGACCTTCAATCTTTCCCAGCATCAGGGTCTTCTCCAGTGAATGCTCCCTTCTCATTTGGTGGCCAAAGTATTTGAGCTTCAGCTTCAGGATCTGGCCTTCCAGGGAACAGTCAGGGTTGATTTCTTTTAGGATTGACTGATTTGATCTCCTTGCAGTCCAAGGGACTCTCAAGAGTCTTCTCCAGCACCATAGTTCAAAAGAATCTATTCTTCGGCGCTCGGCCTTCCTTATAGTCCAACTCTCGCAGCCATACATTACTACGGGAATACCATTGCTTTGACCATGCAGACTTTTGTTGGCAAGGTGATGTCTCTGCTTTTTATCATGCTGTTTAGGTTTGCCATCGCTTTCTTCCCAAGGAGCAGGCATCTTTTAATTTCATGGCTGCAGTCACCATCTGCAGTGATCTGAGATCCTAGGAACGTGAAGTCTGTCACAACTTCTACGACTTCCCCTTCTATTTGCCAAGGAGTGATGGGGCCAGATGCCATGATCTTAGTTTTTTTGATGTTGAGCTTCAAGCCCACTTTTGCGCTCTCCTCTTTCATACTGAGCAAGAGGCTCTTGAGGTCCTCTTCACTTTCTGCCATCAGAGTGGTATCGTCTGCATATCTGAGGTTATTGATCTTTTCCCCAGCAATCTTAACTCCAGCTTGTGATTCATCCAGGCCAGCATTTCGCATGATGTACTCGGCATATAAATTAAATAAGCAAGGTGACAATATACATCCTTGTCGTACTCCTTTTCCTATGCTAAACCAATCAGTTGTTCCATATCCGGTTCTAACTGTTGCTTCTTGACCCTTATACAGGTTTCTCAGGAGACAGGTGAGGTTGTCTGGTACTCCCATCTCTTTAAGAACCTGCCATAATTTATTGTGATCCACACAATCAAAGGCTTTAGCATAGTCAATGAAGCAGAAGTAGATGTTTTTCTGGTACTCTCTTGCTTTCTCCATAATCCAGCGAATGTTGGCAATTTGATCTCTAGTTCCTCTACCTCTTCGAAACCCAGCTTGTACTTCTGGCAGTTCTCTATCCACGTACTGTTGGAGCCTAGCTTGTAGGATTTTGAGCATGACCTTGCTAGCGTGTGAAATGAGTGCAATTGTGCGATAGTTTGAACATTCCTTGACGTTGCCCTTCTTTGGGATTGGAATGTAAACTGACCTTTTCCAATCCTGTGGCCACTGTTGTGTTTTCCAAATTTGTTGGCAAATTGAGTGCAGCACTTTAACAGCATCTTCTTTTAAGATTTTGAATAACTCAGTTGGGATACCATCACCTCCACTAGCTTTGTTGTTAGTAATGCTTTCTAAGGCCCATTTAACTTCGCTTTCCAGGATGTCTGGCTCGAGGTCAGTGATTATACCATCGTGGTTGTCAAGGACATCGAGGTCCTTCTTGTATAGTTCTTCTGTGTATTCTTGCCATCTTTTCCTAATCTCTTCTGCTTCTGTTAGGTCCCTACCATTTTTGTCCTTTATCATGGCCAGCTTTGCATGGAACGTTCCCTTGATTTCTCCAATTTTCTTGAAGAGATCTCTAGTCCTTCCCAATCTATTGTTTTCCTCTATTACTCTGCATTGTTCATTCAGGAAAGCCTCCTTATCTCTCCTTGCTGTTCTCTGGAAATCTGCATTCAGTTGGGCAAATCTTTCCTTTTCCCCATTGCCTTTAGCTTTCCTTCTTTCCTCTGCTATGTGTAAAGCCTCATCAGACAGCCACTTTGCTTTTTTGCATTTCTTTTTCTTTGGGATGGCGGTGAGTGCTGCCTCCTTTACAATGTCACGGACCTCTGTCCATAGTTCTTCAGGCACTCTGTCTATCAAATCTAGTCCCTTAAACCTATTCTTCACCTCTACTGTATATTCATCGGGGATGTGATCTAGGTCAAATCTGAATGGCCTTGTGGTTTTCCCAACTTTCTTCAATTTAAGTCTGAATTTTGCAATGAGTAGCTCATGATCTGAGCCACAGTCAGCTCCAGGTCTTGTTTTTACTGACTGGATAGAGCTTCTCCATCTTTGACTGCAAATTATATAGTCAATCTGATTTCGGTGTTGCCCATCTGGTGATGTCCATGTGTAGAGACGCCTCTTAGGTTGTTGGAAAAGGGTGTTTGCTATGACCAGCGTGTTCTCTTGACAAAACTCTGTTAGCCTTTGCCCTGCTTCATTTTGTTCTCCAAGGCCAAACTTGTCTGTTATTCCGGTTACCTTTTGATTTCCTACTTTAGCATTCCAGTCCCCTATGATGATGAGGACATCATTTTTTGGTGTTAGTTCTACAAGCTGTTGTAGGTCTTCGTAGAACTGGTCCACTTCAGCCTCTTCTGCAGCAGTGGTTGGGGCATAGACTTGGATTACTGTGATATTGAATGGTTTGCCTTGGATTCGGACCGAGATCATTCTGTCATTTTTGAGATTGTATCCCAATACTGCCTTTCTCACTCTCTTGTTGACTATAAAGGCCACACCATTTTTTCTATGGGATTCCTGGCCACAGTAGTAGATATAATGTCCCTATGACAAAGACTAAATGGTCATAAGTCTTGATATTAGAAACCACAACATTGAAAAACCAGTGGGGGAACATTTTAACCTTCCAGGACATTCAGTTGCTGACATAAGTGTAGCAGTTCTCTTACAAAGGAATTTCAAAGGGAGATTTAGAAAGAGACTGCTAAATTGCAACTGATACTGAAGCTCAAGACAATGCATCCTCCTGAACTGAATCGAGACTTAGGTTTCCTGGCTCATTAACAATGCTGATTTCTCTATGCCTACTATCCCTCTGCATATCACACCTAAATCCAATCATGTCTGCTATTGTCATTCATCTGCTGTTGTTATTTGCCTGCTATTGTCATTCGGTATCTGAAATCACACCACTCCCCAAGATATAAGGACAGATGGGCTCACATTCTAGCTGTACTTGAAGAAGTGAGCAGTGACTTATGAAAGCTCATAAAGGTAGGTAAAGGTTCCCTTGCTCAAAAGCCAGTCGAATTCAACTCTAGGGTTGCGGTGCTCATCTCCGTTTCAAAGCCGAAGAGCCGGCGCTGTCCGAAGACGTTTCTGTGGTCATGTGGCCGGCATGACTAAACACCAAGGCGCACGGAACGCTGTTACCTTCCCACCAAAGTGGTACCTATTTATCTACTTGCAATTTCTTGTTTTTGAACTGCTAGGTTGGCAGGAGCTGGAACTAGAGATGGGAGCTCACTCTGTCATGCGGCACTCGGGTCTCGGACTGCTGAACTACTGACCTTCCACAGCCTGCAGTTCAGCGTCTTAACCACTTGAGCCTGCCACAAATTTTGTTTGTCTTTTAGGTGTTAGTGGACTCTTGCTCTTTTCTGCTACTACAGACAGATTAACACGGCTGCCCATCTTGATCTGTCCCCTGCTAATAGCCATGCCGCTGTATTCTAAACCAATTGTAGTTACTGGGATAGTTACTGTAGTTCAAGGATAGCCCAACATAGAGCATGTTACAGTAGACAGATTGTGAGATTACAAAAGCTTGATTTGTTTGACCAGGTTGCCTAAGAAAGAAGAGAGTTAGCAAACTAAATGAAGCTGATAGGAGGCTCTCTTCTTCATTACTGCATCATCCTGCTTTTCAAACAGCAAGGTGGGTCCATGAGCATTGCACACCCACGCTCTTAACCTGCTCTGCCGATGCCAACGGAGACAGATGGATCCAGATCCTTCTAAAGCATCAGCCTTCTGAACTAGCATTACTTCTGTCTTGTCTGGACTCAGCTTCAACTTGTTGTGCCTTAACCACTGGACCACAGCCTCAAAGCCCTGGTTCAGAGCTGAGATGGGCACATCTAGAGGCTTAGTGATGAGATATAGAGCTGGATGTTACAAAAAGAGTAGCACAGATATGAAGTAAAAACATTGAGGGGGAAAAGCTGGTAAATATATCCACATTGTGAATATGAGTTTGCAAGCACAAGTAAGTGTATGAGTTAATATCTTTTCCAATATAACAAGTGCACTTTTATTTTTCAATAATAGGACTCGCTGATTCTTGAGAAGTCTCAAAACTGGACCTCCCAGAAAATGGACCATATTATGATTTGCTGTGTTTGTCTTGGAGACAATAGTGAAGATGCTGATGAAATAATCCAATGTGACAACTGTGGGATAACAGTGCATGAAGGTAATTTTACCATATTGTTGATCTGCAACAAATTCCGGGTTTTTTTAGTGAAATAGGATCAAGACTAATTGTTTATACATGCCTTATACATGTATTTATTATTGATTTTTAATATATGTCACCTAATATTACAATCTGTATGTGTCCACACATTCACTTACTGTGACATTTTTTGAATAAAAATTACATACATGAAGTTATAAGCAATTGCCATATTCTTAGTCAGTCCAAGGATATGCACAGGTAATTTCAACCCTGACAAACAGCTGGGTTTTCAAAATTAAATATATTGGGCTAAGGGTTTCTGAATGGGTTATCATCTTGCTGATCTTCTGTTGTTTTTTGCTTGTCTTTCTTGTGTTTAATTCTGCTAAACTGATAACCTGTTTATTTATCCACGTGCAAACAAAACAATGTCATAGTACAAGAGGAGGAGTTGTAGAAAACACTCGCATGTGCATAAAGAAAGTACTATCCTACTCACTGATGGTCTACACATACCATTGCCTGCCTTGTTTCTTTTCTGCTGTCCCAGTCATAAAGTGTGATAAACCCCAGGTGTGTGACAGACCCTTTTTCAGTCTAAAGGTTTCTTTAGGATTGGGTCAGCTTGGGCTTTAGTGATACGGGCCTTCCTCTGAGCCTGTTCATCCCCTCCCCAGCAGAAGGGTAGCCCAGTAGCAAGGTGCTTGTTTCTCTTCAGCTTTCCTCCCCATCCCATTCAGCTGAGAGCTAGTACCTTTGCACTGCACTGTGCTGTGAATGTCCCTTTTTACCATTTATGAAGGATTGGAGGGGAGGGGTCAGCCCTTCAATTCTTTTTTAAGTTTCGGAATTTTTCTGAAATCCTGGGTTTGTCTCCAGATTTTTTTTTTAAAAAAACCCTTCTGCCCAGTAGGGTGGCCTCTTTTTAGCACTCTTTGATCCATATGTAGGGGCTACCCATCCCTGTTAGATATATGGTGAAAGCACTGGAAAGCATTGTGAAAAGTCTGTGTTATAAACATTCCATGTGCATCTCCTTTTCCTTTAGGTAAACTCTTTGTATTAGTGCCTGGAATCAGTAATGAGATCAATAAGGATTAATAAACCGAAATTTAGTTTAGAGAAGACTTGAGTTGTTGATGGAGAGCCATCATGGTGATCTTGTTGTTGGCCTGAGGATCAGACTTAACAGTTGGAGAATTTTCCTGGAACTTGCTCTCAAATAGCAACTGTTGTCCAGGAACAGTTTTTTCAAATTTAGTCTGCCAGCTAGGCCTAGTTCTGGGAAATGTGACCTAGGAACCATAAGTCATTCCCTGGTAACTTCTACACAAGGCTGCTGTAGTTTAGTTTAGTTTATTATTATTACGGTATTAAGACCAACATACAGAGTAAGCATAACATGTGAGGGAGAGGGGAAAAAAACAGTCATAATATACAAAAATAGAAATCTGAATTTAGGAACTTTTAAAATGTGATTCCCACAGTCTAAGAATTAATGCAGTGACTGAATGTGTAATCTCTGCGTCCTTATCTTATAGGAGCCAGTGAAGCCTTGATTTGTTTGTATTGGCTGCTGTAGTTAGCATTACAGGGGGCTCACTTTGGAAAGTGTCTGGACACTGCTTGTAATCTAGAATAAATCTGCTAAATTTCCACTAGCGACTCCATGCAACTCTGAAACAATTGCACTGATAATCTATGAGTTCCCAGGTCCAATTCAAAGTGTGGCCTGTATTCTTTAAAGCCTCAAAAAGTCTGGGCATTGATTATCTGAAGGAATGCATTTTCCAGTATGCCTCTCTCATGTCTGAAGACATGAAAGAAGCTTATGAAGGGTGTCTGCCTCATCAGGTATTGTGGATGGTGATCAGATAGAGGACCTTCTCTATTATAGAATTTCCTTTGCCAATAGAAGCTTGGCTGGATACTTTGCTTGCTGATTAAGTTCTTCTTTTGGAAAGTCTTTTATGATCTAACTGTAACTGCCACTGACATGCTTTCTGTTGTAGTTTGGCTCTGGTTTTATTATTGCATTTTATTATTCATATGCACCTTTATCTTTATTGTAAGCAAGTTCAAGGTGCTTTTTGTGGTTGGAATGCATGGTGTAAATGTAAGAAATTATTATGTACCATTATGGGCAAGCATGTGTGTTTGGCTGAATACGTCTTCTTACTGATTCTTTTTTATTTATTGTCTTACCTTTCTAAAAGTTTATTACGTTTATAAAGTATTTCAGAAATGGTAAGTAAAACATAGCCAATCCAGTTTAGAAGAACAGGATTTAAATTGGGCAAGCATTAGTGTCTTGTATTATTTTCATTAATTTTAAAATATAGTACCAAGGTGCTGTGTAGTTGAAGATCATCTGGATTGTCCTGCTTCCCTGAAGTATAACACCATACAGATTACAGTGCACTCAGTGAAAATGAAATGCATTAATTATAGTTCCATGGTGTTTCAGCGAAATGCTTGAAAATTAAATTTAATGGAGGAAATCCATTATCTTGGATTTAGTGTTACTCCCACTCCCATCCCACACTGTTCCCATGTATTGGCTGTCTTGGTTATCTGCTAGTGTGATTAGCAGTGCAATCCTTTGCAGAGTTCTTCCAATTGAAGCTTATTACTTTTAATTGCTTTAGATTGGTGTAACTCTGCGTAGAATTGCACATCAAGAAACTGAACCCAGGGTGATCCTCTGCAGATAGAAGTGGAGGTGTTCTGCAGTGGCTTCTATTAAGTTCTGTGAGACAAAATAATCAGCAGGATTGTTGAGAAGGAGCAAAACCACCACAAAACTTTAGTCATCAGAGGGAGGTTTAGCATTCACTTGGAGGGCATCCCTAAGTATGCCACTTTATTTTCTCTACTAAATGAATGTTCCCACTCAGACCAGGCTTCGAGGGAGGGATGAGTAGAAGAGTAAGGGATACAGTTTTGGGTAGAGGGTGGAAACTCTCCCATCTCTCTCTAATACAAAACCTCCACAATATGAACCTGTCTGTGTTGTTTATAGTAGCACACTCTCTCCCTCCCTCCCCCCTCTCTCCCCCCCCCATACTGTCAGTCATCCCAGTCATAAGAATAAGCACTTTACTAGTTAAAGTATTTAGAATACTTTTCTCTTAGGATTCGGCTGTCAAATGTTTTCAGACAGTGAACATAAGAGAAGCCAATGTTGGATCAGGCCAATAGCCCATCCAGCCCGACTCTCTGTCACACAGTGGCTAAAAATACCAGGAGCCATCAGGAGGTCCAGCAGTGGGGCCAGGACACTAGAAACCCTCCCACTGTTGCCCCCTCCAAGTACCAAGAATACAGTGCATCACTTGCCCCAGACTCAGAGTTCCTATCTATACCTTGTGGCTAAAAGCCACTGATGAACTTCTGCTCCATATGCTTATCTAATTCCCTCATGAAACTGCCCATGCTTGTAGCCGCTGCCACCTCCTGTGGCAGTGAATTCCATGTGTTAATCACTCTTTGGGTGAAGAAGTACTTCCTTTTATCCGTTTTAACCTGACTGCTCAGCAATTTCATGGAGTGCCCATGAGTTCTTGTATTGACAATGTTTAGTGATGATGTTGTTCACTAAATCTGGAAAAGTATAATTGATTTTTAAAGTGTTCCTTCATAAAGAGACATGCCCTTCTGTGGATAAATCCAGTTTTAAAAGCAAAATCCTTATGCTCGGTTCTGTCACTTTAGATAACTGCTTTTATGCTAAGATCTTCTAACTGGCTTATTATAGCAGAGCACCCCCAATTGTGATGTCAGTTCTACTGATGCACTGATTGTAGTGTGTCTAAAGAAAAATGTCTGGTACGTATCATAGAATGTGACATAAATGATGGTTATTCACTTGATGGAAATTGACCTTGGATAGTTGTTATAAATTAAAGGCATGTTACAGTGTTCGTAAACTATTTTGATGCTTGCTTATTCTGATGCCAACATTGTATACATTGGAGCACATGCCCCTAAAGGTTTATAAACTTGGAGCCTTGGCCTGTAGTAATAGCCACACTCTTGTTCTCCTCTTTGGAGTTGGCGCTTTTAGGTGCTATCTTTGTAAGATCTGTCTTCCTTTTTCCTTCCATTCTTTGAAGTAGGCCTGTTTGTTCTCAGGTGGCATTTAATATATTAGTTAAAAACAAAATGGGATGTGTAAGGAGAATGTTGTAATTGCTCTAAATATTGCAGCATTTTCTGATACATTGTGAATGACTTACTATCAGAAGATCTAACATTGTAGAAGATTACAATTACACAGAACTATAGAATATAACCCTTAATGAGTCATTTTGTAGCACCTAAAAAACTGAAAATTGCAGCTTTCCTTTCCAGAAGGCGCCAGTTGCATGGTTATAGGGAAAATGCATAGGCAGTTTCTTCTGTTGCTTTGAAATGAGAAGGTATATTTTCTTGTGATTGTGGAGTAAAAGTTCACTCAGAATAGCTTTTTGTCTCTCCCATTATACATAGGGCTGTATATAAACATTAGTATTATCAGAGAACCAGTATTGAGATGCTAGAGGTACACCATTGTGGTCACTTGATAACCACACACATTGACTTTTTTAGTCCACCTAATCACTGGTCAAACAGATGTGGCAGCTAATTTGGTCACCTAACATAATGGATCAGAAAACTGAACATGTATACCTTACGTAGATCTATGTATAGTTTTTTTTCAAAGTAAGATCCATATACAACGTCAGTCTGTGTATTTATGCCTCTTGCTGTTGCTAATCCAAATTGCTTTGATGGCCAGCTGGTGGTTTAGTGGCTTATACATTTAAATGTAAACAAGTTAATTCAGCAATAAGTGTGGGTTCCTGTGGTAAGATACTGCAGTTAGTCATGAAACAGAGTTAATGGGGAAAAGTTATGGATTTATGACCACACATAACTTATCCACACTGCAAACCAAAAACGTAGTGGGTCTTCCTTTGTTCACTGCCTTAGAACTTTTTCCATTACCCTAAAAATAGAGAAGAGAAATATTGCAACATAACTAAATACAATTTGTGTACCTTTCAGAACAGACCTTTTGATTCTTATGGCAGTGTGTAGATTCTTTTGGTCAAGTAGTAACTGTCAGTTCTCTTTAGTGTTCTGAATCTTTCCCAGGCAGACTCTGTACAGCCTGTTTTGTTGTTGATATGAGGACAGAGATGTGCAAAGGGCTGTTGCATGGGCTGGGTTATGGACACCTGAGCATGTGATAGGGTGGGAAGGCAGGGTCTCCTGATTATTTGCAAGACTGCATTAAGTGCTTAAATCTGAATGTGAGTGACATCATATAATATACTGTTTTTTCTCTTATGACATTAGGTGAATTGCTTTGTCATAATTTTTTTTAGTTCTTATTCAGTTGGATTATTTTAAATGTGAGCTGTTGTGTTGCTTGGGAATTCTGACTGAAAATCATGTATGATGAGACACACTTGCTTTTCTCTGCTGTTCTTGCCGAACTGTTTTTTGATATTTTTGAAAATAAAAGATGGCTTTTGCAAGTGATTGGGGCATCCTCATATATTTATTTATTTAGACTGCTTATATGTTCCCTTTCTACCCATATGGTTCCCTAAGGTAGCTAAGAAATCTAATTTATACTATATAAAAATCAAAATTGAAATATACAATCAGAACCAAATATCAGTCAGAACCAAATATCTCAAAAATAAAATAAAATTTATTTATAGTTTCGATTTCTACCTACCAGGGGAGGGATTCAACAGTTTGGGGTAGCAGTTGGTTCAGCTAAGGCTGGTTGCTGCAGGAAGGCTCACCATCCCTTGACCTCAGAGCTGTGGCAAGCTGACAAACTGTTCCTCTTCTTCCAAGCTAGATTATAGAACCCTAATTATGGTTGGATTGGAAATGGTTTAAACACATTTGGGGTGAAATAGAAGCAAAAAAGGCTCCTTGACCCTGTTGTAAATTTTAGAGACTCTGGAACTACAAATATGTTACAAATTGTTTTGTTTCAAACATTCATAAGATCTCTGTGGAGCCATAGCTGAAGGTTGTTCTCAAAAATAAAGGTTGGTGACATCACCCCCCTGCTAATTTTAAAATGAATTAAGATTAGACTTCTTCACACAAAGCTTACGTGTTTAATGGAAGCTGGCAATTTTGAAGCACCATGAATGAGCAAGTAGAATATACAATGAAATCAAATTTTAGTGTGTGATTGTGTACGTGAATGCATGGATGAATAATTTTTCTACAAATATGTTAAAACTAATAAACCATCTCTGGTACAGGAGAAATGTCAATGTTTTTATGTCTACCGACACACAGCACTCTTTCATATGGACCCACAGCACCTCACTTATGCCATTCATTGCTTATTTTTGAGCCTGGCCTGCCACTTCCTGTGATTGAACATGCTCAGAGTATTACTCAGAAAGGAAGGAAACAGTACCCCCAGTGCTCTCTCTCTCCCTATCTCCTCTGGCTCCTAAACTAAATCTCTAAGTTGGCCTAACCTTCCATTTTGATTGGTTTGAATTTCCTGCATTTCTAGGTTGCTATGGTGTTGATGGAGAAAGTGATTCTATTATGAGCTCTGCTTCAGAAAACTCCACTGAACCGTGGTTCTGCGATGCTTGTAAATGTGGCGTATCTCCAAGCTGTGAACTCTGTCCCAACCAAGATGGAATTTTCAAGGAGACAGATGCTGGCAGGTTAGTTTAAATGAAACACTAGTGTGATAGGTCCCTGAAAGTCAGTCTGTTCCAATCTTATATCCTTTGCACTGAGCCCATTCTGAAGAATCAGGTATAACTTTTTTTCCCTCTGAGGAGCAATGGAGAAAATAGCAAACAAGAAACCACAGTACTTGCAAGTCAGAACTTTCTTAGGGTAACTATAACTGTGTCAGTTGATCCACAGCAGTACATTTGTGGCTCCCTGTAGCCTTCTGAACTGTTACAGATATTAAAACAAACTGGGGGCTGCAAGAAATATGGGGACAAGGGAGTCATTTGAGCCCTCTGCCCTCCAAATTTCTCCCCCAGGATTCTCTTTCAGGACCTAGAGCAGTCTGTTCTCCCACCTCCCTTTCCCCCTTTCTCAGCTGATCTTCATACTCTGTCCATTCCAGAGTATATTGAGTCTTAATCAGATGAATGCATAGTTGTGTGTGTGTGTATGTGTGTGTGTGTTTGGGGGGCATCTTTTAGTTAATTTACAGGATGATCTCTCTTGCATTCCTGGGGGAGCTGTTCAAATAGTTAGAAACTTGTCTCTTACCTGTGGGTGCCCCTTTTACATAGTTTTTGTCATCTAGACAGTGGGTAGCTCATTTTCTATTAGATATATAGGTGTTTTAATGCATTAGAAAAAAAATCTGAAAATGGCAGTAGAGCAGTAGAACTAACTGAAACATCACAAAGTAATGAGGAAGCATTTGTGTTTGGCAGAACTAGGGTTGTCAACTGCTTGGAGAAAAAATGCCCCTTGAATAGAGGCTTAATGGTATGCCATGAAAAGCTTCAATTTCTCATGCACATAAGTTGTCTGTTTAAGGGACAGGATATTTTTTCTCCGGACCTGTTGGTGACCCTAGGCACAAATGGCAATCTGCTTTGTTACCTGATGGATTAACCGTACTAACTGGGGGTGTGCAAAAAAACCCCAACAACAGTATTTTTAGGGTTCAGTTATATTGAGCCCCCAAAATATTGGTATTTCCTGATATTCCCGAATCTCAATACTGGTATGGTATTCAGATTAGGTAACTATTTGGAATTGCCAAATTTTTTTTGGCCCCATTATACCCTATGAGGACCATTATAGTCAATGGTCCCCATAGGCTGTAATGGAGAATTGATTTGGGGTTATCTGGGGCTCTTGGGGGGGGGCTATTTTTGAGGTAGAGGCAATAAATTTGCTGCTGGTGCCTCTCAGAACCCCCCCCAATTCTATAGGCCCCCTAAGAAGGTGCCCCCATCCTCCATTGTTTCCTGGGGAGGGGGGAAAGGCATTTAAAGGGATCATGGTCCTTTTAAATGCCTTCTCCAAGCCACGGGACTCTGCAGTGAGTAAACTCCAAAGGCATTTACAGGGCTCTTGGTCCCTTTAAATGTCTTCTCCAAGTTGAGACTTCACTTCAAAGGCATTTAAAGGGACTGAGAGCACTTTAAATGCCTTCTAACTGCAGCTATCCAAAAAATCCCAAATGCACATCCCTAGTACTAACAGCGCAATCATAAACATAGCTACTTTCTTCTTCGAAGTCTATTGAAGTCAATGGACTGTTCTCAGTATGGCACTGTAAATCTAAGTTACATCTTGTATTCTCCATCTTGTTACAGCCAGCAGGTTGTGTGGCTTTTCCATCATATCCATGAAGAGTTTTCTCTCTTCCCCTTTAAATTTTTTACTGAGCTTCCAGCCTGAAGAACAGTATTGGGGAACTAGAAATCTTGCTTGCTACTTTGTAATAAAAGGTATCACACCATTATTAATTTTGGAAAATTTTTTTGCAATAACAATAAGAGGCTTAAGGTTTTTGTCCCAAATGCATAGTCTAAATAATTAAAATATGCATTTTTGAAGCCCTGCGTTTTTTATGGGATTCTGTCAATGCAGTTTTTAAGAAGTCAATGTGTGAATTTCATGCCCCACATCAAGGACATGCCATCATTCTGCAGTCTGTGACCTTATATACTTGTTGTAGATGGATAAATATTTTGGAAACTGTTTGAGGGATTTGTAGCTTGCCATCCAGCTATTCAAGGCACAGGAGCATATTTCTGGGCCAGGTATTAAACAAGCATTGCCACCATAGAGCTTTCACTTTCAGCCAGTTCCATTATTCCCGTTGTTAGCACAATACCCATGAAACTCAGCAGGACTTTCACACAGTGGCGACTCAGTATAGTTCCATTTGCCTTTTTGTGTTCAGAGTACCTAAATATACTGAAACAGGAGTCCCAGGAATCCTAAGCCTTTCATGAATTGGTTGTATTCATGGCTTAGATTCACCATTTTGTATTTGGCACTGTTCTAAACATTTCTTATTGAAAACCGTACTGGTATTTGAAATCACAGCCAGTAGGCTGTAATTTAAGTGTTTGCATTTAAAATAACAGCACTCCAGTTTTAAGAATATTACCATCAACCGCTTATGTAACTGTCAGTGTTTTGTTTTGAACAAAAAGTCAGTGTAAGAAAACAACCTGTTGTGTAAGCTCTGAAAGCTTCATAAAAGTTATATTGGTGGGGTGAACATTTTAAAAAAATAATTTAACCCTAACCTCCCCCCAAATGAAATACCTTCATTTATCCATCTTGAAGCATTTGACAGCTCTGGCTATTAATAGAGATTTTAAAATTAATACTATAAATATTAGTTTATAATTTATTAACTTGTATTATAAATATTAATTTATATAATATTGACAGGGAATTCTGCAATGTGCTACCAAACTTACTGTGAACTCAGGATATAAAAGTAAGTCCTACATACAAGATTACATAGCTTTTCTTTGCCATTTAAAATTATTTGGATGTTACATTGAGTCAGTTAAAAGAATGTCTCTGATCTTTCTGTATGACAAAGAAATAGATAATGAAATGGTTAATTTGAACCAAGTCTTATTTTGTGCATGTTACAGCACAATCCTAAATAGTTATACCCTTCTAAGTTCAGGTCAATGGGATTTCAGGGGTGTATGTATGTGTGTGTATTTATGTATATATATCCGTATCTATACCTACCTCCTTGCCTCCCTCCCAGGTGTGTGTGTGTGTGTGTGTGTAGTGAAATCATTTTATTTTGCTAGATAGCAGAAATCAGCTCAAAATAAGGCCATTGTCTGTCTTTTAGCTTGGTTTTTTCTCCCCATCCCGGACATCTGTCATCTTTGCTTCAAGCAAAATGGATGAGAAAGTAACAAGAAAGATTATTCTTCTTTGATTACCCAATTTGTCTTAATTACAAGGTTCTCAAACATGTGCAGCTAAACAAATGAGCAGGAAAACATTTAGGCTTTGGTATTAAAAGCAGCTGAAGCTGCTTCAGCTGTGAACTTGACTGACTTCTGAGTATTTTAATAAAGATTCAGGATGGAGTTAGCACATAGGTGGCTAAGGAAATGAGACACTTGTGTGCCAATCATACCGAAATGGCAGTTTAAATCTGTAATACTACAGTACTTGTGTGACATGTACTAAAACATTTTGAGAAGGTCAGTAGGAAGCAAGCAGCCAGCTGTTGGGTTTATCATAGATAAACTCCTACAGAGTGCAGCAGCATTTAATACACCAGTGGAGCATGAAAAAACTGTGCAAATTAAATTGAGAAGCAGCTGCTTGTTGAAGATGTGTATCTTTATATTGAACTGTGCTGGGTGCAATGGGGGAGGATGTATTAAAACTTACTATCAAACATCTCCAGCCAAAACCTTGGCTGCTTAAAAGAAAATACAGAAGATAATGTGAAGATGGGTAACTACCCCCTTTACTCCCCCTGTTTCTCTGGCAAAATTATTCTCTGTGCCACACATTGGTGTCAGTTCATAAAAAAGGAAATGCCCCTAGATTTCCAGAACCATGAACAAGCTCTGTTTAGGTTATGGGCCTGATTTGTTGATCTTCTGTATGTGTTCTGGATTCATGGGTAGATTCCCTGATATTTCAGTATTTGTTGCCTAAGACAGAATTTCAAAATGTTAACTGAAGTGTGACACTTCAAATGAAGAGGGCGTATGTTGGTAGTTGGGTGTATAATATATACAAGTGTGTGTGTGTGTGTGTGTGTGAATGTGTGTAGAAGAAAGGACAAGATTGTACTTTTAGCTCCTCAATAACATATGAATAGAAATTATAAAAATAGAAGTAGGAATGCGCAAACTGTTCTCACCTGTGGAATGTCCTTTCCCTTAAAGTTCACCTGGCCCCTTCTCTCTTTTAGGTGTCAGGTCAAAACATTTCTTTTTACCTAGACTTTTAACTAAGGGGTTCAGTCTTTTAAATTCATCTGATCGGTCATCTGATCGGAGGAATGTTTCACAAGGATCATTCCATGCTGTTTCTATACTTTGGCCATGTTTTTCTTGGCTCATTTGTTCTAATGACTTTTATGCTATTTTTATGATTTTATCATATTTTACTTTGTGAGCTGCCTTGAGAAGGCCGTGTATAAAATTTCCAAATAAATAAAATTGAGAACAGAATCTGTGTATTTAGTTCAGTGTAGGCTTTTTATGATGAGGTACCACACTTAACAGCTGTACACCCTGATCCAAAGTAGCAGGCGCCAAGCAACTGAGCTGCACACATGGAAGTCTGCCGAGTGGCCATCGTACAGAGGAGGAAGAATGAGGGGGGCAGAGATGCTAATTCCAGTGATCCTCCCAAACACCTAAGCGGTGGATTATTAACCTTTTCAAAAGGTATCTTTCAAAAAGGTATCTTAGCTTTCAGATAGTGAGTATCTGGTTTCACATACTATTCCACATGCAGGAGCATGGTTTTGTGTACCGAGCATCCTGAATTGGGTCAGTGTAATTCTCTCCAGGAGTTCCAGAGCGCTCTCTAGCTGAATTTGTGATCATTTTTTGTTCGTAATAGATTACTATAATAAGTATTGATGCTTTCTTCTTAGAACTTTTAGCTCCTCAAGATCATATACGTGCCTATGTATTTGTTGGTCTTGTATATATCGCTGCTCTATACTGAATTAGACCATATTGTCTACCCTGACTGGCAGCATTTTCCAGAATATTTCTGTGTTTTCCTCATCACCTAGTGCTCGAGATCCTTTTAACTAGAGATGTTAGAAATTGAACCTGAGACTTTTGAAGGTGCTCAGCCATTGCTTCTTTGATTTTTCTTGGGCCATCTATATTTATTTCCAAATTGTGAATTGTAATATAAATGCTAAAATATAAAGTGAGCACTCTGTTCTTGTCCATTCTTATTTTAATTTTCACAAGTGTGCATGATACTTCTAACTGATATGTCATTGTTCTTTTTGTAAATAGGATAACAGTATTCTTCTCATCTGTATCCTTATTCTGCTGAAGATAAAGTAAAACAATTTCCTCTTTTCTTATAGATGGGTCCATATTGTTTGCGCACTCTATGTTCCAGGAGTAGCATTTGGAGATATTGACAAACTGAGACCAGTAACACTTACAGAAATGAACTATTCCAAATATGGAGCAAAGGTAGAGTTAAGTGCTAAGTTATATATTATAGGCAAAATTCAGTGTGCTTGTTTTTTTGTTTCCTTTAGCATTCCTTTAGCATTCAAGAGAGGCTTACAAAATGAAATACTCATAAAAATAGAGTTTACAACCCACCCCCAACTTCTAGCAGGTAATGAGCCACAATGATGTCCCAAGTTGGTGATGGTTCTGCCAGAATGGCTGGCTTTAGACTATTAATTGCCTGCAGAATGGGTGGGACAAATGCTTGACCAGCTGTTACTCAGCTGGCTTCAACATTCCCAGTTCCCTACCTCTGTGCATCTTTGGCCCATGGCCAGGCTTTAAACTACCTGCAGAAATATCTGAAGTACTTGAAATGAGTGAATTCTTGAGAGGTCTTCCCTTTGCCTCTTGACAACAGTTTTCCTACACTTTACTCCATTTGATACATTTCTCACATTTGACTTCCTCCATCATACTTTTCACTTTTGAGTTGAACTTGAACCTTCATGTGGCATATCAGATTTCCAAAACAATGTTTTGAAAAATATCAGCTTGAACATGTAGTCTTGCCGCTGTCTGTGGCCTTCTTGTGTATTGTAAAAACCAACACTAACTTTTGTGTAGAATTTTCAATATAAAAACTATTGTTAAAGATAGGAAATAGCTGTAGTTTCTTGCTTGTCTCTTCAGTTGTAAACTGCTTAGGAAGATTTTTTTTTCTTTTATGAAGGTATCTATTGTGAGTTTTAGACACTATATAAACAATGTTCAGTCTCTTTTTTTTGTAATAACTGATTTTTGATCTGTGGTAGGAATGTAGTTTCTGTGAAGATCCCCGTTTTGCCAGAACTGGTGTTTGTATCAGTTGTGATGCTGGGATGTGCAGAGCTTATTTCCATGTGACTTGCGCTCAGAAAGAAGGCTTGTTGTCTGAAGCTGCTGCGGAGGAGGTGAGATTTTCATTAGAGAAAAAAGGCTAGCAAATGATCTACAGAACAAAAATCTTGGTGTATGTTACTACACCACTAAAATCCACTTAGATTGGCTGTAGTGGTGACTAGTTTAATAAGGAGTCAAAACAGTAAAACTCATTCTGAACTATCAGAAAAAGTGTTTCTGCACACAAAAGCTTATACCCAGAATAAAACTTTGTTGGTCTTAAAGGTGCCACTGGTCTCAAACTTCATTCCAGAAAAACTAATGTATGTCTTCGGTGTAGATCAATTTTATTCGTTCCAGTTCTACCAATTTAGAAAAGCTAAATCAGTACAACAGCACTTGTTGTTTTTCAGTACATCTCTTTGCAACCCAATCCACTCTGTGTGGCTATTACTCCATGTGGGTCCCACAACTCAACAATCAACTTTTATGGAGTTGGAAAGAACTGTTGGGGGGGGGCAGTAAGGGAAAGATCCACTCAGATTGCTGAATTCAGGCAATTCCCATTACTGTTTCTGACTGTCTGGAACTGTTTTCTTTGACAAACTTTCCTGTGTTCCCTTTTTCTTCTAAATTAGGATATTGCAGATCCTTTTTTTGCTTATTGTAAGCAACATGCAGACAGGATGGATAGAAAATGGAAGCGCAAGAACTACTTGGCTTTACAATCATATTGCAAAATGTCTTTGCAAGAGAGAGAAAAACAGCTCTCTCCAGAAGCTCAGGTACTGTACCAGTGTCAATATTGCATTTACATTCAATACAGCATGCAAAGCCAGACTGGTGGAATTGCTGTGATTGGAAATAAAGCCAGGATGCCTGAGAGCAGTGATTCTCGAAACACCGCAGGCTGTTTATTTTCTTGTACACAATTTAGCCTAACATAAGTTCTCTGTCCATGTTACAAACACTTACATTTACTTCTTTCAGCTGCACAATCTGCCCCACAGCTTTTACTATTCTCCCATTAGAATAAACCGAAATTCCTAAATCCCAAACCCTAGTTAGCTGTTGTGAGAGATTCTTTTGGTCTGTTTTCAACTGCCACAGTTCCAAGGCTATCACTACTCTGTGCCACCTTTTGCCCTGTTGCTATTGTCAATCTTGTCTATTTCTGTCTTGAATTCAGTCAGGCAGCTGGGGAAATTCTTTGTGGATGCTGTGAATTTTGAAGATTCTGTAGTATCTGAAGAAGTGTGCATGCACACAGAGGCTTATGCCCAGAATTGAACGTTGTTGGTCTTAAAGGTGCCACTGGACTCAAACTTTGTCCCACACTTTTTACTGTGACAGAGCAGATAGCTGTCCATGATTTCCTTGAGTGTTTATATATGCTTGTTTCTGGACTTGTAAGAACTCTTTCATGCTTTACATTTTCTGGTCGCAGAGAGTTAAGCATAAAGATGGCTTTCCACTCCCTGTACCAGTCCTTTCACAAGCAGATGTCATTCTTTGAATGTGAAGGCACATTTATCTCAAACCCAAAATTTCATGGTCACTGTATAACTGTCCTAAGTCACTTTACATACATTTATTTTATACTATAAGGAGCAGGTTTCCCCCCTACTAAAACATTTGTTTCCCCCTACTAAAACGTTTGTGTGTACATTTTAGAAATGCTGGTGAGGTTTATTAGCCAAAGTATTTTGAATTCCATGTGTGTTTATGTTTGTGCGTTTTTGTTGTTAATTGTAGGCACGAATTAATGCCAGACTACAACAATATCGTGCCAAGGCAGAACTAGCACGTACCACAAGGCCTCAGGCATGGGTTCCAAGGGAGAAACTGCCACGACCACTCACCAGCAGTGCTTCAGCAATTCGCAAACTGATGCGCAAAGCTGAATTAATGGGAATCAGTACAGACATCTTTCCAGTGGATACCTCAGATACTAGTTCCAGTGTGGATGGAAGACGAAAACACAAACAGCCAGCTCTGACAGCTGATTTTGTGAATTATTATCTTGGTAATGGTGCAAAAATACTTGTGTGTCCGTCCGTCCCCAATTACATAATGGATAATCCTCTAAACTGTTGTTTTTTTCTGTAAATAAAGGTTGCTTTAATGACATCAGTGTGGACACATGTATGAGCCTGCAAATTCTCTTTATCTATCTATGTGTGTTTATGAGATTATTGCCCCCTAGTTTTTAAGCAAAAAAGCTGCTACTGATTCATATGTGCAGTGCTTAAGGAGGGAATGAGAAGTTTAAAAGCAATTTTTGTTGAAGCCTTTGATAATTGAAGATTGGAAATATTTTTTAAGCATTAATTGACCATAGTGCTGCTAGTGTCTTGCAACTCATGCTTTGTGATCAGGTGGAAGAGTAGCACTGTGCAAACCTCTTGTAATTTTATCAAGAGTTCTCTTCCTTGCCTGTCTTATTTTTCTGATATTCAAGGAATGATCTGCTAATTAATATGAACCTTAACCTTCATGATTTGACTGTTTCAGTCAAATAAATACATTTTCTTGTACATTTTATTTAGCCCACAGTTGGCTGAAGCAGACTACGATAGTTACATGTATGCGGCTTTGAATACAAAAATGCGTTCCTGTACACTTGTTGCCCATACTGATTCCAGCTTTTTTTACTTGGCATACCTAAAATGTAACTACAGATAACAGTAACTTTTATTTCAGAGAGAAACATGCGCATGATCCAGATCCAAGAGAACATGGCAGAACAAAAGAAGATTAAGGATAAGCTGGAGAATGAGCAAGAAAAGCTTCATGTGGAATACAACAAGGTAAAAAATTGCTTCACATGAGGTGCAAATTGTATGCTTTGCTTAATAAAACTCTTTTTATGGAACTGAAGTATAATTACATCCAAAATCATTAACACATCTCCTACCCAAACTTTGTTAGAGTAAATCTTAAATTTTGAATCCTGACCACAGTCCAGGAAAGAATTAACCTGTTGCAATTTGATCTCCTATAGAGCCTTTCCCCATCTGATATCAGAGCCTGAGCCTTGCTGTCATCACAGTTGCTGCTGGTGTGTGTGTGCACAGTTAGTTACCTGGACAGCTGACTTGAAAAGAGCTTTTAGTGTAAAGGAGAAATCCCTCTCATATCTCATTTTTGGAAAGCAGCTGATTCTCTAGTGATCACTGAGATCACAGTGATGATACTAGGAAGACCAGAAGAGGTTACTGTGAAGAGCCAAGCATTGCATATTGTATTGTTCCCATCTGCTTTCAAAAAACACATGTGCATGAATGTGACCCTTGATGTTGGGATTGTCAGAAATGATTATACAGTGCACAGTTAAACTTAAAAAGAATAACATAGTTTTATATTTGCTTTTGTCTGGTATCAAGTGTACAGGTGTGTAACTCTGTTGATTCCCAGTGTAGAAATACGTGGCACAGCTTTACAGATGGAAATAACAGAGTGGAACTGTTGTGATGTTTCTTGACTGCCATTATAGTCTTACTGTCAGACAAAGTACTTCTGGTTCTTTCTTACTAACCAGATGGATGCCTGTGTTTTCTTTCTGATGTTATTGAACAGCTGATTAACTTTACTGATTTCAGTTGCATTGACACGAATGAGCAATTTTATTATTTAATTATTTGTTTGGTAAAAGGTACTGTAAGTAAAGAATGCCTCCTCCTGGATAAAAACAGCTAAATAAATTCAATGGTGTTTTCTTTTTCAGCTGTGTGAATCCTTAGAAGACCTTCAGAATATGAACGCAAAACTGCGAAATGAAGGGCAAGGAATGTGGGCTGTGCTCGGTAGAATTATTGGGCAGGTTGGTTTCCCCCTCCCTTCCATTCTTTCTGCCTTCCCCCCTTTCTTATGTCTTGCTGGCCATATTCCTAAGAATAGCCTTTTCTGTTTGTCGCTTTTTTGTGGCTGAAACGATATATTTGATAAAGTCCTGGCCTTACTCTGTAGATAATGATTTCGGATTGAAATATATCTAGAGCTCTGCATGCTACCTACTGGGAACCTGTAGCTTAATTTTGTTTTTGTATTAGCTATCTTGTTTGCAAAATTCTTTCATTTGCTGTAACTGATTGACCTGTCATTTGTGATGAAGCTAAGCCTGAAGCACAAGTTAATCTAGCTGTATTCCTCACTACTTTTTTTTTCATTCTCACACACAATCGTAGCTTTCAAACAGCAGGTTTTATTGAAGGGGGGTATATTGTTTTCTTGTGCTCCCTTTCCTGAATTTATTAGTGACTAAAACTATGCATCATTGCTGTAATTATAAATTAGCTATGCAGATGAAATGTTTTCCATTTTGGGAAACGATGAGGGTCTAGGGTTTTTCTTGATAGCGTTAATGACCATTTTGTTGATCGTGACAGGTGGATGCTGCAGCCTACTAATTATTGTACCACTTGAGTTATAAAGAGTAAAAAGACTGTAAATCAGGGAAATCAAATATTTTTATTGGGTCCTACTTTCACTTACGTTTAGAGAGGACCTGTATCTGTTTTCCCAGTTTGGTGCTTGTTCCACCACCATCTCCCAAATTGTGGAATTTGTGTGTGCCAATAAGTTGATGGCTGTGTCTGAAACATTGATGGATTTCATTGGCCTTTCATTTCGTTGTACTTCTCATCACCACTTTCACAAAGAGAGGCTTTATTCAGCACAGTTAACAGATCTCTCAAGAATGTGAATGTCCCTCCCATAGTAAAGCAGCTCCTGGCTTTTGTGTACATCGCATAATTAACCTTTTAAGATTATAGAAAGTGAAATATTCTCAAGAAGCTGGACCTTAGGCCAGCTCTAACCATATAAGTGTTCTTTTGGTTTGTGTTAACTGTTGGATTCAAAATGTCTGCAGAAGTGTTTTTCTGCTCAAGTGTGCAGGGGTGTTTAATCCAAGTAGGTTTATAGGCCTATCATATACATGAGAATCTGTCTTGATGAATAGACGCTTGCTACCAGTACTTTCCTCTCTTAAAAAAGGGGGGAGGATTTAACAATTCACAAATGTGTTTGCTGGTGCAATCATTTAATAATAATAAAAAGTAGCAGTTTCATTTGCACAGCTTGCATGACACTTTTTTCCAGTTGGTTGAACAGATGCAGGCCCACAGGGCCACTGAGAAATGACTTTGATAGATGGCTGCTGTCTGTGAAGCTAGCACACTGCAGATTAGTAGAAACCCAAAGAGAATCTCTCCTGCTTTGTGGAGAGTTTGGTCCAATAAGATAATTTTTCTAATTAACCTATGGAGCACCACTGTAGCAGGGATGCTGAGGAAAATAAACTGCTTCAGTATTCTTTTGTGAAGTGTAGTGGATTTTTCTTTTTTCTTTTTCCTTTTAACCTTCTAAACCAGCTTGTCCTTGTCTGTCTCTGTTAAAGCTTCCTCTGTTAAAGGGGGAAAAGTTTAAAAGCCAGGGCTTTTTATCTCTCCCTCTTTTTCTGCATTCAAAATATGGGAATGCAGTCTCATTTATCATAAGACTAGCTGGGGGACAAAACATATAGTGTAGTCATTTTTGCAACCTGACTAAGCAGGTTTCTCTCATAATTTTTAGCATATTGTGTGTAGCCAAATTTAACTGACTGCTGTGTGACAAACAACGGAGGAAGTTAACGTCTCTGTCTCACAAATTATTCTTATTTCTTCAAAACCAATAGAAATTGAATATCCCAGCAATTTTGCGGGCACCCAAGGAGAGAAAGCCCAGTAAAAAAGAAGGTGGAACCCAGAAGACTACAACCCTTCCAGCAGTACTTTATAGGCAAGTAGTAGGAATATGTTGCAGTCTGTTGACTGTAAATAGAATAAGATGTCTGTGTAAACTGAAACATTTATTTTGAATAACAAACTGGTTTTAATGTCTGTAAAGGGAGAGACTCCAAACTGGTTTTTATGTTTTTAAACGGAGAGACTCCATTTGTGTTTCTTTGTCCCAGGAATCTCTGGGGCCTCTGATCTGCACCCAGTACCATGCAGTCTAATTAAGTCGGTAGTACCTCCTAGCCTCCATTTTAAGAAAGCTTCAAAGTGCAGACTTTGGTGCTCTGCCAACATGACCTGAAATGTCTCCCCCGCTCCCTTTTTGTTTTAACGTAATTGCCAGCCTGATGAAGGGTTCTGGAGAAATCTAAAGCTTGTGCTTTACTGCTTTGTCATACTTTGGTTGGTTCTAATAAAATGTATTGCACTACAGCTTGCTTTGGATATTTTCTGTGAACTGACACAGCTACATATAGTTTTTGAATATAAATTGTTCATCTTTTGTCTTTATTTCTATGTACAATTGCAGTGCACTGTCTAACTCAGTTTTTTAAATTAAAAAAGCACATAATTATAATGTTAGAATAAGGATATTAATACTGGGTTTTCTCCATCCATTGGCAGCACTTCAAAAGAAAGTTCCCTTCTATATATTGTATTGGAAATTTTTTGTGATTGGACAACTTCCACAATATAAGTTTTGGACTTCATATGGTTCAGAAAACAACTGCACACAATGACTATGGACTTGTGCTTTGTACACTGGGAGTTGTTATATAAAATATTTAATATTTTAAGTTTAATATTCATTTTCCAGTTGGAAGTTCATTATATTATTGATGTTTATTAAATGTATTTGTTATTCTACCTTTTCTTTTCACCATTTATTATTATGTCACTAAAAACCCTAAGTCATTTTTTTAAATGTAAGAAATTTCTTGCTTGATCAGGTCAGAGCATATTTTATGCCATCATTGTGTCTCCAACAGTAGCTTTCCAAATACTCTTGGGAAGCTCTCAAACAGTGTGGTAATGATGGGCATTTCCTATTATTCCAGCATCTGATTATCAGAAATTTCCTGCTTGCAGACATGGAGGGTTCCATTTAACTGTCATAAGTAATAGCCATTAATGGACCTGTACTTCATGGTTTTGACTGATCCTTTTCAAAAAGCCATCTAAGCTTGTGGCCTCCACCAAATCTAATAGTAGTGAATCCCTTATATTAATTCTGCATGGTATAAAGAAATACTTCATTTTTAAAATTATACTTGACTGCTTAAGTCCAAGACCAAGGATGGTTTCCATCACCAAGGATGGTTTCCATCACCACTGTTGTTCTTATGTTTACTTGGATTTTTATGCTGTGACTTGAAATGACCGTTTACTATCTCTCACTAATTGAAAATAATAATAATAGAATTGATCATGGTGCACCTCTTGCAATATGGAGAGAGTTTACTAATTAAATTGCATTTATCCTCACAGCAAAGTAAGTGAATGCTATTATTTTTATAGAGGAGGACCAGAAAATGAGTTCTTCAGAGCTGTTTAGGGTTAAATTGAGGTCTCCCACATGTCAGGCCAGCACTTTTTCTGTAGGACTAAGCTGACCTCATTGGGAACTTAAAGAAAATGCTTGAAGCAAATCAGTGTATCAAAAGTCACAAACAGCCATCAGACATGTAGAGGAAATATTAACCATGTAAACGTTGAGATAATTCAGTAAAGTGTGTGCATTGTCTCAAATGAAACTTTTCTCCTGCATTTCCAAGTTGTGGAATTTGCAAGAAGAACCATGATCAACATCTCCTTTTGCTGTGTGATACTTGTAAACTGCATTATCATCTTGGATGTCTGGACCCGCCACTCTCAAGGATGCCAAGGAAGACCAAAAACAGTTACTGGTAAGAATATTGTAAATGCATTTTACCACAATGCATTTTTTTAAATGAAACTTAGACCTACAACTAAGAGGATCAGACTCTATCAGGCTTTTCCCCCTTTCTTCCCAACTTTTTAATTATGTGCCTTGTAAGTGTTGAGTCCTCCTGATGTTTCTTCCTAATTGAGGCAACAGTTAAGTTTTATTTTTTTTCTGGATGTGAGTAGAGACATACGATTTCCACAAATTTTAAATCCATGGGAAAAAGACATGGGGGAGGGGGACTGTAATTTTGGGGGGAAATGAAATAAATGCAATATTTGCTGTTTTAAATTAATTTTACTGCTTTGATGACATAATATGCACCATTTCTAATTTACTTATCATATAAAATTGCAATATTTTCAGAATTTGAAAGTTATAAATACCTTAGTTTTCTACAAGCAAAATTGCAAGTTATGCCTAGAGAAAACTGCAAGGTGATGCACCCTAAGCTATCTTAGCACATGAACCTTAGTTCTAGGTAGATGCTGTCTTGCAACCACTGGTCAGAGAGCTCAGTGAAACTTTCAGAATTTTCCTCTGAGGCTTTGGTACAGTTTTCCCCCCACACCTCCTTCTGATTCCCCCCCTTTCCAGCAAGGTAAGCCAAGTGTGCGGCCCACAACTGCCCCGCTCCCTCTCTTCTGCTAGATTTAAAGGCCCCTCCTGTTGGTCGACAGGCCATGTGGTCCCCACCAATCAGCTGAAGCCGTTTAAATCAAGCAGGAGGGGAGGGAGAAGGGTGGCTGTGCGGGTGGTCACTCTTAAATTGGGGGTTGGGGGTAGGGCTTCCCCTGCTGGCCAGCTGGCCAGGGGCGAATTGAAGCCCCCAGAAGTGGGGCAACCTCTGCCTGGACCTGGGGGCTGGCAACCCTGAAGATAGGTACCCTTCTAGTGCTGAAATGCATTGTGGATTTAAGAACTTGCCTTTACAACACCTTGCCTTTAAAGCATTTCACTCATTTAAAAGAAAATATTTCATAGGCTTTTTTAGAACTCCCAAATTTCCAGTTTTTCTGTGGGGGAAAAGTTGAAAAAAGGGCCTGTGGACTCTTTTTCTAAATGTTTCTGGGCCTTCACATTGGGGTTGCAGGCTCTGGGTCCAAAAGTTCTGGAGATTTTGGGGGTGCAGCCTGGGAAAGGCAGGGTTTGGAAAGGAGAGGGACCTCAGCAGGGTATAATTCCATATAATCCTTCCTTCAAAGCAGCCATTTTCTCCAGGGGAACTGATTTCTGTCATCTGGAGATCAGTTGTAATTCCAGATCTCCAGCCACCACCTGGAGGTTTGCAGCCCTTCTTCACATCTCTAGGTATGAGAAATGGATTTGGAAAAGGAAGGCTTCTGTTTGAAGTCTCCCAACTAGAGGCCATGTCCATGTCCCCCAGTAAACAGAGAAATCTGTAATTCCCATTTTCTAAAAACAGTTTGTTTCATAGAGGTTTTCAATGAATGGGAATACTTAGCTTTTTGTGGGTTCTTATGCTGCAATAAATGTTCTAGTCTTTAATCTGCATGGGGTTTTTTTTTTGCTTTTGTTAATGCTTATATGGAGTTGAACAGCATTTTGCCATATATCCATCAAGACTGTCCATCAGCAATTCATAGCCTGATTTTTTTTTAAGTTGGTAATGGTAGACAGAGCTGGATGTGTGTTCAGTATAAATCAAACCTCTCCTCTGGGGCGGGCGGGCTCCTTTTGCATCTCTGTTTCAACGAGCCCAGATTGGACAGGGCAGTGGGAGCCAGCTCTGCACCTCCCAGCTGATCCTCTCTTGCAGCTTGGAAGCTTACCTTACAAGTATTTTTCGGATATTACTTACTGTATTTGACTACTGATATAGTGGGGCCCAAAAAAAGATGCAGCAAGATGGGGATTCGAACCTGAGTCTCACAGACCCTGCACTGAAGCTCTGACCGCAAGGTGCCTGCTGTTGAACAATAGCAATCAGCCAGACCTAGTTCAGTCATGCATGTCAGGTGGTATCAAGTAACTCAGAGGTTGCTTCCTGGCCAAGTGTTCCCAGCCTCCAGGTGGGATGTGGAAATATCCCAGAATTACAACTGAACTCCATACAACAGAGATCTGACCCCCTGGAGAAAATGACCGCTTTGTAGGGTTTCTAAAGCTACAGATGCGCCTTCTATCATTTTCAGATTTTTTTAAGCTGCCCAATATATATACCCTGCTTTAAATTGTGTTTGTAAACACCTGGAGGAAGAAGAAGAGATTGGATTTATACTCTGCCCTTCACTCAGAGTCTCAGAGCAGCTTACAAACACCTTTCCCTTCCCCTCCCCAGAACAGATACCCTGTGAGGTAGGTGGGGCTGAGAGAACTCTTTCCAGAACTGTCCCTGAGAGAACAGCTCTGCCAGAACTGTGGTTTGCCCACAGTCATCCAGCAGTTGAAAGTGGAGGAGTGGGGAATCAAACCTGGTACTTCCAGATTAGAGTTCACGCGCTTAACCACTACACCAAACTTTTTTGTTGAAATTTTTGGTTGAATTTGTAGGTGAGATAATGTAATTGTATTTTTCTAGAGCACAGTTGACTTTTAATCACCAGATTGCATTGTGGTGTTGTTCACTGGTTTTAGTTTGCTTTTTGATTGAAAGGATTCATTTAAAGCCACCTGATCAAGAGGAACACAATCTGTACATCTCAGTGATAGTAGGTCAGGGACGTAGCGAGGCCTTTCCTTTCAAAAAGCTGGCTTGTCTGTGTCATGAATTTCATGCTTCATCTGCACTTCTGATCACAAATGTAGTTTTCACTTTTAATTTAGCTAGGGCATATTCAGTGGGATAAGATTATAACAGAGAAGTGGAGCCTTATTGATTACATCCTTTTCATCTTTAGATGTGTCATGTTATATTCGTTTCAGGATCGGGAGGAAGGGTACAGAATAAGACATGAGAACATAAGAGCCCAAATTAGGCCGCACCATAGATCAATACAGCGGCATTACAATATTGGCTGTTTTATTCTCAGTCCCTTTCCTAATAATCCGTAACATAGAGTTTGCCCTTTTCACCTCTGCAGCACACTGGGTTGACACTTTCACTGAGCTATCCACTGTGACCCCAAGATCTTTCCCCCTCTCAAGTCTCAGCAAGTTCAGACCTCATTAGCCTACACGTGAAGTTGGGATTTCTCCAACACTTAAGTTGGAGAAAGACCTTTGTTGTAAATAAGTAGTTCAACAGAATGTTTTCCCTGTTTGTAGAATGCTTACTATTTCAGATTCTTAAACCCTTAGCCAGATTATACATGCAGCATCAGATTATAACTTTTCCCCAATTGCTTGTAGAGTTTGTTGCCTAATTGAGTTTCCAAGGTGGAAGGCCAGTAAGGTAGTGGGGTAGATGCTATGCCTACCTACCACTTCACTGGGTAAAGTTTGGAGCTGCCTGAAGTGGCTCCTTCTTCAGCAGAAGAACCACTTAAATTGTAGGAAGGCTTCTTGGGCTGGAGAAAAGCTCCTTGAAGGATAGTTGGATCTAAGTCCTAGTGTGATAAACTTGTGATTAAAACCGTCTTGTGCTGAAGAAAATTAAAATGCTTAAACTTACAACAGAAAATGTGCACAGGGAGAAATCTCCAATTGATGTATAAAAGTCACTTTTCAAGCTCTCAGGCTGACTTAAAGACAGATATGTTGACGTTAAAACAATAGAGGGACCAAAAAAGATATGTGGGGGAAATCACCCTCACTAGGTGTCTGAGTCATTTTCTTATCCTGTCTCCCCTCCTCTTGGTCTTCTTCACTCCTTCATCCTGGGTTTTTTCTTCTTTCTGTTAGCCCACCCTTCCATCCCTTTCTTCCTTCTTTGCACTCTTGCCTGCCTGCCCGCCCTTCCGTGTGCCAGTAGGGTTGCCTGCTTGCTTGATAGCTCTTCTTTTTTCCTGTCAGCTCTTCGACTCCCTTTGCCTACTTTTTTCTGCTTGCCCACTGTGTTCCTCCATTCTTTCTACTCACAGTTCCGGTCTTATCTGGACATGGTAAAGGGGAAGTGAAAATGTGTAGTGGAAAACCCTAGCCAGCTCTAGCTTCCCCATATCCCCTCTTTGAGATGGCTGTTGCTGCAATGTTTTTGCATGGCATCTGAGGTTGCTGCAGCAACCCCATATGCAGCCTGAACCCTCTTCTCCCCCCCCAACACATCTACATATGTGCAGATTCTACTATTGTTGTTTTTGAGGGTGTTCATTTCTCCCCTTTTTATAAGTTTGGTATTTTTCTACAAGTGTGGGGAGGGTTATAGAAGTGGGTACCTTGGCCTGTGTGTGTGTTCCCCATGGATTCTTTTTTATCTGTGTGGAGTGGACATGGAGATACTTGGCTATTAGCTATATCATGACCTACCAGTAGTAAAGAAGCCACCTGCAATCTAGCAGTTTTGGGTGGAATAGCTGGCTCTTCACACACTAACCCAAGGATTCTTTTATCATTGTTGTCATGAATGTAATTGCAAAAGGTGTGCGACATGGGCCAACAGGTCTTCAGATGCTAACTAAGCCCTGCTTCTCAACTCTTGTGCTCCAGGTATTACTAATTTCTGGTCTCTATGCTGTTGCCAAGTTGTCTCTAGTGCAGCATAGACAGGGCACTGTCAGCAAGTCTCAGAGTTACACTGAGTTACATCTTTCTGAGTTACCCTGGCATGAGGCTTAGTTTCCTCCCTATGATGGTTTCCATCCTAAACAAACTGATGTCAGCGTTGTGCTGAAAATATATTTGTATCTGAAGTGTATTCTAGGTTTGAAATCTAAGTGTTTTTAAGTATACTAGGATTCATTATGCTGTGCTGTGAAATTGTCATAATCCCACAAGATGTTTCTTCTGCATTTTTAGAGGCTTATTTTACTGAAGGAAGTTCATCTGTTGTCAAGGAGGGTGCCTGTTGCTTGCATGTGTAACTGCATAGTGTTTCCTCTTAGCCTTTTTAAATAAAACACTTTTGTCTGGAAACTGTACTGCAGATTCATATCCAGTGAACTGTAACTGAGACAGTTGTCTCATTACACAGACTTTCTGCTTTGCTTAAGTGATCGGAATGAAATGCGATTGTCATTTACTCTATGACTGGTATAGGCAGAAGTCTCAGCATCTTCTATAAAAATCTTTGCTCAGAAAGTTTAATTTATAAGCTTCATAAGCACTGTAGTTCTTAAAATGGTAATTGCTGTTTCATCTCGATGTAAATTGTTAATTTTTATTAAAAATGTTAAGGAGATCTGAATGTATGACTAAAAAAGTTGATGGTCATTGTTATGTTCTACCTTTCTTTTAGCACGCTCTGGATCGAACGGCTTCACATAGTTTTTAGGGGTGACAGAAATCTAATATTTTCTTTGAATTTAGCCACCTACCATCTTTGACGCAGTGAATTTATTTTTTTCCTCCAGAGATGACTTCTTCCTTGTCAGTCTTTCTCCAGAGAGCAAATTTAGCATAGGATTAAAAGTAGCAACAGATAATGAAATAGTGAGGCATATACCCTATAAGAAACAGTGTTTATGCTGAATGTTGAGTTTTGAATTTCTTTTTTATTGGTGAACAATGGGGGCCTTTTTGTTGGTGCAAAATTTTGGCCCTCAGATACCTCTTTACATACACAAATCCAGGCTTACACCCATATGGCACAGGGTTAAGCTATTTTTCTATGCTGATCTCTTTCCCACCACGCTGCTGCATTGCAAACTGCTTTTAAAACTCTGAGATTAAATAGTAATATATGAAGGGGAGGGTGCTGCTTAGGAAACAGCAAAAAGTCATGTTACAAATTGTTTCTGCACATCTCTCTGTTTTTGAGACAAATTTTGCCTTGTAGGGAAAGTCTTTCTGAGCCTTTGGGTTTTGTTTTCTGAAGGCTGCATGTAATTCTTTTGCTGTGGTATCTGCTGTCTTCATTTTGAATTTTTCTGTGCTTCCAGGCAGTGTTCAGAGTGTGACCAAGCAGGTAGCAGTGACATGGAAACAGACATTGCCATGGAAACTTTGCCAGATGGTACTAAGCGATCAAGGAGACAGATCAAGGAGCCGGTGAAATTTGTTCCACAGGATGTACCACCAGAACCGAAGAAGATTCCTGTCAGAAACACGGTAAATGACAGCTGAGCTAGAAATACACTCTCCTGGTTTAAACTCAAAATTCTAAAAGCATCATGAACTTCAGTGTTAAAGATCTATTATATTAAAAATGAATATGTTTATTTAAAAGTTTGTATTGTGCCATTTCCCATATATCTAAGTTTAATATGTTTTAATTTTTCTGGAGAGACAAATGTTTTGGATATAAAAGGATGCATTTACATTCCCCCCATAATTCCCTTTAGTTTGGGAGGGATTATTTCATAGTATGGCTTTTAAAAGTTTTACTTTAAAAAGTGCAAACTTTACACTGGGGTAGCGATATCAGAATTTTAAGTATTGACATTCAAAAAAGCTATTTCTTAAGAAACATTTATCATGTTGTATGTCCAGGTCATATAGACATTCTATGTGGAAAAAGTTTTTGATGAGGCAGCCCTGATCCTGAGGGATCACATATGAGAGTAATGTTAGGTGAACATCTGCACATAGGAATATATATGCATTAAAAATCATTTCTGTTGTGAATGCAGAAGACTTTCAGTAATCTTGTTTATTAGCTAGATTGTTTTTGTTTCCCTTTTTGTCGGCAAGTATTTCATAGATTCATGGTTTTTCTCTCAGAAGAAAAGATTATTTATTTATTTATTTCCATATAGTGGAAATATATTAATTGAAATGGGCTTAGGTGGCTCCCCCCCACAAATAACTGGCATATCTGACTGAAGCCATTTAATTTTAGGGAAATATTTGCGTACCTCATTGTATGATGCTAAATTATTTGACACTTCTAGACTTAGCTTTAATTCTCAGAGGCAAGGTATGAGAGGTTTTTTTATTTATTTAGTAATTTTGTCTTGTGGCAATATGTTCTGTATGCTGTAACTAATCTATTTTTAATGAGGTCTTGCTGCAGTCACTTGTCAAAGCTAGACAATAAACTTAAGTCACTTAAATCCCTCATTCTAGGATGTGTGTGTGGTTTACTGCCTTGACAAGATTAACCTTCTCTGTGTAAACTGTGGCCTGCTGTGGGTGATTAAGGTCTCTGTGTAACACTGCCTTCTATTGCCTGTATTAGTGCTTGACAGTATTCTGTGTTACAATTCAAAGAAGTAAGAGGGAATAATATGCTGGTAAAAGCAACTTGAATTTTATTCTCTCTGCTTAAAAAACCCCCTATGAACAAGTATTATTATTTGTCATAGTATTATAACATATACATTTATTTCTACCAGTAAATATGTCATGATACAGTTCAGTTATACTTTGTACTGATCCTCGTGAGATAAGGATTTAGATGAATTTTTGTTGCAAGGATGACCCCCCATATAGAACCCCCATAAATATTTGAATTGCTGTTGTTGTTGTTCAGTCGCACAGTTGAGTCTGACTCTTCGCGACCCCATGGACCACATCATGCCAGGCCCTCCTGCCTTCCCTCATACTCCGGAGTTTGCTTAATTTCATGTTTGTTGCATCCATAATACTGTCTAACCATCTCATCCTTTGCTGTCCCCTTCTTCTTTGACTGTATTGTAATACAGACATGTTTTTCACTTCATTTGGAAGCATGTCTGCTAAAATGTCATAGAAATGATCACAGAAATCCTTTGGATCCCACCTCACATGACATGGCCACTGCCAGCCTTTTTCTCCTGCTTCTGATGCCATAAAGGGTGTGTGTGTGTGTGTACAGGTAGACACCATAGTGTTCCTGGGTTTCTCGAGGTGAGGAGGCAAAACAGTGTATGGCGGCTACTCTTTCTTTTTTAAAAATTCATTTATTTTGTATATTTAGCATATTTCTATTTCACCTTTTTCCCCAAAGGTGCCAAGGCAACTTTTAAACATATTTATTTATTTATTTCCCCCGGCTATAGAAACTAAATTAATTGCATTGCACTGCCCACTTTAAATATTTTAAATACTTTAAATTTTAAACTTGTTTTATTGTATTATTTATTGTATTAATCTAGATTGTTGTATTTATTGTTGAGAGCTGCCCTGAGCCCATTTACGGGAACGGTGGGATATAAATTGAAATAATAAATAAAAATAAACATATGCCTACAAGCCATCAATTAAGTCAAATATCAAACAGTCCTCCACAAACAGCCCGAGAGAAACAAAAACATCAACATGTAAAACATCAACAAAATGCCTTCTGAGACAAAATTGGCTTATATCTTTATTTAAAATAAAAGGAAGTGGCCTTTTTCACTTCCTTGGGCAGACTTTCATAAAATATGGGCAGCATCTAAAAAGCCCATGAGGAGGATGTCATATGCCTAGAGAGTGGAACCAGCTTAGGGGAGCACTATTGGTGCATAGGCTTATATGGAGAGAGATGCTCCCTCACATGATCTTGTAGCATTGGCTTTCCAATTACTAAAGGTTCCCAGTGCATATCGTGTTCAGCTCTGTGGCTGCATGGAAGTATGGACCAGTGTATTTTACCATTCATTGTTCACCTGGGGCAACTGCAGTATGCTCCAGGGCATTAGGGAAATTACATGACTGAGTTACTGTTTAGGGATTGGCAATGTTATGTTGTTGCTTATATTTTGCATCCCTGGTTTGTTCATTCAGTTACACTGTTACTCAGATTGCATTGCAGTCTACTATTTTCTACAATTCTCTTGATTTCTTTTGTACCAATTTTTCTGTTCTCTCCAATATATTATGAGTTCTCTCTTACAGCGTTATTCCAAGCTTGACATAGAAATCTAGTAACAGTGATATTTCAGGTTACTTAGGGCATGATAATGGGAACATTGCTCCAAAACAGAAATAAAATTCTCGAATTTTGCATTGGTCCCAGTATGAGGATAGTTGATCAAGAAAGGAGCTATTGTGCTCTTAATAGAATTGATCTAGTCTGCCACCTACTGTCACTTTTCCCAACCCGTTTCTACAATGTATTTTTCCTCTTTAATGATGTCATTGGTAAAAGCCCTGTTTGCATTAATAATGCACATTTTCAATGAAGCACTTTTAAGGTTAGATTTTATTTAGTTTGGCTTTAAGAGAGCCCTGTTCCCAAAGACAATCACTAGATAGATCTAAAGAAATTGTGAATTCAAAAGATAATGATTAAGAAGTATCAGGAGAATACACATGTTTCTGTTGCACTTGATTATGTAAAGGCTCTAGAGTAGTATTATATGAAGAACATATACATGCTTAGGAAGGTACTGTTGACTATAGTATCAATATATCTATTCTCAACATGGCCAAATCAGTGGCTACAGAGACTGGAGCCATGAACAGACAAGACAATCTTTCTATGAATCTGGAAAAGCCCCAGATATGCAGAAAATCTGAAATCACCCCCCCCAATTCAAAATAATAGAAGTGGCATCTGTAGCTTTCAGAGGTCTTAGTGGCCATTGTGAGTGGTTAGGGTTAGCAGGGTTAACAGTACTGCCAGTCTTCAAGCCTTGGTTTCTGTCAGTAATAAGCAGGGGAAGGAAGCACGGCCCTTTCCAGGGCCATTTTGGCATTCAGACAGTAGCCACTGGGCTGGGCAAATTGCTATCACTTGACATGCATGACTTACCCAGACATGGCTGCTTGATACTGTTCAACAGCAGCCACCCGACAAAAGCCAGCATGGGGTTGTTTTAGAACTAGGTTCTGAGATTCCCAGTTTCATATCCCCACTCTGCTATGGAAGCTTCCTGGGCAACCTTGAGCCAGTTACATACTCAGCTGAACCCAACTTGCAGGGTTATCTCTCCTTATATACAAAGCTGACTTGGGGTGGCAAGATTCCATATGCTCTCATTGGCTGTAGAATGCCCTCCCTCAGCCATTGGCCTGCCAGCCACCACTCAAGAGTACTCTCGTGTCATTGGCCAGGTGCTGGGTCTGCTTCTCTTCCCCACCCACCTCCCCTTCAACCACTCTTCTCTGTCAGAATTCCTAGCAAATGGCTTTGTCTCTTGACGAAGACGCTTCTTCTGCTTGCCTCCTGTGTGGGACTTAACTTTTCCCTCAGTGGCTGTTGGTAGGTGTAACGAAATGGCAGTTACCTGTGTTTGTAAGATGGCTGCTGGGCTGCTGTCTGTGGTTGCTTGTTTAAAATGTTCCGCCATAAGGTTTAATTGAGTTGTAGTTCCAGAGAGGGACCTGTAGGAGTATCACTCATTGGGTTGAATGGGCCTTCCTCATCTGCTGGACTACATTTCCCAGCTGCCTCAAGGCAGAAAAGGACGGGAAAACAGGGACTGTCCCAACATGCAGGGCAGCATCAGTATAGACTGCAGCCCATCCAGGGAGGCCGTCTTCGTCCTACAGGAGGTTAGAAAAGGCTCCTGCTGCCTGTGCTGATCAGGCTGTCCAGGCCACAAGCCAGAGATGTGGGTGAACCCTTGGAGGCAGCAGAAATTCAGCCACTCCACAGTCAGCTGGACTGGGAAATGAATGGAAGTTTCCCTGCTCTCTTGGGCCAGAGAGAGAGGGGCTAGAGCAGGGAGCCAGAGGGCAGTGTGTAAGGAAAGAGGATGGCATTTAACCCCTGTGGATTTATGCCCTGCTGGTTCATAGTGTGTGCTTACTCCTACAGTGTGTGTGCACTCCATAACTGTAAATAGTTAGATAAATTCTTTTATTTGGGCTGATAATCTGTGTTGTGCTCTGACCACATAGTCTCCCCCACTCTGCACAATAACACAGCCCAATAACAGAGCCCAAGGAGGCAAGGAAAGGCCAGACCCTTGGGTTGCCAACTTTCCAGGGATCCCCCCAAAATTGGGGATTCCATCTCCAAACATGGAGATTTGTCCACAGGGGTCTCACTGTCCCTCTAAAAAGGCAGTGATGATTCAGTGAATCATGGCAGCGAATTTAAGGAGTGAAATACGCACATGGGACGAGGGTGGGAGGCAAACAACTGAGTGGTAAACTGGAGCCCGTTTCGCCACAGTAGGCAACCAAGCTTGGTTCAGACAAAGGACGGAAACTCTTTGCAGGCCTTTGAGAGGAACTCATTGGGGCCAGTCCTGAGTGTAGGGTTGCCACCTCCAGGGAGGGAGATTTCTGGAGATTTTCTGAAAGAGTCTATGGAAGCCAAGGTTTGGAGAGGGGAGGGGCCTCAGCTGAACAGAATGCCATACAGCCCACCTTCTAAAACAGTTATTTTCTCGGGGGGGGGCGGATCTGGAGTTCAGTTGTGATACCTAGTGATCTTCAGGCTCCACCTGGAGGTTGGCTGCCCTAGGTGTAGCAGTCAGTGCTTCAAAGCAGGTTCTACTAGATCCAGGTTCTTGCTGTAGAAGCTGATTTTCGACCGGTCACAGACTTTCAGCCTAACCTACCTCACAGGGTTGTTGTGCAAGTCAAAAGGGGGAGAGGAGAATGATGTAAGCTGCTTTGGTCCCCATTGCAGAGAAAGACGACTTTTCCTCCTGGGAAGCCATTGTTTCCAATCTCCAAGTGAGGGCTGGAGATCACTCAGAATTACAACTGCTTTCCAGATGGGAGAGATCAGTTCCCCTGGAGAAAATGGTTGACTCTGTGGCAGTCAGGGCTTCAGAGCACGGAAAAAGGTGGACTCTGTGGCAGTCAGGGCTTCAGAGCATGGTAGAGGCTGCAGGTGTTTGTGTGTGTGGGGGAAATGGAAAGCTGAAGAGAGAGGGGGAAATAAAGGTAGGTTGATGACTGGCTGGGAAGGAGATAGGGTTGCCAACCCTAGGTGGGAAATTCCTGGAGATTTGAGGGAAGGAACCTGGAGAGGGTGAGGTGTGAGGAGGGCTGGAACCTCAGACACATACAATGCCATAGACTCCATCCTCCCAACCAGCCATTCCCTTCTGGGGAACCACTGTTCCCAATTTCAGGAGACGGGTGGAAATCTCTCAGAATTACAGCTGATCTCCAGGAGGGAGGGGGGAGGAGATGCAAAGCTGAAATCAGAGGGGCAGATAATGGCAGGCTGATGCTTGGCTAGGAAGGATATAGGGTTGCCAACTCCAGGTTGGGAAATTCATGGAGATTTGGGAGGTGGAGCATGGAGAGGGTGGGGTTTGAGGAGGGGTGGGACAGGTACAATGCCATAGACTCCACCCTCCAAACCAGCCATTTCCTCCTGGGTAACAATTGTTGCCAATCTCCAGGTGAGGGCTGGAGTTCACTGAAAATTACAACTGTTTTTCAGGTAGCAGAGATCAGTTTCTCTGGAGAAAATGGTGGACTCTGTGTCATTATAGCCTGCTGTGACACATTATAGCCTGTGTCAAAGCACATTGACAATGAGTGCCCAAGGCCTTGGCACTCTCCCAGAGCCTCTTTCTAGAGCTTGTTGTATTTATTTCCACAACGGGCCTTATTCCTAGTTTTGAAGATAAAATGGAGGAGTGGAAAATGTTGTAAGCTGCTTTGGATCCCTTTTTTATAGTTGATGATTGGGGGGCAGATAAAAGGTAGGTTGGTTGGTGACTCAGAAGGAGAAAAGGAAGTAGGGAAAGGTGAGGCTATAAAGGCTTCCAAGAGGAGGTAAAGAGGAAAGCGTGGGAAGGGCAATACAATAGAAAGTGAGGTGTCCCCCCCCAAGTGCTTGTGGGTTTTTCACAGAAAACTGGACCTCACCTGGTAGCTGGCACTGTGAACCTGGACCATAGTTTTCCAGGGTAGAGGCTACCAGGGAGCAAGAAAGTGACAAAGCTGAAAACATGGGAACAAATAAAATGGGCTGAGTGATGATTGGGAAGAAGAGAATGAAACAGGAAATGGGGAGAGACTATGAGGGCTGCCAGGGAAGGGGAAATGAGATGGCCTCTGTAAGTCCTTGTGGGTTCCCAGCTTGTATTTCCTATTTGCAAACTCATTCTTTAAGATGATTGATATGCTTCATTAAGGAATCATATGCCCACTTATGTAGCAACATCTCGTGAAGAGCTTATCATTTCTTAAATATGCAGGATACATGAACACATGAAGCTGCCTTCAGTCTGTCAAGGTCATATCTACTCAGACTGGCAGTAGCTTTCCAGAGTCTCTGGTAGAAGTTTTTCACATCACTTTCTACCTGACCCTTTAAACTAGAGATGCTGGGGATTGAGCCTGGGACCTTCTGCATACTAAACAGATACTCTACCACTGAGCCAAAGCCCCTTCCTTACTAGTTCTTGGGCCAGTTAATGAGACTGTGCAAGCTTTTCTTTGCAAGGCTTTTTTTTAGGCTGGAGAGAACTGTGAGAGAGCCCACTAATCATGTGTTGTAATTCCTCGTAGATCAGCATCTCCTATTATATGATCTGGAGGCCATTCATACTGTTTGGTATGACATCTGGAGAGAACAGGAACTCTCTCCTGGAAGCAATGTGCCGTGGTGGTCAACTTCCTTTAGCTGTTTCTCATTGCATGTTGACCTCTAATTTAAGAAGCTAAGGTGGCTGAGATTCAGAATAAAGAGAGTGTAACAGTTGATGTCTGGCATTGTGCCTATAGATCGCAATATAGAGATTCATTATTGAACCTTAATGTTCACGCAAGCACATATGAGAGTGGGAATATCTTTGTGTATCCTGGGCTCAAATGATGTGTAACTATAGATAAGAACAAGTGCTATGGAACTAGTTTTAGAAGCAGTGGAAACCAATGAGGCTCCATTTGAGTACTGTTACTTTGACTAATACATACCATATTTTGATATATTTTGTACCAGCTGAAGTTTCTTTCACAGGCAGCTTATCAAAAAAGTACACTACATTAGTACAGACAAGAGGTTACTACTGTCTGTGCAGTAGTGGCAAGATATTTCTTTCACAGGAAGGAATACAGCTAATGTATTAGTTGGAGCTGTCAGATTATCTCCCTGATTACAGGTTCTGATTAAGAATCCAGAAGCAGCTGTAACCAGGGGGCCGTGCAAACCTATCCAACCCCACTTTAGCTAAAAACAGAAGCCTGTGCTTCACCTAAAAATAAGAAGTCTTCCTATATTTCTCAATTCAGTTATCATGCAAGGATACTTAAGCAGCAGTTTTACTACTCGCTGGGACTGTGGTTTGATAAACTGTTGGTTTCTCCTGGCTCTTCAGTACTAATTGGAATGGGTGTCTGTTGACCGTGTTGTATCCTGTCTGCACTTCTGGGTGTCAGTTATTGAAAATGATCCAATAACGTCTAACTAGAGGAAGAGGTGGTTTCCACTGCTTTTGACTCTCAGAGTCCTGGTTGGAACAGATACGAGCCATGTTCATCAGGTAAAATCTCTCCAAAATTGTAATAGCAAGTCACCAAATGTCCTCTGAAGAAAGGCCAGGAAGACCCTTAGTTGCATGAAGAACTCAGTTTGACAATGTTTTGTAGATGCAGTGGTAACAGAGGAGTAAGATTTTAACACTATCATAGCACAGACCTTCAAATAAGCTCTAAGTCACTATGATTTTTCCTTCCCTATCATTCATGTTTTCCCTGCTGCCTTCTTGACCTTAATAACTGAACCAACAGGCGTGCCTGGAATTTAATTGTGGAAGCTGGGGTAGGATGTCCAGGATGTATCATGGTGATTGACCAAGATCGCTTCTTGTTCCAGGAATCAGCTATGGTTTGAGAGGGCAGCTGCCTGAAGAACTTTCCCATATATATCATTTATACTTCCGTGTATTACTTGTCAAGTAACATTGCATTTTCTTTGCAGCACTTTTATATACTGGTTGCAGCTATTTTTTGCTAAATTATATTACTTGTCCAATTGAAACTGAAAATCAGCTTTCCTGCTAAAGCTCATCAGCCTGATTTCTGCTGCTATTTAGATATTAGCTCTAGGGCCATAGTTTCAGCACCTGGTACTTTTATATTTCTTTTTAATTAAACCCAGATGTAGTTAATTAAAATTTGCATCATGAAAAGTCTCTCTCTCTCTCTCTCTCTCTCTCTCTCTCTCTCTCTCTCTCTCTCTCTCTCTCTCTCTCTCTCAAGGTTCAATTTCCCATTGTCCTTGGGATGACATCCAAAAGATAGTCTCTAAATAACATCTTATAGGGCTTTTACTGCAGACAAAGGGAATGCAAACTAAAAGTAATGTAGATACAGACACAGACATAGTCTGCAAGAGTTCAAAATTTGCCTACGGGTATATCTGAAAGGTCCCAACTTCTTTAACACAGAAAGCTCCCCCTTTCCTTCATTTGTGAGCTTCTCACCCAATGGTGGAGATGGTGTTTGACAGGTTTGTTTACAAATGTGCATGGAGGAAGGTATCAGCAACAGCATCGATGGTGCAGCTTTTGTGAGGGAAGTAAAAGGTCAACTTAGCTAAGAACAATGTAATAAGCTTGGTCAGGAGGAATTGTATAGCAGGGAAGCTGAGAGATGAGAAGTTGCTTGATGTGCCAAGATTTGGGGGAGGTGAAGGACAGGTTAGTGGTGGGGAAAGGAAGAAAATGGGCATGGCTTAAAGCCTTGGGGGAAGGCAATGTTTGAAATTTTTGTATTATTTCACATAATATATCTGAGAAATTAAAAAATGTGACATGCAACAGCTCTGAAAGCAACTACTTAAAATTATTTATTAAATTCCAACCTCACCTTATGGTGCTCAGATATCAACTGTAACCTACAATGCTTTAAAAAAAGCCAGTATCATTAAGAGCAGATTAAAGCTTAGCTGTCATTCCCTGAACGTATTTTTTTTCTATTAAAAAAACACACCTGATTTGCTGTTTTAAATGCCTGAGTTCTATTTATTTGGAAAATTTCTGCATTGCTTCTACAAGGAACTTGCCCAATTCTAAACACCTGGAGCCCGGAAAAGTGACAGCTTTTCTTGGTGCCCCCCAGTTCTACCTGTCACAGGCCTCATAACTTCCTTAGCTGGTAGGAAGAAGTCCTGCTTTTCTCAGGGGGATTGTATCTCTCGGCGGTAGATAGGCATCGGAACTGTCCCATGATAGCCTAGTGTTCCATCTGGTGTCACGCGTGTTCAGATTAACAGTTGGTCTTTGACGGATTTGGGGCTTGATCAATCGTTACATTTTTTGTATGCCGTGTTACCATTATGCCCTCATTTTGGAGATCCAGTATAATAGCAGAATATCAAACTAGGATCCGCGTGAGCCAGGGTCAGATCCCTACTCTGCCATAAAGTTCACAGGATGAACTTGGGCCAGTCACTCTCTCTCAGCCTAACCTGCATCTCAGGCTTGTTAGAATAAAATAGAGCAAGGAAGAACAATGTAATCCACCCTGCACTACTTGAAGGAAGCATAAGGTAAAAGTATTCCGAATAAATAAAATAAAACGTTGGAGCTTAGCTATGTTGGGATTGGCATCAAGTAAATTTTATATGTTAATCACTTTCAAAAGTGGCAAAAGTATTTAATTGACAGAAACGTTGGCAACTTGATAGACAATTGGGGGAATTCATATGTGCACACATGTGTATTAATACCGTTAAGTTGCCATCAGCTCTTGTGCACTTGCATTCTGCAGTCTCTTCTCCTAAGAGGCTGCTTCTTGATGTATTGAGCTAAAGTTTTCATGAACATGGACAGTTCTGAACCTGCCAAAATTATTTTTGAAAGATTCTATTTTCTCAATCTGTTCTCTTATTATAGATAACTGAGGCAACATGCTTGGAACACACAGGTGTATATGTTACCGGCAAAGCGTGTAAGCCGGCATTGTATAGAATGCCTAGGCATTGTATGGAATGCCGAAAACTAGCTGGCAATGTATGAAACCATTCATTTTTAACACATTTCCTAGGCATTGTATAGAATGCCAAATGAGAAACCGGCAAAGTATGAAGTCAGACCTCCGGAGCCCCCCCCCGCCCCCGACTCCTCCCCGGAGGCCCGTGCCGGGCCCTCTGGAGCCCTCCCTGACCCCCCCCCGCAGGCCCATGCCGCGGCGTCAGGCCCTCCGTAGCCTTCCCTGCCCCCCCGGACTACTCTCCGGAGGCCCGTGCCACAATGGCGCGGCCTGCCCCAACTCCTCTCTGGAGGCCGGTGCCGCAGCAGCGGATCCCAGCCGGGTGTCCTCACTCGTGGCAGGTGGGGGGGCTGTGGCTGCCGCGGTGTTTGGGGGGGCGCAAGGTGGCGAGGGGGGCCGTGGTGCCTAGTGGGGCGGTAAGAATTTGGGGGGATGCCCCACCTCCGGACCCGATGGGAGCCTCGGCCCCATTGGCAGGACCTCTTCTCATACTTTGCCTAAATAGCAGTTGTCATTCAACAGAATACCTAGGTATTATATACAGTCCCTAGGGAAAGTATGTAAGAAATCTGATGTTGCATACATTGCCTAAAAACGCTAGGTATTCCGTACAATGCCTAGGCATTCTATACAATGCCGACATTTCAAACTTGGCCTGTAACATATACAAATTTTACATATTGGTTTAGGGCAATTGTATTTTATTGAATTGCAAGATACCTGAAGAATGGGAGAGTGGCTAGATACAAAGTATATCTTGCAGTGGACCTAAGGAAGGAAATAATTTCATTTTTTGTGCACTATTATCTGGGCAAGTTCTGTATCCTGTTTGTGCTTGCAGTGGGGAGCAAATTAGGAGTATGTGACTGAGAGCAATCCTTAGCAGGTCTATTCAGAAGTAGTTTATTCAACAGAGCTTATTCCCAAGAAAATATTCTTAGGATTGAAGCCTGAGACTGACACATAGATTGGTACAAAATAAGCCAAAACTATATTGTTTACAGCTCAAAGATACTTTGACCCTGCATGGCAGGGAGCCTGTGATATTGTTGTAAGCCTATTTGTTAACAGCGAAAACTCCCCCCTTCCCCTACCTGACTGCAGGGGACTAAGAAGAAGACTGGGTTCAGTCTGAAGCTGGCATTTGCCCTTTGCATTCCCCCCCCCCATGTAGCCCATACCAACCAGGCACCAAGACAATCAATGTCCACTTGCTTCTAATTATGGTTCTTGACTTCTACATGAGCATCTCTGAGAGGCAGCTTCAGCCATCCTGACTTTTCTGTCAGAGCAGTGGAGCCTGTTACAACAAGTGGTGATCACTCTTGAAGATCAAGCTCCAGTCTGAAGCAACAGAGAACCCTAGAGGGAAGTCTGCACTCCACTGCCTACTGACTGGCCAGCATTGCAGCTCCTCCCTCCTCTCCTTTAAAAAGGTTGCCCCTCTGAAGACCCAGACTTAGTGTACATTTAACTGCCTTCATGGGGGATTGTTCCATCTCAAATACACATGTAAGACATTAATTATTTGATCATTCTCTCAAGATAAGCAAGTGTCCCTGCACATGCATGTCCTGATGTATAAACCATTATAAACAGGGGGATTATAGTATGTAGAAGTAAATGACAGACAGTGAAAATTATTTTGCATATTGTAACAATAGAAGCTTATCCAGTTAATTGGCCACATATGTTTTTAATGTTCCCACCTATATTGGTCTCCAAGGCAGGTTAAGAGTAACGAATACATGAACTGACCCCCTATTTCACTGAAGGTCTCATTTAGTATCCTCCCAAAGTTCCCTGGAAACAGCCATCAGGAAAACCTGGTAGTGGTTGTCCATTTTATGGGACAGGATTTTGCTGCCCCTGGGCAGCATGATCCCTGCTGCTGTCTAGTTCTCTATCCTCTTCTGTAGTGAATCCTTGTATCGGAAAGTTTAAGGGAGGTGAATTGGCAGCAGTCTCCAACCACCCCCCCCAGTGTTACAGTTGCTTGTTTTCAAAACCACAGCAGTTTAAAACTAGCAAAAATCTGGCAGCAGAAGATAGGTACGAGGGGCAGGTGGGGGGGCTGTGTCTGTCACTGGGTCACAGATCTGTATGTTTTTAACCTGTAATTTTTTACTTTATTAATAGTCTTAAAATGTTTTATGTCCTTGTAAATTGTTGTGATTGTTAGCTGCCTCTAGTCCTAGGAAATAAACAATATATAAATTTGTTGTCAAATGCTTTCACAGCCAGAATTTATTTGTTGCTATAGATTTTCTGGATTATGTGGCCGTGGTCTTGGCATTGTAGGACCTGATGCAGAGAGTACACCATCTTTCTGTGTTATACCTCTGAGGATGCCAGTAACAGCTGCTGGCGAAACATCAGGTCCTACGATGCCAAGACCATGGCCATACAACCCGGAAAACCTACAGTAACTAATATATAAATTATTTACATAAATAAACAGCTCTTGGATGTTATGGATCACAGTAGCTCCAATTGTCAAGCGTTTTAAACCTAACAACTTATTTATACAGCACTCAAGCTTTGAAACTCTGATACAGATTGTGATAATGACTAACAAATAGGTTCAGGAAAGAGCCAGCTACCACAATAGGAGTGAATATCAAAAGGAAATGATCAAAACATCCAATTTGCAGTGGAGGGACATCAATTAACTGGTTAATTTTTTAAAAAAATGATAAGAATTGGAGCATCCTAATAGTTCTCCAGTGGTGGTCTTATGTTTTCTTTAGTATCTAAAAATGGTCACTGTCAGGCATGCTACTGGAATAGATAGAATTCTGTCCAGATTTAATCAGGATTTTACTGTGTTCTTGAGATGGCCTTATTGTTAGTTAAATAATGTAAGTAATATTGTCATCTAAAATTTTTATTCATTTATCTCAATCTGGATGTCTGTATATGGCTTGTTTTTTCTCAAAACTTAAAGGATGGCCTTGTGGTTCACTGTGCCTGGTGCTTTTAAGTTGGTTTCCTATCCTTGACATTGTTAGTGTAAATTAAATTATGTTGCACCACCAGTTGGCAGTGCTGGAATGGTTGCCACTTCTGGTATGATAACCGTTCCATCTGCTTTGTGCTAGTAGCCAATAAAAGCAGATGGTGTTGCACTATGTTGAAATATGTTGTAGATTTCCTTTTTTAATAAATGGGAGAGCTTGGATTTACAATTTGTTTTCCATGCTTGCTTGTTTTCATAGTTGAAAAGGAGTTTGGATATTTCCATATGTCTGTGGTGTATCATTAGTGCTGTAGCTTCATGAGTGCATGCCAATAGCTGTTAGTATCATTTCTTTCATGCATTTAGTCTACATTAATCCAAAGCTCTATAGTTTGACAAATAGAGTTGGTTTAATTGCCCTAGTTAACATTAAACAATTGGCATTTCTCGAGATGGGAGGCATTTCTTTCACTTGCATAGGATTAAAATTTGGAGAGATTTAATCAAGAATGTCAGTGTGACACCAATGAGTTCCACTGTTTATAAGAAAGATGCTTAACCAATTTATGGTAATAATGTAACTTCATAGTAATAAATCTGGACTCTGTGCCAGACTCTGAAAAGGTGGCATAGAAATACCCTAAGAATAAATGTGATATGTGTGTGATTAGGGCCCTACTGTACCGTTTGGTACTGGTACAAACGTTGGCATATATACTGTTTTCAAATTGTACTCTATAAGGCATTTATGTAATGTGTATGTTATGCATATGTAAATAATATGCGTCTTGAATCTATGAAACATTTTGGGAATGTACCTTCCCACATTTCTGTAAGGAAGATAGCTATCAACTTTCTTTTTTTTTGCCATCAAGTGAAAACTGACTTATGATGATCCTGTAGGGTTTTCAAAGCAAGAGACATTCAGAGGTGGTTTGTTGTTGCCTGGCTCTGTGTCATGAACCTGGTATTTTTCGGTGGTCTCCCATCCAAATGCTCTTCAGGGCTGACCCTGCTTAGCTTCCGAAATCTGACAAGATCAGGCTAGCCTGGGCTATCCAGAATAGGGCAGACATTCATGATGATATGATACCATTTTCAAATGGTACCATACCATGGTATCATAAGCTCCCTAAGGTGAGCAGGACTTAAATATTTATCTAGAAAGCTAAGCTTATTATTTCTGAAATAATGCCTTAAGCCTTTGTGACTCAAAGGCAGTTCAGTTTCATGTTGCTTTTCTTACACTGGTTATAGAAAGGCAGTCAAACAAATAAGGTATTGTTTGTTTTAATTTGGATTTCTCAACTGGAGTTAGTGTACATACATTACCATTAGTTGGCTGTATGCCATAATGCATGCAGCTTCTCTGTGCATGTACCTGAAATGGTTTTTGCTTGTATCTTTAGGAACAAGATACTCATTTTCAGAATTTTATTAGGCTATTAAAGTTACGAAGAACTGATTATATTCTGATCAGTTCCATGCCTTGTATGAACCCAGGGTTTCTGAAGCCTTAATGACTTAAAAAAAATACCCTAGATAATATTGTTTTATTATCCAAGTAATGGCACAGTTTTGCTGCAAATTGAAACCTGTTTATTTAAAAGGAAGTTATCTTGATTTCAGTAGAACTTCTATAGAACTTTCTCTAAAGATGTGTTTCAGGTTACAGTTATAGTACATCTTTGTTTTCAGCAGTCCTTGTTATCTAGAGGATAATGACTGCTGTCCAAGGAACTACTTTTAAGAATACCAAGGGCCTTTGGCATGCCCACTGGGAATTTAAAACTTTTAAATTTTCAACAAGAATTCTCTTGCTATATCATAAACTTTCTTTGAAAGGTTTCTCAGTTTAAAGAGTTTTGCCATAAAGGACAGGAACAGTGGTGTGCAGCAAAAAAAAGGTGTTGGGTTTTTTATGATCCAGATATATTGGAGCCAAAAAAATTTGGTAGTTTTGGTTTCCTGGGTTCCAAATACTGGTATGATATTTGGATCTGGTTTTTCCTGCCAGGTTTCCAGTATTTTTCAGCTCCATTATTCACAATGGGGAATCTTACGGGGAAGGGGTCCTTGAGGATGTTTTTAAAGGTGCTGGTACCAAAATTTCAGGGGACCTATAATGTAAAACCCAAGAATCTCCAGCCATAGGAAAGCTACTAAAGCAATTGCTTCGCCCAACCAATGCAACAACTGAGCATCTGAAATTATATAAACATGAGAATCTGCCAAAAAAAACCCTGCACTAAAACCCATGAACACAACACAAAGAACAAACTTTTATAAAACAACAAAAACACTTGAAAGTGACAGAATCCCACTTAAACAGCCTGGCAAGCCAACACCAAGCCCCAGGGGACACAGAAACATGGCGCAAGAGGGTCACAACCAACTGCACATGACTGCTCCTGAAATTCCTGGTTAATTTCTTGTTAATCTTGAACACTTCCAGGATTTTCTGGGATCCTTTTTTGGTATTCTGAAAAATCCCAGATATATTTAGGGGAACGCAATATATCTGAGAAATACCAATAAGGTATTTATTTTTGTTTCAGTTTTACCTGAACTCATATCCCCATATTGGAGAGGCTGCTCTGCAGAAAACACAAGCCCAAAGCCACCTTTGTCATGGCAAACTACTTGCATCGTTCTCTGGATTTTGGCCATAGAAATCAAAATTTGCTAGGAATGAGGTGTAATAACTTTTTTAAATGTTTTATACATTTAAAATACTTGGTTTTATTCTTTTTTTTTCTAAGGGTGAGTTCCAGTTAAGTTGGAAACCATGTGTTCAAGTGGTTATACTACTTTGGATTGTGGCTGTAGTCATGAATATAAAGGCCACACATTTCTTATAATATTTTCAGTCTTTCACTGAATTTCATAGGTTTTTCTGATCCTTTCTGGATGAAATGATGTTCTCAGATGCTCAAAGCATTCCCTGAAATGTTTGTTTGGGGGGGGCGGTTGTGTGATTTGAATATTATGTTTAGATGAATTCAGAGATTTACATCGAAATTGTTTTTGTTGAAATAATACTTGTAAATTTAAAAACAATATTGCATGTACCTTCTCAACATTGTTTGGGGGGGGTGGACAGAGGCACACCTACTCCAGTCTAAGCCCACTGAAATCAATTTTAGCACATCCTAAGAACTGTGCATGATACGAAATTGCTGTCACTGTTTCAATAAATGTATCTATTCCATGTTAGTCACTGGGGCACCTCAGTTTCATTGTCCATAACATCACTTGCATTACTTGTTAGTTTCATATCAGATTGATTATTACATTATCATCTTGACCATGTGAGAGGATACATATTAATATGAATATTAACTTTGGCTGTGCAGGTTGAATCATAACCAATCAGGTGAATTCATATCTGGATTTTTGGATTATTACATATATTTGTAGTTTCTCTCTCCTCCATGTTTATAAATCAATAAAAGATACATATGTTATCTCACACAATGGCTAAGGGTAATCTTCTGAAAAACATTAATTACAGTTTTGAAACTGCCAGTTTTGCTTAATATTGCATTACTAATGGTATCCATTCATTTTTATAAACTTTATAAAATAGTGAATTTTTAGAAATGGAAATTTTTCTTTAGAAAAATAAAGTACTAAAAACTTTATGGAAAATTTTCTTCCTTACCTCTCTGAAAGAAAGAAGTAAAATTTCTTAATCATTTTCGATAGAGAGTTTTGTAGATAAAAGGTTTGATTTCCCAAAACTTTCCTGCCTGTGAACCCACATAACTGACACATACATGGAGACAGAATGTGGAATCCCCATTTGTTTGTGGAGAGTTTCTTTTATAGAGAAGAATGAGCAACCTCTGATCTTTGGACTGTTCTGTTCAAGTTGATTGGTGTTAACTTGAAAATGTATTCATTTTTAGAGAACTAGAGGACGAAAACGAAGCTTCCTTCCTGAAGAAGAAAAAATTGAGGTTGGAATATTGTAATTTATTTATTTTAAATTGAGTCAATGATCATATTAATGTCTCAAAAATGTGTTAATCTTAAAATGCTTCTGCTTTTCCTGTTTTTCAATAACAGGAACGCATTCCTAGAGAAAGAAGACAAAGGCAGTCTGTAGTACAAAAGAAGCCAAAGTCCGAGGATCTAAGAACCGAATGTGCCACATGCAAGGGGACTGGAGACAATGAAAATCTAGTCAGGTATGTTTACTGTGACCTTTTCCACTGGGGTTAAAGTTCCATTGTCTTTACTTTCTCATAATGACTATAATGAACACCTCTTAATAGAGAAGGCTTTAAAAAATCTGTTAGGGGGAAATGTTGCTTCAGAAACATTGATTTGACCCACATACTGACTTGCCACATATGTTTATCCTACTGTTTTTGTGACAGAGAGAATTTTGTCAGACTGAATGGTTGGTGTTCATAGCAAAGGTACACAGGCCAGATATTTTGACCACATACTGCAGTGTCCACTACTGATATTACACAGGAGAAAGCCATGTGAAGTTAGTTAGTTCTAACTCATAGTTGACTGCTTTAAAGTATCTGGTTCTTTTAGTGCAGTGCAACCTAAAAAAATGCCTCATAATGACGTGTTTTCCTCTGTTGAGTAACAGTAATAATCTGACTTGTTTAAGGTTCTTTTGTGATTCAAGCCCAGAAGGTGTTGTGATAAGATGATCGACTTATATCCATTAACTGGATCCATTAACTGGCTGGATGGCTTACACTGAGCCGATTGAAATTGAATCCAATGAAGACGGAGGTCCAATGAAGATAGGGATCCCATTACCGGCCTTTGATGGGGCGCCATTGGTGCCAGCGCTGAAGGTCAGGAGTTTGGGAGTGCTCCTGGATGCTTCCTTGACAATCGAGGCCAGGTAGCAGCCACTGCCAAGGCAGCCTTTTACCACTTTCGGCTGATTAGGCAGTTGGTTCCCTTCCTCAAATGCAAAGATCTGGTGTCAGTGATCCACACAATGGTCACCTCGAGGCTAGACTACTATATTGCTCTCTACATGGAGCTGCCCTTGGGGCAACTCCAGAAGCTGCAGCTGGTGCAGAATGTGGCAGCCAGGCTGCTGATGGGCCTCCCTATGCGGGAGCACATCTAGCTTGTGCTAAAGTCACTGCACTAGCTGCCAATAGCATTCCAGATTTGCTTCAAGGTGCTGATTTTGACGTTTAAAGCCCTTTATGGTCAGGGACCTGTCTACCTGAGGGACCACCTTTCCCCGCATGTTCCCCAGAGAGCACTGTGAACAGGAACACAAAATCCCCTGGCCCTCCCTGGTCCTAAGGATACCAGATTGACATCACCCAGGACCAGGGCATTCTCCCTGACGGCACCGACGTACTGGAATGAGCTCCCAGGTGAGATCAGGGCCCTGCAGGACCTCCAGCAGTTCTGCAGGGCCGTGAAAACAGAGCTTTTTTGGCAGGCATTCCAGTAGGAGCGGCACCTATCAACTGAGCCGGCGCCAATCTGCCAGCTGAAGCTATTTAAAGTGGTTGCACTGCAGAACATGTTCTAGGTGCACTTTATTATACTGTGCCACCAATGACACATTATGGTTTTAAATTGATTATGTAATTTATATTGAAATGTATGGTTTTATAGGTCTTATGTAAGCTGCCCTGAACCCGCTTCGGCGGGGAGGGCGGGGTAAAAGTGAAATTAATAATAAATAAATAAACTACTTAAGCAAAGCAAAGTGGTTTGTGGCTTTATAACTGATCCTTTGTTTGCATTGCAAAAATTGAATGATTTCATAAAGATCTTGACTTGCTGTGAAACAAAATTAAGATACAACAGATATGAATATCTGTTTCAGACAAGAGAATTTAATTTATCTTATGATAAAGTATAAGCTAGAAGGGGCCTTTTGGCCTCCTCTGTAAGGAAATGCACAAAGATCCCTTTGTTTATTAGGAAACAAGGTTTCAGAAAAATTAAAACTAAAAAATGGTCAGGATCCTGTTGGGTCATAAAGTGGAAGGATTGTACTAGGAGATAAGTTTGTCAAGCCAGTTAGGGAACAGGCAGAATAGTGAGCTCAGTAGGCATGACTGAGAAGTAGTTATGACAGTTGTAGTACGTGCTGTTGTTCTAGAAGAAAAACTTCTGCAATGCTTGACAATATTTTAAATGTGAGTTAGTAAAGCTATATTTAATATTGGACAATTGAAACCATACTAAAGTATTGTATATTTTGTTATTTTGTGAATGAATAGTGAACTGCATTGGGGGAAGGAAGTTTTTAGAAATAGAGAATTTCTCCTTAAAAGATGTGCAGTTACTTAATAATTATGAAAAGAAAACTACAGTGTTCTAAATCCCACTATAGTTTGCTTCTCTAGAGATCCTATGCACTACAAATAAGGTCAAGCTACATGCTTTGTGTTTCTTTGTAACATGCTAACAAGTTTGTAGTGAGAACTGCCCTTCTGAACTGTGCTCTTCCTATGGCCGCCTGTGTCAGCTACAATCTTGTAAGGAAGTTTACAGCAGGTTCCTTGGCAGTGACGCTATGGTTCTGAAAATCAGTGTTATGGTCCTATTGTTGCCTTTCAGTGTCTCAGCATAACGGTATGGTTTTCTTTTAAAAAGGAGACTTGTTCTTACAAGTGTAAAAGCAGCAGTCTTTCTATGTGCATACTTAGGACTGTACTGAAGAAATTCCTAAGCACAGTGTCAGAAATCAATGGTTTATATAAATGGCTAAAGTTTGCTCTGAGGATTTATTTTGAGATGTGTATTAGCTTTTCACACTTAAAATGCATTGCTTTATGCACATTGAACAATATGATTGTTGGATTCTACAAGTCTACAGCAGTGATGTTGTGTTTGTGTGATTTTGGTAAAGCACCTTGATCTGTGGTTGTACACCAGTGTGACATAATGGGGCCAACTGTGTGGTATGCCTGTATTTAAATAAAATAGTAATGTATAAACATGAACATGTATTAACTAATACAGCAGTTCAGGCAGTCTTTCTACATAGCTTATTTAAAAATGGATTCATACAACTTTTTAAACGTACTATATCTTCTTTTGTCAAAATTCTTTACTGGAGATCTTTGAATCCACTTCTTTTATACCTTTTACTTTGTAGCAGCCTTTCATCAGCAATGTCATTTAAGGGATAGGGTTTGGTGTTTGAGGAATACCTGTTGAGAATGGCTGTTAAGTTTGAGGAGCCCCATCATTCCAATAACGTCTATTATTAAATGCATCCCTTTGTCCAGCAGCCAAGGCTAAAATTGTTCCCAGTTCCACCATCTGTCAGCAGTGTGCCTTTGTTTTAAGAATGCACTATTTTTTTAAAACAGGTCACAAGAACAGCTTCTGTTCTGCCTTTCAACAGTGGCTAGAAGCATTATTGATTGAATTGATCTTGCTTCTCAGACAAAGACTGTGTTTAAGAGGATGCATATGATCAATTGAAGTCCTTTGCTCTAAGAGACATCCCTGGTTATGTGAAAACTTTACAACATTATTTGAAGCTTGCTTCCTATTTTTCTTCTCAAGAATATGACTTGCATAAACCTAAATACCTTTATTGCTTTTTGAAGTGGAACAGTATGTGCCCCTAGTGAGATGGCAACTGCATATTCATGTAAAGTATTAGGTCAAAAGTGTGTACTGTTGTATTTCCATCTGCTGTTTTTGTTCATGCTGATATTTGAAATGTTGTTGGCTATACAGCAAACAATATAATGGTATATGCTATGTGTTAAACTACAGTTGGGGAGTAAATATTGATGAGAGGACTGAAACTAGATCAAAGCAAGTCTTGACATAATTGTGTCTGTCAGGTCTTAGGCCAAAAGAAGGAAATGAGGAAAAGTACTAGTATGGAAAATGGAGACCTCCAATGTGCATAGGAATTGGTTTATTGCCAAAGTCTAACATAAGTGTCTTCTTCAAGGGCAGCTACAAAACAAGTATGTTTCAGCTATGGCGGTTCAAGATGTTTTCCCACACAAACCTCTCCCCCTGTCTTACTGCTGTCATCCCTGCCCAAGAACCAGAAGAGATAACCCACCTTACCTCATTGCCCTGGCTCTCTTTTAAAAACAGCATGGCAAGTCATGCATAAACTATACGGTTTCCTTAACTCTCCTGAGTTAATTTTCCCTCACAAGAGTTTGGCCACCATTTTCATTTTCTTGAGAACAGGACATGGGATGAAAGAATCTTGTAAAAGCGTTGGAGTTGAAATGTATGGTTCCAGAGATCTGGAGAAGCAAAGATGTAAAGGGTGGGAGGGGGCTCCTGGGTTGGATCAGTAGTTGAGTGGGTAAGATGGCAGGTTGCCACCCTCCAAAATCTACCGCCCAAGGCAACAGTTTCATCATGCCTCACTGCACCTCCCTGGGATTTGGCCTTCCTAGTCATTCAGATGTAGAGTTTTGCCATGCTTCTAGACTCATTACTTCAGACTCCTAAATTTATGTTTCCTAGAGCAGATTTTATCAGCTCTATCGGGCAAGGTGGCTACAAGACCTTATCTCAGATTCGCACAACCTGTGTGCTTAACTTGAACCTATACTGCTGTAAAGTGTTTGGTACAGTGAGGACATTTGGACCTTAATATAGAGGAGATCAGCCTCATCTTCTGTGGAGTGTAGTCTGTATAATAATCCAGAAATACTTTCACACTTGTGTGTACTGTGGAGCCTTTCATATTACTCTTGTTGTGCAAGAACTACACTGACTTTCTGCTTTCAGACACAATTCACAGTTCTACTTCTTACCTATAGGATCATTAACTATCTGGTTCAAGATATCTGTTCTGACAATTCACAGTTCTACTTCTTACCTATGGAATCATAAACTATCTGGTTCAAGATATCTGGTTCAAGATATCTGCTGCCATATGAACCTATCCGTTGACTGAGATCTGGTTTGGAGGCCCTTCTGTTGGGGTTGGGCCACCTTCTGAGGGTCCATTTGAAATAAGGTGGGCATACTGTCTCCTTTGTTATGATAACATATCTCTGGAATACCATTCCCTGAGATTTTCCAGGCACCACAAGAAGACAATATTTTTATTTCATTAGGTTAGCGACTTGGTTGCTTTGTTGTGCGCTTGATCTCAGTCCAGTAGATTTACTTGTTGTTGGTTAACATATATATAGTCTTACATCTACTGTACAAAGCTAAAAGTCTAATCTTCCTCTGCCCTGTGGAACCCTTCTTTGATAGAAGAGGCTTGTTGCACTCCATGCTTAGCTGAGTGGACTGATAGATTACAATTCACTGTTCTTTCATGTGGCCATTTTAGGGACTGTTTTGCCTTGTTTTTTGTACCCTTTCCCCCTTTCGTTAGAGGAGACATCTGATGAGTAGACATGTAATAATAAATAAATAAATATGCAATTCAATAGTGGCTATTCAGACAAATACCTTAAGCGTTAGCATTTGAAAAAGCTGTAGAGGGCTGGGCTTCCGGTCGGAGTTAAAATGGCGAATTGACACACTTTGCGATTTGTGCAAGGTGCACAGCAATATCTGACGACAGTCTGGGCTCTACCTGGCCCAGCGCAGCACTCCCCAGACGGTGGGGTGGCAAGCAAGCAGCGAAGCCTGAGGGGGAGTTGAGATCGGTGTGGATAAGCTTCGAAGGAAGCTTGTTTACACTTTGATCTCCTTCCGCGGAGAGGGCAGTTGCTAATCAGCACTACAGATACCAGCTGGGCTGAGAATTCAGCATAAATTCGTCATCTACCGACCTCTTTAACATCAAGATTAACATCGATTACAGAAGAAGCACTGCGAAACCCCGAGATTACAAGCAAGGTAACAAAAGAACAATTGCTTACCGGTTTAAAGAAGAACGCGAAATTGAAACATACGGATAAGCGTAGAAACCTTTAATGAACTATTCCGCTTGATTTAAAAGTTAAAAGAAAGCTTTCCTTTAGAGAAAACGGCCGAAAATTGACTTTGTTTTGCATTCCTGTGGTCAGCTAAGTCTAAACTTTGCGTAGCAGAAACGAAACTGACTGTGACTCTATGATACAGGAAGTAGACTAGAGTGGATGTTTTTCAAAGTCGCTGTACTGGAAGTAGACGGTTGTTTTAGTGTGTGACACCACCACCACCGGAAGTTGGATTACAGTGACGGACAGACAAACAGGAAGTTCGGAAAGAGCCTACTCTAGCCAGAAAACCATAGAGAAATTGCGCCCGACATTTTGAGGAGGACTAAATTTTAAAAAGTTATTTTTAAGCCGAAAAAGCATTGGAAGAAGTTACAAAGGTGGCGATTTGGCTTGAAGATTGCTAATATAAAGATTGATTAGCCCGGAAGTCGGAAGTCAAGACGGATTTGAGGTCAAGACCAAGAGCTGCCTCATCACCCAGCCCAAGAATGACTGCAAAGGAAAAAAAGAGTGGCAGGCTGCTATGGAAGCGATGGAAAAACGGATGACTGAAGTGGTGCAGAGTTTGGGAAAGCAAATAGAATCACAGCTGCAACAACAGCTGCAACAACAGCTGCAAATACAATTGGAGCAAATAGAACAAGTACAAGTCCAAGTACAGAAAAAAAATATGGAAGAATTAAAAGAACTGGTACTAACAGAAGTGGCAGGGATAAAAAAAGATACGGAGGACGTTAAAAAAGAGGTTAAAAGTCTGGTGACAAAATCAGAAGAAATGGAACAGAAAGTTAAAAGAACCTTGTCAGAAAATACAAGATTGGAGTCCATGATGGAATATAGGGCTACTCAGAATCATCTGAGATTGAGAGGAATAGAAGAGGAGGAAGACCAGGACTTACGGGCCCTAGTAATTAATACATTGGCAACTTACATAGGGGAAGATGTTGGAGACTTGGATCCAGACTTTGACCTGATTTATAGAGTAAACTCAGCTTATGCCAAGAGAAAGCAATTACCCAGAGATGTGATTGTTCAATTTGTGACTACAAAAATGAAGGAAGACGTTTTCAAGAAGCAATTTACACAACCGTTGGAAATTAATGGAAAAAAAATAATAATTCTGAGAGAAATTCCGAGATCGATCTTACAAGACAGAAAGAAATTCAAGAAATTAACAGACAGATTAAAAGAAATGAGTATCAGGTTTAGATGGGAGATTCCATATGGATTATCATTTGTTTACAATTCGGTGAGATTTACCCTCAAAACGGAAGGAGATATATACAGATTTGAAGAGAACAACTTTGATGACTTTAAAGACATTTAATTCAAAACAACTATGGATTACAAATTTTTATCTTGGAATGTAAATGGACTAAATTCACCAAACAAAAGAAGATTAGTGAGTCATTGGCTAGAGAAACAAAAATGTAACATAATTTGTCTACAAGAAACACATATCAGAAAACAAGATAATAAATATTTGATTAATAAAAAATTGGGAGAAGAATTTCATTCCTCAGCAATTAATAAGAAAAAAGGAACAGTGATATACATTGCAAAAGAATTGGAACCTAAACAAATCTTCTCAGACAAAGAAGGAAGATATGTTGGCGTGGAAATAACGATGAATAGAAAAAAGACATTGCTTGTAAATATATATGCACCCAATGGTGCGAAAGAGACTTTTTTAAAGATTTGACTAAAGAGTTGGACTGTCTAAATTATGATCAAATAGTCCTTGTAGGAGACTTTAATGGTACAGTGAATAATGTATTGGACAGAAAATCCAAAGCAACTGGAGAGACGGTTGGAAAGTTGCCAAAAAAATTTTTTCAGCTAATGAAGCAAGAGAAACTAGAGGATGTTTGGAGGAAGTGGAACCCCAAGACAAAGGATTATACGTTTTATTCTAACAGACATGACTCCTTTTCCAGAATTGATATGATTTGGATGTCAGAGGAGATGGCGCAAAAAACCTATAAAATACAAATTTTAGGGAAAACTAATTCAGACCACAACCCCTTACTTTGGATATCTAAAGAAAAGCCCAAACAATTATATTGGAGAATTAATGAGGACTTATTGGATCAAAAATTAATTAATGAAACTTTGAAAAAAGAGACAAAAAGCTTCTTTGAACTGAATTTAAACAAAGGTACGGATATACAAGTTGTATGGGATACATACAAAGCGGTAATGAGAGGCTTGCTTATCTCTCTGAACTCTTAGGATAAAAAACAAAGGATGCAACAACAAAAGGACCTACATGAAAAAATTCGACAAAAGGAAAAGGAACTAAAGAAAAGACCAGGGAAGAAAAAGATTACTAAAGAGATCCACTTTCTACAGGATCAACTGAATGTTCTACTCAACAGAGAATTATACTGGAACCTGAAGAAACTACAGCAAAAAGCATTTGAGGGTGCAAATAAACCAGGAAAATTTTTATCGTGGCAATTGAAAAATAAAAAAGAAAGGAATTTTATAAATAAGATTACCGAAGATAGAAAGGATGTTATGAATTTGAATGGCATAAAAAGAGTCTTCTTTAAATACTACGCCAAACTGTTTAAAAAGAAAGGAATTGATCAACAGAAGATTAAGAAATACTTGGAGACTATTGAAGTTCCAGAGCTGGGAAAACAAATTAAAGAGTTATTAAATGGTTTAGTAACGAAGGAAGAAGTCACAATGGCGATAGAAGATGCAAAGTTGGGAAAAGCTCCAGGTCCAGATGGCTTTACTGCAAAGTTCTACAAGAAATTTAAAGAGGAGCTAACCCCTATCTTAGTACTTCTGTCGAATGAGATAAGAAAGACTAAACGGATCCCAGATTCATGGAAAGAAGCAAATATTTCATTGATACCCAAAGAAGGTTTGGATTTAACTCATGTCAAGAATTATAGACCAATATCGCTATTAAATAATGATTATAGATTATTTGCAAAAATAATTTCGGAAAGACTGAAAAAACACCTGAAAGATACTATAGCGGAAGAACAAGCTGGTTTCTTACCAAATAGACAAATCAGAGACAATTTAAGAGTGGTGATTGATGCAATTGAATATTATGACAAACATCCAGAAAAAGAAGTTGGATTCCTCTTCCTTGATGTGGAAAAAGCTTTTGATAATTTAAACTGGGAATTTATGCTGCAAGTTATTGAAAAAATGGATATAGGACAGTCTTTTTTAAACATGATTGTGGCAATTTATTCAGAACAAAAAGCGACTTTGAATATAAACAAAGAAAGAACGGATTTCTTCCAAGTCCAAAAGGGAACACGTCAAGGTTGCCCGCTATCCCCGTTGCTGTTTATTTGGATATTGGAAATATTATTGACAGCGATAAGAAAAGATAACAGCATTGAAGGACTTACAGTGAAAGGTTTTGCATATAAATACAGGGCATTTGCAGACGATGTAATAATGTTTATGATTCAAGATCCAATCGACAAAATACCACAATTGATGGAAAAAATTGAAGAATTTGGTTCAGTTGCGGGATTCAATGTTAATAAAAGTAAAACCAAGGTGATGTGCAAAAATATGACGAAGCAAAGGCAAACAGAACTACAAGAGAAAATTCAATGTGAAGTAGTTACAAAGACTAAATATTTAGGAATTGAATTAACCATGAAAAATATTGATCTGTTTAAAAATAATTATGAAAAGGTGTGGTACAAGATTCAGCAAGACATGAAGAAATGGGACACGTTGAATTTATCACTATTGGGAAGAATCGCAACTGTAAAAATGAATGTCTTACCGCGTTTGATGTTCTTATTTCAGACTATTCCAATATTAAAACAAAGGAAAGTATTGGATACGTGGCAGAAAGAATTATCCAAATTTGTATGGGCAGGAAGAAAACCAAGGATTAAAATGAAAATTTTATGTGATGCAAAGGAAAGAGGAGGTCTACAATTACCAAATCTAAGACTGTATTATGATGCCGTCTGTTTAACATGGTTGGAACAGTGGATTAATCTTGAGAATAAGAAGTTATTGGCTTTAGAAGGGCATGACAACAAGTTTGGATGGCACGCATACTTATGGTATGGAAAAGAAAAAATGGACAAATTCTTCAAACACCACTTTATAAGACAATCACTGTTCGAGACTTGGATGAGATATAGAAAATTCTTCTCAGAAGAAAGACCACTTTGGATAGTACCAGCAGAAGTGATTAATCCATATTCAAGGAATCAAGGGTTAGATTGGCTACCTTATAAAAGTCTTTTAAAATTAGAAGGGAAAAACTTTGTGTTAAAAGACAGATTTGATGTGGAATTTGAATATGATTGGTTGAAGTATAGACAGATTCATGACTTATTTAAGACCGATAAAAGAGAACATGGTTTTAGAGAAAATAATAAGGAAATTGAAACTGTATGGCTTGAAAAGGGGGAAAAAATGATTTCTAAACTGTACAAGGTTTTATTGAAATGGTATACTGAGGATGAAATTGTAAAAGAGCAAATGATAAAATGGGCGGTAAATGTTAATAACGAGATATTAATGTCATCTTGGGAATATTTGTGGAAAAGGTCAATGAAAATTTCAACTTGTGTAAATGTTAAAGAGAATTGTTATAAAATGATGTATAGATGGTATATGACACCTAAAAAAATTGCTATTATAAATGAAAGTATGTCTAACAAATGTTGGAAATGTAAGAAACATGAAGGGTCTTTTTACCATATGTGGTGGACATGCGATAAAGCAGTATGTTATTGGACTAAGATCCACAATGAGATACAAAAAATTCTGAAATGTACTTTTAAGAAAGACCCACAGATGTTATTGCTAGGTCTTAAAATGGAAGAAATAAATGTAGCCAAGAGAACATTATTATGGTACTTGATTACAGCAGCTAGACTGACTTTTGCTCAATGTTGGAAACAAGATAAAGTACCTGAAACATGGGAATGGATTAAAAAGACGTTGTTTATGGCAGAAATGGACAAACTAACAAGAAAGTTAAACAACGAAGAAGATGAAACTTTTTTTGAAGACTGGAAAGACTTTCAAGAATATCTGTTGAAAAACTGGGATATTAAACGTGGTTTGATTTGTTTTGATAGTTATTAAGAAGAAAATGAAAGAGAGTTAGTTTTCTGAATTGTTACCGTTAGTAAGAGAATATAAGTTTAGAAGTAATTGTAATAGAATAAGAGAGACATTAATGGGGTTGGAGCAGTGCGGGAAGCCTTGTTTGGGGGGGAGAGGGAGAAAGAAAAATGGATATGTAGTGATTTGTTTAAATTGTATGAACATGTGATATATCCAATAAAAAACTGTATAAAAAAAAAAAAAGCTGTAGAGGGCTCAGTGTTCTGACCATTACTGATTATAGTAAGTCACACAGTCTTCTGTTTCTTTACCAAAGGACATTGACATTCATAAGCTAATTTAGCTCTTTCAACAGCTTGTGTGTTCTGAGTGGAATTTGAATTTTTCTCCTGTAAACAGCAGCCATTGTTTTGTCAAGCTACTTTTGGAACCCCCCTCATGTTTCTTTAATGGAGTGGTTTGCCATGTGGCAAATCACTTTTGAAACCTAGCCCAAAGGCCCTTTAGGTACATAGAATTATGTGCCACAATTTTTCTTACCAGGCCACAATTGTCATCTTTCATTTTTCACAGTAATTTTAAAAAACAAAGTTTTATAGAAAATAGTATGTAGGCATTTGTATCACCCTGCTGAAAACTGGTACTGTGCAGCTGTCTGACAACATGGTTTTAGTTCAATGGTCTCCATCCCATTGGTTGGGACCTTCAGATGAGCTCCTAGAGATACTTACTGTTTTTGTCTGTTCTTTGGAAGGACCTACTGCTAGTGTGTTTGGAAAGAGAGCAAGGGTGCCACCTCTTTCTGCTGTTTGTGCATATGCTGAGAGCAGTGGCAGAATACTGAGGCAAGGTTCCTCATCTGTGGAGAAGATTCATGGCTCTGACCCATGGCTTGTCTCTCCCTGTGGTATACTACCTGATGTTTAACATGTCTTAGCTCTGTTTGTCTGTTGCCCTGATCCTGGGCTTGACACCAGCACACTTATCTGGCTTTGTTACTTCTTGCTATGTGCTTCCACCTCCGTCAGTCCTGGATCTAGAAGAGTTACAGACCACTGCATTAGAATACCTCTGAATAGCTTTCCTTAAATAATGTTTTTGATAAGCAAGATAGCCATTTTAATAGGCTTGTGAGCAAAGTCAAGAATATGTGCATAACATAAAAGCACTTCAAGGCCTTGTATATTGTTGCCGTCATAACCTTCCCTCTAAGCTATGGAGTCTTTTGAGCAAAAATTCTACTTTGTGAGCTACTGGCATTAAAGTTGTGAGCAAGTGATTTAGCTACTGCATAAATTAGTTCGCTCTGGAGCCATCCTCCTGAGCTAAGACAAAAATCTATGAGCTGGAGGCTAAAAAACAGTGAGCTAGCTCATACTAACTCAGCTTATAGGGAACATTGGTTATAACTTATAGTTGGATCTTTTTGTGGCATATTCTGTAATCATTGAGAAGCTGTGTCCTACTGCTTGTGTTATACTCCTTTTTGATACAACATCTCCCTTGTTGCTGCTTTGGCTGATTTATTTTAACATGCTGCTGTGTATCAGCTTGTGAACAAATCTTATGAAATAACAGAAATAGCTTTCATATGTAGAAGGAAAACTTAACTTAAAAGATATGATGCATATCGAACAGCTTGGCAGTGACTCTTGTCATTTGGCTCTTCTTCTCCCAGAGTTATTTTCTGCAGAGACTATCCTGTCTGGTTGTTATATAACAATTACATAGGTTATCTTAAGAGTTGGTATTTATTTTCCTTTATCCTTCTTGTCCCCTTCTCTGTTTTGTGTTATATATTATATTTACATCATATATTTACATCAGAAATTTGCTGTGTGAAGGTAATAACTTAAATAAGTACGTAAGGATAATTCAGCACATCAGGCAATTAGATGATCTAGGTATCTCTTGTTCTTAGGAGTAAAAAGTTGTTTTCTAGCACATGTTTATCCCATCATTTCTGCAAGGAGCTCAAGGTGGCTTACTCAGCACTCCCCTTCTCCATGTTATCCTCATATCAACCCTGTGAAGTAAGACTTTCAGTGGCTGGCCCAGGGTCACCCAGTGAGCTTTTATGGCTGTGTGGAAATTTGAAACCAGGTACCCCTCATTGTATTCTAATGTCACATTGACTCTCACTGAAGAATAAACAAAGGAAGGGGACTTTTGGTGAAGAGGGTCTGTACAAACAGTGGGTTGAATATCACTTGGTAAATGAAATAACTTTTCTAATCCACTACCCTGTATTCTTAATCCTACCCTAAACATGTGTAGATAAAGTGAATGTGTTCTTTAAAGTTATTTTTAGTACACTATAATCCTGCCATTCAGGGTAGTACATGCTGTACTCACAAAAGCTCTGAGAGAGCCTTGGGCTCAGGGAATGTGAGTGGCCCAAGATCAACCAGTGAGCTTCCACGGCAGAGTGGGGATTTGAGCCACACTGTAATTAAAGTATTCTTCATTAGTAAAACAACCCAGTTTATAAAAATCCCAAAACAGATGAAGGAATCCTTGTGCTGGATATATAGGAGACATCAAATACCACTCATAGGCTTTAAAAAATTGATGTAACAAATATTTATAATACTTCTGGAACTAACATTATCATACTTGACATTTTCATGAGATATTTAAGCTTGGTATCCTCTCAGAACTTATGAAAATGCCATACTTTTTCCCTGGAGCTGCAAGAGCAGCAGTCTTTTTCTCTAATTCCAGCCAACTATGATATCTGCAATGAAGCTACGCTAAGGGAATGTTTAATGGAAGCAATGAGTTGACATTGCAAGATTGTGTAGTAAGTGACTTTTACCACTGCACATAAACAGAACACTTATTCTAAATCATAGTATCAGTTTCAGTCAGATAACCACTAAAATCACTGCACTGTGGTCTGCTGAAAATGCCATCATCCTTCATCTGCCACATTAAGCCCAGGGAGAGAAGGCAGCAGTAGTGCCTCCACTGTTGTGCAGAAGGATGAGCCCTGAACCAAGTGAAAAGATGTTCTGAAAGCACAGTAACCTTTCCTATGATGTGTGCCTTTTCCATTACATTTTTGACACAAAATGCTGCCGAATGATTTAATGGTGACATTTTGTTTTGCTGACTTCTCTTTTTTTCTCATTTAAAAAGAAACAAAAGTTGGCTCAGGAAAGGAACAAGTAGCCAGGCATTTTGAATTTTGCTGCAGGAATCCTAAGTTGTAAAATTACTGAATGTAAGGTTTTCCTTTAGTCCTTATTGAATGTAAGGTTTTCCTGTAGAAAGTTTTGATTCTTTTAACTGTATTTTTAAATATGTACTATCTCCTTAGTTCTTTACAATATAATTTACATTATGTAGAAATCACAAAGCATGTTGATAAACTAGGATCATGTTCTTTCTAATTCTTTCCAGTTATCAGGTGCATAGTCCTCATGTATCAAATCTGTGATACTGAGCCTCATCTCTGCTTTTCTAATGTGTACTATTAGAAACTATTGTAGAAAGTAGAGCACACTGAGCCCAGGCCCAGGGCAAATGACCTGAAAGGGTGATTAGACCTCCTCTCAAATCCACTCTGACCCAGCATGACTTTTCCCCATAGGTGAGGGAGAGAGACAGAGCGAAAGCCAGGCAGTTTCTTGAATACAGAAGGTAATATTTATTAATATGCTCACATCAAGGAAGTTTTTAAAAAGAACCCCATTGTATTACATTCATACACAGGCGTGCCTCCATATGTACCTAGGCTAGCTTTAGATGCAGCTGATACAATTCAAAATGGAGAATCCCAACAAGTGGAAAAGGAGATTCTGGTCCACCTCTGCTGGTATTATACTTCTTTGTGTCTCAGGCTCTGTGTGGTTTCCACCCACATTTCTAGGAACAGTATAGGCATCAACCAAATCCAGATGGGTGGTGCCACTGGTTTTTGGGGCAGCCTTAAGAACATGAGAAAAACTATGTTGGATTAGGCCAATGGCCCATCAACATTCTGTGTTACACAGTGGCCAAAACCCAGGTCCCATCAGGAGGTCCAGCAATGGGGCCAGAACTCCAGAAGCACTCCCACTATTGCCCCCCACCAAGTACCAAGAATACAGAGTGTCACTGCCCCAGACATAGTGTTCCATCTATACCTTGTGGCTAATAGCCACTCATGGACCTCAGTTCCATATGTTTATCTAATCCCCACTTGAAGCTGTTTATGCTTGTAGCCACCACCGCTCCCTGCAGCAGTGAATTCCACATGTTAGTTACTCTTTGGATGAAGAAGTATTTCTTTTTATCAGTTCTGCACCTACTACTCATTAATCTCATCAAGTTTCCTTGAGTTCTTGTATTATGAGAAAGGGAGAAAAGCACTTCTTTCCCTACCTTCTCTATCCCATACATAATTTTATAAACCTCTTATCATGTCACCCCTCCGTCATCATTTCTCCAAGCTACAGAGCCCTAGCCTCTTTATCCTGTCTTCATAGGGTTAGGGCTCTATCCCTGTAATCCCCATAATCATTTTAATTGCCCTTTTCTGCACCTTTTCCACTGCTATAATTTTTTTTTTACCAAAACTGTACACAGTATTCCAAATGAGCCTGCACCATATATTTATATAGGTGCATTATGATACTGGCTGATTTGTTTTCAATCCCCTTCCTAATAATCCCCATTATAGCATTTGTCTTTTTTATTGCAATCACACACTGAATTGACATCTTCAGTGAGTTATCTACCACGACTCTAAGATCTCTGTCCTGATCAGACTCATCAACGTATATTTACAGTTAGGACTTTTGGCTCCAATGTGCATTACTTTGCACTTGTCCATGCTGAACCTCATTTACGACTTTTTTTTTTAAACAAACTTTTATTAATATTGACACGTTCCATATTTCAAATTATTTTTAAATACATCCTTTTCTATTACCCCCTCCCCCCCGGCTTCCAGCAATGCTCCACCCCTTATTGTTTCAATCAATGTTCACTAACATTAAAAACTTATCCAATATTCAATTCTCCTTTTATAACATATTCACTCTTTCTTTTTTTTTTTTTTTGAAAATTTCTTTATTGATTTTAAAGACAAACAAACACCCATCCCCAGATAACATTTACAGCATCCTTGCAACAACAACAAAAAAAAATTAACCTAACTATATTTCTTCGTCTCCTGTTATCTTTCACCTTTTTTCATCAGCTGATATTTCTCATAATTCTCATAATACATCCACCTATGTTTGAACCCATGAAAGAGGGAAAATTCTCAAACTTACATTGTAGTTTTACAGTAATTACCTTTCCTAGTATCTTTCTTTTAGTTAGTTCACCAAAAAAATAAATAAATAAATAAATAAATTAGAAAATACCAACCACCACTTATCTTTCCAACAATCTTTCCAACCAAAGTTTTCAAATGTTTAGCCAGACCCGTACAAATCTATGGCCTTGAGTTCTGATCTTAATCATATATACTATAGATTATATTCTAACCATGAATTAATGCTCAGATCTTAAGTCCTATTTCATCTCTATGCCTTATAATAACAGACATAACCCTTATAAACTACAATGAAAGTAAAATTTCAGAGCTAAGTCAAGTACATAATACCATTTACAAAAAAAAAAAACGTCCAAACATGTAACCCACAAATCAACTATTCACTATTAACTTTTAATCACACACTTTCCTTTAATAACCTGCTCCATTTCTTCTGACTATACTTAATTTCTTTATATTATGCAACAATAATGATCCCTTTAAGAAACAACAAAAATAGAATTTTAAGAATCGCATAAGATTTTTTAGCCGATAAGCTGCACAAAAATTACCTATCTGGAATCCTTATTATCATTCCAAAGTGGATCAAAATACCTTAATCCAGTACATATACATAACATAGATTATTCTTCCACCAAACTAATGCTTGCGTCCTAAGTCATATTTCATTTCAATGCTATTATGATAACAGAAATAACCCCCATAAACTACAATGGGAGTAAAATTTCAGAAATATCTCAAGCGCAGGTTGCCATTTACTAGAAATAGTTAGCCCCCTATTCATGTATTACATAATACCAATTACTAAAGATTGTCCAGGCATGCAATTAGTCCACCAATCAAATAGCACAAAATTAATACTCTAAGATCAAGTATAAACTAACATTTATCTCGCATTTTCTTTTTAAAAAATAAAAATAAAAAGTTATTAATAAACTACCCCATACCTTCTGGTCATACTTAATTTCTGTATATTATATTCACCATAATGATCCCTTTAACGAACAGCAAAAACATAATTTTGAAGATAACACAAGATTTTATAGCCAACCAGCTACACCTAAATTGCCTATCTCGAATTCTTCTTATCCATCCAAAATAAATCAACATGCCTGTATCCAGTACATTAATTACAATGCCTTATTATCTCCCACAAAACAGTCAGTATGAATGGCAACCCTGTTTCCTGCAGCACTCTCTTCTTAATAATCCTTTCTTGATGTCTCTCTTCTTTAAACTCCTGTATTTCCACTCCATTTTGTTTTTCCTGTTTACACAGTTCAGTCACCAATTCTTTACAATCATTGATCTTTTTCTTTGAAAGTTGCCTTGTATTCCTTTTAACCCTTTTCTTCCTATCTGCATAGACTCGCTTCCGGGGATTCCCTTCTGTAAGCCTTGCTGTGTTGGTTCGCTGTACAAACTGCTTTACATAACTTCTTGTCAAAGAGTGTTTCTTTTTTATCTCCATAGAGGACACATCTTGCGCATTTTATCTTGACAATCGCTTTGTTCCTTCACCAAAATCCCAGAACACTGAAGTTGCGGAGGCTCCGCCTTCTTTTCCAGATCACTCTTCTTTTTACTTTCTAAGTCCAAGTTCTTACTTAAAAGGTTTTCAATAATATTTTTGCAGGCATCCTCCGCTGCCTGTCGCACCGTGTTGAATAGTATTTTTTTGAACTGTTCCAAGGTTATCTGTCCGACATCAGCACTTTCTGAGCTAATTAGCACTATTTCTCCTACTGAGCCTTCTTCCATATTCACTCTTTCGATCCAACCCTTAGATAACATTTTAGCAATTATTCAGTCATTACTTTCTATATTCTATTCTTAATAGTTATCAAAGCAGAGTAACTTATTTCTTACATCCCAGTTCATTTCAAGATAGTCTTTAAAATCCTTCCATTCTGCCAAAAATTCTTCATCTTCTTTACCATTAAGCTTCTTTGTCAATATGTCCATTTCTACCATAAAAAGCATCTTCTTTATCCAATCCATTTTTCTGGTATGTTTTCTTGCTTCCAAAATTGAGCAAATGTCATTCTTGCTGTTGTAATCAAATACCATAACAATGTTCTCCTTGTTAGATTCACTTCTTCCATTTTAAGACCTAAAAGTAACATTTCAGGTTCTTTTTTCAGGGTGCACTTCAGGATCTTCTGGATTTCATTATGGATCTCTGTCCAATAAACTGCCGTTTTGTCACAAGTCCACCACATATGATAAAATGAGCCTTCCTTTTTTTTACACTTCCAACATTTGTTAGACAAATTCTCATTCATATTAGCAATTTTTTTTGGTGTCATATACCATCTATACAACATTTCATAACAGTTTTCTTTCACATTAACACATGTTGAAATTTTAAATGTCTTTTTTCCACAGACACTCCCAAGATGACATATATATTTCTCTATTTATATTTATAGCCCATTTTACCATCTGTTCTTTTACAGTCTCATCTTCTGTATACCATTTTAACAAAACTTTATAAATTTTTGAAATCACTTTTTTCCCCTTCTCTGCCCATACAATTTCAATTTCATTATTCTCCTTCCTAAAGCCATACCTCTTTTTATCAATTTTAAATAAATCATAAATCTGTCTGTAATTTAACCAGTCATATTCAAATTCCAGTTGCTCTCTAGCTCTCATCACGAAACTACTCCCCTCTACCTTTAAAATGTCTCTATAAGGTACTCATTTACGACTTTTGACGCCCACTCACCCAGCCTCGACAGATCCCTCTGGAGCTTCTCACAGTCCTCCCTGGTTCTCACCGCCCTGAAAAACTTAATGTCATCCTCAGACTTAGCCACTTCACTGTTTACTCCCAACTCCAAATCATTAATGAACAAGCTAAAAGCACTGGACCGAGTACCGAGCCCTGCAGTACCCAACTGCTTACCACCTTCGACTGTGAAAACTGCTTATTTATATTAACTCTCTGTTTCTTGTTAATTAACCAGATTTTTATCCACAAGAAGACTTGTCCTCTTATCCCATGACTCCTGAGTTTACTTAGGAGCCTTTGATGAGGAACTTTGTCAAAAGCTTTCTGGATCCTAGGTAAACAACATTTACTGGGTCACCCTTGTCCTCATGTTTGTTCACCACCTCAAAGAACTCTAAAAAGTTATTGAGAGAAGATTTTCTGTTACAGAATCCATTATGATTCTTCCTCATTAGCTTGTTCATCAATGTGCCTACTAATTCTTCTTAATAACAGATTCTACCAACTTACCCGGTATTGATGTTACACTGACCAGCATGTAATTTCTTGGATCTCCTCTGGAACTTTTTTTTAAAGATGGGGGTTACATTAGCTACCTTCCATTCCTCAAGAATGGTGGCAGATTTTAGTGATTGCATATTTTTGTCATGAGATCCACAAGTATGCCATCTAGGTCTGGTGATCTGTCACTTTTTCACTTGTCCATCAGTTGTAGGGCTTCCTTTCTCGTCATCTCAACCTCTACACCCCTCCTGAAATTGGCAGTTCTGTAGTGGGCAAATACCGCCAATCTTCCACAGTGAAGACAGAGGCAAAAAATGCATTCAGCTTCTCTGCCATATTCTCATCATCCTTTAGTAATTCTTTTACTCCTTGGCCATCCAAGGGCCCCACTGCCTCCCTGGCTGGTTTTCTGCTTCTAATGTATTTGAAAATATATATATTGTTCGTCTTTATGTTTTTTACAATATGTTACTCATAGTCCCTTTTTGCCTTTGGCATTTTATTGCCAAAGCCTGTGCTCCCTTTTATTTAGCTCACTCAGACTAGCTACGTACCTCACTCAGACTAGCCTTCCACTGCTTAAAGGAATTCTTCTTACCTTTTACTGCTTTCATTACTTTGTTTGTTAATTATGCCGACTTTTTTAATACCTATCTGTACCTTTCCTGACCTGCAGTGTACATTGTATCTGAGCTTCCAGTATTGTAGTTTTAAATAGTTTCCAAGCTTCCCAAAGGGATATTGCCCTCCTTACACCTTTCCTTTCAGTTTCTCCTTCACAAGCCCCCTCATTTGAGAGAAGTTACCCCTTCTGAGGAGCTGTGGTGGCTCAAGTGGTTAAGACGCTGAACTGCAGGCTGTGGAAGGTCAGTAGTTCAGCAGTTCGAGACCCAGGTGCCGCATGACAGGGTGAGCTCCTGTCTCTGGTTCCAGCTCCTGCCAACCTAGCAGTTTGAAAGCAAGAAATTGCAAGTAGATAAATAGGTACCACTTTCGTGGGAAGGTAACAGCGTTCCGTGCGCCTTGGTGTTTAGTCATGCTAGCCACATGACCACGGAAACGTCTTCGGACAGCGCTGGCTCTTCGGCTTTGAAACGGAGATGAGCACCGCAACCCTAGAGTCGGATTCGACTGGCTTTCGAGCAAGGGAACCTTTACCTTTACCTTTACCTTACCCCTTCTGAAGTTAAATGTGGTTGTGTTGGTCTTCTTGGGCAACTGCCTATTTATATAAATGCTAGATTTAATAACATTATTTTCACTGGTCCCAACTGATGCTGTCACGTTTACATCTCTCACCAGTTCTTGAGCATTACTTAGAACCAAGTCCAGGATCACCTCTGTAAGAAAACGATTCTTTACCTTACCAAAAATTACTGGAACCAGACCTTTTCTCAGTGAAGCAGAAGAATATTTATTAATATACTCTTGCAAGAGGGTGCGAATGCAACAAAGCAAGCACACCCGAATATGTCAAGAACAAGCCCTTATAAACCTTTCCATGGCTGGAAAATAACAAAAGGCCCTCCCTCAGTCTGACGTTACTATGCCAGCCAAGGATACAGACTAATCCCAAGCACACTAAATCATGACAAAAAAAACCCCATACATATACCTATTGATTCCAAATAAGGTTACAGATATTTCCTGTTTAATGCATTCTTCTAAGTAACTAAACATGGGTATTTATCAATGTCAGGAAATCCAGGGCCAATCTTTTCATCCGGTGTCTCTTTCTCCTGACTTGAACACATATTGACCCAGTCGATGTGTGGGTAGTTAAATCACCTATTATGATACAGTTATTTCATCTAGCTGCTTTCCTTAATTCTTTTGCTGTTTTTAAATCATCCTCTAACCTTTGATGCCATGGGTAATGACAAAACTCCAGAGTTAAGCTTCCTTTTGGGCCCACTATTTCCACCCATAGCATTTCTCCAGAAGTTCCAAAAGTTTATTACAGTCATAAGACCAGTCACAATAAATACAGATAAAAAAGACAATTTAAAATGAATAATTACATAAAAGATATGAGGCTATATGTGTAAAAGATTCATATACATGTAAAAATACATTCATTACATTAATTTATTTCCCAGTAACTGACATTTCCTTCGTCAAGTGATAATGCTTTTTGAGTGCTATCACACAGAATTTTGCTACTGCGTATGATATAGTTCTCTGACTATCACCTAAAAGATATACCCGAAGGGTTTCAGGACTAAAATCTATATAATATTGTAATGGTTTAAATCTGCAGAGTAATGGAATAATTAATTGTATCCTTTCTTTTTGATAGAATTCACAGTGCAAAAGTATGTGTGTGATAGATTCAACCACTTTGTTTGAACAGGGACAGCAACACTGCTGCAAGGGCAGGTGGGACAAACTTCCATACAAGACTGCGGAGGGAAATGCATCAAACCGTGCTCTAGAGAAGGCCCATCTGCATCTTTCGTTTGTAATATCTGAAAGATATGGGGATATAGTGTAGCTCAATCCTTTTCTTAAGCTTTTATCATTTAAAGGAAGTATTGCTTCGTCATTTTGGGACTCTATATCAGTTAATCTTCGGGCGATTAAGGCTTTTGCTTTATTAAATCCCATATCAAATAGGCCTGCTGGGTCCAAGCCAATCAGCTTAATTTTATCAACTATCTTTGAGCACCATATAGGATAAGGGCCAGAAGCTAACAACAGGGAAATTAAGCCCAAAATGAATTTTTAACCAGTAATAGATGACATGTTCCCAGATTTTTATTTCGACTCTGGGCAGTCCAGCTTTCTGCCTAAGAAGGACATTAGGAGTACACCTGGGTGCAGTAAACAGAGATCTAAGAAATTTGGATTGGACTGTTTCTAGGATCTTAACATTAGCAGTTAGTCCCATTTGCGATCCATATAAGAGTTATGCTAATGATTTTGTTTGAAATAGTTTCAGGGCTGCAGGAATAATGCCCACACCTTCTCTTCTAAAGAAACTAAGGATGGCATTTGTGCTCTTTTCTGCAGCATTTGCTGATGCAATTGTATGGGCTTTAAAGTTAGCATTGGATGTAAAGATGACTCCCAGATATTGAAAATTTTTAACTTGGTCTATAGTGTTCCCATTAATTTCCCAGTTAGTTTTTTAAAAGTGTCTACGGAAGTGTATGATTTTACATTTCGAGTAGTTAATTGTCATAATATATCACATTGATCATTAATTTTTTATGGCATGCTTTAGATCAATTTTTGTTTGTGACAGGAGAACCGCGTCATCCGCATACATGAGAATTGGTACCTTTCTTCCAGCAAGACTCGGGGCATGGACATCTAGCTTATGTGCACCTTGAATCAATGTGTTTACATAGATATTAAATAAAAAGGGTGCTCATAAGCAGCCTTGCCTGACGCCCTTCTGAACTGGAATTTTCTTAGATAGCTTGCCGTCTTGAGTGTACCTTACCTGAAGTTCATTGCTCTCATGAAGCTTAATCATCAGGTATAACAATCTTCTATCAATAGATGTTTCTCCCAGTTTTGCCTATAATCTTCCTCAAGAAATAGTATCAAAAGCAGCCCTGAGATCTATGAATGCTGCATATAAATTTTTCTTGTGGGACATTGCATGTTTGTGGATGAGATAGTCCAGTACCAAACAATGATCCGTGGTTGAACGACCTCAGGAGAAACCTGCCTGTTTAATTTCTAACAGATTTTCTTGATCTAGCTATTTGCATAGTTTCAAACATAGATGTTTGGTGTATAATTTACAGATGGCATTCAAGAGGCTAATTGGCCTGTAATGGTTTGGGTCATTTTTATTCCCTTTCTTGTATATAGGGACTATAATGGCTAGACCCCAGTCTTTCATTATCTCGGCTGATTGATCTATATATGTAAATAAGTTAGCTAGTATTGGAGCCCACCAGTCTATATGTGTTTTAAGTAGTTCTACTATGATGAAGTCACTCCCCAGTGCTTTGCCGTTTTTCAGATGTAATATTACTGAAGTGACCTCACTAACTGTAACTGGGGGCCAAGATGGAATATTTGCTAAACAGTCAATTCTAGGTGATATAGATTGTTGGTCTTTATATAGGATATCAAAATGTTTTCCCCAAATTTCTGATTGGATGTTATTTATCATAACCTTAGCTTTATTCTCCTACGTTCCTGAAATTATTTTCCGAAAGCTTATATTATCCCTTTCCTTGGTGGCCTTACTAAGTGATTGCCACTGAGTGTGCACAGCCAATGCCTTCTTTTTTTTCAGTAAGCTTTTATATTCCCTCTTCTTTGATTGGATTTCAAGGTTAGTATTTAAGTTTGGGTTTAGCTGGAATGCTTTTAAGCTCTCTAAGTTCGGTCGTAGCTTGCATACACTCCTGGTAAAACCACTTCCTATGCGGTGGTGTTTGCCTGTCTTTGGAGCTACCAACTCTTGATAGGAGAGGGGTAAGTTTTAATGTAAGCAAGTCATATTTTTTTAATATAGTATTTCCATTTTCTATAGACATCAGTGTATGGGAAATAAATTTTGCTTCTTCAGTCTGAGTCCAAATACAGAATTTCTCACTAATTTTAATATTCCATTTATTTTAACCCTCCCTACCTGATCTGTCACATCTAGCCCAGTCCTGTCCCTATTCTTAGGGGTCCCTGGTGTTACTCCCCAACTAACACTAAGGGGCAAATGATCACTGTCTAACATCAACCTTGAATTTAATATTACTATTGAAAATGTTCAAGGAGGTCATTATGTAACCAATTGTTGAGTGTTTTATACCTGACCACTAAGTAAATTGGTCTGGACAATCATCAGGTAATGAGCCATGCAGGATGATAAGATTCAATCTATACGCCATTTGAGTTAAACCAGCCCCGGCGAAATTTGCTATTGGATCGTCAATTAACATATATTTGGGGTGTGGCGGTGTCTAGATTCCCTGCACCAAACTGCTTTAGTATTTGATTACCATCGCATTTCTGTAAGTGGATCTGTTTCTCTTAGACTCTTGATTTTACAGGTCTGTATACCCTTCCTGACATGCAGAGCTACTCCACTTCTGGCCCATAACTCCTTATCCTTCCAATATAATTTCTATCCAGGAATCACCGTATCCCGCTGATTACCCTCATCCCACCAAGTTTCTGAAATGCCCATTCCAGCTCCGCATTTTACATCAGACACTTCTCATATTTGCTTATAAACATCTGTAATTCCCCAGACAGGCCTGCAACCTTACTCCTATGGCCTCTAGACCTTGTCAGGCAGTCAGTCACCCTCTCAGTGGCCAGTCCCAATCCACTTCCCTCTACAATGGTAACAGCTATGCCTTCACCTCTTAGAGATGAGCCATCTCACACCAGAGACATTTCAATTCCTGTCAGCTTTCCCTCAGGATTTAGTTTAAAAACTGCTCTGCCATCTTTTTGATTTTAAGTGCCAGCAGCCTGGTTCCTTCTCGGGACAAGTGGAGGCCATCTCTTTTGTACAGGTCCTGCTTGCTCCAAAAAGCGTCCCAGTGCCCAACAAATTTAGACCCTTTCTCCCTACAGCATTGTCTCATCCATGCATTGACACTCCTGATTTGTGCCTGTCTAGCTGGCCCTGCATGTGGAACAGGCAGCAATTCTGAGAAGGCTATCTTGAAGGTCCTGGCCTTGAGTCTCCTGCCTAGCAGCCTATATTTTTGCTTCAGGACCACACAACTACATTTCCCCATATTGTTGGTGCCAACATATACCACAACCACTGGCTCCTCCCCAGCACTGTCTACCAGCCTACCTTGACCACATGTAATGTCCACTCCCTTTACACCAAGCAGGTGAGTCACCATGTGGTTAGTACGTGGGTTCACAGTCCATCTATCTACACGCCTAAGGACTGAATCAACAACTACTAAGAGCCCATCTCCCTTCCTGCCTGGGATGTTTCCTTGTTTGACCCTCTGTTTAACCCTTCCCGTACTGCAGTAAAACTAGCCAACAACCTCTCAGCCTGTTTAGAACTAAAATTAGCTACATCTGAGTAGCTTGGGCAGCTACAATAGAACTAAAATTAGGACTGGACCAGAAAATTAGGAAAGAACTAAAATTAGCTATACCTGAGTAGTTTTGAGTAGCTACAACACTGAGAAGATACAAAATGTTGGTACCTTTCTCATGGGAGCTGGGACACTTTGGCACTTGAGTGGAACCTGCTACCTCAGAGAGCTGGAACCTTCCGTTTGAGACAGCCTGGTGAAAATGTCTCTTTTCCCTTTTATCAGTAGGTTGTGCTTGGCTGATCCTGGAAACTTGGTGGGTCCTATTCCAGGGGCATTGTCAGTATCTTGGCCCAATGTTGCCATCATAGATACCACCACAGAAGGGCTGAGGTGGAGGAGGCAGTCATTGCAAATTTTGTGTTCCCTGCAAGGTAGAAAAAGTATATTTTCTTTTTGTAGCTTCTTTGCTGCAAACAATGGAACAGACACATCTGCTTGTTGTAGTTTGTCTTTGTACAACCTTTAAGTGAACACATTTGCACCTGGCCCCACTGCTGGACCTCCTGATGGCACCTGGTATTTCTGGCCACTGTGTGACAGAGTGTTGGACTAGATGGGCCATTGGCCTGATCCAACATGGCTTCTCTTATGTTCTTATGTAACATATTACCCATATATATATATATATATATGCCTTCAACCTAGCAATATATAAAACAAAGGTCCATTAATAATAAGAAATGCATAAATTCAGTTAGACTGGGCACAGGTTAACATTGCATGTTAGTTAAAAGAAAGCATAATTAAATCAAGCATGGATAATCTGAAAACATAAATTCAGTAAGCCAGAAGTTCAAAACTCCTAGGTTCTCACAGCAAGAGACATAGTACCCAGAAAGGTCACTGCTTGCCACAAGGAATGCTCTTTTTTAATGGAGAGGAAAAGTATAATCCACCTTCATTAATAAAGTAGAGGGATGTATCTGCATTTTAAAATCATACTCTCTAAAGTGTGGAGAGAAAAGAGAAGTTGCACAGCATGAGGTGCATGTCCTTGAGGCAACATACAAAGAAAAAAACTCTTGTTTTATAGCACTTGCCATCAAGAATGTGTCATTCTTTCTGGATAATGCACGGAGTTCTGAGAACTTGTTTTACTCTGCCCTGAATGCATTGTAGAGACATTTGGTCTTTGCTATAGGATCTAGTATTACTACTATATGGGAAGGGACCATTGTTCAGTGATAGAGCATCTACATTCAGGTGGTCCAGGTTCAGTCCCCGGCGTCTCCAGTTAAAGAATCTGGCAGTAGGTAATAGGAAGGACCTCAGCCTGAAACCCTGGATATCCACTGCAAATCTGGGTAGACAGTACTGACCTTGATCAACCAATGGTCTTATTCAGTATAAGGCAGGTTCATGTGTGTTCATGTGTGCTTCATGTTTATAAGAGCTACAGCGCCTATTCTCTTGCAGTTGTGGCTTAGAATAGTGTGACAGACTGCATTTTTAAGAGGCTTAGAAGTGCTGTACCAACAACTAAAGGACTGTGAAGGGTTAATTCTTCACGGAGGCAGAGAGCCTTGAGTGGCAGGCTGCTTTAAGCAATCTGATTGGTTAACATCAGTTGAGCAGAGAAAGTCTTGAGAGAGCTAGATGCTGAGGAGAGTCAGTCAGATACCTGCCTTAACTAAGAAGAGACGTGCTCTGAGACCCTCTGTGAATAGCTTTGACAGAAAAACGGTTTAGTGCTGACAGATTCAGATTTCAACCTTGACTGGACACAGTTTGAACTCAGCAATAGCTGAGAGAAGTTTGAACACAGACAGAGAACTGGGGGAAAGTTTGGCAAAGAAGTTTGGGTAGCAAAGATGACTCCCATTCAAGCCAAAGGAAAGGAGATAGATCGTCTAGGGAGAGAAGGAATTCCCTACCCAGTCAAACAGGGAGAGTTATCTCTGAGGGGTACTGAGATCCCTGGTCTGGTATGATTAGAAACTGCCTGTACAAACCTGTGCTTGTACTAGTTTTACCTCAGTAATTTCAACCCCTGATTTTACCTGACCTTTCCCCTCAATGTTAAATAAAACCTTTTGTTAGTTTTGAGTTTTAAAGCATCTCAAGTGCCATTTTCAAGGGCTTAAGTCAAAGGGCAATCCTATCCCTTCCCTCAGGGTCCTGGGCTGAGCAATTAGCCAAAATATATCTTACTAGCAGGGTGGGATAGCCAAGGTTTCTTCAGGGGAGAAGAAAACATATTACCAGGGTTGTTCAGTCAGTGACGGGACAGAAAAACAGAGGGAAAATCTAGCTTCTAAAGGAGGGAAATGGAAGGGGTCCATCATAAATAACTTTTCCATGGCCATTAGACTAATACTGGGTTGACTAGTGATAGCCTGACCCTTGAAAGCATTTCTTTCATCTAATAACTAGCATAGTGTGTTAGGGAAATGATCTGTTGTTCTTGAAGTGAATGTAGAATTGTCTTCCACACATGGAGATCCTATTCTCATTCTTTTGAGCTTTGCCTCGAGTGCTTACCCTTTCTTGTCTAGAGATATTTGTTGCCTTATTAGTAATCATTGAATATTAACAGAGTGGGTGAAACTTGAAACACATTTGTGCCTTTGGCATTTATTCTGATTCTGTCCAATAGGGCTGACTTTCTTTTGCAGATGTAGTGTTCCCCAAAGAGGCAGTCTCCTACTTAATTGAAATATCAGACAAGCATGCAAGAATGCTATAGAAAAAGGGTTCCTGTATTTCCAAAGTGCCGTACTGTGTGTGTCTGGAGTTTTCCCCTTTTATCTACAGCAGCAGGTTAGTTAAAAAATCAAGACTAAGGAAAAGAACAGTAGGACAGTTTGTGGGTCCAGGGACATAGAGGTGAGCACAGCTGAGGGAAGAATCCCCAAAACATATGTAATCTGGAGAGTAAAATGGCCACAACTTTTATTAAATACAAACACAGGAGCATTGGCACAGCATGTAGTGGGCAACCCACCTGCCATCTGCTGAACCATTCATCCCAGCCTGCCTACTCAGGGAGAAAATGAGGGGGTTGCAACCCCAAGAGCCATGTGGATGCCAGCTGCTGTATGGTGTACTTGCCACCTGGTGGTGAACCCTGTTGACAGCCCTCAAGCTGGGCATGGCACTGAGTTGGCTCCACCTCAAGCTATCCCATAACGTGGGATGCAGGCACACAGGTGCTGCCTTACTAGCCAAAGGATCCATTCCAGTGCCCAAACTGCCCAGAGCCATGACAAAAGAAAAAACAGTAAACATCAAACCAAAACATAACCCATGACAATCAAAGCACAGGGAGGGTGGGAAGAAAAGCTGTGCAGGAGAAGCTGGGACAAGGTCTTGGCTGCTGTGCCAGATTTAAAAACATGCAAGGGACAGCCATTTATCACTGTGGGACCCCACCCCCAATGCTGGGCCATGCAGCCAGCAGACCCGGAAACACATGGCTGCTTCCTGCCCTCAGCCCTGGAACCCACAAAGGTGGCAAGGGAGTAAGTCCCAGCCGCTGCTTCTTCCTCTTGAATTACTGTTGTTAAGAGAGCTCCACTTTATCCGACATAGTCACGTTTCCCTTATTTCCTACACAGACTAGCTCTGGGAGACAAAAGCTCCTGAGGAGGGCTGGTAGCAGGCAGACCCAGAATTATTGGCTTCCCTTGAGTACCAGTTCTGAGAGATGAATAAATGTATAGACAGTCATGTAAACAATGCCACTACCCACACATCCATTTAAAAGCTAGAATCAGTAGTTTTATTTCTCCACTTCGCCTTCCTCTTGTTTTCCTACTTCTCCACTGATTTTCTGCAGTCACTTTTTCACCTACTCACTCGTAAAGAAAGAGTCTGCAGAGGAAGGCAATGTTATGTCTCAGAACTGGTTACATTAATTTTAATTTTTTTTGAAAATTTAGATCCAATTTTAATTTTAAAATTTTAGCTGTATTTTTTTAAAAAAAATAAGGTTTCTTTTAAGTGGAACATGCCCTTATTATGAATTTATGAATAATTCTGTCTTTGTGAAAAAAACTGTTCTTTCGGAAGTATCCAGATAATAATAGGAAACTATTTAAACTGTTATTTAATTCCATCTCTCCTGGAATAATTGAAAAGATAAGAGTATAAATTCCATTAACTATATCTTTCTGCTTTATAATATTTCTCTTGTTATAGTTCATAAAATTTGTTAATACATGGTGTGAAAGTAATATGAGCTATATAATGTCAGTAATGCTCCAGGTGTATGGTAACAAATATCCTGTGGCTTTCTTACCATGAAATACCGTGTCTGTTTTTTTCTATGCTACATGAAAAAGATTCATTCAGACTTTTTATTGGATTCCCATTCCTTAGGTAAAGTAAAGGTTCCCTTGCTCGAAAGCCAGTCGAATCCGACTCTAGGGTTGCGGTGCTCATCTCCGTTTCAAAGCCGAAGAGCCAGCGCTGTCCGAAGACGTTTCCATGGTCACGTGGCCGGCATGACTAAACGCCAAGGCGCACAGGACGCTGCGGTGGCGCAAGTGGTTAAGATGCTGAACTGCAGGCTGTGGAAGGTCAGTAGTTCAGCAGCTCAAGACCCGAGAGTGCCGCATGACGGAGTGAGCTCCCGTCTCTAGTTCCAGCTCCTGCCAACCTAGCAGTTCGAAAGCAAGAAATTGCAAGTAGATAAATAGGTACCACTTCGGTGGGAAGGTAACAGCGTCCCATTCCTTAGTTTAGGAAATATTCTGAAATGTTAGATTCCCTCAGTTAGGCAGGGTTGATATGAAGGGCAGTTTCTGCCCAACTCTTCAAAATTACATTTTCTGTTTAACCATGTTTGTTGGTTTTTTTAAAAAAAAACCCTCCATAAATATTAAGGATACATTTTAAATATGTTCAGATGAGTTTTCAATGTAATATTTTGACCGCAAAGAAGAAATGTCAGCAAAGATTTATACCCTGCCCCTCACTCAGAGTCTCAGAGCAGCTTAAAATCTCCTTCCCTTCCTCTCCCCACAACAGACACCCTGTAGGTAGGTGAGGCTGAGAGAGCTCTGAGAGAACAACCCTGAGAGAACTATGACTGACCCAAGGTCACCCAGCTGGCTGCATGTGAAGAAGTGGGGAATCAAATCTGGTTCTCCATATTAGAGCACCAATATTAACCACTACAGCAAAGCAAGTATAAACGTACACCCATCACCCAAATTGCTCTTTTGTAACAGTTTAAGCAGAAATATCCTAGGTGTAATATTTTGACAGCTAGTACATTATGGAATATATGCTGCCCGGTAGTATCGATGCTGGACAATTACATTACTGTGTGTTTGGCAAAGGCCAGTTCTGCAATTGGCAGATTCACCCATAGGCTTTGGAATTAGTGCAAACTGCAAGTGAGATCTGAAATAAAAGGGAGGAAAAACCCTACTATCATTCCTTCTCTGTTTCTTATGACTATGAGACTTGGATACTTTTCCAGTGGCACTGTAATGAGATTGGAAGGATTCAGGCTTCACTGACACAGATTATTTTTTAACATTAAATGGAAAAGCAAAGATTTTGGAAACTTTGCAGCTCCCTAGCATCATAAACAGAAGATCTAATTCTCTTGGTTCAGACATGAAGGCATCCTATATACTTTAAAATATGTGCTATAGCAGTGGTCTTCATCTTCTAGCCCCAGGACCCACTTTTAACCTTTAGGTGGCATGGTGAGACTTCTGAGCGCATAATCACATAACAGAATTAGGACAACTGGAGGTTATGACCTCATAGGTGTCAATACCAAGATCGTGGGTACCAGAGCAAGAGAACAGGAAACACAGATCACTGCTCTGTAGCCAATTACCACATTTTCAGTAGTGAAAGCTCATAGTTAATAAAAGAAGCCAGGAAAATGGTCTTTGGTGTAGATACAGTTTTATTTTTAAAAATAGCTGTTTTGGGGGACTCAGCATACCCACCCACATACATATGACCTTGATGTGCAGTATGTCAGAAACAGTAAAAGCCGAGGGAAAAAGGTAGACAGTAGTAAAAAGATATTGCAGGAACAACTGTTGCATGTAGTGGGTGCCAGACAAATTTGTAAAAGATCTATTCTAATAAAAATGCTGCAGGAAAGATAGTTTACATGGCTACTGATCCCCATATGTGACAGATGACAATTCAGGAGGAAAGCTGCAGTCTACCAAAAGTCACAGCGCCCATGTGGGAGCTGTCAGAAATTGATCTGAAGAATTCTAAGAAATGAGAAAAACACATTTCCATGACAAAGCTATAGAGCTAAAGAAAGCAAGTCTGACACTTGACAGGATAAATTTCCACCTTCTCCACCACTACATCTTATTGATGAAGATGTCAGAGGAGGGTTCCCCCCCACTTGCACGATAGCAACATTGGCTTAACCAGTGAACCTAAAATAGAGAAACTTAAATATACAGACTTTTGATGCCAGCTACAGAAGATGGATCAGGTTCTGTCTGAAATGAAGGCAGAATCAACTCCGATTCCTCGGTCCACCAGCCAGGATAGCTGTCAGCATTGCCAGAAAAGCTAGAGTCAACTGTAAAGCAGTCTAGTGATTAAAAGCAACTTGTTCATAAAGGCTGAAACATTAATGTATAGGATCTAGTTGAACAAGAATGTACAAGGTATCTCTGAGGGTAAACAATTAAGTCAGTCAAGACAAAGTCCAAAGCAAAAAAGTTAGTAGAATGGCATTCAGCTCATTACAGAGATACTGTAACTTCATTGCAGATGATTATTGCATTTTATATAGACTCATATTTTAAGTTTAAATGCATTTGAAGTAGGAGTTGCAGAGTTATTGAGGAGTCTAGCTTTCCACAAATACTAGAGAATATCAAGAATCCTGTGAAGGGCCCTGTGGTTTAGGCAGTGTTTTGATACTTGATTAAATACAGCTTTTGCAGTCTCAGTACAAAAAGAAAATGAAGGGTTTTAGGTTTTTTAAGGATGAAGTCTGTCCAAAGCACCTTTTATTGAATCAAGTATTGGTGATGGTGACATTTCTTGATTCTGTTAACATCACTTGTTTAGCATACAGTGTAATTGTGTCAAATTGAGAGTGGATATGGACTCCATCCCTCTGTCTCTTTTGTTGTATAGACTGGAAAAATTTGCCCTCACTGCCTTTCCAAGCAACAACCATGGTAACATCACTTGGAGCTCCACTTCAAAGTGACTTTTTGGTCCCATATTTATATTAATTGGGATGGCTCAGTGGTAGAGCATCTGCATGGTATGCAGAAGGTCCCAGGTTCAATCCCCAACATTTCCATTTAAAAGGATCAGGTAGTAGGTGATGTGGAAGATTTCTGCCCACTTCTCTGGAGAGCAGACAATACTAACTTTGATGGACCAATGGTCTGGCTTGGTATAAGACAGTTTCATATGTCCATGTATAATCCTGGTTTGTGTCAGTGCTCATGTAATGTAAAATCATGGTTAATGCTTACAAAGGCAGAGGGAGGGGAAATAGTTCCAGATAGCAGATGGGGACAGAATAGTAAGCAACACTCCACACCTCTTAACCATGATGTAGAATTGAGTGGCATATGTGTGTACACAGAGCTATTTTGACTTAATTATGGCTAGCATTAGTACCAAATCTATCCTGCCATATTGCTACTGCTGCTGATTGAAATTGGTGATTGCAAACATACTGGTTAAGATCCAAAGTGGAGTGGAGCTGGCATTTGCAGAGCAGTTTAAGAGCCTGGGAGTGCTTATGAACTCAGCATTGTTATTTGAAAAGCAGGTTGGCATAGTGGCCAAGTATCAGTTTCATTTGTTTCAACGAGCACTGTCCTTTCTTAGACACAGCTGTGATCTGGTCATATTGATTCATGCTTTTGTAACCTCATGGTTGGCTTATTGCAATGTGTTCTGCATTGAGCTGCACTTGAAGGCAACATGGAACCTGCATATGGTTCAGAATGCAACAGCCCAATGGACTAGCTGATGAGAACATATTTTACTTATCTTAAACATCTACATTAGCTGCCAATTTGTTTCAGAGTCCAATTGCCAGGAGGCATGGGCTAAGATGTCACCAGTATGCTGATGACACCCAGTTCTATCTGATGTTGGGCGGCTGGTCAGACTCCAGACCGGAAGATCTGGACCGGGCTTTGCAAGCCGTGACTGGTTGGCTTAGGCTGAGTTGGCTGAAGTTGAATCTGGCAAAGACGGAGGTCCTGTGCTTGAGTCAGAGCAGTTCGGAGGTGGGGATCCCACTCCCGATCTTTGACGGGGTACCATTGGTGCCCGCGCCGGTGGTTAGGAGTTTGGGAGTGCTCCTGGATACCTTCTTAACAATGGAGGCCCAGGTAGCAGCCACTGGCAGGTTGGCCTTTTACCATCTGCGGCTGGTCAGGTAGTTGGCTCCAGTCCTGGACCACAACGACTTGGCTGCAGTGATCCATGCAATGGTCACCTCGAGATTGGACTACTATAACGCTCTCTACATGGGGCTGCCCTTGTCAAAAATTCGGAAGCTGCAGCTAGTGCAGAATGCAGTGGCCAGGCTTTTGATGCGCCTCCCTAGAGGGAAGCACATCCAGCCTGCACTGAGGACACTGCACTGGCTGCAATAGCATACCAAATTCATTTCAGGGTGCTGGTACTCACCTATAAAGCCCTATATGGCCAGGGTCCAACATACCTGAGGGACTGCCTTTCCCCATACATACCCCTGAGAGCACTACGGTTGGGGTCTCAAAATCAATTGACCCTCCCTGGTCCTAAGAATGCCAGGCTTCCTACTACAAGGGCCAGGGCCTTTTCAGTGGTGTCTCCATACTGGTGGAATGAGCTCCCGGAAGAGATCAGGACCCTGTGGGACCTTGCACAGTTCCGCAGGGCCTGCAAGACGGAGCTCTTCCACCAGGCCTTCAACTAGGAGCTGCCCCCACTATTACCACCAGCTCTCGGCTGTGGTGGCCAGCCTGTGTGAAGAACATCAAGTAACTGGAAAACTTATAAGAAGTACGTTGTCTTATATAATTAGCAAAACCACTGACAGCACTTATTATTATTACTGAAACTGAACTGTTTTATGTTGATTTTAATAATTGCTATTTATATATTATGGAATATGTTTTAATGAATGTAAGCCGCCCTGAGTCTGCTTTGTGAGGAGGGTGGGGTATAAGTTGAAAAATAAATAAATTCAAGTTGCTGTTAGTGGTGGACTGTGCTGTCAAGTCACAGCCAACTTACAGTGACCCTGTAGGATTTTCAAGGGAAGAGACTTCAGAGGTAGTTTGCCATTGCCTATATCTGCATATTGACCCAGGACTGACTTGGTGGTGTCCCATCCAAGTTCTCACCAAGGCTGATCCTTAGCTTCTGAGATCTGACAAGACTGGACTAGCCTGGGTGTTGTTATGACCTGTCGGAAAGCCCATCACCTCCCATATGTTCTTGTGCACCTTCTGTTGTCTTCAGGCTGGCAACTATTTGCTGTTCCTGTACTGAAGGTGGCCGGTCTGGCATCTTCTAGAGCCTGTGCCTTTGTCACTGTAGTTCCCACTTTATGGAACAGGCTCTGTGAGGTGGTAAGGGGAGCACTATTGTTAGACATCTTCAAGAGTCTTTGCAAGGCTGTTTTATTCCCCACGGCATTTATTGAGGTACAGACTAGGGGTGTGCATTCGGTATTTTTCAGGTATCACATAAGCTGAATACAGTTCCTGGTATAGCTGAACCCAAGAAAGCCAATATTATCTGGCTTTTTTCCAGGTTCATTTTGCTGTACTGAAAACAAGATCTTTAAACCTAACAGCCGGAGCTGCCAGTAAGTTGGGCATCTGGAGAAAATTGGTCAGGGAACCCGGGCATGTTTTCATTCCTGCCCTTTGCTTCCCCAGCCAGCCTGCCACAGCGGGTTGGCTGGGGAAGGAAGGGCAGTTGTCCAGACATGCCTCCTTCCTTCACAGAGCCTCTCCACTTTTGTGGAGAAACTTGGGGGGGGGGGCATTTTTAAATGCCTTTCTTTCCCTTCGCAATCTGAGGAAGGGAAAGAAAGGCATTTTAAACATGCCTGTGTTCCCTGCCTGATCTTCTTCAGATGCCTCGCAGCCACGATGCACCTGGAGAAGATCAGGTAGGGAACCCAGGCATGTTTGCATGCATGCCCTTTGCTTCCCCAGCCAGCCCGCTGTGGTGGGTTGGCTGGGGAAGGGAAGGGCAGGTGTCCAGACATGTCCCCTTCCTTCCCTGAGCCTCTCTGCTTTTGCAGAGAAACTCGGGGAAGGGAGGAAAAGTGGGAGTGCATGTTTAAATGCCTTTCTTTCCCTCCCCGAGATCAGGGAGGGAAAGAAAGGTATTTTAAGCATGCCTGGGCTCCCTGCCTGCCCTTCTCCAGTACCCCATGTCATCTAAAGAAAGGAAGGCAGAGAGCAGAGGCTTTCCCTTGTCAATTTCACTCACAGCTGACTGGTGGGGAGTGAAATTGACAAATTCCTAGGGGCTACCAGAGGGAAAGAAGGCATTTTAGCATACCTCCTTTCCTCTGGTGGTGTATATCAGACATGAATATATTTGGGAATACTGAATATTTCCCCAGTCCAAATACTTTACCAGTATTGGACTGGGGAAATTTGGCATTTACCGATATTTTTCAGGTCTGATTTACTGGAAGTCGAAAAATACCGGCATATTTTTTTTTTTGCACACCCCTAATACAGACCATAGGCATTTGGGGGGCTAAGAGGTAGCTCATATTGCTTTAACTATGAGTTGTTAGCCTGCCTTGAGCCACAAGGAAAAGCACGATATAAATATTTTAATTCAAAAATTAATGATACTTCTTAGCTAGAGAAAGGCTTGTGCAATTTTATGGATGTGATGATTTGGGGTGAAGTGGCAGTTCCAACCTTATCCCAATGTTTCTTCTGCTCCTTGTCCATATTCCCCCTTTCTGATTATGCCTTCCTACTTATTGATCATTTTCTCCACATCAACTCCTTCTCCCACCTTGATCATCACCCACTGTTAACATTGTCTTTGTGCCATCTGTCCCTTTCCATATGAAGCTACAGAAGGGCTGTTGCTCAGTGGAAGAATATCTGCATAAGGTTGTGGGTTCAATCCTCAGCTTCTCCAATTAAAAAGATCGAGTAGAAGGTAAAAAGACCTTTGCCTGAGACTCTGGAAAACCTCTAACAGCCAAAATAGATAATACTGAACTTGATAGACCAATGTTCTGTCTATATAAGGCAACTTTACATATTCATGTGATTTAGATCTTTCACTAAAAGTTACCCCTATGTGACCTGAGGGAGGGGTTGATGTGTGGGAAAGCCTAACTTTAAGAAAGTGTATTGGGCTATATCAGTTACCTTAACTTTTCAGAACTACAGTCCATCTTTTAACTAAATCTTGCAGTATGGAACACACTATTTTCTAACTATGCTTGTCTAACTTCCTGCTTTTTTCTCCAGGACAGCCAGATGTAAGGGAGGACAGGGCTCCAGTATCTTTAACAGTTGCATAGAAGAGGGCATTTTAGTAGATGCAGCTTGACTTACAGAGGTGAAAAAAGCTGTGCTTGCTGAAATTTCCCATTCTATGCAACTGTTAGGGGTACAGGAGCGTGTCTTCTTTTGCCTTTGGTCATTCTCTCTTGGTCTTTTCTTTGTCTTTTTTGTTTTTTTAAAGGTGGTGATGCCACTGCTGCGATCGACGTTAGGTCAGGGTGCAGCCTACTTGTGGGTCCTGAACCAATGAGCTAGATGGTCTTTTTGATCCCTTCCAGATTTATGATTGTTAATGCCTCCATCTATTTAAAGCAGTCATCCAGCTTAATGGTAGGTAGTACACATTATTTCAAACAACACGAGATAATAGAAAAGGTATCAAGCTATTGTTTGGCCAGTAGCTGGGTACGCTATGGTTTGACATAAAGTTTTTAAAACTGTTTAAAGCAATTTTCCCTGCTGCACTGAAAAAAGTGCTCAGTATTGCATTTAGGTATGAAAACTACTATGGATGCTATTGGACAGTTTAAAAGGGAAGTAATTTTTTATCTAAGTTTTCAGAAAGAAAGAAAGAAAATCTTGTCTTTTATTCTTCCTCATATACACTGGGCCATAGCTATAAGATTTCCTTATATCTATATCCCATCTATATCCATAATGCATTCACTTAATCCCATGGAAAATCTAATGTCAGAGATCATTAATTTGTAGTGGAGACATGATGCATATTCTATAAATAAAACACTATGCTAGCTTCTCCTTGCATATGCAATACTGTAGGTCTACAAATGGCTAATATATAGTTAACCATTAGGGTCCTTTCCAAATGGCAAGGAAACATGCAGATATCTTTTAGAAGGGAAGAGTGCAAACTTCATGCAGGCCAGCAGCATAACTTCCTGTTATAAGTGTAGAATTTCTTCTTTTTTCCTTCAAAAATGTGTAAGTCTTCCAATGCTGGATGAGCTTTGCATGCCACCTACAACCAAAAACTGCACTAAATAGATGCATTGGAAAGGGATGTGTAGCACTCCTAACTTAGCTTATTGTTGTACAGTGCATGGTTGGTTGGTTATAAAAAACTATCTGGAAAGATCCTGTTACTACACACCAGAGTCCAGTCCTGTTAGTGTGTTACATCCCTGATGATAGAACTTTCTGGAGAGCTGCTGATTTGAAATTTTCTTCAGGCTCCCAATGTTATGTATGCTTGGTGATGTTAGCAAGAGCTAGGAACGAACTCAGTTGTTCTGAATCTCAGTCATTCCTTATCTGCCTACAGCACATGGATGAAATGTAGCAGGCAGCTTCAAACATACAAAGCAATATAACAGAAGATGTATAGATGAGGCTGTATGAAAGAACCAAAGACAGCTAATAGAAATCCAAATCTGTGGCTATCAAACTTTGTGGTGATGTGTTTCTCACACTTTAAAATGTAATTGTCTTTACAAAATGTATAGCTCTTATTGATAAAAAAGGTTTTTAGCACTTGTAATATGTCCCACTTGTTTAAAAATCATTGCTTACACATAGTATTAAGAATTTCATATTGCCACATTGCCTCACATTTGAAGAGACAGTGCTAAAAAAAAATCATTCAGTTTTTTTGGGTTAAATTAAGATGTGATCTGTCATCATCAGGTCCCTAATTTGAGTAGTTATATGTGTGCGCTTAGCTGAGGCTCACTAAAGCAAACTGACTATTGCAGCGACCATTGCTGCTGAATGCAGACCCCCTCTTGCATCCCCTTTAAAAGTCTGTAAGATGATGTACCCCTTGTGTTCATTCTAAGTGGAAGGAGATGCACAGGGAGTCTGTAATGTTCTCTGGTGTATCATATTGACGCTTAGTGAAGATATGCATAGCAAACAAAAAAGATTTAGTCATGTGCAAGAGAAAAAGTACATCGATCATTAACTTGTTTTTCAAGTGACTGATCATTTCCTGGAACAGATTTTTCTTCTCATTGCCCATTGTTGTCAACATTGAAAGTACCTTATTATCACAATGTGTGCCAAAAGCAGTTTCTTTTCTTTAAAAAAAAAGTAACCTCAATTTCACATGGAGTATGAAGTATATTGACTGAAACATCTTCCATTGGTCTTCAAAGCAGCTGTATGCAAAAGTAAAATAGCCTACTTTGAATTTATTGTATGAATCTGATATCATGTTTGCTTTTCAAATTTCATTGATTGAATTCCAAATATAAAATTGAACATAAATGAAATTTGTATGCATTCGTCGACGTATCAGATGTTCAAAGAATACTTCTTGGTTTTCCACAATCATTACTAATCGGCAGATATGATACAATAGTGAGACAGCTCTCCCTGTGTTCTGTTGACAGTTTTATGTTCTTAATTTGGCTGTTTAAGCAATTGGTTGTGGAATTCCAGCTCACAGTTATCCTTTGCTGTTTTGTCTTTCTGTCATGACATTTTGTTTGAGTTCCTGATTTCTCAAATTAAAAATAGTCAATGAGTTTCCACCAAAAAGTTTCAGAGCATAATTTAGGAGTCTCTTCACATGACAGCTTTCCAAAGTGAAGATAGGATAAGCATAATTCATTTGATTTGCATATACAGATTGCATCATGCTATCATTCACTGAAACATGTGGCAATATCTTCCATGTTTTCATTGACTCTGAAATGTGACTACTGTCAGACTGTCCTCACACTCATGTCTGTGCCCAGCTAGGTCAAAAGTAAAATATGTAAGTGCCTTTTATATTTCTTTTGATAGAAATTTCTGCATTAAAGCACCAGATGCAACTGTCAGCATGACTACACTCTTCAAGACCATATTGGATTGTCACAAAATCTAATCAGAGTGTAGTTTCCTGAAAGTTGTCCTCTAGTGGTTGACTTAGATTTATATAAACATAATAGAATTAAATGGAAGTACATTCATTTGGCAATGTATATATGTATATTTGCCATATAATAGCAGAGCAGTCCCTTGGAAATCACAGTAGTCCTGACTTGCTTAGATATGTAAATATTCCAGAAACTTTGATGCAGTACAGAGAAAACAAGGTATTTTTCTGTCTGTGAGGGGGGAATAGGAAATTTTTGGGGAAATGTAAATGTAGGCAGTACTTCTTTATTATTAAACCTAATTTTACTGCTTTAATTGATTAAAATATGTAAATTATAATATAGTATACAAATTTTTACTATTGACATATTTGTAGAATTTAGAAGTATAAGTGTATCAGTTTTTACAAACAAAATTATGACAATAACCAGTACTATAGACAAATTGCCTAGACAATAACCAGCTGCAAACTGCTGCATCTGCATTGCTATCAGAAAGGCAGAAAAATTAAAGCCGAAAATACAAATGATGTAATAAACAACAGAAAATATTGTTCAAGCAAAAAGTCATGAATCTACAATGGGACTAGCAACATAATTGGGTTTCAAGTTAAACTTTATAACATTGAAAACATTGACTTGTTCAATGGTGTATCATGTACATTAATGCATATTTATTTACTTCATCTTTACCTTTGTAGAAAAAATTGCCTTGACCTGGAAGACCCAGGGAAACATGATCTCGTCAGACCTCAGAAGCTAAGCAGGGTTGGCCCTAGTTAGTACTTGGATGGAAGACCACCAGCGAAGACCACCTAGAGGCAGTCTAGGTTTGCCATTTGCCCAGAGGGGGCAGGGGATCTGCCAATTTTGTTGTCTCCTGCCCACCACCAGCCAGATGGCTGGTGGGAGGGAATACCCCCAAACAGTGACATAGTACATGACCTGCCTGCTTCACCTGTAAGTGATGTCAGCGATGTCAGAGTTGACATTCTAGATTTTGGGTAAAACTCTATGGTGTGATGCCAATTTTACCATAGAGTTTTGCCCAGAATCTAGAGCTTCGCCACCGACATGCCATTGTCACTTCTGGGTGCTGCAGGCAAGTTGCGTGCAACATCACTGTTTCGGGGGGATAGGGGGCGAAATCACTTACCACTCCCAAAACACCCACCCCACCTCTCGCGGCAGGTGAAAGGGACCTGGCAACCCTTGGGCAGTCAGTGGTAGGCCACCTCTGATTGTCTCTTGCCTTGAAAAAACTACAGGGTTGCCATAAGTTGGGTGCAACTTGATGGTACTGAATACACACACACCAAACAAAATAGCTGTATTTAAACAATGAACATTGAAAATTGTATGTCTACAATATACACAGGACTTATTATGTAATGTTTTAGATTGTCTTTCAAGAAAATCTTCATACTACAGATTTTGAGTAAACATTTGTCTTAAAATATTCCTCTCATTCTAAAAGGTAAAATATTTCATAGGAGCATTATTTCAGAGTTCAAAATTTCTAGTTTTTCCATGGGAAACATTGGAACATTTGGGGGGAAGTTTTCCTAGCAGAATATTTTTTTCTGGGCCTTAATATCTCTGCACTTGCTGTGTATTCAACAGAAGCCAGGTGGCATATTTAGAATATTTTTTATTAAAATGCTTTCATTCCTAGTCCACACTTGCTATACCCAGTTGGTCACAATATCAGTATGCCTTATAGGTAAGAATAGGAAAATGGGGTTTTTTGTACATTCATGATTATTTTGTATTTATTTAACTCCATTTTATATCTTGCCTTTCTCCCCATTTGGGACCCTTTGAGACCTGTTCTCCTCCCTCCATTTTTATCCTCACAACAACCCTGTGAGGTTGGTTAAGCAGAGAGTGACACTGGTCCAAGGTCACCAAGTGAACTTCTATGGGCAATTCATATCCTAATCCATAGGTCTCCCATATCCTAGTCCAACATTCAAACCGTTATACCACACTGTTCTATGGCCAAAAGGCCGATCTTCCTTCACTTTCTACACCAAAATGGCACTAGCCCCCCCCTTTTTTTTGGAAGCTCAGAGGAAAATAGATGATAATTGATAGATAGCATAGATAACATACACTTAGAAGGGTGATCAAGATGGGTGGCCCTCTGTCTGTAGCAATAGAAAAGAGCAAGAGTCCAGTAGCACCTTAAAGACTAACAAAGTTTGTGGTGGGGTATGAGCTTTCATGAATGACCACTCACATTTTCAGGTATCTGAAGAAGTAAGCAGTGTCTCACTTAGAAGTGTGGCACTAATCCTAAATTGTTATTTCCTGAATCTGTTGTGATGTTGAAATGTTTCATAAGACAAAAGAACTGCTAAGATTGGTAAATGTTAATCTTTTTTTCTTATCACTTTACTGTGTAGATACTCTTCCTGAGATTCTGCTCTGCCACAACTCGTCCTCGGAGGCAGTCCTGGAAACTTCTTTTAGAAATGTGGTTTTTAAGCTGTGGATAAGACTTTCAATAGGACACAAATTAAAGGAAAACAATATATTATCCTATCCGTATTACTAGTTGTCCCAGGTCTTGTAGAATGGTATGTTATGTGAAATGACAAGGCAGTTAATTTACTTGATTTTTTTTTAGACTAATCGGGCACATTTGATATGTGCATTGCTGGAAAATACTGGATAAAAGCCTTGTCAGAATATTTCTATTAAGTAATTTCATCTCCTGTTGTGATTCCTTGGCAAATGATGCTGTACAGTACTTGGACTCACTGAAGAGTGACAGGAGCCTATGGGACTTCATACTTTTTTTGTCAAAATATTGAACGGAAAAAGCAGTGCTTTGTCATTTGTTGGCTGTTCTGTTTTTTGTGCTTCTTAATAAGCATACTCCTATATAAAATGTGTTGAGTGGCTATATGTAAAGGGTTTCTTTTCTGTAAAAATGTCCAGTGCTGTGCAATGAGACGCGTAAAACATTTCACACTTTTCTATAGGAGAAGCAATATTGTTTATATTAGTCTGAATGAATTGGTTTCATCTCAAAATTCATTGAGTGAACAAAAACCAATCCACATTTGTCTCTAGTTAAATGGCTGTGATAGAGGAAGCACAAACCCTGTGAGGCTGTCTTCCTGGGTTTTCTGTGTTCTGGGTGTTGAGACTGTTGCTTCCTTCCCAATTAAGTAACAATTCTTGCAGTGTTCTGGTCAAATAAAAAGTTGGCTGTTCGCCATTGCCAAACTTCTAAATAATATATATAAAACAAATATTTCTTTCCATAGCAAAAGTCTATTACTTGCATATTAATTTTTGCTCTGCTTAAAAGAAGTCTGTGCATAAGTGCATTAATGTCTGTATCTCTGGACTATATATGCTGCAATTCATCCAAGATGTATACTCGTATGGGGAGGGGGCTACAATTTCATTGCATTTGCTTTCACCATTGAAGAGGATAGGTGCTGCATTGTAAACTGAAAGGTATTTTGGCTTTTCAGCATCGCAAGAAACTTGAAGGAAATTCTCCCTGTGGTTGCTTCTCACTTCATTGGTATTGAAAGTGCTTGATATATGGCTGTAAAATAACATTCTGCAGTATTTTAGAAAGTTTTCCCCCCTGTTTTAAAAGATGTTGCTTACCGAGAGCATACAAAATGAAAGCTGTATAACAGCAAATGATGAATTAGTGTATCGGAATGGTTGTGGCTAGAGGTTATGTTATACAATATTTGGATTGTTCAATAAAATAACTTGATTTCATCAGTTACACTATTTGAAATAGGCATTTTTGTCAATACAATGACACTCAGATGAACACAGGATTTAACTATGCACAGGATAAATTGAAAAGAGTGTGGATACCTCAGTGGTTTGATGGTCATGTAATTGTTGGTATACATACAGCTCATTACACACCAAAAATTGTGCATTCGTTACATGGTATTGATTTTAAACCTTTTTTAACAGAAGAGATACAGAATTCATACATTGCTGCCCATGATTTAGACTTCACTTGTGCATTTAATAATATGTATTCCTTTTTCTTTTTTGAAGGGCCACAGTAACTTAGAGATTAAAATGCTGAGCTGCAGGCTGGAAGTTCTGTAGTTCGGCAGTTCGAGACCCTAGTGCCTGCCAACCTAGCAGTTCAAGAGCTAGAAATTGCAAGTAGATAAATAGGTATTGCTTCAGTGGGAAGGTAACAGCATTTAGTGCGCCCTGGCGTTTAGTCATGCCGGCCACACAACTATGGAAATGTCTTTGGACAGTGCTGGCTCTTCAGCTTGGAAATGGAGATGAGCACTACCCCCTAGAGTCGGATTCAACTAGCTTTTGAGCAAGGGAAACCTTTACCTTTATTCCTTTTTATATGGGGAAGTTATTAACAGATATCTTGTTAGTGATCGCTAATGGCTGTTTTTAAGGGAAAAAATCACTAAAATAACAAATTACAACCTCTAGAATAGTAGGAACAAGATTACATCTAGTAGTAAGAGGTGATGGTTCTCACTTGTTGGTTGTCTGTGTGTGGTATGTGGATTCCCCTCCCCCCTTATTTAAGTGATCAAACTTTGGGAAGGAAATATAATAAATATAATAAACAAGGATGTATGAGTATGTGTTCAGATGAAGCTTTATGCATAGTGCTTAACACCAGCACTTGGTATATATGTTGTGATGACAGTCTGACCTGTGTCATTATTAGTGCTAAGTTGCAACAGATATTTAGATGGATCACAGTGGTTTGTTTGGAAACAGGTATTAAACTTGGAAAAACGTGGATCTAGAAATGATTATGGTAGAGAAGATCCTAGCTGGTCAGTCTATAAGAGCTGAATTCCATCTTTTGTATCCAACTGCAGAGATAACATAGTTCAGTTAAGCAAAACATCAAATTTTTATCTCAGTTTAGACATTTTCAGTGCCAGCTTTAGAAGTAAATGGAATCATGTATACTCCTATACCACTGCTCATGACTGGAGACATGGAATGGCATCCTTTCTGAGATTTGTTGTTCAAAATATCTTATTTTCATTGCCCCACAAGCTGGGCTGTGTCTATAAACCTTACAGTGGTGTAAAATTCTAAGTTCGATCACTTAGAAGTTTAAAACCCTCCCAAACAGGTATTCTAATGTGAGAAAATGCAGTCATCTGCTTCAAGCTGTTTCAGTCTCATATATCTCCTCATAAAATCACTGTAATGTGTAGTGCTTGCATGTATTCAAAACTTACTAACGGTTTCTTAAAAATTGTGTCTTTTTAGAAGGACATAGCGGGCGGTGTTAAGTGGTACATAAAGGACAGACATGTTCTGCTGGTTTTGAAATCATATTTGTAGAGTCTTTAAAAAGCATATTTATTAATAAACTGTTTTAAGTAATTACTTTTACAACTAAAATGTTTCAGGCTATCTTATGAATGCAACATAATTTTTAAAATTCTTTAGAGCTTTGATTTTTATAATCATTACAATGACTTACAAAACTACAAAGTGTAAGCACATTTTTCTTCACTGTTTAATTTAGACAAGCTCAGGTCCCTCCCCCCTCAATGTTCATTCTAAGACTTCTGCAGGCCAGCTGATAAGACTCCCTCCAGTGCAGGTAAGCGCGATGTAATGAAATTGGACGTGTGCGCTAGGCTTTGTAAATAGAATGAGATTGACCCCCAGCCATTATCTCATTTATCTGATTTACATTGTAAAATCAGGATCTACAGTATTGATTAGAGCATAATTAGCTAATTATGAACAGGAAAATACAGAGTTATGTAGGGTTTGAACACAGCAGGCTGTACTGCTGAAAGATTTCCAAGGGCATGAGCAGATGGAGATGACTTTAATAAAGAATAAAGCAGACGTGTTTCAGGTATGGAAGTATTTAATAAACTTATCTTGCTGTGCAGAGATACTTGACCTCGATTTTGTATTTTTGTTTGTGAAAAGTATTTTCTGTCAGCTGGTACTTCTTTGTTTTGGTTTAATGTCCTGATCCAATAGCTGCTACTACTGGACCTTTTCACCATTCTGTATTATTTAAAAGCTGAAATTTGACTATTTAGTTGGCTATCTGGCCTGGAGAACTGAAGTTATTTACTTTTAGTAACAGTGCTGTGATCCATTCAGTTTTAGTATGTGTTTCATATTTGCATGATTTTTTTATTATTAGAAACAGAAAGAACTTAAATCAAGTAGCCAAATCCTAACATGTTACAGCAGCAAACATGCATAGGATGAGACACGACAATTGTTACGCTAGCAGCAACGTTAGTGCCAATCTAGCACATGAAACCTCTGTAATGGTGGCAGGACAGTTACAATAATCGGTTTCAGAAGGTTGATGGCTCTAGAGGGTTTCCTGATTTCTCTTGAGGATTTTTCAGTCAGAAAGGTTGACATGTTAAAGCCCTGTTTGACCTGTGGAATGCAGAGATGACCTGAATGGTTGAAACATTTGCTCTAGAGTGCCCTGTCCCCCTCTTTGGAGCTTGGGGCATTGAAACAAATCAGCTCATGCAAGCAATACAGGTTAGAGTGCATTATTGAGCCTGTACTGTCATGGTGGCGGCAATAAAGTGTGATAATGTCTCTGCCATGCTAATATCCATACAGTATTTTTTCTGGGTTGTGAAGGGACTCCTATCTCAGGATAAGGATATTTGACAGTGTAGATTCAGAAAATGTGTGGGCTTACTGTGACTCTTTTGCACCACATTTTGAAGATAAAATAGCTTATATTCTCCATGACTCAGATCAGTCACAGGAGCACAGTATGGTTTTAGTTTCATGGATGATTTTCAGTTGGTGAGGCCTGATGAAGTGAACAAACCTATGAGGAAAGTCTGGCTATTGTTAGACTCAACCCTTGCCCCTCATGTCTGATAGTATCTAAGCTGGGGCAGGATGAGTAGGTCAGTCTGGGATGTAATAAATACTTTCTGAAAAAGGTGATGTTCCTGCCACTTAGAAAGAGGCAGTCATGAAGAAGGCATCCCTGAAATCAAAGGACCTAACTAATTAGTATTCAGTGGCCAACTTTCCATTCTTGGATAAGGTTGCTGGTGGCTATACAACTTCTTGGAGGAGACTGATTATCTAGACTTATTTCTGTCTGGACTCCAGCCTAGATTTGGGATGGAAACGGCCTTGCTTTCCATGACTAAATTCCTTGGGAAATAGACAGGGCAACTGCAACCCTATTGATTCTTCTGGACCTCTCATCTGTTTCCATCCCATGGTTTCCTTCTGGAGAGACTGGTTGTTGGTGGTGGGGATCATGCTTTGGTGATTCCACTCTTGCCTGGATGGTTGGTTTCAGAATGTGGTGGACTGCTATTCATCCCCATGACATTTAATACTGTGGAGTCCCAGAGAGATACAGCCTGTTCAACATCTACATGAAACTACTGAGAGAGTTCATCCAGGGATTCAGAGTATGTTGCCACCAGTGAGCAGATGACACCCAGCTCTGTAACAGCAGAGTCTATGGAGGTCTTGAATAAATCCCTGAAGAAGTTAGCAGAGTAGATGAGGGCCAGTAAACTGAGGCTCTGTCCAGACAACACTGAGGTGCAGTTGGTCAATGGCAAAGCTGCCCAAGGAGTGATCTTAGTCTTTCCTGGAGAGGTTGCACATTCCCTTAGGAGCAAGTTTATCATTTGAGGGCACTGCTGGATCCCAACCTACAGCTGAAGGCTCAGGTCTCCTCTTGGTATGTAACTGGCCATGGTAACCCATGTTTGGATACCATCCAGGTTAGATTACTGTGATGTATTTTACATGGAGCTGCCTTTGCAAATGATTAGAAATTTGAGCTGGTCTAATATATGACAGTCAGGCTATTGTCAACAGCTGGATAAAAGAGCTGCAGCATAGTTTGCCTGTTTGTTTCCCAGCCCAGTTCAGAGTGCTAGTTTTCATAACTCCATCAGTTTGGGTCAGGAAGGACTGCCTTATCCTGTACTGTCCAGTCAGTCAGTTAATGTTCTCTTCCAACATCCCCCTTGTCTGCCTGCTGCCTACTTTTAGGTATCAGACAAAAACATCTTGCTTTACCTAGGCTTTTACTGAAAAGCTCCATCTTTTTAGTGGCATTTTTGTGACCTGTTTCTATCCTGAAGTCTGTTTTATGGTTACCATTTGGGGCTGTTGAACATTGTTTTATGCTGTTTTTATGTCCCTAATAGGCTGTTGACTTGTTTTATGGCTGGGCTTAATATTTGGCAATTTTAATGGTTTTACTGTTGGCAGTCTTGTTTTATTGTTTTTAACTTTTTTGAGCTTTTTTGAGCAAGTTCTCTAGAGAGGTAGCTTATAAATTATTTGAATAGCAAAATGTCATTAACATGTTAAGTTATGCTGCTTGCATTGCTGTGCAATATGAGGGCAGAAATATTCAAAATTAAGCTGCCAGCAACATAGTAGCATGGTTTCTTCATTTACAAGGCTGATGGTAAAGAAGATGGTGTGCCACCTCCTCTTATCTATGTAGCTAATGTAAGGGTTGAGGCATTCCATGATTTAAGGCATTCCATGACACAGTCTTTCACTTTCACTTACTCCCTAGAACCATTTGCAGAGTTTCTGTTTCCATACTGGATTGTATCTTTGTACGCATCAACCATGCAAACAGTTAACATGATGATTTTACACAATAGATCACACACCACTAAAATAATGTTATGCATGCTGCTTTGTCTTTAATATAAATTTTCCAGCTTCTCTTAACATAATTTTCTTTTGCATCTTTATGGTGACTGTATTCTGTATATTACCTCTAAGCCTAAATGATATTGCCAAGCTTCTTACTGATATATAATATTTATCATATTTTTATACTGATGCTTTATTTTACTAAGTTGATTTTCTTGTGGTTATTGTATCTTTGTTTGCCACTGAACACTGTCTAGAGAAATTGCTAACAAATATATTTAAATAAAACATTGCTAATATTTCATTCTGTTCCAATATATCAAACCTTTATTTTTCTCTGCTGTAAATTTTGGAATGAATATAGAATGGTGTGGAGTTCTACCCTTAGAGAAAATTGCTCAAGCCTTAGTAGATGATTTTTGATCAACCACATTTGGTTGGAATTGGGAACAAAATTATCCTTAGTTTGTCTTGGGGAACGAATGAGTAAATGTGTTGCTATTCCTGTACAATATGGTTTGGTTCTCTTCACTCACCTGAGCTATTTTCCTGTTTGCATTTTTTCAGTACCATTTTTTAAGAATACTTCCATCAAGTTGATGGTAATCAAGAATTTTCTCATAATAAGGATTAGTAAAAAAGGAAGAAGCAAAAAAAGACTGTTCATCTTGCTCTTTTTTGTGGTGGCAACTGCAAGCCATATCCCCTTAAAGAAATTCTTTGGAATTATTCTCCTATTGTATAAACAATTGTCAATTCTTCTGTTTTCCCCCATAAAGGATAACTTCAGAGAGGAAAATATCCAAATCCTTTTCTCAAAGCCATGAGCTTCTGCTAAAGCATCTTTTTTTCAGTTTCTGCCATAACTTACTTGCTATACTATATAATAACTTCAATTAAAGAATTTAAAAGCTATTATATCTCAGTGGTATAAAATGAAATTCCCACTTAAAATAATTTGTTCTTGCTTACAGTATTAAGCTTTATATTTACTTAGCTGTTTCCTTTATGTGAAGAAATCTGACTAAATTTGTTTTGAAAAGACATGCTCATTAATTCATAAAAATAGGATATATGCAAATGAAGTAAAACAGCTGCTTGTAAAAATCATTTCTCTCAATGTGATGTAAAATTACTTTTCTTCCTCTTGAACATGTTGTTACTTTGTGCTATATAATATAAATACCTCTTTGGACTGACCTCTGAATGCTGACTTGAAGTAAACCATATATCATATTTGTAACAGAAATATTTATGATATTTGAATGTTCTAGTTGACTAAAATGGTAGACTACTTTGTTATATGGCTAGCAGGCCTTTCAGAATGTTCTCATTGTGTTTATGTCCCTGCTTGAATTTTATTATGAGAATATCTGAAGCAAAGAATTGTAAAAATGCTACATATGGTAGCCTTGACACTGAATTTTGAAGAAAGATATTTATTTTTATGCAGGTGTGATGAGTGCAGGCTTTGCTATCATTTTGGCTGCTTGGACCCTCCCTTGAAAAAGTCGCCCAAACAAACTGGCTATGGGTGGATTTGTCAAGAGTGTGATTCTACATCCTCTAAAGTAAGTTCACGAGTCTTGTGCAAAAGCCTTTAGGAAACATTTCACAACTTCTGGATTGCATGTGATTCTGCTGTTAATGAAAAGCCACACCGCTATCTGGTTTTGTTTAATATTACTGAAGGGGAGGGGGGGTGTTTGTTTGTTTGGTTGATTGGTTTTACTAGTCCAAACTTTCTTAGAAAGTTTTGGTGATCCATTTAACTTAAGAAGAATTTATACTTTTTAATGTTCAGTAATAAATATTTGTGGAATACATATAGTGAATTGTTTGATACCACTTGGCCATTTTACCGTAAAGAACCCATCTTTTAGTTTAGTTTATAAAAAAAAAGATTAACTGTAATCTATACAGACATTTAACAAGATGTCAAACTTAATTGAAGCATCAGATAAACGTACCTTGTTATGCTTGAGATATTTCAGTGGATTTATCTGTAAAGAATTGATATCTTGCATTTTAGTGTTCTGTGTAATGTTGGTGAAACAGTCTGTTTTCAGAAAGACAGAACCTCACTGTCCAATATGCTATTTAAATAATTTATTTTCTAAATAATTTATTTTCTAAACTTCTTTAGTAGCTATGGACATCCAAAAGAACTGTGAGTTTTAAGCTGCATTTTTCCTTTCCAAATCAGAGAATGCTGTGTGCTGAATATTGGTTATTAATCAAATCAATCTTCTTTAAGTAGATACTGTGGTTGACGTAGATAATTAATCATATGGTGTAGCCTGGACACCTGAGTCCTTCTGAGCACAATTTTGAGGCAGTGTTCAGTCCTTGGGAGAATTAAAATTGATGATGAATTCTTAAGAGTCCTTTCAGCAAAAGCTGCTTCTCTGTGTACCATGAATTAAAATGGCCTGTTAGTCATTCAGGATTTCTTACCAACAGCATTACGTCTTGAGAACTATAAATCTTGGGTATGATAAAATCTTAGGTTGCATTGTTTTCAGCATGGGTAAATTTTATGGCATCTGAATGAGCAAATGGTACCCTAAAAATTATCTTATGAGGCCTCCTTGTGGCTCTTTCATGTTACTGTTTGTCACTTGTTTGTTTTCATTTGAAGACAGCTTATGCTCTTTTTTATATCAGAATCCAATATAAGCACCCTACAGCATACCACTTTGCTTTTGGTGACAGTTGTTTTATGAGAGTGTAGTGACTGCTTGTTTTAAAATTCACTCTTTTGGAACATTTCTGAATAGTGTACATTTAATTTAACATGGGTTTCTTTGCATTTTGCAGACTTTAGCTCAGTCCAAATCAAAATTATTTGTATGTGCAGTGAAAGGAATTCTGCATACAACTATCAGATATAGCTGTCACTGGGTAGCACATGATGCTCTACAATCTAATAACTGTGCAGTTCTCGCCCCAAATGGTACTGTAGAAAAAGTGAGCATAGCATCATGCAGGCAACCTGCATTTCTCTGGATCATGGCTTTAACATGAACTTATTCATGCATGGTCAGTCTCTGTCTGTCTGTCTGTCTCTCTCTTTCTCATATATCCATTGGGAACAGTGCCAAGAATGTTGCATCAATTTCTGTTCTCTGAATTCCAGAGCTGACACACTTTCTGCTACTTCTATCCATTGAGTCCTATTTTCATCATGTAGCAGCAGTTGTTTTGTTGTTGCCAAGTGCTTTATGAATGTGCACTTACATAGTCCTTGTTCACATTGCCTGTTCAATCCACAGTTGACTAGGGGCAATTTTGCAAGTTAGTTCTCGCATATAATTTGTAACTGTAAAGGGCAGTGGTATTTCCCTAGTCCTAATAGTGGTCTTTGTATAATTCATAAAGGAAATATTCAATATATATATATATATTAAATATTGTTGCTTGCATGTTTATAAACATACAAATAGTGTGATTCTCCCCCCAAAAAGTGCACTTTTATATAGACGTAGTAGATATGATAAAAATGTTTTGTCCCATTGATACAGTCTGCTTACATTTTGTTCATAATACACCATGCAACTCTCCTGCAATCTTGTCAAGTTATTTCCCCGCCTGTGTAACATATTCCCATATTACCCCAGCTGTCAAATAATGACAGTGACTTTGCTTCAGGGCAGGAGGGCAGCATCTTCTCTGCTAGTAATAGTGTCACTTTTATGGAATGGGTGATACTTACCACAGAGGTCTGACAAGCTTTCTCATCTCAGCAACACTGAAAAAAATATGCCATATAAAACACAAAAAATAGCTGTTTCTGTAGCCTTGCATCCTTCCTTTCAAAAAATGACTACTGTGGTTTTAGTACTGCTCTTAATGTCCTAAAACAAACAAACAAAAGTGAACAAAATTTGGGAATCATAACATTGTGTGGGCAACAGATTGGCTTCGCTTCCAAGACAGATTATCTTCACAAGCAATAGTTGTTAAATGGGTATATATGTTTATACATTGAAGTGTAACAGAGCTGCTTCAAGTGATGCTACAGAACAATTTGTCTGCATGGGTATCTGAACAGGTTGCTTGCATCAGGGAACACCCTTTTAAAACAGTGTCAAGAACTGAAGAGAAGGTCTCACCTGAACTCAAATGTCTCACTGGCCAAGGTGAGAACCAGTGTGTGGTATAGTGGTTAGAGTGTCGGGCTGAGTTCTGGGAAAGTCAGATTCAAAACCCCAGCCTGCCCTAAAGCTTGCTGGATGACTTCGGGTACACAGTCATAATGTAACCTGCCTCACAAGGTTATTGTGTGAGCTCACTGAATGAAAGGAAGGATTTTAAAATGTACTAAATAAACAAACACATAGTTGGGGATATCCCCCTCCAATTTCTAACCATACTTTAAAAGCAATTCTTGCTAGGTTGGTCAGCCTAACTACCTCCTATATGTTCATTCAGCCTAACTACCTCCTATATGTTCATTCATTGATGGTAAACTGTAAATTGCAGACGTATGTGAACAGAATTAATATTTCCATATATTATATAATAGTTTATATCCATGATGTGGAATATCCATGATGTGAGACAGAGTGGGATACTGACACTATTGAGTGCAAGTCATAACATTTATTGCTTTTCTCTTCCATAATGGTATGGGCAGCCAGTCTTCTAATGGGGAAAACTAATCCACTTTACTGGATATTGTTTAAATCAGCATATGATATGAAAGTCAAGGAGCCTGTGGCCACCAGCGTAGTGGTACTGCTAATATGCCCAAATCCCCTTAAGTGAGCACCGCATGAAATTTTCTTACATGAACTTTCCTCTCAGCATGTTGTCTTTGCCTGATATCCCAGCTGCTGATTGTGATGGATAGTATCCCAAGTGGCATTAAAACAAACAAGGTTAACCATTGAAACAACAAATATGTACACATAAAAACATCTTTGATTCCATCAATCAGCAACCATTGAGGTTCATAGCAAAGGACAGTGTCAGAATCTCTTCAGACTGAATATGGTGGTGGGAAGGAGGGAACGGAGGCAAAACCAATGTTGTGCCTTCTCTTGGATCATGAACCCTTTATAAACCTCCAGTAGCAGATTGCAGCAAGAGAATGTCCTGTGCTGGAGTACCATTTCTAGTCCTTCCATGAGCTCTTTGGGAAGCAGTGCGTTCCTGCAGTCAGTGCAGCAAATGACAATCCTACTGCCATACACTGTCAACTATCCATCTCTGTCTTGGGCACAAAGGAATGCTCTTGCCAGGCAGAAAACTGTGTGATTCTGGAGATATAAATGCTTCAGTTGGCTGATGCCCCATGCAATATTTTGCATTCATTTGTTGATGTTAGAAAAGCACTAATAAATGATCTAACATGTCTGGGATGGCACCAATTCATTATCCCCACTGATAAAACCTGTCTAATTGGTTCTCCCACAAAGGGAATGTGTATCTTAAGGCATAAAGATTAATTTAAATTTGATCTTCTAAAAATAGTGTTTGTTTTAAATCTTTTTTTATTCTTATGTTTTCTGTTTTAGAAGAACTTTGGCATTGCTGACATTGTTAATGTGTTGCACCAGTTTCCCACATAGCCAAACATGCAGAAAAGCAAAAGTGGTCGGACAAAGTCCTTCAGGTTGCTTCTGAGGCAATCATTGTTGCCATTATCTATATTGTGTTATTGTTATGGATTTGAATTGTAAGCCTCTGTAGGACCTAATCTGGCTGAAAACTGAAGCATTAAAAACTTGGCAAAATATTTAGAACATAGAATAATTGGAGCCTTGTTGAAATGCAACCAAAATATTTACTATGTGTAATTTTCATCATTCTCAGCATTATATACCGAAGAGAAGGAAACTGTTCTTGAATGCAATTGTTTATTCACACTATATTTAATACCAGAGATCTTTGAGCATATTTTGGGATATTTTCCTTTTATATTAAAATGGTTTAGTTGGATTTAGACTTGGGGACAACTTCTGAGTATAATAACTAAAAGGAACTAATATTGAAGTACTGGTTTTTGTAATGAGAGATTTTTTTAATTGTCTTTTTTATCATACCTTCCTGGGTTCTGTTAGCAAGGCCCAGACCTTTGATTCAGAAATGGAGTTATCTCAGATACTTTCATAAATATTCTTTGGTCATAAAGGATATTATTTATTTATTTATTTATTTATTTATTTATTTATTTATTTGACATAGCCTGTCCTTCCCTACTCAGGCTCAGGGCAGTTCGCAACATTTAAAATCAGCATATAGCTAAAATGCAACTTAAAATAAAAATATGCAATCACAGTGTTAACAGTTCCTCATTAGATGACACAATAGGGCAGATCAGGAATTGGTCCATGGTGGGGAGCTGCCATTCATCCTTGACCATATGCCTGATGGAACAGCTCTGTCTTACAGGCCCTGGGAAATTGTTTCTCACCAACAAGTTGTTATTAGCTGAGCAAAGTGCCATTTGGGGGACATACCAGGAGAGGCGGTCCTCAGACCACACCATTTAGGGCTTTGACGGTCAATACCATAAACCTTGAACCTGATCCAAAATTCAACTGGGAGCCAGTGCAGCTGGCAGAGCACAGATTGAATATGTGCTCTAATTGAGGTCCCTGTAAGGGCCCGTGCCGCCACATTCTGGACTATTTGGAGTTTCTGGGTCAGCCTCAAGGGTAGCCCTGCATAGAGTAGTCTAGTCTATGCAGTAGTCTAGTCTGGAGGTGACCATTGCATGGATCGCTATGGCTAGGTCTTGGTGGGACAGGTAGGGAGCCAATTGTCTAGCCTGGCATAGATGGAGAAACATTAGCCTAGTTGCATTGGCAATGTGTGCTGCCAATGACACATTGGGCATGGGTCTAAAGGGCAGGTGGTAGGCTTCACCACCTCCAGAATTCTGTCAGCATTGGCCTGAGAGAGACAGTTGAAACTGTCCAATATTGGACCTGAAAACAGCCAAGGGGTCTCCACTAGTTCACATACTGTATCGATATTGGCAGGCAGGTCCTGGCAGAGTGACAAGATTTTATCTGCAAAAAAGCTTGCAAAAGCCTCACATCTTATATCCAATCTACTAGTACTTTGAGCTCTCTCTGACAGAGAGGTTAGTAACCAAATTACCCCAAACAGTTGTACTGGGTGAGAGCTAGCGGACTCAATAGTGGCCACAAAGAATTCCTTCTTTGCAGTCTTCACCTTCTCATAGGATTTCATAAACATCCTGTAAGATGTTCTTGTGTCTTCACCAAATTTGGGATTGGGATTGTCACCCAAGTCATTTTAGCTCCTGTTTCATCCTCTATAGCTCCATGTTGTACCATGGAACTATTTTGGATTGGGAGCAAAGAGGACGTTGGGGAGCGATTTCATTGATGGCTTCAGAGAGCCAGGACCTCTAGTCCTCTATCAGCTCATCTAAAGAGTTTCGGGAGGGGCATCGGATCCCACAGAACATTCTGGAACCCATGAGTCTTCGCGAGCAAGCATAAATCGCGAGCAAGGTGAGGCCGGAATGCCTAGACAAGCCTTCAGGACAAAGCGGTCTGACTATGGCACCTCCTCAGTCGCAATCAGATCCATATCCATTCCCACACCAAATATGAAATCCAGCGTGTGGCCCACTTGATACGTGGCACTTGATGCAATCTGGAAGAGTCCCAGTGCTGCCATGAATATTTGTGAACATAAAAGATATTCAGGGATTTCTGAGTGGTCCAGATTCCAAATCTGGGTAGGTGCTTTAGTATACAGCCATAACAACAATATACTTCTTTAGCAAAAGGAAGTATCTTGGTTTTCCTTGATCACCCTCACACTGCGGTTGAGAAGCCAGCTGTGTGGACTGCCCATCCCACTACTGCATACCACTGGGGGTGAAAAATCTGTGGGAAGTGCTGCATCCCTGTCCTTGATCCCTAAAACTATGTTGACATGTTTATACTATTTTGGTTTATACCATTTTAAGGTTTCTGTTGTGATGTTTAAATTTTGTACGCTTCCTTGAGCATCCTGTGGAAAATATCGGGGCAATTATATAAATATTGATTTCAAAACATTGCTGCCTTTCCTGCCCATAGGCCAAAGAAGACTTTCCGTTACTTCTGTGAACTGGAAAGTTGTGTCCTAGCTGCTTATCATGCAGGCTGGTGAGCAGGTGCCACATTCATTGCAATTTTTTTCATACTGAAGTGGCCTGTTTCCTGTACAGAGAGTTGGGTAAGGGCAAATAAATGCCTTAAGATACTCATACAGGTCACATCTCAGTATCCTGAACTTAGGATACATGCATGAGTCATATTTCAATATTCTGACCCCTGAATTGCCCAGGGAAGTGCAGGTGGTGTGGGCCATGTTATGTATCGGTAGACTCCTGATTGATCCAATAGGGAGCCTAATTTTGAACTGTACTAAACCAGCAGATGGTCTAGGATGTCAGATGCACAGCATAGCAAGTTGAGCAGGGAAATTGAAAGCTATACTGATAAGCTGGAGTTTTGGTAGTACTAATTAGTACATCCCAACAGAATTAATTTAAACAACTGTTCTGTCTGTCCTCAAAACGAATAGTTTAAAGTTTGCCTTGTGTCTAAACCCTGGGATGTACAAAAAGACTGCCAGAAGTCTCATAGCTAGTGATATGTATAATTCTGAGGACCTAGATACCAAGGTATTCTCACATTGCTGCAGACAATGCAGAATGTTATAAAAATAGTGTGCCTAGTAGCTCTTGTTTACATAAAGAAAAAAAGTTCAGATTTGTTCTGATTGGCCATAATATTTTGGACGTCTGTATTTTTGTAAATATTTAGTGATTCCCTAAAGGCTGTAGTGCTAAAACAAAATGGAAGTGAGAACTTTTCTTTATCCCTTGTAATCAGTTGTACTGCCTCACAGGTGAGATGGAGGTGGGGATGGTGAGAGTTCTATGACTATAACCCAATTGAAAAGAGCTTTTAGAGGACAATCTTTCTGGCACATATAAAAATTTGACAACAGTAGCTTTTTTATTTGTACGAACAAGGTAGTACAATATTAAACTTGTCTTCATGCCCTGTCATCAGATCCATGACTAGTTCACATGTTACCATCTCGGTTAGGGAGCAGGTATATTCAAGCCCTTTGGAGAGTTGTGGCCTCCAGAATGAGGGGACAGGCACACTTCCCTGAACCAGCTAATATAGTATCTGTGACTAGAATACTTTAGTTTAGCCCTTTGCCCACCCTAGTTTCCTAGCCAAGACACCTGTATTGACCTTCTCACACAATGAACCAGCACATAACTGTTTTTAGCAGCAATACAATTAATAGGGGGGGGTGTCAGTGTCTGTCTGGCAGCTACCTTCTTTTCATATCTCCTGACAATTGACATTCTTCTGTCACTTAATACTATGACATATTAGAACACCTTTTCTGTCTTCTTACTATTCCGTCAAATAGTACTCACAATTTTAGGATCTTGATGTTTTTGTTTTCATATTAATGAAACATGTGTTAATTTTCTCCCATTGAAGTCAATGCAGCTTAAAAGTACTTAACTGGCTCTTCCCTGTGCTTTTCATTTCTACTAACTGCAAAATACCTTATGTGTTAAATATAGGGAGAAGTGGATGGAATGAAAAACAAGTATCAGGTAACTGTTATAACATGTAAAATTAGATATCTGTTATGCAATTTGAATATATAGTGGTGATGGCAAAGATATATACGTTGACTTTCACCTAAAGATAATACTTAGCTAGCTCGTAAAAGAGTAATCATGGATATTAACATATGCACAATTTCTCATTATGGTAAAGTATGTACTGTGTAAGGCTAGAGATCCTTGAGATCTGTGAATGCAGAGCTGTAAGAAACCAAAAGAGAAAAAAAAACATTGGGTTGGAGTGAAGCAAGCTACAGCTTTCATTACTAGTACAGTCTGTTACATTTTGCAGCAAAACGGTAGAAATTTGAATATGTATGAAAGCAGGTTGTTCCCTTAGCTGTAATTCCCTGGAATAAAATGGGAGAAGCCTTCCATAATGCTGCAGTGAATTAAGGTCCAAATCTGCTACACTGAAGCAACTCTTGGGATTAGCAGCTTAATCCCTGTTTATGGGCTCTTCAAAAGGCTGCCCCAAGCCTCCTACAGAGGCCCCCTCAATGTTTGCAGACACTTAAGCATTTATATGCCAACAGTACTTGATTTCCTGCCTTCTGATGAAATCGTACAGGGATCTGATAGCTCATTAATTGTCACTTAAATCATTGGTTCTCTACTGGCGGTACACTTACGACCAATGGAACCCTGAAGTAGTCTATGTAGGACACAAGGTTTTCATAAGGACTAGTAAGAATTCTCTCTCCTTCAGTCTGTATGTTCACCTGCAAGTGAACAGCCATATCATTTTGACATGCTAGTAGTTATGTTGGACATTCAGTGTTTCTCCTGATCCCCTCTGTCACCAGCTGCATCCTGCCAACCTTACCTGCCAGGAATTATCCAGTGTGCTTCTGCCATTATCCTGGCAACTTTATCAAAAATACTGATAAATCAAGCAAGAAGAGATGAAGCAGTAAAGACTGCTGAAATGATACAGTTATGCATCACATTGAAAATGTGTTGAAGCTTAGCTTATTGCCTAACTGAAAAAATCAGTTGTTTGCACTTCAAGTGCATGAATCAACAGATGTTTCAAACAGTGCATTTTAACAGGATTTATTTGATGTCCCAGTGAAGAGAAGTGCTTGAGGATGTGTTCATGGTTCCTAGTATGCCTACACAAACAGTCAGTGCAGAGATATTTCACATTATTGATGAATAATTTTCAAATAATGATCTTGACTGGAAAAACATTGTACTGATGGTGCTGTGGAAATGACAGGCATCCTCTCTGGGGTCATGGCAAAGTTGCTGATTTGCAGGTTAAACACTATATGATCCATCATGAAATGTTTCCAAACAAACATATGATTCCTGAACTGTCTGATGTGTTGTCTGATTGCATAAATATTATAAATCTTGCCTGTTATAAAACCAATGCACTGAATAGCTGAATCTTAAAGTACTTTATAAGAAAATTGGTGCTGAGCACAAAAGCACATAAGAAGAGTCATGCTGGATCACACCAAAGGCCCATCTAGTCCAGCATTCTGTTCTCACAGTGGCCAACCAGCTACCTCTAGAAAGCCCACAAACAGGAAGTCTACAACAGCATCATCCTGTTGGCTACATACCAAAATGAGATGATGACTCTTCACTAGAGTGATTGGTGGGACATAAGATACAAAAGACTGAGAACCACTGACTTAAATCATTTTTGCCAGCTGGAGGTGCAGCATTGTCTGTTTAATCATGATATTGTGTTGAACATGCAGAAGAAGATTGAAGTGGAATGGTGATAAAACTATTCACACTTCCTGTGTTCAACCAGTCCTAGTTGTATGCCAAAAGTTTTATCTAACCTCTGATATAATATCTGGACCTTTGCCTGATTATTGAGTATAAGGGCAATTAAATGTTCACCCTCTCAAAACATCTTTCTCCAAATGAGGATAAAAGAATAATCATGTATCCTGTTGCTGAAGGAGAGAGTTAAAAAGTAAAGCCTATGTATAAAAGATGTTAGGGCTGAACGAAATCCATAATTTAAAGGATTTCTAGCAGGTTCTCTATACCAAATGTTTCCTGCATTAACTAAATGCTGTTTTGTTGCGTGGGACTGTAGTTCCCTATGGAGCTCTTTCTGGAAGATGGAGAATTATTGCTTATTATACATGGATATTTAACTGAACAGTTGGCAACTGTAAGTAGAAGTTGCCTTTAAGTAGAATATTTAGAAGCATGAATTGACATAGTTTACCTTTTTTTGTTACGGAAAGTAGATGAAAGAACATAATGAGTAACTGATACTATAAAGGGAATTCCAAGTAAAGCCAGTGAGGAAATTAACTTAAATACCACAACTGATTCATGTGTAAAAGATAAAATACTCATAATATGCTTTAGTGCTAGTTGCCAAAGAACTTCCAGAGAATTCGGAACAGAAGGCAGGAGTTCTTAATTCTGGTTAAAGCTATCGACCTCACAGCCGTAAAAATAGTTTTCAAAAGTTTTTTGTGTAATAACAGAAATTGATATTATATATTCTGAAAATAATTTCTGCCTCCTTTTTCACGATTCTGTTTCTGAAACCTTGATCAAAATGGCTTGACTGGAAAACAAAGAGACAAGCACAATCAGAGATGTAAGATTTCCAGAACTTTTGAAGCAGAAAAAAAGATATTTTTTTTCTGTGAAAAATTGGAAATTTTGTGAAAAAAATGAAATATATGTAGTACTGACTTTTTATCAAACCTAGACATATTTAGTGCTTTAATAACATAATATGCATTGCTTATGGCTTAGTTCTGTGTATGCATGTGTTAAGTGCTGTCAAGTCGCTTCTGATTTTTGGCAGTCCTATGAACTGATGACCTCCAAAATGTTCTATCATTAAGAGCCTGTGTCAGGTCTTGCAACCTGAGGTCCATGGCTTTCTTTATTGAGTCAATCCATGTCATGTTGTGTCTTCCGCTTTTCCTACTGCCTTCAACTTTTCCTAGCATTATCACCTTTTTCAGTGACTTTCGTCTTCTCATAATGTAACCAAAGTACAATGGCTTAGTTAGCATATAAAAGTGTACTAATTGGCATATTTATGGAATGTATGAATGCCATATGTTTTTTACACACAAAATTAATAATATTCCCAGTATTTGAGAGAGCAAGAGAATGGCACTATACGCTACCTTGGTTGATGTATCCTAACTTTTGCCTTCTGAGAGTTAGGGAAAATAAATGCTGAAATTAGGAAACCAGTTTCATAGTTAACAAAATAACATGCATTATTTGGAGAGAAACAGTCTTATATAGTCATAATAGGTGGGATTTGCACCGTATGAGTATATTTAATCCTCAACATGGTTCCATTTGCAGATATTTAAATCTGCGAATTGGAGCCATTTACAGACTATGGATATTTTCCTGCAAACTTGGAGACAACCTTGGTTTGCAGAAAAATGTGTAAAAATGGAGGGGGGGTTAAATACCCCCAAACAGGATCATTGTCTGACATCAGGCAATGACTCTGTCACAGGTGTATTGTCTGGGCATATGCAGAGGTGGCAGCGCTACAGGTTGATAGAGGGAAAAGGGGGACAGATGGGAGGATAGAGCAGCCTGGAGGGGGCTGGGCTGGTGGACAGAGTCATGGTGAGGAGTGCAGGAGGCGGATCCTATGCCACCCCACACACTGTCTGAGATGGTCAGGGGAGGGGGAGCTGCCAGCTTGTGGTTGTTTTGGGGATAAAACATAGAAGAGGAGAATGATATAAGATGCTGTGGGTCCCCATTGTGGAGAAAAGCAGTATAAATGAAGTAAATAAATAATAAATATAGCTGAAGTTGAGAGGCAGGTAAAAGGTAGGTTGGGAGGGAGGAAAAGAAAGCTTAAGGTGGGGGTAGATAAAGGTAGATTGGCTGGTGGGTGGAAGGGAGTGAATAAAGCAGGGAAAGGAGAGTGGCTATGGGGGCTTTCAGTGAAGGGAAGTAGGAAATAATGAGGGAGGTCCCCCCTTGTTTGCATATAAAGGTAACTTTGAAAACACTGGAATTTTTAATAAATTGCTCTCAGGAGTAGGATTGTATTAGAAAGTATTTCAACCATTCCAAAAGAAAAAAAAATATGTTTCAATACTCCCACAAATTTTCCAGTTTCTCAGGGGGGATGTCGAGGGGGATGGCTTTTTTAACAACCACTCTCCTCTCCTGTCACTAAGTTGGCAACTGCGAAACTCTATGGTTCCTGTAGAAGGAACTGCTGTGTTCCTGGGACCTCTAGCTGCTGATCTGTAGTCTAGAATAAGGCGTATGTCAGATTCTTCCTCAAAGGTATTACTTTTGTAGTGTGCCTTCTTGGATTGCTTCATAAGATGTATATACCTTTGATGGCTAGAAGTACTTTCTTGTCATACCCCCATGGTTAAAAAAGCTGCCTCCACCATTATGACAACACCCATGTACACTATTGGATAAACTAGAAAATGCATTCAGATCCCCTTCTTTAATGTAATTGTATTGTTTTTGGAATTCTTTAGATTACATGCTTTTAAATTAGTGTGCTTATAATTAAGGTCTCATGCTGACAATAGAATTATCAACAAATTTGCCAATAAATGGTGGTTCACTATTACTTTCTATTAACTGCTTGTGATTGCGAAGCTTGGTTATTATTTACTTAATTACTAGAGCACACATCGACTTTTAATAGAGTAAGACTACTGGAAAAATAGATATGGCTTTTTCATTAGAACCCTTGTCATAAACTTTTAATGGCTGTGAAACTTCAAGCTAGCTAAAAATGGGCAATGTCGGTGGATAGTATTTCTCAGTGATGAAGTATTTGGGCAGAGAATGAACACACAGGATGCAACATTAAAGGGAATTTTAAGTGTGTGTGTGTCTGTGTGTGGAATTTATCTCTGAATTTGCGATTATATATCTGTCATACATTGGTGATAGTGGTTCAGTGTGTCTTGTCTAGGACGACTGCTTGGGAATCATAGAAGGTTAGAGTTGGAAGGGACTTTGCAGTTCATCTAGTCCAACCCCTGCACTCTGCAGGAGCATAGCCAAAAGATAGCGCTACATTCCTACAATATATCCAAAAGATGGTCGTCCAGCCTCCGCTTGAAAACGTCCAGGGAAGGAGCATCCACCATCTCCCGAGGCAGACTGTTCCACTGCTCAACCACTCTTACAGTTAGGAAGCATCTCCTGATATCTAGCCGGTAACGACTCCCTTGTAATTTCCACCCATTAGATCTAGTCCTGCAATCTGGAGCAAGAGGGAATAGATCTGCTCCATCTTTTACATGACAACCCTTCAAATACTTGAAGACTACAATCATGTCCCCTCTAAGTCTTCTCTTTCCCAAGCTAAACATACCCAACTCTTTCAGCCTTTCCTCATAAGACTTGGATTTAAACCCACACACCATCCTGGAAGGAAGGATCCTGGAGATCACTTAAAATGAGAGAGGAGCCAGTACACCAATACCTTTTGTGCTGCTAATCCCACTAAGAAGGAAACTGTTTATGGTGCCAGAATCCCTGGAAAAATGGTTGGAGATCTAAACAAACTAATTAGAAATGAGGATAATTGTGCCAAAGTCGGGGACCCAGTCTCATTGTTGGAAGAGGCCATACATCAGGCCCTCTTTATAGGATAGCAGTGAACCTGAAGACTCCTTTCACCCTTATATAAGGCAGATTTCAGCTTGGGCATGCAGGTGGTGCATGTGACAAGGCCACCAGCACAAGCCTGCATACTCTTGTCCCACTCTCCACTGCCATCCCATACTGGTTCCAACAGGACACCTTGCCAAGGGTGTGTTTCTGCTTCTAGCATATCTTCTCATTGTCACATTTGGAAGGGATGAAATGCAATGCCTGGTAGCTTACTTTTATCCTTTACCATCCTATTATTGGGATACATTTTTGTATGGTAGAGGGTATCAGAAAAATGAGTGCAGTAGAGATTACTAGATTGATACTGCCAGGGGTCCTTTGGGGGGGGGAGCTCACCGGAGCACAGCTCTGGGAGCTCAGGAGCCAAGCCCCGCCCCCAGCCGGTGTCCCGGGGAGTCTTTCAGGCAGCCGAATGTCAGTTTCAGCTCCATTATATCCTATGGGCCATTGAAGTTAATGGTGAAAACATAGGGTATACTCTGAGGGCTGGAGGGGAGGGGGTTTGAGGGAGAGGCTCCAAACTCACAAGGTAGCTGATGGAGCCTCTCCCCAAGATACCCTTCAAGTTTCAAGAACATTGGATCAGGGGGTCCAATTCTATGGGCCCCCAAACAGGTTGCCCCTATTCCCTCCATTGTTCTCTATGGCGGGAAAAAGTAACTTTTCAATGGCCCATAGGATATAATGAGGCCAAATTGCCGCCGAATTTCTTTCATTCCCTTCTTTCCTTCTCTCTTTTTCCTCTTTCCCTCCTTCTTCTCTTCTCTCTTTCTTTCTTTCCCACCTTATTCTCTTCTCTTTTTTCCTCCTTTCCCTGTTTCCCTCCTTCTTCCCTCTCTTTTCTTCCCTCCCCTTTCCTTCTCTTTCTTTCCCTCTTTCCTTCCTTCTTTCCTTCTCTCTACTCTCTCTCTTTCCTTCCCTCTTTCCTCCTTCTGTGGCCCAACTCTCATGAGAAGGAGTTTAAACTTTAAACCCCTTCTCTCTTAGCTCCCCCACCCAGGCCAGCTGGGGAAGGGAAGGGGAGACTTTTGAAGATGCCTCCCCCCCTTTTGCTTCCCCTTCTGACATCACTTCCAGTAATGTCAGGGGGTGTGGCATATGCTAATAGCCTAATAGCTCATTAGCATACCATATGCTAATGAGCTCCTGCAGCTGTTTTTCTACAAAAAGGACCCCTGGATACTGCTTCCTGGCAACCAAATCATGAATGTAGCTTACCTTTGAATATATACAACTGAATTTCCTATTGTCTTAAAAAATTGCAGATTAATTTGGTGTCAGTATATTAGTCTTACTACAAATTACTCTGTGTTATCAATATGTTGTCCATAAAGAACCAGAGTGATGTAGAGATTAGAGTGTAAGGCCAGGATCTGGGAGATCCAGGTTCAAATCCCCATTCTGCCATGGAAACTTGCTGGGTGACCTTGGGAAAGTCCCACACTCTCAGCCTAGGCTAAGAAGAAGAAGAAAACGAGACTGGATTTATATCCCACCCTTAACTTGAAGTCTCAGAGTGGCTTACAAGCCTTCCCCTCCCCACAACAGACACCCTGTGAGGTAGGTGGGGCTGAGAGAGCTCTTTCAAGAACTGCTCTTTCAGAAACAGCTCTGACAGAACTATGCCTTGCCCAAGGTCATCCAGCAGCTGCAAGTGGAGGAGTGGGGAATCAAACCCAGTTCTCCCAGATTACATTCCACACCCTTAACCACAACACCAAACTTGCAGGGTTGTTATGAGGATAAAACAGGAGAGGAGAATGATTTAAGCCTCTTTGAGCCCCTGTTAGGAAGAAAGGCAAGATATAAATAAAGTAAATAAATCACATGCCAGGAGGTTGAAGAGTCCAACATTTATCATTCAGATGACCAAATGGATAGCCTCACCTTTGTGCAGAAGTAAATGCCCTCTGCTTTATGTCCAAATAAAAGATGTGTTTCATAATAGCATAACTGGAGTTTTGTATCTAAGAGAACTTTAAAAACTGTCACACATTTTGTGGCACAACCTTTTCATGAACCAGAGCTGACTTAGTCAGATGCACCAATGTGGTTTTTGTTTGTTTTGCTTTTGTTTTTTGCTGTCACTCCATGTTGAGATCTTCATGGATTTGTGCCTTGTAGAAGGGTCCTACACTCATTCAGATTTCTGGAACCCATGCAAAGGGCAGGCTTTATTCTTCTTTGTGTAGTGAACTAGACTTTGTGAAGCATATCGGACATTTTCTGTGGAATTGTTGATGGGGCTATTGTGTGAATGATACTGAGGCCATGTATATACAGGCTATGTATATCCATCCATATAGCTGACAGTGTAAAGGACACCAAGACATTAAAGTTAAATAGCATTGACCTTAAAAGATATGACACTTGAAAAATCCGATTACTAATGCGTCGTATGCAAAGAATTGTCTCTGGGGGTGACTAAAATGCCTTTAAATAAAAATATTTTTCATGTAAAACTGGCAGTCTTTATTTAACTTTTCACAGGAAATGGTGGGTATCAGTACTAAAGTTGGAAAGTTGCATTCATGAATAATAGAATGAGCCAAATTTACTAGCTCCTTTTTGTTGGGAATTTCTGGTATGTGCTATCAGCTGCTCAGTGTACATAAAAGAGAGGGCCCAATTACTTGAATTCTTTACTTCTTAAAAGTTTCTTCCTTTTAAAAAAATTGTACCACAAATAGTTAATGTGTGAGTATAATTTTAAGTGTGTTATAATTAACTCTCCCAAGAGATTGCACAAATAGTTTTGTGATTTTCTAGCTGGCTTTGAAAATATCTCCTCTAAATCCTGAAGACGTATGCTACATTGTTAAATTCTGGCAGCAATTAAGTTTATCTCTAGCTTTTCACTAAACATATCTTTGGTAAAGGATGGAAGTGATTATGTGGTTCAGTGGTTTGAAAACTCCTTTGGGTATGTTTGGAGAGTCTTGCATATTTTGCATCTTTTGCCTTGAAAAGTTCATATGCTCCAAATAGTATCAAGAGGTGGAGAAGCTTGGCAGTACTTAGCAGGCAAAAGTTGCTAGCTTAGCAGTGCAATTCTAAACAGAACTTTCTCCAAGTCCATTGATATCATTAGACTTTGAAAAGGTATAGCTTTGTTTAGGATTGCGCCAGAGGAACGTAAGACAACAAGTACTTCAACAATAAAATGCTTAGGAAAGTATGCATTAAATACCATCCTGAGTACTCTGTACAAATGTAGGTAAGCAGTTGTGTTACCCAAATAGGCCAAATGGCCTATGAATGTCCGTTGACTATAGGAGCATCCCCCTTAAGAGAAAAGCACATGTGTATCCTGGGCAGTTTCATTGGGGCCCTGTGCCAGGTGTCTACCAGGGTCCTGGATTTCAGCAAAGCTTCATAGAAGAGTGGGAAGACTGCCAGAAATAAGCACACATAAGTGTGGAGTTGAATGTTTATTAAGAAAACTCATAGGGAATTAGCAAAGAGCATACAAAGAGCATGCACGCACACTAAATTACATATCTGTAAATCCTAACTCTTGCAAGATTCTAACTTTAGCAAGTTTTACTAGTCTAAAGAGAGAGATGGAGGGAATAATCACACAAGCCTGTCTGACAGCTGCAGTCCCAGAAGGTTCACTGAGTTGAAAAGGAAAAGCTACCATGTTGTAAACGGAATAGAACCAGGTTTGCAATCTTCAAGACACTTGCCCTGGGACTCAGGGCAATGTGATTTCACACACATTTCCACTCCACACTTCTACTACTGGTTCACCCACTCATATTGTACCAGGATTTCCAAGGATATCTTTATACCCAGAAAACATGAAGATAGAGGGGGAAACAAGATGCCTCTCAGAAGGGACTGAATTGGAGCCAAAAGTCTTACTGATAATTCAGGTGGATAAGAGCTAGAAGGGAAAGTATGGTCACAAGAGAGGGATATTGAGGAAGTGATTACTTTTTGATGGGGTTTATAGCTTAAATAGAACAACAAACTGAGCTATATTACTTTCATTTGGCAAGGTAGAATTCCAGGGGGGGAAATGGTGTGGCAGCTGGGGGGGTAGGGGGTGAGCAAGTAACTGCCTTCTGGACTTTCTTACAGATTCTTTAAACCCCAACCACCCACAATCAAAAAAGGGGGCCACAGACTTTGATTAAAGGATTGGTAGTGTGTAAGCTATGTGTTCCTGAAGGGTCTCTTATTTGAAAAACTACTAGAGCATGGCTGTAATTGTTTGTGAGGTAAATATAAATCACTTTTCCCTAGATATTTGACTATGTCCAAGAAACAGATGGAAATGAACAAAAGGGTTTATTTAACAGAAAATAAAGTTTTTAATAGGGTAAATGCTCTGTGTGGAAGGCTTCAATATAGAAAATAAAACTGGCTGTCAAATTCACACCCCACCCCTCAAAAAATTGCAGACTTTCCCCCCAATGAGAGTAACTACTTTGTAGCTAAGCCTCAAGTAAGGTAGGTAAACCCTGAAGGGAGATTTGATTCCCCTTCCTCCAGAAGGGTTACTTACCTCCACAGATTCAAAGCTGCTGTTTTACCACACAGAGCTCCTTTCCACAGAACCTGTGCACATAAGTTAGGAATAATGGGCCCTTAACAGGATGCTTATTTGTCACACTAAAACAAGGCTTCTTCCCTAAGCCTACCCCAAACCCTAACTAAAAGCCAAATAAAAGCCTGGCTCCTCTGATGCTCCTATCCAGAGCCATGAAATCCCTGTCCAAAGGGAAAAAAGGGTTTTTTCTTCTCCTGTATGCTGCAGCTGGCTCAGCCCCTCCCATCCAGTAGAGATCCATGGGTTCTAATTGGCTGACAATCATTTGGATTTGCATGAAGCCAAAATCACAAGAATTGGTTCAGAAACCTGGAGGAGAGGCAGGACTTTTAAGGGTGATTGCTACACATAGCAAGAGGAATAAAAATATCCACCTGAGAGATACATATGTTTACATGACAGATCTTGTTGTGTATTTAGACTATAAAGAAATTAACTGAGACACTGCTATTACTGTAGAAGGTGGGGGGGAGTGGCGGATGTTTCCATTCCTAGGCAAATTGTCAGTTGCTGTCCTTCTTCCCTTTTAAAGTGAAGGAAATGCTTCAGAGCACTGAGATCCTCATGCTTCCCAAAGTTAAGCTTGTCATGCTCACCCAAATTAAGAAACAATAAACTGCGGTACCATCTTGAGGAGATCTATAAAGGACCCAGCTGTCCCATGCGGTTCCAATTCAAGGCCTGATCCGTGAGTTACAGTTGTAACATTATAGGAGCACAAATATTTAGCCAGCTTCATTCTATTAAATTTGAACTGGCACTCCAGGATTCAAAAACTTTTGAGCAGGCTTTAATATGTATACGTCATGGGTTGGGGGAAGTCTGGGTATAAGGTGTGTGATGAACATTCACTTGTGTAAAAATGAAGGGGATATGAAAGCCACCAAGAGAAAAATGGGAAATGGAAGAGAGAAGAAACTGGGACGGGTAGACTTGCAGACTGTGGGTAAAATGAGAGTTGCAGCATATGGATGTACTACCGCAGTTTCTTTGCTACCTGAGCTGCATCCAGTGTGGAGCCTTCTAGGTGTTCCTGTCTCTTTTCTCAAATAGAAGTTGCCCAAACCTTATCTTTGTTAAGAGGAATTGGGTTGGTACAGTCAGGGGTCTTTTCGTAGAAGAACAGCTGCAGGAGCTCATTAGCATATGGTATGCTAATGAGCTATTAGGCTATTAGCATATGCCACGCCCCCTGACATCACCGGAAGTGATGTAAGAAGGGGAAGAAAAAGGGGGGGAGGCATCTTCAAAAGCCTCCCCTTCCCTTCCCCAGCTGGCCTGGGTGGGGGAGCGAAGGGGTTTAAAGTTTAAACTCCTTCTCATGAGAGTTGGGCCACAGAAGGAGGAAAGAGGGAAGGAAAGAGAGAGAGTAGAGAGAAGGAAAGAATGAAAGAAAGAGGGAAAGAAAGAGAAGGAAAGGGGAGGGAAAGAAAGAGAGGGAAGAAGGAGGGAAACAGGGAAAGGAGGAAAAAAGAGAAGAGAATAAGGTGGGAAAGAAAGAAAGAGAGAAGAGAAGAATGAGGGAAAGAGGAAAAAGAAAGAAGGAAAGGAGGGAATGAAAGAAATTTAGCTGCAATTCAGCCCCATTATATCCTATGGGCTATTGAAGTCAATGGTGAAAACATAGGGTATATTCTGGGGGCTGGAGGGGAGGGGGTTTGAGGGAGAGGCTCCAAACTCACATGATAGCTGTTGGAGCCTCTCCCCAAGATACCCACCAAGTTTCAAGAACATTGGACCAGGGGGTCCAATTCTATGGGCCCCCAAACAGGTTGCCACCATTCCCTCCATTGTTCCCGGAGCTGCGCTCCTGTGCGCTCCCCCCAAAAAAGACCCCTGGGTACAGTATTAGTTGCTGTGTGTTTTGTGAATTTAAAAAATACAATATGACACAGGGATACAAAATACCCTGTCTTATAGCATAATGGTTTGGCATATCTTTAACAGGACGCCCAGATGCATTAGTGCAGCAGATCATAGGGTTGAGCCATTATTAGTGCAATGTATTGAAAATGAAACCTGGTGTTTGTTTGGAATAGAAAACTGCCCTTGTACAATGTAAGTGGAGTGCAGCAAAATGAATTTAAGATTATGGTTAAGACACTGAACTGCAGGCCAGAAGATCAGGAGTTCAAGACCCACTTACCTCATGACAGAGTGAGCTCCCATCTCTGGTCCCAGCTCCTGCCAACCTAGCAGTTCGAAAGCAAGAAATTGCAAGTAGATAATAGGTACTGCTTCAATGGGAAGATAACAGCGTTTTGTGCGCCTTGGCATCTAGTCATGTTAGCCTGATTGCGCGTTATTATGAATAATAACGAGGGGAATTATATTGATTATTAATAAGCAATCAGCTGCGAGAGCGAACACCTATGTATACAGAGGTCAGCCCCGCCAGGAGGAGTTGGTAACAGACCAGGAGACTTTTATGATTGAAAATAAAGTCTTTTACTGAGGTTTGGCACACACAAACAATTACACAAGCTCACACACAATTATTCAAGTCCTAAGAAATACAGAGAGAGGTAAGCACGTTTGCATTAGCAGGTAAGTCGTTGGTGGGTCATATTTACCAGTCGAGTCCTGTAGAGCGTTCCTCAGGAAAAATGGAGGGGAAAGAAACTAAGAAAAATGGGGCCACGTGGTCTGACCAGCAGATTGTCACGTGGAAACTCGGCCTGCAGACCAGAGTTTAAAGATGGAGGTAAGGGTTGGGGGATAGCAAGCTGGACATAAGAGGGTCAAAGGTTCGATAGGGGTCGTAGAGAGAGAGATGGCCTGTGGTCTGGCATCCCCTTATAAGCAGGAGGGTGGGGGGCTGGTTACCTCCTTGATTCCCGCCTCCTGGTAGTCCGTCCCTGAAAGCACCCTATTGGTTGGAAGATGTAGGGGAGGTGTGCCTGAGGGATGGTCAATACTGAGAGCTAGAAACTTACTCATGTCTGACACCAGGTGATAGCTAGGATGAGTCATCCAGCCACTTCTATTGTATTGTTGATGGCATTAGCCCGGCTGTTGATGGCTCTCAATCAGTAACTAGGCAACGATGAATAGATTCTGCCAGGGCTACGTGAAGTCTTGCATGTGAAGGTGGGGGGAGGAAAGAGGCTGCCTGCTGTAGAAGGAACTCTCAATGGCGTTTTTGGAGTTCCTATTTCTGGTATTTTACTGTGCTTTTGTGTGTACTGATTTTATTTCATATTTCCTTCATGAGAAACAGGCTGGTAACCTCTGCTGGGCACTGGAGCTGCTGGGCTGGTCAGGAGAAACGTCTCTTGCCTGGGTGCAGTCTCTGCTGGCATCTGGGAGGGCTACCATGTGGTTCAGTTCCTTTACACACGCACTGGCACAGTTTATTATTTTATTGCAGTCCAAAAAGAGGCTAAAAAGCCTTGCAGGGCAACAGTCATGCTGGCCACATGACCACAGAAATGTCTTCGGATAGCGTTGGTTCTTCGGCTTGGAAATGGAGATGAGCACCACACCCTAGAGTCAGATTCGACTGGCTTTCAAGCAAGGGAAACATTTACCTTAATGAGAACTTGGAAAGTAGTGAAGATAGTAAGGTGGGAGAGAACAGAATATCCAGAATAATTTGATACAACTAGCCCTGTATATGTGCAACTATGGAAAGTGCCCACCTTAAAACCTTTTTAGTGACTTTAGGGGAATAATACAGTGCATATTTTTCAGTGTTTTTAATTTATGATGACTGAAGAATTTCTCAGGTTTTGAAGCAGCTCTAGTTTTGACCTTTCAGTTACTGATAGCTCAGCAAAAGGTTGCTGATTAATTTTGCCCCTTAAACTGTGGTAGCTGGGCTGTTCATTCCGTTTTAATAAACAGGTCGAATTTTAATGCTGCTGACTTAGATGTAATAAAATATTCTTTGTGTTAGGCCTCCACTGTATTAATAATAGCATCTGTATTAGCAGTTTACAACTAAATGGCATCGAAACATTCAACTAGCTTGCATTAAATCAGTTTTATAGCTGAACTGCCTTGTCTGTCTGATACTTGATACTTTTCAACCTTCTAGGGCAAACTTGTTTCTGAGAAGGCCTAGAATGAAGTAATGTCTTTTGTAGAACTCTTACAAAAGAAAGGATTTATTTCCAATACCTGTTCTTATTCTTAGTGTTATAATTAAGCATGGCAGCCACAGAATCAAAATAAATGTTGGGTGTGGAAAAGAAGGAAACTTCAGGATGAACTAAAATGATTTATTATTTAAGTGGGACAAAGCCAAAATGTAAGTTGAGTGATGAGTTTCAGACATACCAGCAATGGCTGAAAGGTACAAGGCATTATATACAATGAAATCCTAGAAAAGCTTTGGAGTATCTAGAAATGGCTATTTACCATGTGGTTGTTGCTTATAAGTGAACCACATGCAACTGAGTGGGAAGATAATTATAATGCTCAGCAACATAGTTAAGCAGTTTTTACTGATCATCCACAACATCAGAAATCCATAAATGACAGCTAAAATTGATTCATATCTGGCAGGTGAAACAGCCATTTCACTTTCCATATAGTCGCATGCATATCTCTATACGTTTATAAGTGCAACCTTGTAAAAATTATCTGTAGCTACCCTAAGTCCTGTTAATATAGAGAGGATTTAATCCCTTTGCATTGCAATTCTGTGCAAAGTTATTCTAGTTTATGCCAATTTCAATGGATGTAGCTTGGAGTAACTCTTTGTAGGATTGCAATATTGTTTCCATATTTAATAAAAAAGCAAACTAGATTGACAATTGGCTGTAAGACAACAGTGAAAAGAATGAAATCTTCTATGAAGATCAAATACAGTGGTGATGTTATCTAACTAGGCTAAAATCACATGAAACTGAAAACCTTTGGAAGTCAGTGCTGCTTTCAAATAAATGTGTTAAGAAAGCTTAGAAAATTGCTTAAGAAAGGTTAGAAGAAACAGCATGACTAGAGAATATTTGGGGTGCTGGGTTTTGCACTACCCCTGAATACTGTGGTGGCATTTGTCAATCTGCTTATCATTATATCTTGCCACAATCTAAACCAACTAGTAGTTAGTACTTTTTCTTTTTTCATATATTTTAATATAAGTGAAGTGAAAAAATTGTATTAATGTGCACTACAATATTGTTTTCATTCATGCCTTTCAAAAATACTGTAATAACTAGCAGAACTGCAATCAGAATTTTACGGTATTTTAAATGGGGATTTTACAATATTTTAAAAGGAGATGTATCACAAAAAAGTGCAAGGTCTTTTCACACTATTCTTCCAGGACTTTTTCTGTTATGCAGCCCTGAGAAGGGAACTACTGTCTTCAGCTTCTGCAGTTTTGTAAAAGTCTTTGTTAGTAACTTTGGTCCCCAATTCATTACTTCAGTCAAGTAGTTCAGAGCCTGTTGTAAGAGATAAACCCTTTTGCAAATGAAGACAGCATCCATTTCCCTTATACCTCAGGCCACATAGAATTGATTGGGGTAATAAAATGACAGCACCTTGTAATATACTGACGGCTGTTTAATTTGAAAACTAGCTCAAGCCTGATTCAAAGCTTGTTTAAAGCTAATTTATGGCTTACGTAATTCTCAGCTGAACCCTGGGTAAAGGATGATGTATGAAATCTGATAGTTGACATAATATACTCAAATTATCCTGTTGGACTGAGGCATTTTTATTATAGGTAGTAGTGATTTTAAAAATACATATGTTTTGTATTTGATGTTAAATAGGAAAGTATATTGGAATTTCCCAGCATTTTATTTTGGATATATTCCTTGTACTCTGTATATATAACTAGATCTTGTGGTGTGTGTATACATTATTATGCTTTGAAGAATCATCATTTCACCTTCAAAATTAAGGACTATTTGGTGTTTTCTTGTGTGTATAACAATTGTGCATAAGTAAAGATGAACAATATTCTTGTATGCTGCTGTTATGATTGCAAAACAGTTTTTATAGACATAGCAATTATTGGAATTAGCATAATTGGATTACTTTTGATTACTTGGTAATCTCTATTTTGCATGGTTTCAGTATTATTTTTCATTTATATTAGTAGTAGCAGCAGCAGCAGCAGCAGCAGCAAATGAAAGTGGCAAGAACATTTTTGCACCTTATTTATTTACTATGCAGAATTATACAGAGAGGTGCTGAGCTCCACCAACCTCTGCCCATGCTGTATAGCAGCTGGGATTTAGTTGAATGCTGCCTAGCACCAAGGGAGCACCCTCCCATGCACCCTTGCCATATAGCTGATAAGCAGCTGGTGTAGATGAATGCCATTCATCAGTGGATGTCTCACCAGGTTTTCCTGACCATCTCATGTCTGAATTAATTTTAAAGTTTGTTTTCTACGTTAAGCATGGTTTATTTGATTAATTATTTTATATTTGATGTTAAATATATGTCTCTCACACATGAAGGCACATGGGAACCCTTTTCTATGCAGCTGTAGAATGGCAAATGGGTATTACCACTAGGTGGAAAGGACATACTGATTTTTCCTACCACAGTGAACCACAATTTGATCATCGACACAGTAATAGTGTTAACATACCTATGCTGTAGCCTTATGTGCAGCAATACAACACCATAGGTAACAGTTCTCATGTAATATACATCTGTGTGAGAGACGGAGGGAGGCACTCAGCAATACTTATAGTTCATATTATTTCTATGTAGCTAGATTGATCACAGAAAATTATATTCAGATGGGTAGCTGTGTTGGTCTAAAGCAATAGGACAAAGTTTGAGTCCAGTGGCACCTTTTAAGACCAACAAAGTTTAATTCTGGGTATAAGCTGTTGTGTGCATGCATACGACAGCTTATACCCAAAATTAAATTTTGTTGGTCTTAAAAGTGCCACTGGACTCAAACTTTGTTCCACAGAAAATTATATAATTCTTAATACGCCACCAATTATTACTCTTTCTTCTTCCTGGAGTGACCCCAGCAAATCAGTCACATAGTTGTTCTTGTGTCATCATTGTACAACATAGCCCAACTTAATTTGCTATTTGATGTTATTAAGGTCAAACAAAGTTGGAGGCGTGCTCCTTACTGTGATTGTGTGCAGGCCAGATAATGCATTGCTGTTGCTTAACCAGGCCTACACACTATATTTTCCCCTGTTGTAGTGCTGCAGTTTAGTTGCAGTTTAGTTGCTTACCCTCATTGTTACCAGCATGGTGCTGGAAGTGTTAGACTGGTTGTCTTGACAACAGAGGCTTTCTTACTAATAAATCATTTTTGTCTGCTTTCACTGCTTCCCTGCAAAAGATAAAGGGCATGTGCTTTTTGCATGAGCCCAAATGTATGCATGCTTCAGCTCAGTGCTATCTTTTTAACCCACAAGCTGGATAGGTTTGATCAAACATATGTTTCTTAATATTTACATATGATTGTGTAGTCTGTGTGTTCAAGGTCATCAGTATTTTGCAGGAACTTCATTTCAACCCCTGGAGCAATTACTAAGAGGACAACTCCCCCGCCATAAATTCTGTGTCAGAGCTATGCCAAATGTATGGCGCTTTGCACATCCTAACCAAGCATCCAGTGACCTAGGTGCCTACCTGAATTTCTCTGGAAGGTTATTCATGCTTGAAGCAGTCCAGTAATCTCCATAATCTGTAGTTATGGAGCTGTTGTCAATTGCCACTGATTGGGTGCCATTGTCATCCCTGAGGCTGAGAGAAAAGGTATTCGGTTCTTGGTGGCTTCTCAACTGTTTCACCTCTCAGTCTCTGAGGTGCCAATAAGGATTCCCATAATTCACAATTCTTTGGTAGCAAACTGGTAAACACAAGTATTGTGCCAACCTTGGCAACTGCATTTTGTCCCCTCCTATAGGTCAGTTCCTGTGCAAGCAATGCTAAGATTGCTTGCCCTGTTCTGTGATTTTACAAATCAATGCAAGTGAATAAGTCTGTATACATTATTAAATTTAGTTGGACTTGTAGGTGAGTGGTACATATTTACAGTAGTAAATTGGGGCAAATTGAACTTCATATTGTATTTTTACACCATCACCTTCATTTGTATCCAATCTGTGATGTGAAGAAACTAGCAGTGAAATTACTTTACATGTTGATCCAGAAATTTGGCACAAGTATACTTAATACCAACATGTGTGCCTTCTGGGTTTTGTTTTGGATTTGGGTGGTGGGCCTCTGTGTTCTGTCGTATCAGTCAAGTAATTGGCTGAAGCATTTTTCAGCTCTTTGCAAAAAGGGTCTTTCAGTTCTGCTTGTATTATTTCACATAGATATGTATAGATAAAAATATAAATCCCTAAATTCTTAAGCCTTGTACATTTCTTATAGGATACTTCTTTTCTTTCCAAAGGTCCTGCTGCTAGTAGACTATACAGGTATTGCAGACTATGCATGAACATATTCAGGTCAGTTAATAAATACAGGAAAGTATCAGGAGGCTATTAAAAGTATAATGGTACCTAGAAGCCTTTTGAGCAGTAAATCTCTGAAGTTTAGAACTCATTTATAGTCCTGGATCCTATAGCAATAAATTTGCATAATACTGAAACTTTTTCTAGATCCAGGTTCTTCCTATGTCTTTCTCTTTATAGAGCAAACTGCTGCCTAAAAATGGAATGTTAGCCACAAGCTTTTAAGTTATCAACTTTTATTCCTTCGGCATTTGTGGCCAAGTAATATGTTAATTCAGACAACATAAATACCAGTTTGGTAGGTGGGGGAGGAGAAGGAGTTTTCTTTGATAAAGCAGTGTGTAACCTTTTGATTCTATGCTCTTCAGTTCATGCCCAAAATTAACTTGCTAGATTATGTCCTTGGTTGATTCAAGGGCAGAAATACATTTTTGATTAATAGTCAAAATACCTTTGTGTGGAATATCTGTATCTCCATTGTACACATAAACACAGAGGGTAAATGGCTTTAGTTACCTGGAAGAAAATTACTAATTTTTTTGGTCAAGAATACAGTGTTTCAGTGCTTTGGGACAGACCACACTGCCTTGCTAAAACTCTCTTGCAGAGTACCTTTTTGGCACTCTACTGAGGGGTCTATTTGTCTCTGTTGCCCTCAGGACTCCGAACCGTCAAATGAGGTGGTCTCAGAGGCCCCAACTAATGTTGTACCCTCTACTTCAAGAAGTAGTTCTGAACAACTGGTATCGGTGGCACATAAACATCCAGAAGAGGTAGGAATTCTGTGTCTATTATCTTAATAAACTGATTATTGGGTCCTTAAAAAAAATTATCCAACATTTTTTCTGCTTCATATTGGTATCTTTCCATACAAAAAGGCAATGCACTTTCTGTCTAATTCCCATTTGTGTGTTGTGGTAATCAGTGTGTTAACACTGCCACTAGCAAGGCTATTCTTTGTACTCGTATTTTTGTTTTGTTCAACATCCAGATGTCTGAAAATAGTTGGCAGCATTTAAACTCCATGTCCAACGTCTGATTTGACCCTCAGGGCTAGTCTAAGTTCATGGATAGCATATTGTTGGGACAATCTAGTTCTATGGAGGGGAAATTCTGTTGTTGTTGTTGTTGTTGTTATTATTATTTATTATTATTCAATTTATATCCCACCTTGCCAGGCAAACTGGCTCAAGGCGGCGTACAAACAAATTAGAATACAATAAAACAATAAAATGCAATAAAATTAACATAAACAACAATTACATGAAGAGCTAGTACATACAGATGGCGGTTCCTATGATGTAATCCAATAAGAGAAGGCAATAACCAGCGTTGCAACCTATAAAGTGGTCCGAAGGCAGTATCCAGCATTGTGTCGTAAGGGCCATAGCATGTTCAGTTCTGATGACTCATTTAGAAGTGGCAGCGCCTAATCGAAAGCCTGGTGGCAAAGCTCCATTTTACAGGCCCTGTGGAACTGTAAAAGGTCCCGCAGGGCCCTGATGTCTTCTGGGAGCTCATTCCACCAGAATGGAGCCGCCACTGAAAAGGCCCTGGCTCTAGTGATGGCCAGTCTGACGTCTTTCGGAGCAGGGAGAGTCAGGCGATTTTGTGACCCTGACCTCAGTGCTCTCTGGGGAACATATGAGGAAAGGCGGTCTCTCAGGTAGACAGGCCCCTGGCCATATAGGGCTTTAAAGGTCAAAACCAGCGCCTTGAAGTGAATCCGGTATGCTATCGGCAGCCAGTGCAGTGCCTTCAGTCAGCACAGGCTGGATGTGATCTCGTATAGAGAGAACAATCAGCAGCCTGGCTGCCGCATTTTGCACTAGCTGCAGCTTCCAGATTTGGGACAAGGGCAGCCCCATGTAGAGAGCATTGCAGTAGTCTAATCTTGAGGTGACCATAGCATGAATTACCATTGCCAGATCATTTCGTTTGCAGAAGGGAACCAACTGCCTAATCAGCCGTAGGTGGTAAAAGGCTGCCTTGGCAGTGGCTGTTACTTGGGCCTCCATTGTTCAGGTGACATCCAGGAGCACTCCCAAGCTCCTAACCCTTGGCGCTGGCACCAGTGGCACCCCACCAAAGGCGCCCCAACCTGCTCAAACTCAGGCACAGGACCTCCATCTTCGTTGGATTCAATTTCAATCAGCTCAGTCTAAGCCACCCAGCCATGTCCTCCTGAAGCACCCAATCCAGGTCATCTGGGGTAGAATCAGTCCGACTGCCCAACAACAGATATAGCTGGGTGTCATCCGCATATTGGGCAAGGGGGCGCATGTAGATGTTAAACAACATTGGGGATAACACCACCCCTTGAGGGACCTCGCAGACCAGTGGATACCTCTGGGACATCTGTTCCCCTAACATCACTCTCTGTCTCCGACCTTGGAAAAAGGAAACAAGCCATTACAAGGCACGCCCCTGGATCCCAGTGTCAGCGAGGCAGTGGATCAGCTGGACTGGAACGGGTCTAGTATGGAAGTGTCATCCATAAAGCTCTGCAACTGAATCACCACCCCTCTCTCAAATAATTTGCCCAAATAGTGCAGATTGGAAACCAGCTGATAGTTGGTCAATTCAGCTGGGTCCAAAGATGCTTTTTTCAAGAGAGGGTGGACCCCCAGGCACTCAAGTTTATGGTTATGGGCAGAGTTTAATTTCTTAATAAATCTGTCTACCCGGAGTTCAAAAAAATTGAGCCTGGAGATGAATTTTGTCTTGCAGTGTCTATCAGGTAACCAAACCCCCAGGTTTTCAAATGTAATTTTAAAAATTTGTGAAATAACAGGATTTCATCTACAGGTTTAGGATAATTATGTGTGAGAAATACTACAGAAAGTTGAAAGATAGGAGAATTGTTAAGTGGGTGTTTGGATGAAAGGCCGGATACAATCCAATTAAGACCACTGAGTTGGACTTCCGGTTTTTGGAGGCTTGCAGGTGGGTGCGCTCCATCACAGCTCTGATGTGAGCGACCTACGAATCGTGCCGATGGGGAAGGGTCCGAGTTGATCTTGGGCCCTCTCAACTCCTTGCAGGGGAGTCGTAGCTTGGGGCACGTGGGAGACCTCTCCCGAGGCAGCAGCCAAGGGATTGAGGCTCCTTTTTGCCCCAATAGGTTCCCGCAGCATGGAGCTAGCAATGGCACCAAGAGGCAAACACCGGACAAGCGATTCAAAGAAAAAAGATCTTCCCTACCTTTTGAAGAAGCACGAGTAAAAATGTGAGTTGATTCATGTACTAGCAAACAACCGCTCAAACAATAGCAGTAAAGCCGCACCAAAGCCCCAAACAAGCAGAAGGGGGAGGGGAATGTGGTGTAATCAGCAAGAAAGCGATAAATCTGCAGGGTTTCAGAGACTTTAAAAAAAATTTCTTAACATAAACAATGATGCAGCAAGCAGAAAAAATGGCGGCTAAAGGGAAACTTGTAGCAGGAACTGCCAGCGCATCATCTGTAGGTGTAGTTTAGAAAAGCAAAATGAAAAAAAAGACCACTGAGTGATCTTGAGTCAGTTATTTACTTTCTTTGTTGGCTGGATTCAGTGAAGTTCTGCTTCAGTTAGTCTTCTGGTGCTGTTCCAAGTTTGTTCCATCCAAAAGCTAAAGCTGCTAAAATGGAACTATTGCTCTCTCTTCTTTTGTCTTTTGTCTCTCTAGGTATTGTGTGTCTTCTAGTACTTCTCATCCTTGTTCTTGATGTCAGAGGTGCCTTGTGTTCCTGGTGCACGGGCCTCAAAAATGATGGAACTGGTAGATGCTAACTATAGTCCTTGTGTTTAGGGTTCCTTGTATTATCTTCTTCCAGGTTATGGTCATTTCTCAAAGTGTTACATCCAGTACAACTTGTAGATTTTTGCCATATTTCTAATATTTCTCAACATAAATATTATGTGTGTGTTATACAGTTATATGGTCTATTCTCAGCTGTAGAAAGTTCTCTTTGTCTTGAAGGTCATGCTTCCTCTCCAGTTATTAAGATACTCAGAAAATTTAGAAAATTCTGTTGCGAGTCACAGTAAGGCATGAAAATAACTTTTCTGTTAGAATTTCATCTGTGTTGAACATTAGTTTGAACTCCTGATGCACTTTGATACCTTTTCGTTCTCATACTATCTAATGGCTCACATTGGTAGTCACATTGAGGTAGACTCATAGGAGCCATTTGGCAGCTTGCGTATGTATATCTTAAATATGTGTATCTTTAAAGCAGCTTAACCCAATCAATATAGTCTTATGGAAAATGGAATGTGACTAGAGACTGATCAAGAAATAGGGGGAAATCTGATTTAAAAATTTCCCATGAAATTTGTCAAACACCTTCAGTTTCTGCTGACAGTGTCATGAGATGTCTTTCCATTTTCTGTAACAGCAATAAGTCCTAGTAATCAGTGCAAGCAGTGTGTCCCTTGTCTCCTACTTGGCTGCGGTGGAACATTGTGGGCAGTATTTGCTGGAGTATCTTACAGACAGTTCTGTTGCCATGACTTTGGTGCTAACATTTTCATGAAGGAAATTTGTTTATATTTGGGAGTCGGGACATCACATGGGTTCTTCTGCCAGGCTTTAAGTACATCATAATCACAGTTTCAAATATAAATAATGGTATGAACAATTCAGTGAGAAAAATGGCCATGCCACTTTTTTGTTTTATTTATAACCCTCTCTATTTCAAGTGGTTGTGTCGGAAGGTCTTTCTGGTCTTCCTTCAGGTTGGAAGATGTTTGCATTTTACGAAGGAGGAACTAGTATCTGGGAACAGTGTACATTTTATATTCTGAAGCATTAAATTAAAAAATATAAATTGGTTATTGATTGCTTTCCAACTTACATGAGCAGTACCTGCAGTGTCCCTAACAGTGTGTTGTGCTGAATATTGTCTGTGTGCAGCTCTTTGAGACAGAACAGTAGAAGTCTACTTGAATTCCAATACACTTGATTTAGGGGTGTGCATTTGGGTCTATCAGAGCTGGAAATATACCCAAAAAACACTTTATCGGTATTTTTCGGGTATGTCTTGGCATTCCAAAAGTATCCAGGGTTTTTCGGGAGAACTGAAAAAAGCCCAAATATATACGGGAAATACTACCAAACCTGGCACAACAGCTGAGTGACTGAAACAGATTGCTCGCACCACTCAGGTGTTCTGGGGCTTTCTTTTGCAGTGTGTTTAAACAGGGGGTGTTTAAAGGGACTGCAGAAGACAGCCCACAAAACACCCGGGAGCACTCTCCCTGCCAGCTCAGCTGTGGCTCTTTTGAGCTGTTTGACCGAACTGCCAAAGAGAGCTCCAGCTGAACCTGCACGGGGAGTTCTTGCAGGATTCAGTGCTTTGTGGGCTCTGTTGGGCAGTTTGGTTTAAACTGGGTTGCCCAGCAGAGCCTCTGGGGAGAACTCTCCCCACAGGATCTGCTGCTTTACAAGCTCCCTAGCAGAGCCTGTGGGGAGAGTTCTCCTCATGGGATCTGCTGCTTTGCAGGCTCTCTTGGGCAGTCCAATTTACAAGGACTGCCCATAAGAGTCCCAGCTGAGCCTCCTCTCAGCTGATTTTTGCAGCTTTGCTGCTACTGGTTTTTTTCTCTGTATTTTTCAGTTTGAGTCTATTGGACCCCCCCCCAAAAAAAATATATATATATAGGATTTCCAAAAAAACTCAGATCCAAATTCTTTACCGGTATTGGGATCCAGTTTTTTTTTCAGGAATCCTGAATTTATTTTTTATTTTTTTTTGGGGGGGGGGTCGGGTCTAATAGACACAAATCGAAAAATACCAAGAAAAAAAATGCACACCCTCTAACTTGATGCAGAACAGAGCAAAGCCTGCTAGAGCAGAATGCATTTTTGTAATCTCCTATTTTGACCAAATTGCAGCATCAAAATTTATAGGTGTTGATGAGGTTGTTTAAATTTTGGGGTTTTATGTAATCATTTTTCTAGTGTTCATCTTTCAATGTGAATATTACAAGGGGAGAAGAATGTTTATCCATGAGCTACTGAAATCGCCCTTTCCTAGGAATCTTGCCTTTCATTATGAGAACCCAAAGTTATTTTTGAAAGTTATTTTCTTTTTTCATTTCAGCTTTGAGTAAGGTAAAGGAACAACATTTTTAGTGCCCTTGCTGTTAGAGACTGATAGGCCAAATTATAATATACTTAAATTTGTTTGTGTGGCTTTTGGTTTTGGTTTTTTTGGATTTAAGCCTCCAAAAAACTAGCCATCGTATTACTCTTGTTTCAAAAATATGTTGTTGTTTTTCAAAATGTGAACTAATCTCAGACTACTGCATGTGTGTTAGCGAAGTATACAAACAATGAAATTACCAAAAGGTTTTTTGTCTGCTTTTTAAAAAGTAATATATTGCAGGATAACCTATAACTGGCATACAATACTCTATTTCTCATTAGCTGCTGCATGCAGTAGAAGATTATTACAAGTATGCATCCATCATTAGCATGGCTTCCTATAAGCACTTTCAAATGTTAAAACTGTGCAGAACAACAAGTCTAATCTAAATAAAAAATTTCAACCAAAAAGGTTCCAAAATTATTCCATTTTCACTTGTGGCTCTGTTAGAGCCATCCCGTCAGCAGTTCTCAGCAATAGCGTATTGCCCTTAATATGGGGGAAATGTGTTATCTTTTCCAGTCCACTGTTATTAACTTTTGAGTATTTAGTAAGCCAATTGCAGCCCAATCCTATGCAGAGTTTAGTGTATTTTAGCCTACTGAAATCAGTGAGTTTAGGTGCTTCTAATTCTGCACCAGGTTGCAGCATTAGAAGAATTAACAGATATTGGCAAATTTCTTCTGAGGTATTAAATCCATTCTGTTAGCCTTTATTTCATTACTAGGGGGAAAGCCCATTGCAGGAAGAGGCAATGGGCCCTAGGGAGAGTCCTCGGTGCAGGGCAAGGTGGCTCGGCTCCTCCCCCAATGGAGGTCCAGGCCGCGCCGGGCGAGGGTAGTGCGGTGCCACCGGCTCCCCCTTTGTAGGTCCTCTCCAACGCAGGGCCTACAGCCTGCCTGGCAGAGGCCATGCTAGGCGGTGGAAGTGCGGCACAGCCCCCCCTTCCTGAAGCCAGCTGGGGCCAGTGGAGGGCCATGCCAGGTGAAGGTAGCGTGGTGCTGCCGGCTCCCCCTCGGAGGGGCCCCCCAACGCAGGGTCTGCAGCCTGCTTGGCAAAGGCCGCATTGGGCGTCAGTATTGCGGTACGGGCCCCCCTCCCTGAAGCCAGCCAGGGCCAGTGGAGGGCCACGCTGGGCGAGGGAAGTGCAGCGCAGCCACATCCTCCGTTGCTGAGACCAGCCAGGCTGGTGCAGGCCCGATCCCCGCCCCAAATTAGGGGCCATTGCCGCCACGCATCTCCCCACCGGCCGCTCGCCAGCAGCTCTAGGAGCATGAGCCTGGTGAGGTAGAAAGTGGCGGCACAGGCCACCCCGGCTCAGGCCGGGGTGAAAGAAAGCTACCTGGTGGCGGCAGCTCCCAGGAGACTGAGGTGGCAACGCTGGCTGGCAGGTCTGTGGGTGGGACTGACGCGACAGTGCAAGGCAAGGCAGCCAATGGATAAGGAGCCAGAGTGAGGAGCAGATGCGCAGGCCAACTGATTTTGCCGCACATCGAACATTGTGGGACCAAAACTCAATTATTATAAGGAGAGATTGCAGATACGAACAAACAACTTGATTTGTATGTGCATGTTTAGTGGTGTATGTTTAAATTTGTTTTTCATCGCTTGCTATTTGTTTTTTGAGCCTCTAATTTTTTTAAAAATCTGTAGATTTCCCCACGATTTTATTTTTCCAGATCACTAATAAAAATGTGAGGAAATACACACAGGTTCCAGATATATAACCTTTCACCCTGATGCTTGCTTCTTTCTACTATAACATGGGATAAGCCAATTGAGAAATCGTATTTTATCAAGTCTGATGTTACAGAGCTTTGCCAGACAATTTTGATATAAAACGACATGGCTAAGAATGTTACTTCCCTCCCTCAGAGTCAAGAATTTCCTTCCGTTTTTCTTTCCCTTTTACTGACTGACCTGCCCTAGTGAAGCCAGACTACTCTGGCAAGCACTTGGATATGAAATCTCATTGGAATACCAGCAGTTGGGAGGCAGGGGCAGGCTTTATTCAGCCACCTCTCTGAATATCCTCCAGGCCCTCAGTAAGGGTCAGTCACTAGAGGTCGCTATGACTTCCAAGCACACACACAGTCAGTCACCAGAGGTTTCCATGACGTCCAGGTGCACACACACACATATGCGCGTATGAAAAATAAAAAAACAAAAACAAAGAAGAAAAAAGGAAGATATTTTATTTAACTTTGAGGGCAAAGATCAGGGGAAATCAGAGGTTGACATTTATGAGTTAAAACCAGTACATGCACAGACTTCTAATGTTTCAGGCTAATGAGAGTTTCTGAAGCTTTTCACAGTGACTTAAATCTTCATGTTGAGAGGCTTTTCTTCCAGTGTTTTCCCAAAACACTTCAACAGACTTTCTTTGAGTATTCTCTAACTTTGGTTTCCAGAAGGCTAGTATGCTCTTTCCAGTATCCAAAACTCTTGAAACACTAGTACTCGTCTTGAGTTTTTAACTGACTCTTAAGGTCTTTAAAGGCCCTAAAGTTTCTAACCACACCAGACCAGGGATCTGTGCACTCTTCAGAGTTAACTCTGGGTAGGGAATTGACTGGGGAGGGAATTTTCTTCTCTCTGTAGAAGATCTATCTCTTTTCCTTAGCCTGAATGGGAGTCTTTGCCTACTTCCCAAAATTCCTTACCAACTTTCTCCCAGTTCTCCTGTCTGTGTTAAACTACTGTCAGCTAAGACTGAATTCTGAAACTGTCAGTACCCTACTCTTCTCAGCTAGGGCTCAAATCAGACTGTCAGTAGACTCAATCAAGGCAGAAATCTGACTAAATCTCTCCTCATCATGCAGCTCTCTCAAGACTTTCTCTGCTCAGCTGATGCTAACTAATCAGATTGCTTGGAGCAGCCTGTCACTCAAGGCCCTCTGTTTCTGTGAAGTCTTTCAGCTGTTTGTACAGCACTTCTAAGCTTTAAAAAGTACAGTTCATCACAGATGTCTTTTGAAAACAGGATTTATGTCCATATGAGGTCCAGGCACCATGATGCATCATTTATATTCAAGTAATATCTGCTGTTGTTTCATGCTGTTTAAGTATTCTTGCAAATTGGTTTATAGGATGGACTAGAACTGCATTCTGTTGGTTAGGTATTTATGTGCTGTTTTACAGTGTTAGTCCTGGTAGCAAAAGATACTTTTTTCTGGTCTTGCAGTTTGAATACCAAATGGAGGATGGATTTGTAATTCTGTAGCTTATTTAACTGTGAAGTTCTTAGTACAAATTCTGTAATATTATTTATTATAGGATATTGTACTAAAACCAGTTCTGTAGATTACAGTTGGAAATGTTGAAATTTACAGGTGTATTTTTTGTATGTGATATGTTCTGTGTTCAATCACTCTGCCATCACTCTCTTCTTCTCTCCTAAATCTTTGTCTTTCACATATTCATTCTACTCTCACCATCCATTTCAAGGAAAATCCTATTCACATACCATTCTCAAGCACATAGCATTTAGACTTGAAGTCCAACAGTTGATCAATACTTTGATAGTGTTCTATGTGCTGCTTAACTCCTTCCTACCAACAGCATGACGATTTTTCTGTCCTTAATTTAGTGTTCTGTGGGCTTTTGTTCTGTGTTTATTTCTGAGAAATTTATTTTATACCCCACCTTTCACCCCAAGGGGGACCCAAAACCATTCTCCTCTTCAGTATTTTATCTTCAGTGTTCATGAACATTTCATAATACCTGACAAATCATAGCAATAACTTGGGAGGGCTCATTTCATGCAAATGAAGCCACACTGCTACACAGTAGCTGTTGAAGTTTTGTAGAGTATCTCCCCCCCAAAAAACATATATTAAATTTATCTAAAATTGACAAAATCACTTTTTTTCTGCAAATCCACCCACTCCATGCTTTAGTACCTAATTCTAAAACCACAATCCCTAACTTTTGAGAAGCTAAAAGTTTGCTAAAGCATTATCCAGACCTAGCTTTGACTTTTCAATAAATAGTTTGGTCATCTTTGATATTATATGAATATTTGTTGTGATATGTTATTGTTATATTCTTCTTTTTGAAGACTGCTTAAGTTTCTCTTTAAGTCATTACTGTTTGTTTCCTGATTTTCTTTGTCATCATGATTATGTCATTTATTTTCCTTAAAAATTTTAAATGTTGCACATTATGTCATTTATTTTCCTTAAAAATTTTAAATGTTGCACAAGTGACTGATACAGTAATTGTGTTTAAAAGTTAGTCAATCATTTCCTTGTGGAAGGTAGGAAGACCTGTTGGTCTCTTGCTTTCTTGGTCAATGCAAGGATTCTTTATTGGCTTTCCATATTAAGCTGTTCTGGTAAAATTATCTCTGTGTTTTTTTGCAGTTAGTAAGCTGCCTGTCTAATAAATGTACTGGTATAAACCCCTGAGCTGACTGTAAGGGCAGACTCATGTTGAGTGCATTTTAATTAATTACAATTGTTTAATTGGCAGCATTAGTTAATAACTGAAGAAATAACATTTTTAGCATAAGTGTCTTTTGTTCTATGAGCAAATGGCAATGTATATGTGTGCAGTTGTTTCCTGTGTACAGTCAAAGGCCTTCTCAGCAGCTGCCCCTACCTTCCCCATGATTTTCATTCAGCCTTCATATTACAAGCCTTCTTCCATCTGTTGAAAACTTGATTATTCCAGAGGATTTGGAGTAGAACTGATGTTTGTCCCTGGGTTTTTACCTGTATTAGCTTCACAGGCTGTAGGTTTTTGTGTGCTGTTGGGTTTTATTGTGCTTTTCATTCTTATGCTGTATTTTATCTGTTTTAATTATTCAAATAAATACACGTATTGTTTTCCTCACTCCTTAGTGCAGGTTTTCCTAACCTCTTATATCACTTCTGCCAAGAATGCCTCTTCTCTTCTTTATATTAGTTTGCAATATGGGCAGGCCTCAGTGGCTTACTTGCTTGCAGCTCCTTTACATGTCATGAAAGAGTGATTTGTGGGGAGGTATTTTTGTAAGATTAGTCTTGTAACTGTGTTTTAAAAATTCATTTCTCTCATACTCACATATGCACCTTTATTTTTTTTTAATTTGGATTTATATCCCGCCCTCCCCTCAAGTGGACTCAGGCGGGTTCCAACAGTATAAAATACAATACAATTCAAACCAGATTAAAACAACAGTATAAAATAATATAACTCCCGAGCACCACTGTTCTATTATATTCTGTTCTATTGTTAAAAGAAACAAATCTCATGTTCTTTTCTCATGTACAAGAAAACAAAAAACAAATATGGTTTTGTAAGTTAATTTATTATGAATGTTTAAACTAAGGTTGCTTAGTTCCGTTAAAACATTTTCACAAATCCAAGGCATTTGTCTTTATTTAACCTTTTCTTTAAAATACACTTGGTCCTACTTCTTCTGTTACTCAAGAAGGTATTTAATACTTGACTTAGTGTCATTTGCATTATACAAGAAGATTAACTTTACAAGCTGTGCTATTAATCTGAGTAGCTCTACATATTGACCTGTGAAAGAGCATAATTGTTAGCTTAATTAAGTTAATTAATTGTCACACTCTGATGAACTTAGTATTGAGAGGAAATTAAAGGCAAACAAATCAGCATTCATTGGTTAGCAGTCTTATTTCATAGACTTTTACAATGATGCATTTTCTTTAGATGACAACAGCATCTATTGTATAACTATTAGTTTGGGGGCAACTAATGTTTAAAACCAGGATTTTTTGTTCATTTTGGCTAATAATCTGACAGCCTATTCAAGATCAGGTTAAGATGTACCTTGAACACTTATGTTAAAATTGTAGTGTATCTTGGGATAGCTCACATGTTTCTTCAGCATGTAATGCTTTTGAATGGAGCAACTACAAAACACAAGCAGTTGCTTAACAAACAGTCAGATTCTGTTCAGAGCAAACTGGTCTGATCCCACATGTATAAGAGAATTGCTGTTTATGACTCTGGTCAGGGCTTTTTTGTAGAAAGAGCCCAGCAGGAACTCATTAGCATAATAGGCCACACCTGGCAGCAGAAACTCATTAGCATATTAGGCGACACCCCTGACACTGCAGCTCATTGGCATAGTAGGCCACACCACATGCCTTCCCTTGGCTTGCCCGGGTGCCCCACAACCGCAGGGAACCCAGGCAAGCCCCCCCTTGAAGGAAAGGGGAGGCAATTTAAACTGCCTTCTTTTGGCTTGCCTGGATGCCCTGCGGCTGCGGGGAGCCCGGACAAGCCAGCCCTTGGTGGGGGGGGAGACAGTTTAAACTGCCTTCCCTTGGCTTGCCCGGGTGTCCCGCAGATGTGGGGCACCCAGGCAGGCCGGGGAAGGCACAGGGAGGCCCCTGGCCCGCCCACCTCAGAATCGCCAGGAGGGTCACTCTCCAGGCCTTCCCTCTGTAGCCACACATGCAGAGGTTTTGGCTGTAGTGGGCGTGGCCAACTGTGAAGCCAGCTGGAATTCCATTCCTGTGCATTCCTGCCCAAAAATAGCCCTGACTCTGGTTGCAAAAACAGTAAAGACAATAAATATAAATGTATAAGAGAAACCTCATGTCCTACCATTATCTGTGTTGGGTTATGAATATGATGAATAAGGTCACATATTAACAGATTTGTTTTTATGTAGTTAGTTAATTTGCCACCATTCAGCTCTATATTTGTGGCTTATGACAATTAAAAAAGGAGTTATATGTTAAAAAAACAAACACAAAGGATACACTAAAAACACATTTAAATAGAAACATGACCCTATCAACAGTAATCAGTCAGTTCAAATGACTTCCAGAAAAGTTTTCAGTTTTCTCCTGAAGAATCAAAGGGGACAGTGCCAGCCTCCCCTCCTGTAAAAAGAAATTCTCTAACTGAAGCTGCATTTCATTGAGTCAGATGATTGTTTTTCTAAGGGCCCAATTGTCTGGCAGCAATTGTCTGGCAAGCAGCCTTCCACCTGGAGGTCTTTCATAACACCTGTTTGTGATATTTTAAGTGGACATTTTTGGCATACAAAGCAGATGCTTTGCCACTGGGCCAGACTTCACCCCCAAACCTGTGGGACAGCTACTGAAAGGTATTGTGGTCAAAGACAGCAACTTGAATTGGACTGGGAGGCAAAGTGGAAGCCAGTGTAACTGTAATTGAACAGTGTACTGTACTTGAGCAGTGTAACTGTAATTGAACAGATATTGTATAGCAGTTGTGTTTGGTTTGAGAAAGGACAGATATTGTATAGCAGTTGTGTTTGGTTTGAGAAAGCTTCTAAATTGTCTTCAAAGGCAGCCCTGCACAGTGTATTTTGCATTCTGGATGCAAAAGGGGATCTTTTTAGTCTATTGTACATGCAATTCCCAGTTTGAACACAATAAAAGGAAGACAGATACTTAACCATGCCTTGTAGAGGCACAGAACGGAGAAGGAAATTGTGATGGAAATAGTACAGGCAGTGAGCAATTGCAACAATACAGCAATAATTTACATGTGGCAATCCAGTAAAAACCAATTCCCTTTGCAGAATCTTAGTGTACTTTAAGCTAAATGCCCTGTTAAAGTTAATTTTTGGTCCAGCTCGTGTTCTTCCCACATCACTATTCCAGAAAAAACCAACCCAAAGAGAGGAGGGGTTGCCAAAAGAAGGACCAAAAGTTGTAATGGGATAAATAGAGATTTTTGGAATGACAAGAAGGAGTCCCTAGCCAGGTGAGGATGCTATGAAGAAGGACCAGTTGGCAGTAAGGGAGAAGCTAAGAGACAGGATTGAATAGGAAGACATGGAGGATGAATTCCAGGAAGAGAAGCAGAATGGGAGAAGGAAAAAACCATACTACACCTGTCTTCACAAGGCAGGTCTCTTTGCAGGAAGGGAGGGCGACATCCTGTGATTTCATCATTGGAAGAAGGTTTGGAAGCAGAACGAACTGTGAAAATGGATGGCTTGGAATTCCATTCTAATACCCTTTCCTATTTCAGATCCATTGTGGTGTACTTGTGGTACTATTGCCAAAACGCATCCTAGATCAGTTCTTTATAGTCCTGCACAGTGTGAATAAGTCAGTAGATATGTCTTTCTTCCATGCCAGATGATGGTTTTAATAGGGTTAGGTGCTTTTTCAGTATCATAAGAACATAAGAGAAGCCAGTTTTGGATCAGGCCAATGGCCCATCCAGTCCAACACTGTCACACAGGGGCCAAAAATACCAGGTGCCATCAGGAGGTCCAGCAGTGGGGCCAGTGTCATACATCAACCAAAATGTAAAGAGAGGGCCACAAGAAGGGGTCTTGATTATAGGGGACCAGAACTCATGAAAAGATGCCTTTTGCAATTGCCCTTTGCTACACTTATCTTCAGCATGTGGGAAACAACAAACATTTGGAGAAAAATTGAAATGTATACAATTCTAACGTCACATTTAAACTTATTTTACTGTTTCAACCTAAAATTCATAATTTTTATTTTAGTTTGCTATAACATTGTAATATTCCCCAGTATTATGGATGGTGTGAAAGCTGACAGGAAGAAAGCTGACAGGAAGAAAGCTGATTCATTTGAAATGTGATGTGGGTGGAGAAATTTCAGATATCGTGGACTGCCAAAAAGACAAATAAGAGGGTTCTAGACCAAATGAAGCCTGAACTCTTTCGTAGATGCTAAAAAAGACTAAACTGAAGCTATTATACTTTGGTCACATTATGAGAAGACAGGACTCACTGGAAAAGCCAATAATGCCAGGATAAGTTGGAGGCAGCAGAAAAAGAGTGAGATGGATTGACTCAATCAAGGAAGCTACGGCCCTCAGTTTGCAAGACTTGCACAAGGCTGTTAATGATGTTTTGAAGAACATTTTGGAGAATGTTGTCGAAGGCTTTCATGGCCGGAGTTCATTAGCTGCTTTAGATTTTTTGGATTGTCTGGCCATGGTCAGTGCAAAGAAAATCTACAGCAGCTAATTTTGCAGAATGTTAATTCATGGGTTGCCGTAAGTCGGAAGTGACTTGATGTCGCTTCACACACATACACACAACAGGTGGTTTTCCCAGTTTTCACACCTCTAATTAGCATTCATTTATGCTGTCTTTTCTATGACTCATGTTCTGTGTTTAATTTGAGCTTCATTATTTGATTACTGATGCAGCCACAAGGGTGATGACATAGTTATGGCAAGTTTGATTTTTCAGTATTCTACAATCAAAATTTCTGAAAATTTTGCTCTTCATAAATTTGCCTATTTATCCAATCAATCTGAAATTTGGCATGGGAAATCTACCTGCAAAAGGGAGCAACCTCCCCAAATTTCAGAAGAAATTAAAGTTTAAAAAAATGTTTTTGGTTATAAAGGTGGTAAAAGTTAGCAACTGGTTGTTAATGCATCCAAAACACACTGAATTTCTCCATTTACCAGTTTGCATTCTGTCAAAAAATAGCAATATTCCAGGGGTTTTATCATCGTAATTTGGTGAAAATGCACTTCATATTGATACAGTTAGTTAAAATATTTTTATATAGCCTTTCTTGGCAGAACTGCAGACTGAAAGCTGTTCATAAGTAACTATAAAATGAACAATAAAAGTCCCCATATCAAAACACTACAAAACTCAAACCAGGAACAATATTAGACAGTCATGCATTTTTATAGCAATCTTCAGTATCATCAGTTGACTATAGTTTTTTGACCAGCATCACCTCTCTTTTACTTGAATTCAGCTGCAGCTTGTACTTTCTTAGCCACCTGATGATGTTATCTAGGCAACAGCCAAGGACAGAGATGGTTGCTTCTGGAGGACGAGTTAATATAGAGCTGTGTCTCTATGAAAGGTCTCATTTAATTGTTTAGCATAAACAAGGTGGGCAAGAGGACCAAATAGTCAGGCATCCCACATGTTAACTCCCAGGGGACCAAAATTGAGATTTTAGAGTTCCCATTTGAATCATTAATTGAAGTAAGGCCATGTTATGAGTACATTAAGTGTTCAGTAAACCAAACCTTCTCTCTAGACTCTTCCACAAAAATAAAAATAATAGCTGCTTGCCCAGCTAAACACAAGTAGGCATCAGAGCTAAGAATCTGAGATGTGAGGGTCCTGAGAAAGGAAGAGGTAGATGAAATAAAGGAAAAGATTTATTAATACCTAGTACTTGCCATTGGTTCTTGTATGCAATGTCTTCATTAACCTGAATATGTTTTGAATGTGTTGTAACCCTTCTTGTTTACAATTCTGTCCTCTGCTTTCTTGAAACAAAATTCATTGTAGTAAAAATAGTTATTGTCTTTGTATTACGAAAGTGTTTCTGTTTTGTTGCCCAGTAACCTTGGTACCCTCAAATTAAAAGCTGGCAAACACTCCTTGCCCTTTACTGTTCTAACAATAACATAAGTAACAATTACTCATCATCCTGTAATGAATCATTTTTTATCAGGGTCTTATGTCTCTTCTGTATATATAGAATAAATATTTATGTTTTCTCATTTTTCTGAGGTAGAAGATACAGACAAAATAGGTTTGAAGTGTCAGCTATAATTCATTGCTTGCAAAGAACAGTCTTATTCTGATACTGTGTGGAAAGGAAAAAACTATCTAAATCATTTCAGTGGCAAGCTTATAACCAAGATAGCATCAGCATTTTTCTCCTTGAAAATATATCTGCCATAAATTAAAGGAAATCCTCAGTATTAAAATGTGTGTGACAAGTTTAACCCCATCATTGCCACTTGCGTTTGAAATAGCAAGGAATTTGTGTGTCAAAAGGACATATGAAAGTTAAAAGGGATTTGTAGCCCATTGTCTGGGCTACAAATGATACACAAAAACAAATTTGGCTATTGAGTAAAGCAGAATATATAAATCATTAATTTATTTTCTCAGCTATGTTGGAAGTTTAAAGTTTTTTGACTGCAGTTCTATAGAAATCAACTTCTGTATGGCTGAACATATATTTTGTACGTCATTAAGTTTTTAAAATGAAATATGCTAGTTGTCAGGTCTAACTTAAAATGCTGTCATAAAATCTGTGCACTCTGTTATCCCTTTTTTCAGTCTTTTTTCAGAATATAAATATAGTATTCAAATATAGAAGTCACTGCAATATATTAGATATAATACATCACTTGGAAACAATAATCACAAACAAGGATTTTCCCACTTAACTGTTCTGAGGTTTGCGTATTACAAATTCTCAAAAAAGTTTACCTATCACAGATTCTCAAATAAATGGTTTCAGAATGTTGGAAATCTTGTCCATCTTTTAAAATAAATTAATTTTGTGCCAGTCTTCCTTCTGATTCACCTATGGCATGTTATTTTACTAATGATAGCTGTGTTCCATACCCTATAGAAGTATACCTTAATTGTGGAGAGGGTTGCTATTCTCAGACTTCTGAAGGTTGATTGGCATTTAAGTGATGAGGTAGTAGAAGGTACTCTGCGTAGGCTTAAAACATGCTTCCTTTTTCACTGATTTTGCGGTTCTGGCTACTGCATCATATGGGGGATTCAGGAATCAGGCCTTACTGTTATTACTGAAGATGGTACTAGAGGATACATAGTAGTTGTTAAAGAATGCACTGCCAAGGCATGGCAGGAAATTGTATTTTATTCTGTGTTCCTGAACCTAAAAAGCTACTGAAGCAGATACTACTCAGATAGACTTTGTTGCTGGATTAATAGCATGGATTAGTTATTAATCAATAGTCATTGTGCACAGGACTGTCATACACTGTAAAATGACTTCAGCAGTATTTCAACAGGAAGTAGGTTGGCTTCTTGGTCTGCTTTCATTGGTACATTGTGTGTTCAGTAAAGTTAAATCTGTACTCTCTTGGTATCCTTTCAACAAGCAATCATGATCAGAAGCATCCATCTGTTAACTAAAATGTAGTGTTACTAAAACGTCCTTCTGATTTAAGAAGGTAATTCCTTGGATGGGAAGCATTAATATGGGTTTCTTTTCTTCTCCTTTCCTGCTGTATCCTCCAGAATCCCAGAAAAACTACTGTTGAGGATCAAGAATTGTGGAATGTGGCGCAAGAGGTTTCTACAGAAATAGAGGAGGGGGGATCTTCTTACATGAACATAAGTTGTGTCCAAGCCAATTTGTCTTTTCTCTTTTTTTGAGGAAATTTGGTTTGCAGTTTTATGTACTACAGCTACAAAAGTGTGATGACACAAGTCCTACTGTTGCCTTAGAAAATGGAGTTCTATGTTTCTGATGACAAGAAGAATATAACTGATCATGTGCTGGTTTCTGTTTTCAAATTGCATTAGCATTTCAGTAATGATAAGGATACTATTAATGTGATGCAGAAAAATTAATTACTATGATAAGGCAATGAAACTTGTTTAATAGAGCATAATCAGTAGCTTAAGTTCTCAGCACATTTTTATTCCTCTGTAGGATAAAAAAGGGCTATGTCAGTGTATGAACAAATAAAATTTAAGACAAGACATGAGCAAGCAAGTATTTGCACATTTCCCTATAGAGAAAAAAGAGTATTCAAATTTCCAGTCTTTTAACATGATGGATTTTTGGTGTAGATATATAGGAAAGGGACTAGTTTCAGTAGGCACATTTACAGTTATGAATACAAATACTTAAATGTTAGTCATGAGCTTTGACTATTTTAGGTATAGTGAAACCAATAATAGCATCTGTGAGTAGTAACTATAACTGAGTCTGGTGGACTGTATGGTATCTTTTCACTACTTTTGTCAGAGAAAATAGAGTGTTTCACTATTGTTTACAAGCAGTTTGTTGTTGTTGTTCAGTCGCACAGTCGAGTCCGACTGTTCGCGACCCCATTGACCAGATTACGCCAGGCCCTCCTGTCTTCCGCTATCCTCTGAAGTTTACTCAGTTTCATGTTTGTTGCATCGATGATGCTGTCTAACCATCTCATCCTTTGCCTTCCCCTTCTTCTTTGACCTTCAATCTTTCCCAGCATCAGGATCTTCTCCAGTGAGTGCTCCCTTCTCATTTGGTGGCCAAAGTATTTGAGCTTCAACTTCAGGATCTGGCCTTCCAGGGAACAGTCAGGGTTGATTTCTTTTAGGATTGAATGATTTGATCACCTTGCAGTCCAAGGGACTCTCAAGAGTCTTCTCCAGCACCAAAAGAATCTATTCTTTGGCGCTTGACCTTCCTTATAGTCCAACTCTTGCAGCCATGCATTACTACGGGGAATACCATTGCTTTGACCATGCGGACTTTTGTTGGCAGGGTGATGTCTCTGCTTTTTATCATGCTGTTTAGGTTTACCATTGCTTTCTTCCCAAGGAGCAGGCGTCTTTTAATTTCATGGCTGCAGTCACCATCTGCAGTGATCTGGGATCCCAGGAACGTGAAGTCTATCACTACTTCTGCGACTTCCCTTTCTATTTGCCAAAGAGTGATAGGGCCGGATGTCATGATCTTAGTTTTTTTGATGTTGAGCTTCAAGCCCACTTTTGTGCTCTCCTCTTTCACCGTGAGCAAGAGGCTCTTTAGGTCCTCTTCACTTTCTGCCATCAGAGTGGTATTGTCTGCATAACTGAGGTTATTGATCATTTCCCCAGCAATCTTAACTCCAGCTTGTGATTCATCCAGGCCAGCATTTCTCATGATGTACTCTGCATATAAATTAAATAAGCAAAATGACAGTATACATCCTTGTCGTACTCCTTTTCCTATGCTAAACCAGTCAGTTGTTCCCTATCCGGTGCTAACTGTTGCTTCTTGAACCTTATACAGGTTTCTCAGGAGACATGTGAGGTGGTCTGGTACTCCCATCTCTTTAAGAACCTGCCATAGTTTATTGTGATCCACACAATCAAAGGCTTTAGCATAGTCAATGAAGCAGAAGTAGATGTTTTTCTGGTACTCTCTTGCTTTCTCCATAATCCAGTGAATGTTGGCAATTTGATCTCTAGTTCCTCTACCTCTTCGAAACCCAGCTTGTACTTCTGGCAGTTCTCTATCCACGTACTGTTGGAGCCTAGCTTGTAGGGTCTTTAGCATGACCTTGCTAGCGTGTGAAATGAGTGCAATTGTGCGATAGTTTGAACATTCCTTGGCATTACCCTTCCTTGGGACTGGAATGTATACTGACCTTTTCCAATCCTGTGGCCACTGTTGTGTTTTCCAAATTTGTTGGCAAATTGAATGCAGCACTCTGACAGCATCTTCGTTTAAGACTTTGAATAACTCAGTTGGGATACCATCACCTCCACTAGCTTTGTTGTTAGTAATGCTTTCTAAGGCTCATTTAACTTCGCATTCCAGGATGTCTGGCTCGAAGTCAGTGATTATACCATCGTGGTTGTCAAGGACATTGAGATCCTTCTTGTATAGTTTACAGCAGTTATGAATTGTATTAAATAGATAATCCCTCTTGGAAAGAAGTATTGAAAGCTAATTTAAATTATCATTTTTAGTGAGGTATAGTCCTGTCATTCATCTATACCCTTCAGTGATTTTTATACTATGCTTAAGGAAGAATATTGTCACCTACACATGTGTATGTTTTTCTCATGGGTGCAGTTTTGTTGTGTAGCTACCTTTCAACAAGCAGACTTTCCATTTAAAACCTCAGCTGGTACAGTCCTATTAAAGAACTGTACCATGTCACAACAATTATTTGGACTGGCATGGATGCTTTTATATCAGATGTCTTCCAAAAAGCAGAGCGCAGTAGAGTAATAACCATCCTGTCTGCCACGCATCTTGACACAATTCACAGATTTTGTATTAATGAATTTATGTAAACACCAGTGCTTCTATGATGAGCAGTAAAAAACCATCAGTGGCTGAATTCAGACTGGCAGTTTGCCCCGCTATAGCCACGTTTCAGCCACATTTTACAAGTGGATTAAAGGGGGCGTTCACACAGGCACATCTGCCTGGCATTCCCCACCCATAGTCAACCTGTGCTGTTCTGCTTCGCTCCCGCGTTTAAAAGATACCTGGTAAAAGCAGTAGCAAATCCCTGGGAGCCTGTTTATCCCGCTTCATTCCGCTTCCGGGAAGTGTGAATGCCAACCCAAAAAGCCGGGAGCAACCGGCATTGTGCATAAGGCAGCAGCAATATAATTGGCTGTCTCTGCTCTGCCACCCAATGTGGTGCTAGTGCAACAGGATCCTCCCCAAATTGGCCAGATGCGCTTATGCACATGAGCGCATAAGCACACATGTGCACATAGCCGAATTACCAGGGAAAAGCCGTTTACAGCTGCACCTCTGGGCCAGCAGTCTGAACACTCCCACGCACCTCCTCCCGGTATGCTCCCGCATCAGTCAGCGCAGCGTGACCAGGAAAACCCAGAACAGTTTGTTCCAGGGCTTTTTTGCCACGGCTGGCTCCCACTTCAAACTACCAGTCTGAACTCAGCCAGTATCTGTGACAGGAAAGGCATCAGCTTCAAACCTGAGTATGGACTGAGCCAAGCTGCAGTATTTGCTGTTGCTCTTACTAGTAAGTCAGATTGCCGCATTCCTATTTTATTAGTATACAGTTTAGCCATAACCTTTACATGTGTGTATTTGGTGTTTTATGGTGGTACTTACAGTCTGTTGAGGCAGTGGAAATGCACTCTTTGGCTTCCTCATAATAATATTAGATGAATTGTGAAGGTATGTGGGAAACAAAAACTGCCACCATTCATATTGGCTAATTTAACCATCTTTATAGCATAGTACAAACTGTTGATGAGTGAGGCAAGAGACAAGAAGGTCGACAAAGCAAAATATGGATGCTAGTTTTCTTAATTCCTTCACTTGCTGCTGGCCCCCTCCCCCACATAGCTGACAATTACTTTAAATTGCAGTGGTTATGGTAAGAAAAGATACCTCTTATCCTTGCAATTGTTAACTCTCATAAGAACATAAGAGAAGCCAATGTTGAATCAGGCCAATGGCCCATCTAGTCCAACACTCTGTCACACAGCGGCCAAAATATACTAGGTGCCATCAGGAGGTCCAGCAGTGGGGCCAGGACACCAGAAGCCCTCCCACTGCTGCCCTCTCCAGCACCAAGAATAGAGTGCATCACCTGCCCCAGATTGAGAGTTCCCATCTAATAGCCACTGATGGACTTCTGCTCCATATGTTTATCTAATTCCCTCTTGAAACTGTCCATGTTTGTAGCTGCCACCACCTCCTGTGGCAGTGAATTCCATATGTTAATCACTCTTTGGGTGAAGAAGTATTTCCTTTTATCTGTTCTAACCCGACTGCTCAGCAATTTCATGGAGTGCCCACAAGTTCTTGTATTGTGAGAAAGGGAGAAAAGTACTTCTTTCTCAACCTGCTCAATCCCATTCATAATCTTATAAACCTCAATCATGTCACCCCTCAGCCATCGTTTCTCCAAGCTAAAGAGCCCCAAGCATTTTAACCTTTCTTCATAGGGAAGGTGTTCCAACCCTTTTATCATTCTAGTTGCCCTTCTCTGCACTTTTTCCAATGCTATAATATCCTTTTTGAAATGTGATGACCAGAACTGTACACAGTATTCCAAATGAGGTCGCACCAATGATTTATACAGGGGCATGATGATACTGGCTGATTTGTTTTCAGTTCCCTTCCTAATAACCCCCAGCATAGAAACTCTCCTGTTTCAACATTTATGTGTGCAATATGAGAAGAAACAAAAAGATAAAGACCAAGTAAATAAAGATGTATGTAGTAAAATGAAAGATCACATTCCCCCAAGACAGCTTATAAATCAATGCATTCAACCACCTCAATGAAACCATTATTATCATTTGAAATTATTCTTATTGGGAGGTCACATTCATTCTTTCATTCATTCATTCATTCATTTATTTATTTGAATTTCCTTCCCTGCACAGCAGGGCTCAGAGCAGGTTATAAGATAAAACTGTTAAACTGCAATCCACACAATAATTTAAGAAGAAGAAGAGATTGGATTTACTGCCCAAGGGAGTCTCAGAGCAACTTACAAACTCCTTTCCCTTCCCCTCCACGCAACAGACACCCTGTGAGGTAGGTGGGGCTGAGAGAGCTCTGTCAAAAACTGCTCTTTTTCAAGAACAGCTGTGCCAGAACTATGGCTTGCCCAAGGTCATCCAGCAGGTGCAAGTGGAGGAGTGGGGAATCAAACCTGACTCTCCCAGATTAGAGTCCACGCACTTAACCACAACACCAAAAAATCTTTAAAAAACCTATACAGCAGCAAATAGTACATAATATAGCAATCAAGGACAGTTAGTAAGCAGCCCCAGAGAACTTTCAGTATGTATGCCCATAGATAGAGCCAGGTACTGGGCAAGTGGCAGAGAGCAATGAATAGACAGCTCCGCATAGATGGCACAAAAGTGGGGAAAGCGTGCAGGAGTGCAGTAATTTATGCTATGTTGCTGTAATGGTAGTGAAATGTAATAACACTTTTTATAATGTAGAATTTATTCCCTGCTTCTGTTATGGGAATAGATAACTCTAATTACATATAAATTGTACTTTGCTTTGGATCTTTATTTATGCTTTTTGTAATTAAATCATAGACTTCATGCACAACACTCAAATAGTTTATTTCTGTAAGTATCTTGCTTGTGGCTACATATGTTGATTCAAAACTCTACAAAAGCATTAGTAAATAACTAGGTTCATGATGGCTACAAGCCAGAGAAATCATGTGTAGCCTGCTCTAACCAGCTACTGTGGAAAGCCAAGAACTGCATGTGCAAACCGTTGAATAGGTAACAGTGGGAATTCATTGGCTGCACTTGGAAATACTCCCTTGCTGGATGGCAGCCATAGTGTAGACCAGACCAGTGTCTGCTCTTTGGCTGTGACATTGACACTGGAGCAGGAAGTCTGTCTTCCAGCTTAAATGAAAGCTATGGTTGGTTGGATTTGTGTGAAAGTCAATAGAGAATATTTGGAGGAACATAACATTTATAATTTTCTGAAACTAAATATTACAATTCTAAATGTGGACATCTGAAAAAAATTGGAGTGCGGCTGTAATAACTTCTTGCATGGTCTTGCAAGTGTATAGTGTATGTTATATACACTCATATGCATATTCAGCAGCTATGACTTTCGTGAGTAGATTTGCTGGAAGAAAACCTTTCACAGTACAGCAGGCTGATCTCTCAGGGGTGATTCCAAGCTTGCCCTGTTGAGCAATGGTTTGGGATGCTTCTTCATGAATGCTTCTCCCCATATGGAGAAACTCACGCAGAATCACAAGACGCTCTTGCCCTGGCTGAAGTAACCAAGTGACTGAACCTTCCAGTGACCACTTTTGCTTGGTCTCTTCAATTAGACCTAGCTGGTTTTATTTTGTGGATTAGAACATTAAGCCTGCTTTGGAAGTAAACATGTTTAGTTTATTTGTGAAGTGAGATCAGATGTTAGACTGATGGCAGGTTTGTTGTTGTTCAGTCGCACAGTCGAGTCCGACTCTTCGCGACCCCATGGACCAGATTACGCCAGGCCCTCCTGTCTTCCGCTGTCCGCTGAAGTCTGCTCAATTTCATGTTCGTTGCATCGATGACACTGTCTAACCATCTCATCCTTTGCCGTCCCCTTCTTCTTTGACCTTCAATCTTTCCTGGAAATTCTTTTGTAAGGAGGAATTTTTTTTGCCAGTCTCCATAATACAAGGATTTCTTAAAAGGCCTGAATGGCAGGGCAGGAAGCTGGAAGAGTTTGCAATGAATTCATTATTTTGGATTTCACAAGGTCATTGTATGAAATAGGCAGCCATAAACTAGCTGGAAGCAGTACAAAATTGTACACTAATTAACATACTTTCTGAATATAAAACAAAAAGAAACAGGCACTTTTGTAATATTTCATTTACAGACTGTCTTCATGGGTGGTGGTCTCCCCTCTGACTCTATCTGGATGTAAAGATGAGCCTGGACGTCAGTAGATTTTTAACATTTATGTCACAGATGAAGAGATAAAGTGTCATATGGGATCTTTTGAGGGTTTTGTCTGGAGGCTACAAAAGAGATGAAGAACATCAAGGGTTTTTGTTCTTGTTTTCAGTTTATAATACCTATGGTATTTACCCTACATGGTCTCATCTCAGCACCCAGTAATGACATGAAAGATACTCAGTTGTACAATATATAACAAACCTTCATTTTTATTGAAGTTTCTAGAAATATCGTAGTCACAAGAGTAAAGACCAAGTGAATTGTTCATGTCATTTTCAGCCATGAATCTGAAGGTGAAGTTAATGTGTGTTTTGCATTAAGCTGTATTTATTCTCCATGAGAGAGTTATTGTCCCTGTCTTTTTTCTAATCATTCAACTGTTACAAGCTTTTTGCTGGCTTCATTTTGTGGATGAAAGAAGTATGGTATTGCAGAAACCACTTTTGGAAATGAAAAAATTCATAGGAGCTCGTGGGAAGTGACCATAGCTCAGTGCTAAAATATACACTTTCCAGGCAGAAGGCCCAGAACCATAGCATCTCTGGTTAAAGGACCACAGGTAGTAGGCGTGGGAGAAGAATCTGTGACCCTGGATAACCACTGTCAAAGCAGACGATTCTGAGCTAGATGGTCAGTGATTTGATTCAATATAAAGCAGTTTTGTAGGTGCATTCATTTGACACATGTAGAAGTTTATTCTTGTCAGACGTAACTAAGTTTTGTTACAAGACTATAATGAAAGATTTTATTGAAAGCCATGAGAGAGGACCAAAGAATTAGAGACTATTTTTCTCTGGCTTTTGTACAAAGGACAACCCAATGCTGCTGATAGTTTTAAATTCACTATAATTGTCCTTTACATAGGAACAAAGATAAATCATATGGTATGTCTAATCACATGATATGTCTAAATCACATGATATGTCCAATATGCAACATCATTTTTAGCAAGAGAAAAATAGGGTTTAGTTATAACTTTGGTTTGAAACATCCAGATGAGAAGAAGCAAACCACAACAACCTTACAGAGCTACCTTCAGCACTAAACCCACATTGGTTAGGAGCAAAGCAAAGCTTAACTTCTTTATTTTCTTCAAATTATCTTCTGTATTATACTGACTTAAATGCTCTCCATGAACATGAATACAGTGCAACCAGTCCTGTTTTCTACCCCGCTGGAAGCCTTCAGTTTTAAATTTGGCTGGCAAAATGCTCTCTCAGTGTTCATGGAGAGCATTTAAGCCAGCATAATACAGAAGACTTTTGCACCTAGTTAAAGAAGAAAAGACTGGCTTGCTCCTAATACAAACACCTGAAATGGAACCAGAAGATAATCTGAAAAAAATAAAGAAGTTAAGCATTGGTTTGTTCCTAACATTACACTGAGTTGTATCAACAGGCTGACAACTTTCAATACAATATGATCAGTCCTGAGGAGGATTGGGACGAAATGAGCTTATATCCAGATGCTCATTGAGAATGATGGACTTTTCCTTGCAGTATTGTAAAGTTTTATTTATAATATAATAAGATCTTTACTAAATGTTCTAGTCATTCATATCACAGTGTTTGCCTGGTTGTTTGTTGAATTTCCTGTATAGATAACTGTGATCCCTTCTTGGTTTTTTTCACCTTAAATGCAAGCAGGTATCTTAGAAATTATTACATCTCTGTGCTGCACAGGTTCCTTACTGAGCTCCTGCCATCATACATAGTTCTACCCATTCTAAGTGACTGAGGATCCTGGAGTCAGAAAAAAGCTCATGCAAAGGAATGATAAGAAATCATCAGTCATTTACATATATCTATTAATTCCCACTCTTTACCAGGAAATGCCTTTGTTGGTTATCATAGCAGGATTTTTCGAGTTATCGTTTCAAGCCATTTAAGATAGTTGTCATCACCATATTTGTTGACATGAGTTATTGGTTGTAGTACAAACTTCCTTTTATTCATTCTAAATATAGTGCCAGTTTAATCCCATTCCAAGTTTAATGTTATAAAAAATATAATCCCCTACACTAACTGTATTTTTATAAACTTCCATCTTATACCCTGTTTTATTTTTTCCCAAAAATTCAAATGTCATGACCTGTTTAAGTTTTCCTTTATAGAAAAAAATGTTCCAGCTCTTTTTTTAGCTGCCCTTTCTTTCCCTTGTATTAGTTCTATGATTTCCTCCCCCCCCCCTTTTGGGGGGAAAGAGTGGGAGAACCACGTATACCATTCTAAAGCTGTGTGTATATAAGAGGGATCAAATGCTGATATCTTTAATTTCAGTACTTTCCATAATGAGCATACTTCCTACATGAGTTTTCCACTATGGGTTGAATCCAGCCAGCCTTTTCACTTAATCTTGCCTAGTTCTCTTTTTTATTACAGCTTCCCTTAACACATGGCTTTTGTCTGTACAGGCCCTGGCAGAGCCTGTTTGGTGAACAAAGAGACCCCCTCCTCCCTAGTGGAAAAGTTGGATGGATCCAACCCCAGGACCCCAAGATACCTTTCCTGGTTGTCACAGTCACATTAAAATATAGATGAAGTTAGAATTGTTTTATTTGGTTCCACAATTTACTATGTTGCATTTTCCCTGAATATCATATCTTGTTTTGTTGCCTGTTATACAGAATGGATAATTTACTTTTGAATACTTTAGTGCCAGGAAAGAGAGAGAGAGAGAGAGAGAACATTCCCTTATTTTCTGCTTTCTCTTTTTTAATAGTATGAACAACTCAGACTATAAAGAAGATTCAAAATATATAAATTTATTACAAATGTCCTTTCTTATAGCATTACATTATCTGTCAGGTAACCTTATCAAAACACCATTAGTTAGTTTCCCACTCACTATACTAGGATCTGATAAATCACTTGCAAGAAACATTCTTGGTGTTTTTAATTGGAAGGCACAGATATACTTGATATAAAAATAATAAAAAAACTTTACATACAAAATGACATTTCAAACATTTTATTAATTCATTCCATATATACTCTTGTGCTTCCAATGTCCTATAGCACTGATGGACATTCATTCATGTTTGAAACCAAATTAAAAATGTGCTCATTATTTCAAAATATAATCTGACTAGGGTATATGTTTTGCCCTTGTATGATTTCTTTACCTTTTCTTTTTTTAAAAAAAATATTATTAACTTTCCTTTTTTCATTTAATAACCATCTAGATAATGAATATTCAAGTGAATATCAGCAACCATTTTTCACATTCTGCCAACTGAGAAATAAATTATCCTCTGTAATTTTGGGATGAAAATGCCTGATCTACACATTTTTTACAAAACACCTTACATATGTTTGAAACACCTAAGCTATATTGACATACTCTTACAATTATGAAAGGTATGTTTTCCCACATATTGCCTTGCTAGATTGTTAAAATGATGGCTCGGCATAGACAACAGAAGAAATCTGAAAGATGTCATGTAGCATTTTAAATCTGTAGAGTCTACTTATCAACATCTACAGTTCATAAGGAAACAAAATTAGTTCTCAAAATTTATTCCATTTTATAGAGCTCTGTTTGGTCTGAGCTTTGTCAGATCAGGACTAATCTGGCAGAGGACTTAACTTGTTGATTTTTATGCTCTTTTTCTTCTGCTGTCTGCCCTTTAATTATGGCAACTTTATATTCATATACATTTTATTTTTTTAAATAATTACAAGCCCCCCCATCAGAAAAGAAATAGAAAATATAACAGTAATTGCGGTAAGTCTACAGATAATCATCTGTAAGGGGTTTCCAAATATTAAAAAGATGTTGATATGCAATTGTTGTCTATGTGCCACTGGATTATGCAAGATAGTCATTTATCTCTCCAATGTTGTAATGTATGTTTTAGCAACAGTAAGGGCATGGAGGGTCCATTTTGGTTGACCATCAGTTATCCTCCAGAAAACAGGCAAATAGTTTTAAAATACTTAAGCATCCTCAAAGTTCAGTGAGTGTTCTGATACAAAATTGACATGAGGAATGACTTCCATATTTATATACAAATCTGATTTTTTTTAAAGAAAAAGGCATATGTAAGTCTTTGTATGTACTAGAATTTCATGACATTGGCTTTTTTTAGGATTTCATCTGCTTCTAAATTCATAGATTTGCTACAATTCCATGGTAACTAATGCTCTAAATGAACAACTTTTAACCTTGATCACATTAAATATGATTTTTTTTCTATTACATAAAAAACCTTCCGTTCTTTTTACAGTAAATTTAATGCAGCATTTCCTTTAAGTTCATTTCAGTATCTGTCATTGCCTGCCAAAGTGGGAATTCATTGTAGAATCATAAATTAATTACCCTTTATACTAAATGAAATAAGAATCCCAAATATGCAGTATCAGGAAATTTAACTGTGTTTCTCAATTGCTTATCCAATGCATTGGAAACTGAATCAAGAAAGAAAAAAGCAGCCAAAGGTTGCTAAATGTAGCGCATAACATGGATTTTGAACTTTACTTAATGATCTGAGTGTTTATGACTATGAAATAAATGCACCATTTCAAGAATTATGGTAGAATTATAAAACATTAAAATTCTAATTAATTTTGGTCAGAACCATGCATTGCACACATTTTGCCTCAAATGTTTTTTCAGTATGACCAGCATTTTCAGTAACTGAGATAAATTTGTCCTTGTCATACAGTAGTGGTACCTTTTATAGTTGGAAGTGAAACTATAGTTTCAGTGTGGTTCTGCCCACCCTAAGAAGTTGCCTTCATGAAGGGAGGACTGTGTTCCAATCCCCCAAGTCCAAGTTGAATAGCAGCAACACAGACCTCTGGTATACAGTCCTGGGATCCTTCAAAGGAAATGGCAAGACAGAAGAGTCTCTTTTTTGAACCAGCCTCACCTTCCCATTCTTGGCATTAGTGGAGCAGATGAAGACGATGGATAAGCAAATAAGGCTCTCCCAAGATGACTACAAATGCATTCTATGTATTCAGAAGAGCAAGGCAGAAGAGGCCTTGTCTGTCTCCAAACCAAGAGGATAAATTAGGTTTTCTCAGGCAGAGGCAGGGGCTCATTTCCTGTCCTTTGGGATTGCCTCTCTCATTGGAGAAGGCAGCAACTTACAAAGCATGACTTCTCTACTGGCGAGGGTCTCCTCCCCCCAGATCAGCTAGGGGAACATGGTTTAGAGTGAGTTCTTCAGCGCTTCTACAATATATCAACTTGTAGTATAAGAAAGGATTCCTTTCACTTTCATTTTTGCTCTCCCAATACAGATATTATTAAAGGCCTTGGGATCCCATACTGGAAGGGAGGAGGAGCCATGTAGGTACTCCCTACTTAGCTAGCCAGCATGGGGGCTCCAATGGCAGTCACCTCTATGGAGGCAAGACACCTTTAGTGCCAACTGATGTTCTCATTCAACAACACGGAGAGGAGAGTAAATGTATAAAGTGAGTCCTTGCAAGCCCACATCCAGCAGCAACATTCTGCTTTAAAAATAAGTAAATTTTTAAAGACAAAAAGAACACAGTTATATAATTTTCCCTCAAAATATTAGCCTCTTATTGAAATTAACCACAAAATGGCTACCAAAAAAGAATGGCGTAACGTTTTTTTGTGAAAGATGGACAGCATTGGGGTCTCCAAATCTCGGAGGGGGGGTGTTTCGTAACACTAGAGCCATGCCCCCTGCCAACAAAGGGCCCATGCTCCAGCTGAACAGATAGTTCAAAGGGAGGGTTCACCCAGAAGGAGGCCCTGGAAGGCCCTGAGATGATGAACAGGTTCATAACAAGTAAGAAAGTAAACAGGACATAAAATCAGCACTCTGGATGAAGAAATTGTATACAGCTTTAGGAAAAAGAAATCCAGGATCTTGGTGCAGGGTGAGCAGTAGAAAACTGCTCCTGTGCAAGCTGTCAGAAGCCATTGCAAGAGGGGAGAATGAGCTTTTTAGAATCCCAGATATCTCCTAGCTCCCCAGCCCTCGCCTCCAGTTCTGACTGCATACCCAGATTTGTAGCTTTCTCCCCCAGGGAGCCGTATTACTGCCATTACAAATCATTTACACATTGATGTTTGCTTGGAGAACATACTCTCTACATAAGCTGACTTGAACCATGAGGAAAAGCAGGATATAAACATTTTAATAAATAAATGTGTGCATAATAAAGACAGTGAAAAAGCATAAAATAAGTTGAAACAACACATTTAGCAGTAAAAACCTGTATTTGAGGATTTGGGTTCAGTAAAAATTAGCAGATGATGACCATGCAGTTCATATATGTACAAGACTCTGTGTGTGTGTGTGTTTCATTGATCCATAACCCTGTGTTTCTACTGTAGTGTTCCATCTGGATGTGGCTTAAATTAAATAGATTTATTCCTTAGGCTATACAGATACTTCTGGCATGGTGCACCTCAACTACCCTGCACTGAGACGGAAGGAGGGATTAAGCTGGAAGGAGCATTTAGAAACCATCTAGCTCTATAGTAACTTTTTCCCATTAAGCCTATCTAATACCTTCAGAAGTAAGCAAATAAAATGTTCCAAACACCAAAAGAAGCTTCATATTTCTTTCAGTAGAGTAGTCTTGGCTGTACTTGTAAAGTTCCAGTCACCACCTGCCCAGCTGAAAATCACAACTCTGGTGGCAGCCATCCAAAAGGGCCACTCTGCAGAGACACTTCCTCCAAAGCTAAAGAGGAGGAGAAACAGATGGAGACTACAAGAGCTGGCATAAAATCCCAGAATGGTAGTGAAAAGTAAATGAATTTTGGCTTGGAGGCATCTGCAGTAGTACACACATCCCTACATCCCTTTTTATTGGAATTAGGAGCGAGTTAAATGGAATACAGAATTTGGCAGACCGCTTTTTTAAGCCTTGAAGTTTTTGTATCAGCACAAATTAAAGGAGCTCATTTTTGATATAAACATGCAGGTGTTCATAGACCCTAAAAGGTTCTTTGTTAAATCTAAAATAGTAATGTTGCTAATCTAACACGGTCTTGCATTGCCATCTAGAGTACTGTGTTAGTATGACATAATTTTAATGCTCTTCTCAGTGTCTCTTTTCAGATTAGAGTAATTCTTTGTGCTGAACAAATGGGGGTATACGCGGCTGCAGTTGTTAATTGAGGTCAATTCTTACTTGCACTAAAAGGTTACTTTGCTCACAGTCTCAGTTTTAAAACCATGAGATTTGAAAGATTCATTGTCGGGATATTGTTTGGGGTTTGACAGTAAGAATTAATGGAGATACACAATGAAAGGTAGGATTGTCAGCTTCCCAGTGGCCCCAGAGGGTGCATTTTCTTGATGGCTGGTTCAGAATATTTCATGAAGTAAATGTCAAACTTGTCAAGCTTGTCACTATGAAAATGATCCATGTAGCGAGGGTCTCCTTTCCTTGGGAAATAAACAGCTGCCTTATCACTAAATAGATGCGGTGACAGGAACCTGCCATCTATCATAAGAAATTTATATTTGCTTGTAATATCCAGTGCTAAAGAAGTGTTCCAGTCATATTCTCTTACTGTGCTTCATTATAAGGTTTGTCAGCCACACTTTTTAAAGGAGATAACATGAAACAGGAAAAGAACCCTGTGCAATTGAGAGTTCAATGTGTTCTCCATGCTGATTTAACTGTTAGATTGATTTATCCCTGAATCTGTTGCCCTTTGAGCACGTTTTCTTTCAAACTTGGCATGTTACGTTGAGCAAGTAAGAAATCTATGGCCACAAAAGAAAAGCAAAATGCAAAATCTGTGTCCTCTGAGGAGATACTTTGAACATTTTAACGAGGGATGACAGTGTAGTGTCTGTTACATAACTGCTAAACTACATTAGTGGAACCAATATAGTTCATATTACGGTGTGCAGAGGCTGCTTAGGGAATGCATATTCAGCCCATCTACATATTTCTTTTTGAGAATGTTTGGATGGGCCAAAAATAATCAGATTTTTCTCTGTATATTAGATTATTTTGCTTTTCAGATGTAACAGTAAGAGCCCATTCATCTCTGAAGGAGTCTTTACCACTTATTTTCTTTTATAACCAGTGTTCTACCTTCTGTGCTGTTTTCTCTAACCTGTTACACTTGAGTTACTCTGATCCTTCACAGCTCAGGAGTTTCAGCTGCTACTCTGGCTTTGTACAGTTTATTTCTTAATTGTTGTTTATCGTTCACGTGCCTTCCTCAAGGTGCTGCAAGGTAATGTGGAATTCTTAAGCATTCAAAGTGGGATGTTTCTGGCAAATGGGATCACACACACACATGCACCCATTTTCCCCAGATGCGTATTTCTTTTTTGCTATTGTGATTGCTATGTGGAATGCTGCTGCAGCTGCAGAGGCAACTGGTACAGGCACTTGTTGGATACTGTTTGTCATATGATCAGTGTCCAATGACACAGATTTTGTCCTGGATGTATTCTACTGTGCTGCAAATCTTTTAGGCTATGCCTGATGTTTTTTTTAAAAAAAACAATTGTTCTGTGGACACGATTCCTCTTGTTCAATTTTTGCAAGAAAGCAGTCATCTAACCACATTTTTAATGGCTAGCAGCAGCAGTGCCTGTCCCACAAACTAACACTTGCACTATTTCATGAAGCATTTTGTTTTAATTTAATTTTTACATGCCCCTCAGAATCTGTTCTATACATACATTGTCAGAGTTCTTAAACCAAGCAGCAGGAAGCACCACACCAGTCCTCCTTGCAGCAATTCATGTATAGATGGAAATTGTCCATTATTCACTGCGTAGCCTCTGCGTTCTCTTTAATGTTTGATTCTTACTCTCTGTCTCTAGTTATACATATGTGTGTGTGTCCATGTGTGTAAGTGCCATTAACTTATGGCGTCCCTATGCATTAATGACCTCCAAAGCGTTAACAGCCTTGCTTAGGTCTTCCATGAGAGCCAGTTTGGTGTAGTGGTTAAGAGTAGTGAACTCTGATCTGGAGAACTGGATTCAATTCCCACTCTTTCACATGAAGCCAGCTGGGTGACCCTGGGCCAGTCCCAGTTCTTTCAGAGCTCTCTCAGCTGCTAAAAACAGGTCTAGCTCACCACTAGCATAATCTTAGAAACTCCTGGCTATTCTGCACACAATGCCAGATAATGATGATGATGATGATGATGTCTTGCAAACTGAGGGCCATGTCTTCCTTGATTGAGTCCATCTCACGTTGAGTCTTCCTCTTTTCCTGCTACCTTCAACTTTTCCGAGCAGGATTGTCTTTTCCAGTGAGTCTTTTCTTCGCATAGTGTTACCAAAGTAGGATAGCCTTAGTTTAGTCATTTTAGCTTTTAGGAAAGAGTTCAGGCCTAGAACCCACTTATTTGTGTTTTTTGGCGTCTACAGTATCTGAAAAAACTGTCCTCCTACACCACATTTCAAATGAATCAACTTTCTTCCTGTCAGCTTTCTTCAGTGTCTAACTTTCACACCAATACATGGTAATGGGAGTACTATGGTATTAATTTTCTTGGTCTTGGTCGCCAGTGATACACCTATAGTTATTTTAAAATAATTTTTAATAAGACGTGCCATCATATCCTAGGTAGATAGATGCAGTAGTGATAGAATTGTCGAGTGTTTTTTTTCTTTTACTGCATACCTAGCAAGGTATATTGCCTGTTATTTTTGGTTCTTTGAAATCTGTGATATGTGTCTTATATCTGATTTGCACAGAAAGGAAAATTACAGGTATGGTTTATAGCACATATTTCTGCAATTGGGTTTTTACCAGGATTATGAATTGATTGATTGATATACGTTTTAGTCTGTGTATAGAATTCTCTTAGTTCCTGTAGAGATAATAGTTGTCTGACACTTCTTTCTTCAAGTCTACATGTAATCTTCTGATTTAAGGGCAGAAATTTGTCTTCTAGTTTACAAGGGGATGATGAAAGTTAGCACTCAAACCTATCTGTTTGGTTCAGGTCAGTCTTATCTTTCCCCTTCCCTCCCTTTTCACCAAGTTTTCTCAGCACAGTGGAACTTTAATTATTTTTGTACCTGCAAGAAATCTAAAACCGTATAGCTGTTCGTCAAGCAGCAGTAAACAGTAGGAAGCAACTTTGTAGCCAAAAGATTTCAGCAAGTTTCTTGCACTAATCAAAACGGGAAAAATTTTCTTCTGCTCCAAATGTATTCCATAGAAATTGGTTGTGTTCTCTGCCTCATTTCTAGTTGTTTACAGAGTGTGTATAATTTCGAAACTGGGATATGCACAGTTTTCTCCTTCAGCTTTCCATTACTACCTTTTTTTTAATATTTCTCCATTTCCAAGTATGATGTATATCTGCTCCATGCCCCATTTTAAAGGGAAAATGCACATTTTTAAAATAGAGGGTGATACACCGACCTCTCCTAGAGTTTGAGGTAGATGTTTTTGTTTTTAAGTTGCTAGAAAAAGAGAATGCATGCATACTCTTCAAACAAACAACTGAGTAGCTTTAAATTGACTAAGACGTCTTCAAATAAACTAAGGCTAAAATTCTATTTCCACAGTTATCTGGGAGTTATTTTCTTAGAATCTCAGAAGCCCTGCAAATAAGAGGTTTACTTTTATTTTTGCTTTGCCTATGCATGGAGGAAGGGCATTTGTCAAGTTACTTTATCTGATTAAATTCAGATTTTGTTTTTCAGAGAGGCAACTGTTTGTTCCCTTAGGATTGCTGAAAATAGTGCTATATTAGGGGGAAAGGGAAGAAACTTATTAGCTTACATGGTCAGGGTGACATATGTCAGTGAGAATGTGGTCTAGTCTTTAATTCCATGCTATAATGGCCTGAGCATAAAGATGAAATATCCTTTCCACTGCTTCTCCTGTGTTAAAGGTGCTGCTAGCTTAGGGTCTATAATAGGTATAAGTGAATGTCCCCAGTCTGGGCAGAGACCAACATAAATGCCTCTAAGGATAAATGCTGATAAAGTAGCAAAGCTTCTCTTACAGGCTCAGAAGAAATACTGAGAATCTGAATAGAATGAAAACTGAAACAAGTTTATTGACGCATATGGTACAAACAACTGCGCTGGAAAATCAGCATACCAATTTCAAATATTCGACAATAATACACAATAGTATAAAGGCCGCTAAAGAGAGCAAAATATTCCAAGTGTCCACACACTGTGCAATGTCCTTTACTCAAGAACAGACAGGCAAGAGACTGGAGAAGCAAACTGAGATGTTAAGGCAGGTCTGGCAAACGTATGGCCACCTATATGTTCACGTCTGCCAAAGTCTGCAAGGGATTTGGGCAGCCTATAATCTGAAGCAGAAGAGTGGACAGACGTTTCACACATGTCCGGAACAGGTCCCACCATGGCTATACAAACCATGTGGTTTGGGGCCAGAGGAGTTATAATTTCACAGTCTAAGTGATGAATGGTTTGGGGGAAAGATTCTGGCCTTAATTGTAGGGCAAGTGTTATTTTCTTTCTAAGCTTGAAAACAGAAAAGGGAGCAAGGTGTGCAGACAGATACATTACCTGATTGGCCAACATGGAGGAGGGTGGTACTAAGTCCAGGGATTATTTCCAAACAGGGTAAAAGAAACGAAATGTCTAAGAGGACAGGAGGTGTATCTGGCAGCACTTTTGGTTACCTCATTAAACTGAGGTTTTGGCTGGCAATTCGAACTGTCAAAATCAGTCTAAACTGAAACCTTTTAGTGACAAATACCAGTGTGAGAGAAGATTCTTTGGCAGGGTATTAACACAACAGGGTAGTTTTGTGATGCAGCCCTGATTAATAGCTGAGAGGGCTTGATTAACAATAGCTAAGTATCAGGCAAGGCATTTCTCTGGAACTGCTATTACCCTCAGTAATTATGAGGAGTTTACATATAGTCCCATTCATTCTGCTGGCTCTCCTGCCTTTGTTGTTGTCATAGGCTCATTCATGCAAAGACAGAGAAGAGAAGCTGTTTCGGGGGGGGGGCATGGACCAAAACTGAGGCAGCTTGGTGCAACATGCTGAATGTCCCAAACCCTCCAATTAAGATTCGTTAACACTTAAAATTGCTATCTAAATGGACCACCTTGAGTTTCTCCAGCTATACACATGAATGGAGAAAAACTACTGTGTGAACCAAGAGGTTACAGATATCAATGACCAACAGCAATGGAAATCACTGCTAATATCAGTGATCTGCTGGGTACATACATTGAAACTGCTTGTCTGCGCCCAAAATATTACGTTTACTGACCCTGGCTCTTTATTAGTCAAGGGTCCATGCGTGATGGAGCATCTCTTCCATTCATCTAAGATTTGACTGAAAGGACACTAGGTTAAGATCAGCTTCCTCTGAAATCTGATTTGACTTCAACTAAGGAACTGACCACTGGGCAGGGTTTTCCCCTATCAATAGTTCTCCTACTATAAGCAAATCTGATTTGTACCAAATACAAATGAATGAGTGAAGAAAACTCATACAATAACTCCTAATCACGTGAGTTCCTTTAGGATGAAAAGCTATATTGAATGTTGATGGCAATTAGTAAAGTAAATACATTAAACATGTTTAATCTTCAGTCTGTTCAACATCATTCCTTTATAATTAGCCTAAATAGACCATTTAGCAGAAAGTTCAAACATTGCTAATCATTTCAGAAACAGCGCCAGTTAAATATTCTGTATACAAAGAGCAAATTATAGTTAAAAGTGCTGTGAAAAATATTATCCAAAAATTCCATGGAACTCTAAGGTGGCAGTCCTCTGCAGCTACTTGCACAGATGCTACACCTATTTCACAGGCAGATACTTTTGAGAAATTGTGTGTGGGATCAAAATAAATAGGTGTGAACTAGTAGTATACAGAATTCTCAGCAGCAAATTTTAACATCTCAATTTTTGGTTACATTTCTCATGGGGATAAATAACTATTTTATAACTATTTTGAAACCATTGTAATGCAGTTTGACTCTAGTATTATATATGGGAGTACATTTGATGCGCTGCAACTACTTAGTTTCAGTTGTCTCAGCATAACTGGTTTGTATGTAGATCTGATTATAGCAATTAAATCTGTATTTTAATAGCCTGCAAAAATATTTAAAATTCTAATATAAGTCTGCAGATAATTAATGCATTCATTGTTGATGAGAGCAGTTTACAAAGAACTGCCGGAATTTCATATCCTAGCTTCCATAATTAATTCTTTTGAGGTCACCATTTAACATTGGGCACAAGGCACTATTCATTTCTATGGATGCCTAGCATTGTGATGTCACTTCATTTATTCAGGAGAATCCAAAGAAGCTTGTCATGAATTATGATCCCAACTTCTAGAGCTGAAGCTGTAGAATATTGTAAGCATGCGGTTGCCTGACATGCTCATGTTTCCTATTTTAGACCTGACTGATCTTCAGATAACATATGGCGGTACAAGTAATTGGAAAATTGGCAGACCTGTCAAGAAACCTTGCTAGATGGGACAAAAATACGATGCTGCAGCACATAAAGTGTCTCTGAAGTTAAATTTATTGTCTTTTATCAAATGGTGAAGAAAACATATCTGGTCTCCAAAAAATGAAACACTTCTATCCCAATGGCATATGCTGTTCAGAAGTAATGTTTAAGTACAAAGGAAGTTGTTGCATTTTACAAGCATTTAGTGAAAACTTCTGAACACCATCTAGAGAAATATGCTGAATTCTGTCTTTTTATTTCAAGGCTTTACTAGATTCCATCTTTATGGAATTTCATGAAGCAGCTAGTAAATGAGTTGATTCTAAGGACAGAACAGGGTTCTATTCACAGCGGCGCCTGGATTATATAGGAAACTGACATGTAGATCTTAAATTAGCATTTAAATTTTCTTCAAAGAAACAAAATCATGGATATAACATAGTTTAGTACTGCACACTCGATGCATGTCCATCCTACCTAGTTGCCATATAAAGTTGCCATAATTAAATTGCGGCTTGGTTCCCTTACTGAGGGAGTGAAGATCTACATTAATGTTGATAAAAATCCATTAAAAATATTTTCTGGACTCATATGATTGGGGGGGGGTTGAATTTCCTTTTCCAGCCTAAGTGGTGACACAGCAATTTCAGGCTCTCATGCATTAAATGGATTTTCTGGATCAATTTCAGTCTGGTTTATTGCCAGGTTTAAAATCTAAATGGGTTAACTTGTTGGATGATCTTTGTTGGAAGACATAAAGAGTGAAGTGTGACCCAATTAACTCTTCTGAACCCTTAACAACTTTCAGAGCCATTGATCGTGATATTTTTCTGGATCACTTAGAGGAGTTTGGAGTTAGAGACACTGTGCTGTAGTGATTCTGCTCTATCACAGAAAGATTCCAGAAAGTAGTCAGGAGAGGGTACTGTCTGACTGTGTGGTATTTGTGCAGCAGTCCCGCACGGTTCCATTTATCCTTCAGGCATTTTAACATCTACATGAAATCACTGAGAATGGTCACCTAAAGCTGTGGGATGAGATGTCCACAATATGTACAGACATTTGGCTCTGTTTCTCCTTTTCATCAGATCCAGGTATAGCAGTGAAGTCCTTGAATATCTATATGGCCAATGTCCATAATAGACTGGATGAGGGCAAATAAACTGACATTCAGTCTACTTGCCTTGATAATGGGACAGGCACAGTATCTGAGATATATATATATTTATATATATAGAGAGAGAGAGAGCAAGACATATAGATATATACACGTACATACACACACACCCTGGCGTATTGGCACTTTCTGGCTCTCCCATTGGCTGTGCAGTGTGCTCCATCAGCCATTGGCCCATCAACCACCACTCAAGAGTACTTGTGTGCCATTGGCTGGGTACTGGGTCTGCTCCTTTCTCCCACCCACTGACAGCTTGGCCACTGTTCCCTCTCAGAATAAACTGCCAAAACGGCTGTCTCTCCTGATGAAGATGCTTCTCCTGCTTAGCGATGTCACAGCCAGTGTGGCATAGCAGTTAGCACTTCAGAGCAGGGTCTGCCAGACCCAGGTTCTTGCTGTGGAAGCTGAGTGGGTGATTTCTGACCAGTCACAGACTTTCAGACTCAGCTACCTCACAGGGTTGTTGTGCAGATCAAAAGGGGGAATGATGTAAGCTGCTTTGGTCCCCAGTGCAGAAAAAGACTGTACTCTTACTATGTAGAAGCTGCAGGGAGGGAGAAGGAGATGGAAACCTGAAGTCAAAGGGGCAGATAAAGGTAGGTTGATGGTTGGCTGGGAAGCAGATAGGGTTGCTACCTCCAGGTTGAGAAATTCGTGGAGATTTGAGGAGTGGAGCCTGAAGAGGGTGGAAGGTTTTTTTTTTTTTAAAGAATAAAGTTTTATTGAGTTTTATAATACACAATATATTAATACAAACATTACATCTTCAAGTGTATAGGAAGTACATAATAATTCGTGAACTAACAACTATTGGATTTGGACTATCCATAAATCGAGGGTATACAAAGAAAATAGTGCAAACTAGATAATTGGCATTTGACAGAATACCTTAAGAAAAGTGTGTTAGATATGTTATGTATAGTAAGAGTAACATACAAGTACAGTTAATGCTATGAGGAAGAGAATTATAGATCTACCAAAACCATAGATCATCCATCACCTTATGGGTGTTATCCTGTTGTGTCAGATATTCTAAAATGGGAAACCATGTGGATACGAATGAGGTCAGAGCATGGATCTTTTCAAGGCGTGTAAGATTATCCGAGAGTTTTGCCATAATGTATAAATCCCACAGCTTTTTATGCCATTGTGAAAGAGTGGGTGCCACTGTTGTTTTCCAGTGAGTGGCAATAACAGTCTTAGCTGCAAAAAGCATTAAGGAGGCCCATCCAACAGTTGTTGAAGCAGAGCAATGAACCGCCTATCTGTTCAAAAATAAGTGCTCTGGTATGGGGAGAATTTCTACATTGTTGAAAGATTTGATTTGATTTAAAACCACTTCCCAAAATGGAAGTATTTGGGGGCAATTTACCCAGCAGTGTAAGTAGTTGCCCAAGCCATCACATTTTTTCCAACACCTTGGATTGTAAGATGGAGTCATGTGTGCCAATTTGCAAGGTGTGAGATACCAGTGTGCTAGGACTTTGAAGGATTGAAGTTTCATTGAGGTAATCTTAGAACGAAATGGAGAAGAGGACCATATTTTGCTCCATTCTGCATCTGATATATTGATATTACATTCCTTATACCACAAAACTTGGTAGGAAAGGAGTGTCTCACTCTCCATAGAGGTTACTACTTTGTATAGTTTGGAGATTAATCCCTTTTGTGATACGCCCACTATAGTTATTATGGATTCTAAAGCAGTGAGGGGTTGTTTCATTATTGAGTGAAGTTTGATATGGGAGCCCATATCAGATATTTGTAAGTGTTGTAGCCAAGGTATTTTCTGTTGTATTTTTTGGTAAAACCATTTGGTTCAATGTAAGATCCTGAAGTGTGGTGATTTTGGTTGCTCTCCATGTGTCAAAGTTTGGGTTTTTAAGGCCAGGTAGAAACCAAAATTGATTTAAGTAGGATTGGTGTCTAGAGATTGGTGGTAGAAGTTTGGGTCGTAAGCAATAAGAGGGTGGGTTTTGAGGAGGGGTGGGACCTCAGACAGGTACAGTGACTCCACCCTCCAAACCAGCCATTTCCTCCTGGGGAACTATTGTTGCCAGTCTCCAGGGGAGGGCTGGAGATCACTCAGAATTACAACAGCTCTGCAGATGGCAGAAATCAGTTCCCCTAGAGAAAACAGTGGACTCTGTGTAATTATACCCTGCTGAGGCCACCACAGCAAATTGATGCTGAGTGCCTAAGGCCGGGGCACCCGCCTAGAGACTCTTTCTAGAGCTCATTGTATTTATTTCCTCAACAGGCCTTATTCCTAGTATACAATTAAGATTGAGTTGCTTATGGCTGAGGACATAGGAGCACAGGATGGGGACCACAGTCCTCCTGAAAGGTAGGGATTGTAGGCTGAGACTGTGTAATCCAGACTGGCTATGGTTGCTTATGTGGTGAAACTGCCAGGTTTGTGTTCCACCAGCTTTGACAGATGCATCAGCTGAGTCCTCTCCTAGACAACAAAGATCTTACTACTCTGTTGGATGCCTTCCTAACTTCTTGGTTAACTATTTTAATGCATACCACATAGGGCTGCTCTTGAAAGCCTATTTGGAAATTTCAAATGGTCCAGAATGTGTGGCCACTTGCTGTCCTGGGCTGCATGCAGGAAGAATATCATACACCAATTTTGCAAGAGCTTCCCTGGGTTATACTTCAGAGACTGCCTACATCTACATGAATCACTTGGGAATTAAGATCCAGTCATGAAGTGCTATTATAGGGTCCATGGGAGGGTGGGATTGTCATATTAGGAACTGCGCATTCTTGATTATAGCTCCTGTTCTGTGGAGCACACTCCAGTTCTATACCCTTTGCACATTTAAAACGTAGTAAAGGTCTTTATTCTATTATGGCATTTAAGTTTTTATTCTATGTAGGACTTTTCAGAGTTTTTTCTTACAGTGTATATTTCTAAAATTCAGTCTCTTGTTGGCTTTGTGTGTTATTGCTTTATTAAGAATATTGTTTTGCTGATTTTATTATTTTTGATTGTGTGCTGCTAGGAAGTGGCAAAATTGAAAAGTGGCTTATAGACTGAAAATAAATACATCACACAAAACAGTTGCCCAGAAAGGTATATTTCATGTATGGGCAACAATGCTAAATGTATTTTTTTCTGAAGGCTCAATAAAACATCTCTTATTTTTGTTTTACAGGAGGATGAAAATGAAGTGGATGGAAAAAATTCACCTCCAGAGCCAAACATGGAACAGAGGAATATGAAAAAATAGAAATTAATGTTGTCTCTGAAATACTTTCAAGTAGCGCTACAGTGATTAATGTGTCTCATTGTAAAAATTTTTTAAAAACATTGTCAATAAAAGACATTGGAAATTAAAATGTATGTTCTTTTGGAAACTGTTTAATTGGCTCTCAGTGACATTTATGATTATACGAAAACATACATTTTCAGTACTCAAGAAGGAAATGATTCTGTGTATAAAAGTTTTCAAGTTACAGGCAGAAGGGAAATGCAGTCCTCATTTCTGCTAATTTTTTCTATACAAAGTTGTTTAGCTACTTAATTGTGTGATTTTAATGTGATATCCTGGAAGGCCAAAAATAACTCAAAAATCTGTCCCATCTCCTGCAGTATTGATGTATGGCTGGTTATTGGCTTTTATGTTATTGAGTTTGAATCAATATGCAAGATACAGACAAAGATTTTAGTTCAATGCCAGTACTGTAACACCTTTTATTGGGAAAGCTAGATTCAAGTTCAGTAGCACATAACAAATTATATGATTAAGAATACAGAAACTAAAGACATTATAAGATAAATTTTAAAATGTGTAAGGAAGGTGGATGTTACAAGTACATCTATTAGGGCATGCATGATATGTTCAACACTCCATTTGGGAATTGCCCTCCCGATGCAACTGCCAAAATATTTTTATCAATTGACAGTCCCAAAACTAAGAAGAGTTTTTACCTTGACAAGAATGAGTGTTCTTCCCTCCGGTGGTTTTGGAAGGCAGATATAATAGAGTATCATACTCTAATAGAACATGCAGATGCTCATGTGATAAAATCGAAACCAGCAAACATATGATTATGGAGTGCCCTATATTCAACGAGTTGAGGGCTAATTTAGTCACCCCTTTACTTAAATATATGGAATTGTTAAATGTGCAAGCCCAAGGTGTCATGGCTACTATTGGATACAAATGATTGTGTCTCCCTCTCAGTGACAAAATTTATAGGCACAGTAATCAAATATAAGAGAAATTCTACTGAGTAAGGTCTTTTTTTAAAAAAAAATGATTTTAATTTCTGCTTAAGGTGATAGCCATATGAGCAGTACTAGATAGAGTCCAGTAGCACCAACAAAATTTTCAGGGTATGAGCCTGGACTCCCAAAAGCTTAAACCCCCCAAATCTTCTTGTTCTTTGCTGCCCTCTGAAACTTTTTATTGGGATCAGACAAACTGTCACAAGGCAGTGAGCAAGCTTTTGAATTATCCAGAGCCCTTCTACATGATCATACAGAAGAAAAGAAAAATTAAAGTGACTTTTTAGCCAGTTTATCTTAGTAGCCTTTCATTAATTTTGAATCCTGTTTTGACAGTCAGAACCCTCCATTTCAATTTAGTATGCAACACATCCTGCGTTCATTTTCAGACCTACAAACTGCAGATCTAGAGGCTTCATCATACCCTTTTTAAATACTAAACATCCATCCTATTAAATAGTTCAAGGGAATTCTAAGGCTTGCTCACTATTTTGTGACATATGACCCGAATAAAAAGGCAGCAAACTACTGTTTTTTTACAATATACACAGGGTTATTTCAACTGAAATTGATAATGAGGGATAGTAGACAGATTATTTTGAGATGCAGAAAAATCTTTGCCAAGTCTTTGTGTCTCTTGAGCCTTTCTTTGCCCATGAACTAGATTCTCTATTGTGTAATCATTCTTTACAACCTTTTGCCCCTTCTCAAGTCTTTCCCCCAAATTTTACCCAAAATTTATTTGTTCCTGTATCTAGTAAATATCTCATTTGATCTAGCGTCACTGCTACTTACCTAAAGGACACCCATCTCCAAATGTAAAACTATCCATACAGCAAGTCAGATTCCAAGCTGTAGCACCCTTAACCCAAATGGAACTCTTTCGCATATGTAGACGAATCAGTCACTGTGATGGCCTTTATTTGTCTTTTTTCACTGGATCCTGAGTTGGGCCGTTGGGATGTCGGGTAACTGAAGCCATAATACAGCTACAGCCATTGTCATCTCTTGCCTAGGCTTTGAAGCATCAGTTTGGGATGAATGGGAAAAATAGATAAACTCCTTCAAATAGCATCAGTGTGGATTTGGCTGTTCCTTTGTGGAATAGCTTTACCGATGCATGCTGCACTAATCCTTGTTCTGAATGTTTATTCTGCTTCATATCTATGCTGCATTTCCACTTTGAAATAAACCTGGCCTATTGCTCAGAATCTGGACAACTGTTATCCTCTCCATTCTTCTGCTCCCTCTGCTAATAATGAAAAGGGAGTATGTGTGGTGAGGTTCATGTGTTTGCTTCTGACAGTAACACAGTGGTCCTAATTGCATTATGCAGATATATCTGAGATATATAGTGGGATTGCACCACTGAACACAGACAGTGCCATACTATGCAGAGTGATGCCCCTTTTTAAGTCAGTTGGAGTCAATGGGCATAGAAGGATATACCTCTGCTTAGGACAGCACTATGAATCACACTGTAGCATGTTATAATAGAACTTTAGTTGTGAGGATACATCACTTGTTGTTGCCAGTTTTGTTGGGCAATGTAAAGGAGTGAAGATTCAAGGTGCCAGCACTAGCTAAGTGAGGGGCAAGGGCAGCCTTGTGCAAATGAGCTTCCTAAGGATCCTCACTTATCTTATGGTGGCAGATTTACAGCTAGCACTCACATCACAGAAGCTTGGTATGATGCAAAGACAGGTAGAGATTCTCTTGTATCACAGAAGCTAGGTATGGGAGCAAAAAGCCAGGAAGTGGTTTTATTTATAATTATATTTGTGTGTGACACACACACACACACACACTCAGTGGCAGTGAGCCCACTCATTCCATTTTAGTTAGTTTTAAACAGCACATGGTACTGAACATTCTTTTTCTCTGGAGGCTGTAGCATTAGCAGTTCTCAACTTCATATAGCTCATGTGCTACTTCCTAGTCATAAGTCAGGAGGTATTATCTGAGTAACATGCATGTACTTTTCAAGAGGAACCTAGATCCCATAGAGGACTGTTAGCAACAGTATGCAAGACTTCATCCTCCCAACGTGTTTCAATAAAGAGATAAGCATTGCTATTTCCATTTTAGTGTCAAAATTGATTAGATTACAGATTGTGTACACAAGACCTCTTAAAGGGAATTTCTCAACCAATGCGTGTGTGTGCGCGCACATGCTCTGCTGGATCATCACTCTGTAAAGTTGTATACTGCCCTGCTGTGCACAAGTGCATATGTAGTATCCAGCTTTTCTATGTGATCTTTTAGAATATACCAAGCTGCGTGCCATTCTGTTCAAAATATTTCATGTAGGTTAATATCACTTAGCTGTGTTACTTACTAACTGGTTACGGCTCTTAGTCTTGCATTAATACCCAGAAGTCTTTGGTGTAGCATTGCCTTAGGTTTCCAGGTATTAACATCAACACGATCTGGAACTGATATGATATTGCTAACTGTAGGGTGTTTGTTACATATTAATAATCCCACCTTTCTTCCAAGCAACTTGGGATGGGTCTCCCCACATTTGATCTCCACAATTTCCTTGTATGATAGGTTAAGCTGACTACGCCAACATCATCCAGTGAGCTTTCTGGATCCTGAGTTGGGCCAAATCTGTCTGACAACACATTCATACCAATATCTTTAACAGGCAAATTTGTGTTGATTCATAAATTGTTCTGGAAAAGTGTTCACCCTAGACAGAATGAAAGATCATAATTGACTGTGGCTTCTGTCTTTATTCTGGGCTCCTGCCAAAGCCCTACATGGTTTCTACTGGTTTAGTTTGCTTTGGCATCAGACTCAAGGAGACTAACTCTCTCTGACATTAGCCTGAATAGGTTTCACGCTATGAAAAGTGAAGGTTGATTAGAAACCAACTCTATTTCACATGTCCTAAAGAAAACAATTTTTACATACCGATGAGTGAGCAGTTCTGTTACTTTCCCGAAAGACTATGGTGTTGCCATCAGAGCAGGTAATAAATATTTCCCTGCAGTGAATTCATTGTTGGGTGCTATAGTGATATTCTCTGGGACAAAGAGTCAAATCACTAAAGGCAATAGCATGAAAATGCATGCAACTATGGTATAATTCTGATTTGTTTTAGAACGATTAATTTCCTTGTTACAAAGCCAAGTATGAACAACCCTTTAAAACCATTGAACCATAAAAGCATTTCCTTAAGGGTTTTAAATTTGGGAAGATACTCATGAAATTTATAGCTTTGATGAGATATTCTTTGCCTGCAGTCAAAATGAGAATCAGATCATTGGTTTCTCAGCACGATACCTATGTATTCTTGTGTGGAGTAGATATCATTAGGCTCATAATAACACAGCTATCTCCACTTAATGTCTGAAAAGGTTCGTGTTTGATACTTAGTTTAAAACTCCTATTTACACCTCCAGAATACTAAATAGTTGGATTTTTTAAGAAGATGGCACTGTATAGCATCATAGATACATAGGCCATGCCACTTAACAGAGGGTTACCATAGGCTTAATGCTTAATCTAGTCTGGGCCCTGTTTTTGTCTCATCACTTTCTTTTCACAAAATAGCCATAGTAGATGTGCAACAATGGATGAAGAGGGCACTTTGAATATATCAGTGTATTGCAGAACACAGCGGGAGCAGCTAATTTTGTCCGAGTAAAGCAAACTGAGAGTGGTGTGCAACTCAGAGATTATGCCTTTGTGTCATATGCTGTGTCCAATAGCACTACCATGATTGAAAATGGACATGTGAACATAACAGGTATCTACATACATGTTTATGTAGTAGTTTGCAGCTGCTTGTCTCTCAGGTGGTGCAAGTCCTGGTTTCTTACTTGTCTTTAATGAAAGCTTGCACAACCTCCTGAAGTCTTTTCTCACCTCATTCCACTACCTCTGGGTCACCATCAGACTGAGCACCACTTGGTTGCTGATGAGGCATTGAATGAGCAATAAAATCTGTTCTTGTCAAGGTAAATTGCTTCTTTCTGAGCCATACTCATTTTTAATATACTGAGTTTAAGGAAGCGGCTATGTACATGTGCACAGGAGTATGTGGGGATTGAGAACCTACGGACTGATTTCACTATGAAGACGATTGCCTTCATGCAGTGTGGTGTGGCTTATGACAGCTAATATTAGAGCCCATTGTTGAGTCAATAAAGTTTGTGTGGTGGAATGGTATGACACTAAATAGCAACCTTAAATAACTTTCCATTCCTGTGAACTTCTAATTTATTTATTTTTTGCATATCAGCTGGACAAAAGCTACTGAATTGCCCACCCCCCAATGACTGTTTTTTGTCCTATAGTTCACCTAATGGAGCGGAGCGAGCAATCTGAATTCCCTGTAACAAAATATGCATGCATGTTTTTGTTTTGTTTTGTTTTCTGTTTACGTGGATAATGTAGGTGGGTCTTGTTAGCAAATTTCCATTATTTAAAATATTTCATTAGAGAAAGCTGTCTCTTTGTTGTTGCCATAATTGATAAATAACTTTTAATAAGTTGCCATAGTATTTTAGGAGGGTTTTCCCCTATGAAGCATTTCTTCCAATGTTTAATGATACTCTCAGGAGACGTCTTCAAGCTGGTCACACCACAGGAGGCTGAAATTGTGAATAATGTAACTTCCATGAGATCTGATGGCTTTCCCTGTCCAAACTCTTGTTTCCTGCAAAATATTGTTCATTGTTCAGTTCAATTTATTGTAATTAGCCATTGGCTGTTACAAAGTTACAAAGCTCTCAGCAATAAAAATACAGACTATGAGCAAGGTATAGACTAATATCAGAATATACAAAAATACCAAAAGTCAGTGGCAAAATGTGATTAATACAGTAACCTAGATCTGGCCGCAAAATATTAACTTCCCTACTACATTGTAGATCCATCTTAACATTCAGTGTTCCTAAGTTTCTGTGTTTTATCATCAGACATCCACTAATGCTAACATTTTCAAAATGTTGAAATTCAGATTACCCAGAAAATTGGGAGATCCTGTTCCAATTAAAGAGCACACAACTTGATAAGTAAGCTTACTATTGAATAAAATGACACAGAATTCTGTGGCAGCCTAAAGGCTAATGAATTTATTAGGGCATGAACTCCTACATCTTGCAGTTGCTTATGTCACAATAAACTTGCTAGTAGTCGTATTCATTAATATGGGGTTTGTGACTGATCCAAATGGAAAAAAATGACAAGAACCAATAACATTTGGAAACCTTAAGATGTGATGACATACTGATGCCTAGATATTTGTCAAATCCATGTGGCCAGATGAACTGTCAACAGATGTGTGGGAATTCTGGGGTGGTAGAAAATGCCATCGTTCCGGTAGCTGACTTATGATGAATAACCTCATAGGGTTTTCAAGGCAATAGATATTCAGAGATGGGTTTGCCATTGCCCGCCTCTCTGTAGTAACCCTGGACTTCCTTGAAGGTCTCCCAACCAAATACTGACCAGAGCCAACCTTTCTTGGCTTCTGAGGTCTGATGATATCAGAGTAGCCTGGGCCAACCAGGTCATGGCATTCTGTACTGGGAACTTACATACAGCCCTGGTTCAGATCAGTACAACAATGATCAGTACAACAATGTTTGGGAAGAGGGGGCTTATGCCTTGCCCCTGCAATAATTACCTGACCAGAAACTGCCCTGGAAAGCTACTTTTTGCCCCCTTGGGGAAAACCTAAATGTACTGATGGCTACACATGAATTACCTCAATGGGGGGAAACAGTGGCTTTTCTAGGCAGTTTTGTGTCAGGAACATGGTGCAGTGAAGATGCTTAAGTCCCCTCTCTCTGCCTATCCTGCTTCTAAGCCACATCAGGCCCCTAAGAACATAAGATGAGCCAATGTTGGATAAGCCAATGGCCCATCCAGTCCAACACTCTGTCACACAGTGGCCAAAAATACCAGGTGCCATCAGGAGGTCCACCAGTGGGGCCAGGACACTAGAAGCTCTCCCACTGTTGCCCCCCCAAGCACCAAGAATACAGAGCATCACTTGCCCCAGTCTGAGAGTTCCTATCTATACCTTGTGGCTAATAGCCACTGATGGATCTCTGCTCTTGAAGCCATCTATGCTTGTAACTGCCGCCACCTTCTGTGGCAGTGAATTCCATGTGCTAATCTCTCTTTATGCTTTATGCCCCTGTGTGCTTACTTTTCAGTTAGTCAGTAGTCCACGTGTCTGCCCTCTAGCCTTTGTAATCTGTGAATTGGTCCTTGAATTTGTAGATGTCAAAGGGGGTGATTCAGCAGATTAGTAAATGCCCTGTTGCTTACTCATAATCAGAGTTAACACACATCTTGCTGCCAAAGAGGATTGTATAAGTAGGTCTGTCCAAAGTGTTTCCTGCAAACATTGCTGGCACACTAGCTTGAGAAGGTCTTTGGTTTTTGATAAGCAGCTGCTCCTGTTTGCTAAAGCTGTGTTCGCTAGGTTCGGAGGCAGAGTTTTGCTTGTACATCTTGCAGACTGGAGAGGGGTAAATGCTGGCCAGTGCCAGAAACACAGACAAGTAACTTCTCTGACATTAGTTTGCCGCTGAGCTGGACAGATGGAAGCACATATTGCGTTGACCCTGGGGATAATAAGAGTTGTTAGTCACACACACCTTACAAGGGCCAGTGTTAGTATACCCTGAGATGGGCAGCAGCCAGGGCCCAGGGCTTCTAACAGGGCCTGGTGCTGTGGACCCCACACACACATACACACTTATTGCTAGTGTTCTACCATGCTCCCAGCTACATGCACTACTTGGTTCCACTGGGGCAAGGGCTGTAGGCAGTGGTGAACATAGGCAGTGGGAGAGCTCACAAGGGCATGGTAAGGGCACACGGGGATGTAAGGCATGTGGGTATGGGGAAGAGAAGGAGGGCATGTGTGGTGGACCTGGTGGTTGGTGGAAGAGGGGAAGGGACCCTCAGAGCCAGTGATTAAGAGTAGCGGACTCTAATCTGGAGAACCAGGCTATTCTACGCACAATGCTGTACAATGATTAATTTTAATTTAATTTAATTTAATAACACATATTACAATGCCAAAGAAGTTGTGGCTCTATTCAGTTTTTTTAAAGAAAAGTAGTTCCCCATTTGACAGTTCAGCCTAACAACCTCCGTGACCGATGATCATGGAGGACAAATGGAGGCCTACATGTTTTCCCCCTGCTTATTAGCACAAGAAAGAATGTTGAGGACTCTTATCTTGTGATTTGCGTCTTGATTGTATAGTTCTACAGGGCCTTAGATAATGATATCTTAATCTGTATCGTTCTTCTGGAGTAATCGATTATTTTTTTATGGGGAGTTTTCTCCCCAGTTGGTCCCGAAGTGACTTACAACATCATTCTCCCTCCTGCCCATTTTATCATCGCAACAAGAACCCTTTGGGGTAGGTGAGGCTGAGAGAGAGTGACAGGCCCAAGTTCACCCAGTTAGCTTCTACTGAAGAATGGACAATCAAAATGAGATCTCACAAATCCTAACCCAGCACTCTAACCACTTACCATGCTGGTATTTGATAGTGAGGTTTATTTTTCATACTTATTAATAAGTTATCCATATTAGTTCATGTCTCCCAACTCCTTTCACTCAGTTTCTGACCCAAAGAATAGATTTACGTCAACATTGTTTTGAGGATATGAACTAAATGTGATAAAATGCCCAGTCCTGCCAGTTAAATGCACAGAGATACAAATGTAGACTCCGTGTCTCCGAGGACTGCTTCTGGTAATTACTTCCTCTTTTATTTTTTATTTTATAATGCCATGCCTGCATTTAACATTAATCACAAGCAGTTGTAAGCAGGATTCACTGCACAAATTGCTGACAGAGAAACTCTGCCTTAAGAATAATTCATCTCTCTACTTTCATCTGCAGAACAGCCATTTAGGAAGGGGGGTGGGTATTCAGAAGCTTATTGGAGAGAGACACTATTTTTAAGAAAGCAAAGTACATTAAAATGGCAGAGGAAATGTAACAGAATAAGAAAAGATTGAAATAGCATTGGAGGGGGATTTAAATAATGGCATCAATGTGAAGAGGTACAAGTAAAACCAGGAAAAGGATCTTTAACAGGTTTGCTGAGTTATATAGTCTTGCTCATAATCATAATAAAATCGCTTTGGATATTATGTAAAAATGTGGTGTTTAATTTATAAATCACTTTATCCACTGACTCTCAGTAAGGCTCAGAAGAATCTGATATCCTTCTTTAAAAGATAGGAATTTGTGGCGAAACTGTAGTAATTGTATATGTGTAGAAAAAGCAGAAAGTCTCAATGCCTATTTTGCCTCAGCATTTTCCCTGAAGAAGAGAACAGGCTCATCTAGAGATGGCAGTAGACAAGTCACAGCATCTGGGCTGCTGGTTGACATGGACAGAGAGGTAGTTGAGAAGCCCCTGGCTGCACTGAATGAGTCCAAATCCCCAGGGCCAGATGGTATGCACCCAAGAGCACCTGAACTTTCTAGAGAGCTTGCAGAGCCTTTGTTCATCATCTTCCAGACCTTTTGGAGGACGGGAAATGTGCCATAAGACTGGAGGAGGGCAGATGTTATCCCAGTTTTCAAAAAAGTGAGGAGACTACAGGCCAGTCAGTCTGACCTCTGTTCCAGGGAAGATACTGGAGCAGATTTTAAAGGGATCAATCTGCGAGCATCTAAAGGACAACTTGGTGATCCAGGGAAGTCAGCACAGATTTGTCCCCAACAAGTTCTGTCAGACCAACCTCATTTCCTTCTTTGATCGAGTGACAAGCTTACTGGATTGAGGGAATGCTGTGGAGGTTGTTTACGTGGCTTTCAGTAAAGCTTTTGACAGAGTTCCCCATGATGTTCTGATGGGTGAACTAGGGGTCTGTCATTTAGAGTAGTTGTCAATGACATTTCATCTGAATGGTGGGAGGTGTCCAGCGGGGTGCCATAGGGCTCAGTTCTGGGCCCAGTACTTTTCAGTATTTTTATAAATGATCTGGATGAGGGTGTGGAGGGACTCCTCATTAAATTTGCAGATGACACTAAACTGGGAGCAGCAGTGAACACACCAGAAGATATAGAAAAGTGGCTGGAAAAGTGGGCAGATGTGAACAAGATGCAATTTAACATGGATAAGTGCCATGTTCTACATCTGGGTAACTAAAATGAGGAACACGCATACTGGATGGTGGATACACTTCTGATTAGCAGTGTGTGTGAACAAGATCTCGGGGTAAGGGTGGACCAAAAGTTAAATATGAGCAGTCAGCGTGATACGGTGACAAAAAGGCTAATGCAATCTTGGGGTGTATCAACAAAGGCATAACATTCAAATCACAAGATGTCATAGCTCCCCTGTACACTGCATTGGTCAGGCCGCCCCTGGAGTATTGTGTGCAGTTCTGGAGGCCTTACTTCAAAAAGGATGTGGACAGAATGGAGCACGTGCAGAGGAGAGCGACGAGGATGACTGGGGGCTTGGAGACCAAGCCCTGTGAGGAAAGCCTGAGGTACTTGGGAATGTTTAGTCTGAAGAAGAGGAGGCTGAGGGGGGACATGATTGCTCTCTTTAAGTATTTGAAGGGCTGTCACTTAGAGGAGGGCAGGGAGCTGTTCCTGTTGGCAGCAGAGGATAGGACTCGCAATAATGGGTTTAAATTAAGGGCGAGAAGGTACCGGCTAGATATTAGGAAAAACTTTTTAACCTTAGGAGTTGTGCAACAGTGGAATCAGCCACCTAGGATGATGGTGAGCTCCCCATTACCGGCAGTCTTTAAGAGGGTTGCCGGCCTCCAGGTGGGGCCTGGAGATCTCCTGCTTTTGCAACTGATCCCCAGCTGATGATCAGTTCCCCTGGAGAAAATGGCTGCTTTGAAGGGTGGACTCTCTGGCATTGTACTATGCTGAGCCCCCCCTGCCCAAACCCCACCCACTCACAAAGTCTCCAGGTATTTTCCAACCCAGACCTGGCAGCCCTAGTCATTAAGAAGGGATATTCTAGGCTGATTCTGCATTGAGCCAGGGGGTTGGACTAGACGTCCTGTATGGCTCCTTCCAACTCTGTGAGCCTGTGATTCTATGAAAGTATCTCACCATCCATGAACTTGAAAGTAGTCCTGTTTGCAAGCAAGAAAGCTGTTTCAATGTAATTGGAGTAACCCAGAACTTACCCAGTGAGTGTATGGCTGAGGCAGGATTTAAACTCCGGTTTCTCATATCAGTGGTGCATCAGCTCCCCTCATGTCATACTGAAATTTACATTTGAAATTGGATTGTGTGATATTTAAATACATCATACTAATGTACGACACAGTTGAAGGTTTCGTTTCTTTCCAAGAGCTACTTAAGCAACTCCTTATTGAAATCGGTGGGATTTATAACTTTTCCTGGACTTTGCCTGTGAATGTTATGTTCATGAGCAAGTTTAATTAAAGCAAGTGCTTTACCTCTAACACTATCCCTTTCATATCTTTGCCTTTAAATCTGTAAGCTATTGAGACCACAACTGGTTTTGTTTTTTTTGGGGGGGACTACATTTTTTGCTGTCTGTGTCTTTAATATACAGGTTTCAGCTGCTCTAACATGTTTGGATGCAGGAACAGGTAACTTCATTACTGATAGACACAAAAGTAATAATTCACAAAGTGCGCTGATCATTCAGGCAGAGTTTGGAGCGATGCGATGCTCCAAACTCTACATGTATGATCAGCATACTTTGTCCTGGCAGCACACAATCATAACATGCTTTCAAATTAGCTGGGGTGCCATGATGCTGTAGCAGTGGTGATAGGGTATGATTTAAAGTAAAAAAAAAAAAAAGTAATAGTGCTTAACTGCCTACATACCTCTCTGTGCAATTACATAGTTCTCTGGAGCATTCTATGCTCTTTTGCACCATAATCAAATTGTAGAAAAGTAATATAGAGACAAGATTAAATATTTAATTAGTTGGAAACCTTATTCTTGCGTGTACAGGGTGAGGGAAGATCTTTAAGGAAGACTACATTAGACCTGTATAGCCTGACAAGCACCTCTGCTCCCAAAGTACAAGGCATTTCTCTTCACCTAGGAATTATACTGGACCTATATGATGGTTCAATATATCCCCCTGATGGGAGCTTGCCTCTCAAAATTACATCAGATCCTGTTTGCCCATGCTTTCCGTGACATCTTGGTATAAAGTTGTCTTGTTGATATTTGATGGGCTGGGGAAATTCTCATTTCAGCAGTGCACTTTGCTCAGCTGTAAGCTCTTCTGTAAATTAAATCCATACTGGAACAGATCAGCAAATCCTGAATATCAGAGTAACAATTAGAAATGTCACTGCGCTTCATGCTTATTAGCCCTAAAAATTAAATGGTTAACTACTGTGTTTAAAACAGCTTCCAATGAAGAGTTGCCTGGATACCATAATTAGCACTTTGGGTTGCCATGCGTTGCTGCTCACCTAGATGGCCTGGCATCAGAGGCGTGAGGGACGGTTGCTTTCAGGATATCTGGATTTTTTAAAGCTTGTTTTCTCCTCATGAACACCAGGCCAACAGAAAGACAAATTAATTTAACTACTGTGACTTATGGCTCCCTTATGAGTTGCACCCCAGTTGCTTTTTCAACAGCATCACTTTATCTACATTGCAGAAAAACAGAGCTGACCTTTATCAGCCTCCACTACAACCACTTCTAATTTTAGACAAGCTCCCCATTTGAGAGCTTTATCTCCTGACACTTTAAATCCAAACTCATCAGAATGCAAGTCCAGCCATTTCCCTAGTGGTATTTATCAATTAATTAACACTATAGATTTAATGACTTGTATACTAAACTGTGAAAGGGTGAAAGAGCTATAAATTCCCAGCTCTCTATGTAAAATGTACATATATACAGGGCAGGGGGCATGTAACTTGGCTGCTGGTACATCGATGTAATATAGTCTCATGATGGATTTTTTTTTCATACAATGGGATATCCCTCCCCCCCACACCCAAGCGCACTATTTCCTTCTTGGCACTATTGACATAACTTGAAGGATAGAACTATCTTTTAAAATATGGGTTGGATCCAGCCAGCTTTTTTCATTCAACTCTCCCCGGTTCTCTTTACTACAGCCCCATTCCCATATCGCCTTTGTCCATTCTAGTCCCATAATTCTCAGCATAGCAATCCAGGTGCTCAAAGGGGTCCCCTCCTCCCTTGCTCACCAGCGGACAAAGTGGTTAGATCCAACCCTACGTGGTTGGCAAAGGGCAGAACATTGGATAAAAGAGCTCCTGCCTGGTTATATTTGCATTTATTATGCTTTTTTAACTCTTAAAGTAATAGGACTGAAACAGTAAGGATGGTTTTTCAAAAATTTCTCAGTCAAGAGAATATACTACCAAATTGACAGGGGGTGACAACATGAGAAGGTACTACCAGTGGAAAGAATAGATTTAAAAAAATAATAATAAAACTACTGTAGTTTCAGTCTTTCTCTTTGCATATATCTTAATATGGGATGAAGCTTGGATTTCAATGTCAGAATGTCTTGGTCATTTATTCCATAGAATTATATGAAAGCTGTCATGGCAGAGCAGAGGGAGAGAGGTCGCCCTGCAGATATGAGGGACCATGGCCATGAGGGACATTGTGATATTCAATATCTTGAATTGAACCTCGTAACTGATGGGCAGCCAATGGAATGACTGCAGAATGGGAGTGATACGCATGCTCCACCTAGCTCCCAATAATAACCTAGCTGCCTATTTATTTATTTATTTATCATATGGCAGAGTTGCACACAGGAAGTATATAATATAAAATATGTAACGAAGTTGATACAAAGGGTATACACTCACATTCCTGTGATAGATGGAAAATAATTTGGCAGGCTGCATCACGATCACATTCGGGTCTTGGTATTTTGCCCCATTTAAACAACAGGTCTGCACAACTGCCAAAGCCTGTTCATATTCTATTAGCTGTCTTCCATACTTAGGGATCCCACCACTCAGTCTGGGCAGAGGATCCCACAATTTAGAGCAGTGTTGTGTACTGAAACAACCACGTGCAAGGGTATGGCCGCATGTGGTTGAGCACAGACAATAGACAAGCAGATCCTAGCCCGCTCCAATCGGGAGGCTAGGATCCAAGACTAGACCTATGAAAGACTGATACTGTAAATAGACCTATCACAGGTGTTGGGGTGTGCTGGGGTGTGGTTTGTCTTGGGGTTATAAGCTGGCCTGAGAGCCGGCTAGTTTGTCTTGTTCCTGAATAAAGTTATGAGCTAATTCAGTACTTCATGCATCGGACCCAGTATATTATATTGGTGACAAAGGTGGGATGCGCATGACTAGATGAGTCAATAAGACACCGCACCACGCACCGACCAAGATCCAAGCACCGTGCCCTGCACCACTGATCAGGTGGTGATTCCCTCCCCATTACAGAACCGTGTGCTTGCAGCCTTCCACAAAACTCATCCTAGGGTCATCGAGATGAAGGCGCTGGGCTGGAGTTATGTGTGGTGGCCCAGGATCAACAGAGATATTGAGGACACTGTAAAACACTGTCAGTCGTGCCGGGCGACTCAACCAGCACCCCCACATGCATTCATGCACCCATGGGAATCATTGCACAAACTCTGGGCCAGACTGCACCTGGACTTCGCGGGCCCCTTCCAAGGTCAACTGTTTTTCATTCTTGTGGACGCATACAGCAAGTGGCTGGAGGTAATTCCCATGCCCTCCACCTCCTCCTGATCCACCATCTGGGCCACGTGGTGGATCTTCAGTGCCCAGGGCCTCCCCGACTCCTTGGTCACAGACAATGGCTCGGCTTTTACCTCAGCCGAGTTCAAGGAGTTTACGGACTACCATGGCATCAAGCACATCCGATCAGCTCCATTCCATCCAGCAACCAATGGCCAGGCCAAACAGATGGTCCAGATGACCAAGGAGGTGCTCCGCCGCATGGGCTCCGGGGACTGGGACTTCAAACTGGCCGCCTTCTTGTTCGGCCAGCACACTACCCCACACACCACAACAGGACGCAGCCCAGCCAAGCTCTTGCTAGGCCGCCGCCTGATGACCAGGCTGGACCGTCTACACCCGGATCAGGCCCTGGACCACAACGCCAGTCCCGAGGAGCAAGAGGCATCCCAGGGGTTCTTTCCGGAGGATCCAATCTACACCCAGAATTACGCTCAGAGCCCCCCATGGATCCTTGCAAGGGTTGTCCATGTCGCAGGGCCCCTGTCCTACAAGGTCTTGTGTTAGGATGGGCAACTCTGGCGGTGACACATAGATCAGCCGTGCCATCGAGTACTTCCGCTAGATCCAGAGGATTACGACTACGAAGATGCCTCTCCACAAGTAGCCGATGCGGCTGCACAGCCCTCTCCTCTTCAGGGAACCACAGATGTTCCAGCAGAAGACCGACCCTCCAACAGCCCAGCCATAGCAGCGGAGTGCATGGAAACTGTCCTGCCACTGCAACTGCAGCCGGTCACCCAGCCAAGCGATCAGGCCCCAACTCAGGTGACCCCCAAACTTTGCCATTCCACGAGAGTAAGAAAGGCACTGACTTATCTCCAGGACTATGTTTGTCGGTGTGCTCTGGACTATGAGGGGAGGGGTGTTGTGTACTGAAACAACTACGTGCAAGGGTATGGCTGCACGTGGTTGAGCAAAGAGCCTGAGCTTTGCACAGACAAACAATAGATGAGTGGATCCTAGCCCGCTCCAATCTTGAGGCTAGGATCCAAGACTACACCTATAAAAGACTGATAGTGTAAATAAACCTATCACAGGTGTTGGGGTGTGGTTTGTCTTGGGGTTATAAGCTGGCCTGCGAGCCGGCTAACTTGTCTTGTTCCTGAATAAAGTTATGAGCTCATTCACTACTTCATGCATCTGACCCAGTATATTATAAGCAGGCTTCCCCACCACCAACCAGCTGGTTGGAGGGGGGGCATCCCACCCCAAAATGACTTTTGGGGGCCACTTTGAAAAATGGGAAGCTAAAGGGAACACAGAAATGGCTGCTAGCCATTTCAAGGCAATTTTTCCTCCTCCTCACTTCTAATGGAGGGGGAGATAAACTGATATCGGAAAAGGCTTGCACCCACTTTAGGCTGTTAGCCTAAACCTGCTGCAAGCCTTCTCAGCAATCAGGGAAGGTAAATGGCTTGCAGCCATTTCAAGGCCAGTTTCACTCCTCTCCACTTCTAAGGGGGGGGGAGTGAAACCGCCTGTAGCTACATTGGATCTTTTGGGGGCCTGGCCCCCTCACTTTCTGTCAGGCCCCCCCCAACTTACTACCCTGGACAGGCAACCAGGAGCGCTGTGGATGAGATGCACTCGCTGGCTGGCCAGTGGACAGAGTGCGCGGTGGCTCAGCGCAGCCCTTCTCCCTCACCTTGCCTCAGCCCATGATGCTCTGGTCTGCCCCTGGCTGGACTGCTCCCGGCAGCCACCTCACCATCTCCAGCCCCAGCCAGTCCCTCCCACATCAGGCAGAGTGTGCACACACCCCTGCCTGCCTGGGTGCAAACAGTCAGGGTGGGACAATGAGTGAGTGCGGTGCGGGCTGCAGACCCTCTTTCCGGAGTGGGGCCCCTGGTGGTGGGGTGTCTGCGCACAGACTGGGCAGGCATGCTCCTTCGTCCCGGGGCTCCAGGACAATGACTCATGCTTTGGGCCCGGGTTTGAGTGGCGGGGACAAGGGAAGGGGGAGCTGGGTGCAAGGGAACTTCAAAACCCATCTCCCCCCCCCCACAGTGCACCATGACTCAGTCAGGGCTGGAAGTCAACTCTTTGGAAAGCCCGTTCACAGGGAGGGCGGGGTATAAATTGAGATAATAAATAAGGCCCTGATTTGAACCCTTTTAATTTTAATTTCAGTGTCCACTGAATTATTTAAAGGCCCTCCAATTTAAGAAATCCTGGCTACAGGCCTGTGCAAGCCTTTTCAGTGATCAGAATTAGAAGTGGGGGGAGTGAAACTGGCTGTGAAATGGCTGTGTCAAGGGCAGAACTTCTGGTTTTACCAGAAGTGGTCCAAAATGTCAAGGGTGGGACATCCCCTCTGACCCCCTGGAATGCCCGCTCCCCAAAGGCCCCCATCAGCAAGGTAAGGGGACCTGGCAACCCTATCCGTACTTTACATGGCAAGTCAAATCCTGTGGGCTTCTCATTGGTGTTTATCAGGCTATGGATATCGGGTGAAACTGATTGCATCCATGTTTGCAACCTAACTGCAGAGCACTATACTAACTGGAGTCTCTGAACTTATTTATAAAGGGAAGAGCTATATAGAGTACATTAAAAGTAGTAATTTTTATTTTACTACTAGCCTGATACCCACGCTTCGCTACGGTTTTTAAGTTCCATAAATCCAGTTATAATACTGATGATGTGAAATTTGAAATGTGACATTTATTGTAGGAATTCTAATGGAGAAGATTGTAGTGTAAGAAATGAAGTGAGACATATGTACTTTTTTTTTTCTCTACTGAAGGACCTCTCTCTAGACCACATTGGTGGTTCTGCCCTCAGGTGCTAGGACCACCAGGCTGCTTGATGAGCTCACTCTGGAGCAGGCCACATAGAACTGTCCATTTAAGAAGCAGTCGTCTGTTAAGTCAACTCCTGCTACCTTCCATGAAAGTGATGGCCTCTCTATTTGTGTTCCTGGGTTGTTTTGCTCATATGGAGACTGTGTTGTTCTGAGCACCTCAGGGTGATCTTGCTGGTACTTGACCTGTGCAGCTCAGTGCACTGCAGGAGTACTATGTGCAAATGTCTTTGCCACATTCCTAAGTTGCCTCCTCCTTGCAGCGTTGGTGTATCTGGCTCGACATTTGCCAGGAGCTTTCTTGGGGGCAGTAAGAGGAGAGAGGTGTGAGGGGGTGTGGTATGAGGGAGTGGTGGTGTGGTGGACATTTCTTCAGGTTCATGAGGGAGGTATGCATCGAAATGGCTCCTAGAAATGTCCTTTACTATCTCCCCATAAACATTCATACCCTGGCCCTGCTCCTACACCTGAAAGACACCGGCCTGTCTGGTGTTGGAGGGGGATTGTATTTAAAGGCATCGGGGAGGCTGGGCCAGCAGCAGTGCTAAGGCAATCCTGCTGAGCAAACCTCCCCGGTGGCTGTAAGCATCCCACCTCCTCTCCTACACCTGACAGGCAGCTGCCTGTCCAGTGTAGGAAAGGGAGGGGGAGGAGTATTAGAAGCCACTGTGGAGGCAGGACTGGCAGGATCACCAAGGCATTACTGCTGGGGCAGGCTCCCTTGTGGCTTTAAGCACCCTGCAACCACTGCTGCACCCAACAGACAACCGCCTGTTAGGTGTAGGAGGTGGCGGAGTGTGTTGAAAGCCATCAGAGAGGCTAAGCCAGCAGCATTGCTAAGGTGATCCTACTGGGGTGGCATCCCTATTGGATTAAAGACCAGGGGGTCCTGCTCCTACACCTGACAGACACCAGCCTGTCTGGTGTTGGGGGGGAGAATTGTATTTAAAGGCATCAGGGAGGCTGTGCCAGCAGCAGTGCTAAGGCAGTCCTGCTGAGCAAACCTCCCCGGTGGCTGTAAGCATCCCACCTCCACTCCTACACCTGACAGGCAGCTGCCTGTCTAGTGAAGGGGGGAGGGGGGAGGAATATTAGAAGCCATGGTGGAGGTTGGGCTGGTGGGATCACTAAGGCGTTACGGCTGGGCCAAGTTCCCTCGTAGCTTTAAACCTGTTAGGTGTAGGAGGTGGGGGAGTGTGCTGGAAGCCATCCCACCTCCTCTCCTACACCTGACAGGCAGCTGCCTGTCCAGTGTAGGAGGGGGAGGCAGGAGGAGTAGAAGCCACTGTGAAGGTGGGGCTGCACCTGCAGACAACCGCCTGTTAGGTGTAGGAGGTGGGGGAGTGTGTTGGAAGCCATCAAAGAGGCTGGGCCAGCAGCTTTGCTTCACCTCACAGGTGGTTGTTGGCCACTCCTGATTTCTTCAACTGTCATTAGCTCTCTGCAGTCCCCTGTAACTGGGTGTTTTTTTTTACCTCAGAACACTGAGCTCTGCAGCTGTCCAGTCACAGAGTGGGGGGTGCAGAGAGGCAGCTGCCTGGCAGCCGCATAGGAATTAATGGGGGGAGCACATTTTACCCCTTTTGGCCCACTTAGGGGTTGAATTTCTGAAAATCCCTTCTTAGTGAGCACCTACACCATGGTAGGAGTGCTCTCCCTGAATTTGGTGGCTCTAGGTCCAGCGGTTTGGCCTGGGTGTTGATTTTACAGTGAGGGGACTTTCTTTTATATGTATATAGATGATGTGAACCTGGGTCACCAGACTGGCTGAGTCAAGGTAGGGGGCTATCTTGCAAGCTGGACTAAGTTGGGGGGAAAAATTTGCAGCTGCATTAACTTGCTTCTCCAGCAACAACGCTGGATCCAGTATAACCCCAAGGCTCTTACCTGAGTCAGCAGGAGTCATCTGCACCCCATCGGAAGGGAGAAGTGCAACATCCTTCGAGAATCTGCCTTCCCAGTCAGCATTATTTCAGTTTCATTTTATTTGCTTTCAGCCATTTGACCATAGCAGTCAGGAAGTATCTGGAGACTTCTACTGCATCACCAGAGGATTTGGTTAGAGAAGTGTAAAGCTGGGTGTCATCTGCATATTGATGACATCCAATTCCAAAGCCACAAATAATTTCTTCTAAAGGCTTTCCATAGAGGCTGAATAACATGGGGGATAAGATTGCTGATCTTCAATGCACATTAAGAGTCCAAAGCATTTGTGATAGAAAGAAGTGACCGTGTGGATAGTATATAAGCAATAAATAAAGCAAAAACACCATGAGCCATTTTCACTTATTAATGGTAGGACTTGAATGCCTATAGGAGACTTAAGACATACATTTCCCTCAATGCAAGAAGGCCCCACTACCCATTATTTGGTACACTAACAGGATTAGTTTCCCCCATCTTATTTCAATGTCAGGAACACCCAGTATTATAATAATACGTAACTTGTTTGTGAAACAGTAAAGCCGACAGCAATTAATCAGTGGTAGGATTTCAGTAGCAACCTTCACTCGTGACCTCTTGAACTCTCATTCAGCTGGGACTTCATCCTTTCCTTCTCCTGGACTGGGCAAATTGGAATGAAGAGTACTGCCGTGGTAACATATGTAGTTCTCTTGAAGAGAGTGAGCTGACAGTTTTCTGCCAACTTTAGGTAGCTAGCTTATCTTTGGAGTGGTATTGATTACCTCATGAGGAGGAGGCTGTATATTCTTGCCCCTGTGTCCAGAGCAAGGTGATTTATACCAGGATAAGTAATAGAAGTGACTGGGGGGATGGGGGAAAGAAAGTGAGGCCACAAATGAGATAACTTACAACAGGCACTAAATGGCTGGAAAAGGATCTGTGATTTTTTTTTTTAAAGTGCTGTGAAATCAAAGCACCCAAACCCTCATCAAGGAATGACCTACTCTAGTACGGCATGTGCCAGGCCCATTCCAATGACAGATTATTATACAACTATCTTGTTTTGCCTTTCTAAATGATTCGGCGTCTGTGCCTTGTGATGCGGCAGATTTATCGTGACACCACAAGTGTATCACTAAGGGCAGAGGGATTCTAAGGAATTGCTGGGTCATATGTCTTTTTTCAGGCAGTAGCTAGCCAAGCTCGTCTTTTGATCTCAATAATCCTCAGGGACCCTGAGCTTTATTTTCACTATTTAAATTAGATGGTTACATCAGTTTCCTTCACTTATAGATGTGAATGTGAGGCATAATGCCATGAAATTGACTGCTGCATCCAGGAAAACTGGAATTCAGTCAACAAGAGGTGGATCCTCACTTGCTAAAGCCTGTACAAAGAGTAGTGTGAGTGGGCAGGATATGAGAGAGAATCTCTGATGAGGATTTCTGCGCCATTGAGGGTAGATTGGGAAGAGCTCTTAGCACATCCAGCTCATTCATGCATGTCCATAATGATACCATGCCACTGAAAAAACCAGATGAGATGATATTTATCAATAGTGGGTTTTCATTATGGAGATAGTCAGACGTGCACATTTATGTGTGATGGGATTGCGGGACTATTCCAGATGGCTGATTATGTGAGTCCATAACTGAGCTGTGACTTAAATGCAGATCTTCCAGGCCCTCATCTGACATTTAAGCATTCAGCTGTACATAGACTCCATTTTGTTCCAGGATTTGGCCCAGACAATGTCAGGGCTTAATCCTAGAATGTATGAAGTAAGGATAGCTGAAGGTGCCCTTGGGCTGTTGCATTTCATCCACAATGAGTGTCTGCAGAGTCCTGATACATTTGGAATTACAGAGAGGGTCTGCCAGAGATCAGAAGATATTTTCTACCTGCAGCCTTGGCCTTTTATTTCAAGAAATCAAGTACTGGCCATTTTACATCTTATATTTCTGAATCTGCGTATAGAGACAACAGGCTGGGTTCAGAAGTTGTCTTCTGCCTACGTATGAGATGTTTCCATGAATAGAAGAGTGTTTTTGAATTGTTATTTTTGCTATTTATTATTTACTTCATTTATATACCGCCCTTCTCACCAATGAGGATCCAAAGCAACTTATGTTACCCTCATTTCTTCCATTTTATTTCACAGCCATATAAAGTAGGTTGCACTGAGAGTGTGAGACTGGTTCAGGGTCACCAGCAAGCTTCCATGGAAACCTGGGTTTCTCCAATCCTAGTCTAATGTTCTAATCACTAATCCATTTTTTCACAGTTTGGTACAAACCGGAGGGATGAGGCTGTGAGGAACTGTAAGAGGTAGGAAATAATCTGGAAATCCTTTTCACACCACCAACCCCCCCCCCCGGGATTATGAAATCTCCTAGGGGTTTCAGCAAATTAACTGTCTTCTAGCTAGTGTCAACATTTTCTACACACCCTAGACCATGTTGAGTTCTCAGCATACGAATTTTTTTTATTTTTCTTCTTTTTTATTGACAAACACATGTCTTTCTGAATATTTGAGGAGTCCCTGAGAATATGTAGAAACTCCCATCCTGTCTATGGAGCTGCTTTTGTGAACAAAAGAGGAGCAACCCACCACTTCACTGCAGTATTCCAAGTGATTTACGTATCGCAAAACACTTCACAATACCTTAGCACTTATGCCACACTATTGGCAAATTATCTCAGGCCCTTGCACTCATGCATTCTTAAAAAATACTGCAATTAATTCAATTTAGCATAGCAGCAAACTCCCAAAGGCTTATTGTGTAGTTATTCATGTTTGCTAACTAGGCACAAGCAAGGGGGGAGGGGAGCAACAATTCTTATACATTTTGCACAGGATGTAGAACGTTTCCATATTGTCAGCTAATTTATACAGAAATATTTACAAAGTAGAATTTTAACAGCTATCGTAGGACAAACAAGAGAGTGATTCTGCTGAACGAAAAGGCCAGCAGTTTTAATTTTCTCTCAACAGAAGCTGATTTATTCAGTATCCATTGATTCAATTTATTTATAATTATACCACATTGAATAAATCAAACATAACCGAAAAGCAGTTCATCTCTGTGTACTAATTACGCATACAGAGGAAAAGAGATGCTGGAAGATTAAAGGAAGAATGTCTTGGCATGCATTAATGATTGTGGGTGTTTCTCTTATTACCCCATACCACAGTCGTATAATAGAATAATAGGGTCACTGCCATGAGAGGGGAGGGCAAGCTGTACTTAAACTGTTCCCAAAATGATGGAAAGAGAATGAGAACAGTGGAATAGTTAAAAAGGCAAAGGGCCAGAATAATCAATTCACAGAGTGTTATCTGACATGCCTTGTTTTTCACAGTTGTTTGAGAGCCCATATTTGGGACCCCATTTAAGAAATTAACTTATCCAGGAGAGAAAGGGAGAGATTATATTTTTAAAACTTGCCTATTTCAATTTGTTTAGGCAGTTGGAGAAACAGCAGGTATTTCTTTTGTAGAAGGATTTTACCACTTTTTCAAAAGGACTTATCTAAGTAAGGTTTCCGAGGCAGTTGTTTTGACATTAGACATTTCTTTATTATGCTGAGCACTGAACAAACGTTGGTTGCCATGTGATAAAATTCACTAGAGAGTCTTTGTGGTTCTATCAAGTGCTACCAAAAAACATTTTGATTTCCACATTGCCACTATTTATCTCGGTAGGAAAAGTCCTTATTTTGAAATCCCCCAAGGAACTTGCTCTTGTACGTGCTAATTACTTTTACCATTTTCCCTGAAGCTTATCTTAACTAAAGTCTAAAGTTTCTGGAAGAAAATGAGAATATAAAAGAAAGCACAGGAGGAAATAAATGGGAGGGAGTGGGAAAACAGTCAAAGAGAGAGAATTTAAAAATTAGAGACCACGCTTCTATTATTTTGCTGTTGCACACATATTTACAAAATGGTACACAACAGGAATTTTTTTCAAGATTGGAAGATTGGGATGGGGTCAAAACACCAGTCTCTCCACCACCACCATCACAGTTAATTAAATCATCAGCAGGAGGATATAGTCAGCAACAAGTAGGGCAGAAAAGCAGCTCTGGCATGCATCACCTAGGGTAGATGTCAACAGAGTGTTTAGAACCTACTCTCATAACCCGGTCAACATGGTGTACCTGTTAGAGTATGAGTCTAGGATCTGGGAGACCCAGGTTTGAATCCCCACTCTGCCACAGAAGCTTGGGCACACTACTACCACCTCCTCCTTCTCAAGCCCAGTTCAGATCATATCACTAGTAAATGCGCATGTGTGCATAACTTGGGGGAGGGCAGGGAGGGAAGCTAAGTGCATTCAACTGAATGTCTTAGGGCTACCAACTCCAGCTTGGGAAATTCCTGGCAGTTTGTGGACAGGGCCTGAGGAGGGCAGAATTCGGAAAGGGGGAAGAAGCTCAACAAGGATATGATGCCAGTGTCCGCCCTCCAAAGCTGCCGTTTCCTCCACAGAAAATGATCTCTCTGGTCTGGAGAACTGCTCTGGCCTGGATAGCCCAGGCTAGCCCAATCTTGTCAGGTCTCAGAAGCTAAGCAGGGCTGGCTCCAGTTCGTATTTGAAATGGAGACGGAATACCAGGGTCATTACACAGAGGCAGGCAATGGCAAACCACCCCTGAATGTCTCTTACCTTGAAAATCATACGAGGTCTCCATAAGTCAGCTGTGACTTGGCAGCCAAAAAAGAAAGTCTCTCAGTTGTAATTCTGAGAGAATTCCAGCCCCCACACTGAGCTTGGTAACCCTAGAATGTCTGCATGCAGCCTATGTGCTCATGGTTCTTGTCTTCTATAGAATGAAGAGTCCTGCTTCTCCAGGGTTTCCAACTGCATTGCAAGAGCTCTATGTGCATACAGTTGTAGATTCCATGTGGCAGGGCCTGCCACTGCAGTCCCACTCCCCCCGCCACCACAGAAACTACTATTTCAATAAGGTTTTTAATGTTCGAGTTGTAAGAACTGCACAGTTGTCACTTCTAAAAGTAAACATTTTGTTCACATAGGGAAGTCAATAATTTGGCAACATAAATCATTAGGATTCTTTATTTCTGGTAATGCCTGGTTAGCGCTTGTTGGAATTTTGCAAAACAACTGGCACATTTTATACAGATATGGTTACAGTACTAATTGTCTGGTTTTTATAATACTTGACCACCCCAGCAAGGCGCATATGTGCCGAGAAACAGTCTTCCACGTATGAATTGTCAGCCTATAATTCAATGCTGTTTCAACACTGCGGCACAGATGGTCCACATTGGCAGCTCTGACAGCATTCATTACCTGTTTGAGGCTGGGGAAACTGATTCCAGGCACCCCTCCCTCGCCAACAGGTGATAAGCATTGACAATACAGACCATCTGTTTGACAGGGCTGGTGGGAAGGATCATGGGCAGTGGCATGGGTTTTGAACATGGAGATCTCTGGATGGCAGTCTGTGCCTATAAAACGGTCCTCTAGCCAAAGCAGAATTGGTCCAGTTGCCCTCAGAACCTCTGACTAAACTCAGCATCACTGAGGAAACAAAAAGTTGAATGAAAATTGTTACGTATTTCCATTTTGCAGAGTTCTTAGAGCTGCTAGATAGGAGATTATAATCTTATTCAAAGCTGCATTTGAATTCTAACTGTTCTTCTACCAGTAGTATTGGTAAAGCTGTTGTACACATGTACCATTGCAATCTGCAATCTGTTGAATTGTTTTCCTCGTGAGCCACCTTGAGCAGGTTTCCAGAGAAGTGGCCTATATATTTTCTAAGCAAACCGGTGAGGTATTTCATTAGTATTTCCAGATGGGCAACTGAGGCTGAAAGGCAAGGATATTTCCAACTCCAACTTTTTCTGTCTGCTGACTGGACTGAACAGGTTTCCATTTATTATTTTGAACATCTCAAAAGAACGTGCAAGTAGCATACAAAATTGATTTGGAAAACAATGGCACACAGAAATGTAGGAGGAGTTACCAAGATCTCTTCTGCAACATGAAAAAGGCTGATAAATACAATGGGAAAGTACATGGATTCCACTCAGTTCAATAAGGTCTGCTTGTCTAGATAGGCAAATTGGCAGCAGATGAAATGGATATCAGCTTCTGTTCTGGTTATCAGCGAGAACTAGAAAGGAGGAAGGCATCAATAAGAGGAGGTTCCTGTACATCGTATTCTTTTCATGCTACCCTATAAAACTGCTTTGGAATGCAAATTTGCCACTGACTCAGAGTCCCAGCTATGTTCCTGGAAGAAGCCAGCTACTCTTTTATCAGTCAGTTCAGTGCTCAGATTGGTTTCTGGCAATTGCGCTATTAAAAAGGACTTGAGTTCCTTGAGGATTCTGTTGAATCAGTCTGTATTTTAGTGTATTTTTGATACAAGAATGGGGGACATGCAGAATGTGAACAACAAGCAGGGAGGGAAACAAAATTATTCAAGGTGGTGCAGAGAACACAATAGCTCTGAGTCTTGAGGGGTTTGAGCCACATAAGTGTCAAGAACCAGGTGCTCTGAAAAGAACATCATCACAAACCAAAAGTCATGTTTTTCTTTGTACCGCTAAGGAGAGTGAACAAGAATGATCGGGATGGAATGCAGCAGTCCACCAGCTTTGGCTTTCTTATTAATGCATCCCCAAAACATACAGCTCATGTTGTCATGTGACTCTTTGTTTCCTGGCAGGGCTCCAGTGGCTTTTTAAAGCCACGTGAGTAGCCCAGACACAACAGGAACAGCTTTCTCCATCACTGCATCTCTCTCTGCTGGGAAGAGCGGCAGCTGCTTCAGTCTGTCCTTCTCCACCCCACCCCCTATTGTGGCACTTTCGAACACACAGCAGGTCTGCCACAGATAATCCCATCCAAGGTCTAGGAGTGGTTTGAAAGGTTGTGAGGGGCAAGCAGGCAAGTTACAAGCAGTCACTTTCTGCACTGATCTGAACTGACCTGCTACACTAACCATGGAGACAAGACAACATATGGGCTTAGTTTTGGGTTGCCAGTCTGCAGGCGGGGCCTGGAAATCTCCTAGAATTACAACTGATCTGCAAAACAGTAAAAAGACCAGTAGCACCTCTAAGACTAACAAACTTTATTGTAGCATAAGCTTTTGAGAAATACAGCTCTCTTTGTCAGAAGCACGGAGGGTATAACTGATCTGCAGGCTACATAGATCCATTCCCCTGGAAAAAATGGCTGCCTTTGAGGGTGAGCTTTATGGCATTATACCTTGCTTGGTCCTTCCCCTCCCCTCCCCTCCCCTGACTCTGCCCCTAAATCTCCAGGAATTCCCCAACTCGAGATTTGTCAACCCTATGTTAGACTGCTGCTCATTGAGAGAGAGAGAGACCATTGTCTGGGTAGCCCTGCTGAGATATTTCATCTTTCTTCAGCTCTCTGGGCCACAGACTGTTTAGTCATCCTTTTTTCTAAACTGAGAAACTTTATACTCTTTAGCTTTCCTTATAGGAAAGATGCTTCAACCCCTTATCATCTTGGTTGCCCTCTAGTGCAACTTTTCCAGAGTATAGTGATCAACACCGTTCACAGTATTCCAAATGAGGCTGCACCGTAGATCTATACAAGGGCACTATAGTATTGGATATTTGATCTTCAGTCCCATTCCTAATAATCCCCAGCATGGTGATTTGCCCTTTCTGCTCCAGTTTGCCCTTTTACCACAGCCATCAGTAAGTAGACATTAACACTGAGCTATCCATGACTACCCAAGAGCTCTTTCTCTCTCAGTCATTGCCAGTTCAGACCCTACTATCCTATATTTAAAGTATTAGCATGTATTTAACGTACATACTATTAAGCAGACCAAGGAAAATATTTTTAAAAACTTATATATATGGTCACTTAGAATTCAAATGTACCGAGTAAATTTCATGTAGTATTTAAGATGTAAAAGCATGCTATGATTCCATGCACACACACACACACACATAAATATATTCATGTCACCTCCAAGTATAATAAATACGAAGGCCCTCTCTTATAAGTTCATTTGTTTTGCAAGCTGTATCTTTGAGCTATCCCAGTGAAACATTTTAAAGTAATTGTTTTTATGTTGTATAATATGGCCCAAATATTGTATTTTTGTCAGCATGTCTAATAGGTTACTCAATAACCTTGTCCTCTCCAGGTCATTGGATCCATTCATGTTCAACGATATATAGTATGAGTATTCATGGGTAGTTTGATACATTTTCTAATATAAGGTGAGTAGAAATAGCACAAGTTTATTGTTTGACCTTCGAGAAGTGTGTCCCCAGCATAAATGAACTGTACTTTTTAAAAAGTCTATTTTATAAAAGGAGGCCTTGGAAACAGAAATGTTGAATTGTGCCAAATTAAAGCTTTTTAAAGTTGGGGAGTCATTTTCTATGATTAGCATTAAAGATCTGATTAAGGAAAATGTTATGTAGATTAATCATTTGAAAAGATGAAAGGTCAAAAGAAACTGGCTTTCTTCATTTTTCGGGGAGGGGGAGACTTATTTGGGTGCTGTGATAGTCCGTGAATCTTTTAATAACCTGTTTTCTGCCCTCCATACAAGGCTCTTAACTAAATTGGTCTGCCCGGAATCTTTTGCTAAGGATTTGCTGTGAGGAAGAAATTAAAATATTTGATCTCTGTTGCAAGTAAAGTTTGTGTGCAGTAACTTTTAAAAGCTTAAGAATGGTAGTTGGTTGAAGTGATGTCAGAAGGGGAAGCAAAAGGGGGAGGCATCTTCAAAAGCCTCCCCTTCCCTTCCCCAGCTGGTCTGGGTGGGGGAGCTAAGAGAGAAGGGGTTTAAAGTTTAAACTCCTTCTCATGAGAGTTGGGCCACAGAAGGAGGAAAGAGGGAAGGAAAGAGAGAAGAGTAGAGAGAAGGAAAGAAGGGAGGAAAGAGGGAAAGAAAGAGAAGGAAAGGGGAGGGAAAGAAAGAGAGGGAAGAAGGAGGGAAACAGGGAAAGGAGGAAAAAGAGAAGAGAAGAAGGTGGGAAAGAAAGAAAGAGAGAAGAGAAGAAGGAGGGAAAGAAGGAAAAGAGAGAAGGAAAAGAGGGAATGAAAGAAATTCGGCGGCAATTTGGCCCCATTATATCCTATAGGCCATTGAAGTCAATGGTGAAAACATAGGATATATTCTGAGGGCTGGAGGAGAGGGGGTTTCAGGAAGAGGCTCCAAACTCACAGGGTAGCTGACGGAGCCTCTCCCCAAGATACCCACCAAGTTTCAAGTACATTGGATCAGGGGGTCCAATTCTATGGGCCCCAAAACAGGTTGCCCCTATTCCCTCCATTGTTCTCTATGGTGAGAAAAAAAGTTACTCACCCTCAAACCCCCTCCCCTCCAGCCCTCAGAGTATACCCTATGTTTTCACCATTGACTTCAATGGCCCATAGGATATAATGGAACTGAAACTGACATTCGGCTGCCTGAAAGACTCCCCCGGACGCCGGCTGGGGGCAGGGCTTGGCTCCTGAGCTCCCGGAGCTGTGCTCCGGTGCGCTCCCCCCAAAAGACCCCTGGATCTATACATTATGTGTAGTTCTGCGATTCCCCAACCCTTCCCTGACCTTTAAGGAAAAAAACAAAACCAGCTTGCATCCAAAAGGGCTACAGTTTAGTCTGATGCAGTGGGGAGCGGCTATTTAATGTTCTGTCCCGTCCACCCGTTTTGGTAAAATTAGCTTGTGGGCAGTGCCTTTTGGTGGGAAAATGGCACAAATAAAAGAGTGGATATTCCCTTTCTTCCCAGTCTGGTCTTGCCCTTTAAATTTCAACCTCTATCACTGCATCTTTCTAAAAACATTGTTGGTAAAAATAACTCTTCAAATATATGTGATGTGTAGATCTACCCTACTCAGGAGTTATTGGTAGAGCTTCTATACCATCAAGAGCAGAGGTGGCATGGGGCTTGGGAAAATAGGGGCCAGTGGGAGAAGGATTCTATGGGGAAAAACCTTAATGCGAGCTAATGCGAGTGTGAATCAGTGTGAATGGTACAGAAATGCTGTTGGAAAAGGTGTGAATTAGGGTTATCATATTTTGGTCCTGGTCACATGTGCCAGATAACACAGGGGGAAGCGAGGCTATTTGCCCCGTAGTAATTTGACGTGCCACTGCGCAATCAGATGCAATTCTTTACCACGTGTTTCCGGTGTGCTTCAACAAGGGAATACTGACGCAATGAGAGAGCACCGGTGTGATCACACGGAGATATCCGTCTGCAGCCCATCGCAAACCCATTTGCTATTGCACTTTCCCAGGTATTTTTTTAACTCCACTTCTTTGGAGGGGTGAGACGGGTTGGTGACAGGTGCAGGACGCTTGCCAGATGTTCCCGTGTGATCGCACCCGTAAAATCCGCTCAGCATTCGTCCCTCTCACGCTGCTAATTCTGCATGTGATCGGAGCCTTTGAAAAGCAAAAGTGGACATATTTCCTGACTGACTACTTCAAGCAAGTGATCACTATGACAAGTCTCATTTTAAATACCCCTACTATTTAAGCTGTGATCATTGCTACTAACTAGGAATATTCCTAACCTCCAGCCCAAAAAGAGGGCATTTTCATCTGTTGTTTTTTTTAAAAAAGAGGCCTAAAGAGGGCGTATCTTATAAAAAGAGGACATCTGGTAACTCTATGTGAATGGTACAAAAATGCTTTTGGGAAAGATATGGTGTAGGATTGCCAGGTGCTTCCTGTACAATGCTGCAGAGCCCACCTTCCAAAGCATCCATTTTCCCCAGGGGAACTGATCTCTGTAGTCTGGAGATGAGCTGTAATTCCAGGGGATCCCTGGGTCCTACCTGGAGGCTGGCAACCCTAACTTGTCAGATTAGGATCTGGGAGACCCTGGTTTTAGATTCTTACTCTGCCATAGAAGCTTGCTTCGGTGTTCATCTGGGAGACTGTTTTACAGGTCTGGGGTGGACATTGAAAAAGCCTGTGATTGGGGGTGGGGCGGAATGCACCCTTGTAGGGGTCAGGACAACAGCAAGTGTTGGTGTGCTAAATGACATTGTGCTAAATGACTTTGCCACATCAGCTCATACTTGGATGTAACAGTCCTGCCAGGGTGTGGGCCCAAGCCATGAAGGACTTTAAATGTGGAAACTGAAATGAAACTGGAAATGTGTGGGCTGCCAACACAGTAAATGTAAAAAGGGAGTAATATGCTCCCTGTGGCATGCCCTTGGTAATAAACAGGCTGCTGCAAGCTGCACTGTCTGTAGTTTCTGGGTTTTCTTCAAGAGGAGGCCCATGTAAAATACGTTGCAGTTAAAAGGCTTCCTCTTCCTTCTTCCACCAGGGGAAATCTGTTCAAATTTGGCCCTATGTGCTTACATTAGTTGTCCAACAAGTCTTTATTAGTTTTGTTCTCATGATGCATTTCAAAGAATTCTGCTCACCCCTAGTATTTCTCTGCTATTCTGTTGATTGACTTGTGACAAGTAATTAGCCTCCTTTCTGCTCCTGTGTTCAAGATGCTTTGTAGGGATAAGCCAAACAGCAGCTGCCTACCTTCTCCCTGTTTGCTCCCAGGTCATTAAAGATCTCTAGCTCTTGGGAGATGAGGCCAGATCATATGCCATCCGAGAAACTGGTATTCCAAAGCCACCAATTAGGGCTAATTATTGGGAGTGGGAGGAGAGGAAGAACAAAATGTTGCAAGCTGCTTTAAGGGTATTATGTTTGAAAATCAGGATATAAATTTAATAAATTAGTGGCAAGACAGAATGACTGGCCTGGTTAACTATTGACCTGTCCTATACGATGATGTATCTGAGTCCAGAATTCCTGGAGCCAATTGTTTGCATCCAGATACTTTTTGTAGGCCTCCTTAGGTTTCTTTGCATAAAAGAGACAGGACATAATTTCTTTCTGATAAGTTTATTAGATGTACATACAAGTGAAACAGTTCTATAATATATGTCTTTTTCATTTCATGTGGATAAGCATTCTATAGGAAATCATGTATTGTCTAAGCAGGTCTACTCAGGATCCTTACTAAGTTGCAGGTTGATGTGGTTGCACATCTGATTTCTTGACAGGAGGGTTCACCATACACACAACCCACATGATCATTGAGTAGATGTCAGACTTGCTCTCACTTCTCATTTTTTCTTAATTGAAAAGGCAGTTTTTGTTGGCCATCCTCTGGGTCTCATCACCCATTGCAGCACCCATTAGCTCAAACATAGTAGCCGGCAGACTGAGTTTATGAGTTTATTTTTTGTAACATTCAGCTATCTACATCATGGCTCTCTGCCCAAGAACTGAGAATTTTTAAAAACTAAAAAAAAAAAAATGCATTCATTAACACCCAGCAGGACTGATCTTGCAAAATTACATTTTTATGCAAGAATTAAGATTAGGTCACTGTAATCAAGCTACAGGGTTTCTTCCCCCCACCCGAAAGCTCTGTCTTCTCTTGATAAAATATTCAAATTATGCCATTTTTTTCATCCATCATAATATTAGCGAGTATACAAATCGACCAAGTTGGCAAACATGAATTACAGGAAATGTGATTCCTCTAAAATCCTTCACAGCAGCAGGAAAGGAAGAGGGTCACTTCTGCAATTAGTGTCTAATACTACAAACTGAAGAGTTTTTCTTTCATAACACCTTGAGACAAGTTCACACAATCCTGCATGGCTCTGATTACCTAAGTCTTGACATTTCATAGCTGAGCATGTAAACGGCTTCATCATAGAGATGAATGCACCCAAACTGGATAATATAAAAAGTGCAAGGGGGGGATTAACTTGGGTCATGATCAGTGTTCCCTCTAAGCTGAGTTACTGTGAGCTAGCTCACATGTTTTTAGCCTCCAGCTCACACATTTTTGTCTTAGCTCAAGAAGGATGGCTCCAGAGCATTTACGCAGTAGCCAAATTGTTCATTCACGACTTTAATGTCAGTACTCACAAAGTAGAAATTTTGCTCACAAGACTCCACAGCTTAGATGGAGCATTGGTGATGATGGCTAGAAAGGGTCCATTCTCTCTTTCTCTGAGTGGGGCAGTCTGGCATACAAGGATCAGCACTTGGGAGAGCCCTAAAAAGGTGTGGGTACTCAGTAGTGGTGAATACTATCACAAAAAAGCCATAACTAAACTAAAATACATGTGTGTCTAGAAATACTGCCATCAGTTTCTCAGTACCCCACCACAAGCTTGTGTGCACACATGTATGCATACTCATTGGCTTACTCCAGTGCTCTTAGGCGTCTGGTAAAGACATTCCAAACAGTTGCCAGAGTACGCCTGTGGTTCCTGAGCAACCACAGAAAACTCACAAATATGATGGATGCATTTGCCAGGAAATCAGTGATTTCGCTTGATTATTGTTCTCCATCAACTTTCCATGTTGGTTCCAGCTGACTATGGGTGTAGATGGTAGCAGGACTGGATCTTCTAAAGAAAAGGAAAAAAGATCTCAGGGGCTCACAGCAGGAAAAAAGGCTGATGAGTTTAGAGATTTAATAGGGTAAAATTGTGGTCAGACTAGGACTTACCCAGGATCTACCTAATCTATGGAATACCTTTAACTGAGGCTTATGATGATTTTTTTTTTAAACTCCATGTCATTAAAAGCATCAACAATTCATTTCCACACATAAGCCTCTATTAAAGGGACAGGGCGTTTTGTGTGTGTGAGAAAGAGAGAGAGTGAATATTTATATTTAAGTCTGTCAACATTTTTTTTATGAAGTGTGTCCAGTATTTTTGTTGAAACCATCTGGCAACCCTATGTGAAAAATTGTGTGACTCGTAGATAGTATGTAAAGTTAGGCATCACATTTCAGGATGAAGACCTGGTCATGACAACTCTTTGGAAACCTTAATCCAATGCCCCATGTACTCAATTGAAGGGGAAGACTTTGTGTGTCATTCTCTGCATATGATGAGCTGCTCAATCTGGGTGGGGCAGCCTGTTCATTGGGTGCAAGCTTTATTTTGACACAGGTCCTTTCCTCATTTGCTTGCTACTCCAGTTTTTCTCAGTGTTCGAGTCGAGGCAATTTAAGTCCACGGCAAAACAACATCCAAATAACCCAGGAAACAGCAGGCTGAAACCGGGCTCACCCTGAAGAGAGGTAATGTATTGCAGAATGAGGGGGGAAATTGAATAAAAAGAAGGTTGGAATTGATTTTAGTGCAGAATGGGGGGGGGAACCTGGATTAAAAAGAAGGTTGAATTCAATTTTAGTGCAGAATTGTTTGGAGGACACTGAAGTGAACATGGATTAAAAGGGGAGTGCAGAAAGGACCACAGTGGCACTGCATCTTGAAGTGTATGCCTTCATCCTGAGATTTCTTTTTATCCTTTTTAGACAGACTCAGTCATAGAGCATCTTGTTGGCATGCAGGCAGCCCCAGGTTCAATCCCTGGCATCTCCAGTTGAAAGGATGAGGTAGTAGGTGATATGAAAAACCTCTTCCAGAGATCCTGGAGGGCCAATACCAGTCTGAGTAGACAATGCCGCCTTTGATGGGCCAGTCGTCTGATTCGGTCTAAGGCAGCTTCATGTGTCCATGTGTGATATGGCGTATTTTGTAGGAATTGACCTGTGTCAGCCCAGTTCTGAAAAAGGAATTAATTGTTTTTTATTATACATGCCAGTTGCAAAAATTTCTGTTTCACTGATTTGAGAGCCATGAAATAGCTTGTCTTTCTCAAAATACAGGGAAACAGAATAAAACCAGAAAATTCTGAAAATGCAAATAATAAAGTAGGGAGAATAACGAATTTTGAAATTAGCAGAAATATTATTCAATGTATTCCTGGAAGCTCCAGAAGCTTCCTTAAAGATTGATTAAGAGCATGAAACTCTGCATCAAAACCCTCCTCTCCAACTGGGAAACATCTGGCTGAGAGATATTAGAGATCATAGTTATGCTGTTTAAAGGGATGATTCTGAGAAGAGCTAAGAGTATTTAACATTTGTCTTATGAAGGACAGACAATTCTCTCTTTAACAGCATTTCAGCTTTGATGAGTTAATAAAAAAGGAGAAAGCGTTTAAATAGACATTAGAAGCACAGAAGTTTGAAATGCAAAGAGGGATTTCTTTTTAAGTTCTTCAGTCACAAGGAACAAATTTGTGTTATCAAATCATTTGAAGAAGGGTTAGAAACTCTTTTACATCTAAATATCGATTTCTGAAGGCTCAAAAAGCATCTCACTATCTTACACAGAAGCAATTTGGCAGCTCAGATACAACCATACTGCTGAATTCTTGATATTACAGTATTTGTGAAGTGACTAGAATTTAGATTAAGCTCAAATGTACATCCATTATTCCTTACAGTGTGTATTATTAAATCCTGAGTAGTACAGCAACTAATTTGGATTCACTTGGGGCCATTGGGCTATATTGTTATTAGGTGTCTGCAAACAGTACTCAAACAGTACACTGATTTAAGCTACAATATGTACTTAATAAATGAGGCAGATCCGCCTAGCTTTGTTTCTTTTTGCAATCTAGTTTTGAAAGATAACTGTCCAATATCCAACATCTAAGGCTGCACCAGTTTATCTAACTCCACATTGTTTCATGGCATATAGGACAGATATCCTTGCTCCTAGATTTCTATATACTACTACTTTTATATCTGATATTTTTCTCATTATGGAAATCATGGTAGCTTACATGGGGTCCCCAAAAGTCTCCCATCCAGGCACTGATCTGAGCCATATCTGCTGGGGTTCAGCAGGTCCCACCAAACATAACCAGGGACACATGAAGATATGAAGTTGCGTTATACTCTGTCAGACCATTGGTCTATCAAGGTCAGGACTATCTGCTCTGATGGGCAACAGCTCGCCGGGATCTCACATTGAGGTCTTTCCTATCACCTGCTACCTGATCCTTTTAACTGGTAATGTTGGGAATTGAACATGGGACCTTCTTCAAGCAAAGCAAATGCTCTACCACTATGCCGCATGTTAACCTCAAAGGCATACATGAGGACAGAGAATCAGCCAATAAATTACTTGCTGGGACCCGGGTTTTGCTACATGTAATACTGTAGTCTGAGAATGAATGAAATGGAAATTGGAACTTTCACCTAGCAAAATTTTCTCCAGACATATCATAGAAGTCATGTTTATTCTGCCTAGTTTATCTTTCCTTTATTACTTAGGTGGATTAAATGAAAAGACTTTAAGCTTGCTTTTTGAAAAACAATTTTTACAAAGCTTCTACAACAAAGGTAAAAATCAGTGACTCTGTTGGTTTTCTTAGTAGCTTGCACCTTAGGGAACAACTCAGCATGTATAAATAAGGCTAATGCACTGGTCTGATAACTTCAGATAAGAGTCTGTTCAAAAAGGTATTTTTCACACAGTCCAACTAATGTCTCAAAGAATAAATAGAGCTCATGGAATCTTTGTCTTGAGTTACATTTTTGACAGATGATCCAATGTTTGGTGGCCCTGTGATATAATAGCAACTCCTGTAAACTGGAACTACACGGGTAGGCCCTCCCTGGGGCCACTGATGCTGACATGGGGAAAATCCATATCATCCATCCATCCACCCTGTGTGGCTTGCAGATGTTACTGACAAGGCATACAGACAGGCTGGATGAATCACACCCCAGTTTTGTGGCCAGGAGAGTACATCCATGCATGCAATCGCGGTGCTCTCTTAACATGCTGCTCGATGCAAGGTACTTTGGATCATTACCTAGAGGAAAAGTCCCAGTTGTTTCAGTCCAGCTTACCTGTGATTGTACGTAGGAGCGTGTATAGTGTGTTGCAGTATAAGTTCATGTTGTTTTAACTTAGTGAAACCTAGTTATATAGACAGGCATAATATAACTGAAATCTGCTTATTTGGATCTATATAGTAAAGAATTTATGTATATTAATCCCTAGCCAAATCCATGCAACCCAAGTTATGGCAGCTGACTTTGGGTCAATCTGCATTTAGCTTTTTCCCCAAACCCACACTGGAACAGAAAAAGATGCAGTTCAAAACCACATTCAATTACCCCAGGCCAACACTGTAGTGACTACAGAGTCACCGCCAAATGGCCATAAAATGGCCATAAATCTATGCAGACAACCACAATAAAACCAGAGATCAAACAAAGTGAAAGCAGCATGCAGTCTGGACACTGCCATAAAATGCGACAAAGTGAAAGTGGCATGCAATGCAGATGGAGATTTCTGTTCCAGTGTGGGTTTGGTAAGACAGCGGAGCAAATGCTAGATGCAGATCGGGCCTTTGAAACCTAAGATGCCTTGCTCTGAAGATGGAGATGGGGAGTAGATAAGAACACATGGATCATCATCTATGACAGGAAGCACATGTATTTGCCAGACAACTGGTACAGACAAAGAAAGTTATTTTCTGAATCTTCAGCCAGAAAGTGATGCCAGTTGGATAGCTATCAAGCTATGTTTTTAGGGTTGCCAAGTGCAAATTTTCTTAGAGCGGGGGAGTCCCGCTCGGCACCTGGAGCTTCGGTGTGCGCGCTTTGTGCGCGCGCCGCTGCCATGACGTCACCAGAAGTGACGTCATCATGTCGGGACGTTGGGGGCGGGGCTGCCGGGATTTGAGGGGAAAACATAGAGTTTTCCCTCAAGTCATGGAGCGTCCCACCCCCGGCGTGCCCAGCGTGATGATGTCACCTCCGAGTTCCTGGGGGCGGGTAACGGGCCTCTCGGGCGGGGGTTTACCCACCCCCCGGGGGGACTTGGCAAGCCTATATGGTTTCTTTGCCCACATCTGTGAGTTAAATTCAGTGTACAAACTAGGGTGTCTGTTAGAAGTATTTGAAGTGTGAAAACCTTACCTTTTGCCCCACGCATCTTAAAGAGGCTTAAGGGGGGAAATGAATGATTGATTCAAGTGAAGTAATACACCTTATTATTTTGATGAATACATCCATAAGCAGGGAGCCAAGTATGGAGTTTGTTTATGTGATTTTCCTGCTTAAGTGACTTATAACACTGTTCTGCCCTCCTCCATTTTAGCCACACAACAATATTGTGATGTGGATCAGGCTGAGAGGATGTGATTGGCTCAACATTACCCAGGAAGCTTCATTGGCAGAGTGGAGATTTGAACCTGGGTCTTCCTGATTCTACTCTCCCATTCTAACCATTACATGGTTAGAGTGCTGGACTATGAGAACAGGAATAAAATGACTGGCCCAGGGTCACACTGGAAGCTTTGAGGGAGAACAGGAATTGTTCTCCCTCAAAGCTTCCAGTGTGACCCTGGGCAAGTCATTATCTTTCACCCTTATCTATCTCAGAGGATATATGGGAGGTTAAAATGGAGAGGGGGTTGCATGTATGTTTGACCTGAGCTTGTTAGTGAAAGGACAGGGTAAAAACAAAATAAACAATCAGAGTTAAGCACTTTTTAAGCCACAACTCACTATAAGAATAGGCCAAGGAGCAGAAGTTTGAGTGTAGCATTCTGATTCTAGTTCTCAAGCAGCACTTGAAGGTGATGACTGTCCCCTGTTGTAAAAGAGGGTTCTTTTCTGTTTATGACTCCGGCTGCAAAAACAATAAAGACCATCAATAAAATACTGACTTACTATCCCACCATGGAGAGCTATTATTATGCTTAATGAAAACCATGTATACTGTACATATTATTATTTGGCAAATGTAGAAGATTATGATTTAATGAGCAATGTGCCCCTGAACATCTGAATCTGATGAACACTGTCAGGTTTAGCATATAGTGGGGTAGGTTCCACAGTGAGTGTCAATTTCCCTGTCAATGGACTCTTAATGTCATTTTTATTTTTAATGTTTTTTGTGTGTGTTTTTTAGCTTCAGGTGCAAAAATATTTAAGGTTAGCATGGAGGTGAATAGCCATTTTAGTGGTGGGAATAAATTTCATCTGATATAGAACAATCAGCTGCACACTTCCAAGTTGTATACATGCAAGTCACATAATTTGCTCAGCTCCTGAAGTAACGTTGTTTTTCTTCCATAGAGAAGATTCTTCCAGTTTAATTTTTGCTTTTTGATATTTTCCAGACTACTCCCTGATTGAATCAGAGCCCATTTTTGTTCTCCACATGACCCATCAAAGATAACGAATTTGTTTACTGTAAATTGCACACCACTCTCTTCTCCATGCCATCTGCCACATTGAACTGCAGAGTGCTTTGGTTTTCTAATAATAGCTTTTTCCGACTTAACCGAAAGAATCTGGGGGGCATTTTGTAGCGCACCAGGGAAGTCTGATGTTTACAATCACTTTTTTAACCTTCCATCTTTCCTTCGTTACATACTAGACTTATCTAGTTTAGTGTCAGTGTAGCTCCCAATGAAGAGAAATATCAGAGGCACCAAAGATTGTGCATGAAGTGAATGGTCAAACAATTTACTCAGTTTACTTCATTTTATTTTGAACTGAACTCACAGACCCTTAACATCAAGTTTCAAACTGCTGTTGAACCTCCTTAGAATTTGTAATAATAGTTTGTCATGCTGTGTGTGTGATATTTTGTGCCTGATTTAAGGCACAAAAGGTCTTTCCCGATACCTGCTACCTGAGAAGTGCCAGGGATTGAACTTATGACCTCCACAATGTAAAGCCTGTATTTTACCAATGACCCATGGCTCCTTCTAGTAAGGGATTAAAAGATTCATGCTTCTGGTACTCCAACTGGAGACAGACTACAAACAGACAATAGACATATGGCAGGATGTACACCTATTGAAGAACATAAGAAAATAAGAGAAGCCATGTTGGATCAGGCCAATGGCCCGTCCAGTCCAACACTATGTGTCACGCAGAGGCCAAAATGTAAAGCCTGTATTTTACCAATGACCCATGGCTCCTTCTGGTAAGGGATTAAAAGATTCATGCTTCTGGTACTCCAACTGGAGACAGACTACAAACAGACAATAGACATATGGCAGGATGTACACCTATTGAAGAACATAAGAAAATAAGAGAAGCCATGTTGGATCAGGCCAATGGCCCGTCCAGTCCAACACTATGTGTCACGCAGAGGCCAAAACCCAGGTACCATCAGAAGGTTCACCAGTGGGGCCAGAACTTCAGAAGCCCTCCCAATGTTGCCCCCCAAGCACCAAGAATACAGAGCATCACTACCCCAAATATACTGTTCCATTGATACATTGCAGCTAATAGCCACTGATGGACCTCTGCTCCATATGTTTATCCAATCCCCACTTGAAGCTGTCTATGCTTGTAGCTGCCACTACTTCCTGTGGCAGTGAATTCCACTTGTTAATTACTCTTTGGGTGAAGAAGTGCTTCCCTTTACCTGTTCTAAGCCTACTGCTCATTAATTTCATTGAGTGCCCATGAGTTCTTGTATTGTGAGAAAGGGAGAAAAGTACCTCTTTTTCTACCTTCTCTATCCCATGCATTATTTTGTCAACCTTTATCATGTCACCACTCAGTTGTTGTTTCTCCAAGTTAAGAGCTCTAACCTCCTTAACCTTTCTTCATAGGGAAGGTGTTCCTTCCCCTTAATCATTTTAGTTTCCCTTTCCCAATGCTATAATATCTTTTCTGAGATGTGGTGACCAGAACTGTACACAGTATTCCAAATGAGGCTGCACCATAGATTTATACAGGGGCATTATAATACTGGCTGATTTGTTTTCCGTCCTCTTCCTAATAATCCCCAGCATAGCATTTGCCTGTTTTTATTGCAATGGCACACTGAATCGACTGTCAGTGAGTTACCTACCATGATTCCTAGTCAGTTACTGCCAGTTCGGACCCCATCAATGTATATTCATAGTTAGGACTTTTGGCTCCAATGTGCCTTACTTTGCACTTGCCCACATTAAACCTCATTTGCCACACTGAGGATAGATCCCTCTGGAGCTCCTCACAGTCCTCCCCAGTTCTCACCATCCTGAACAACTTAGGGTCATCCACAAACTTAACCACTTCACTGCTTACTCCCAACCCCCAAATCATTAATGAACAAGTTAAAAAGCACCGGACCCAGTATGCAGACCTGTGGTTACCCAGGGGTCATTTCCTGCCAGAGTGCCCCAAAGCGGCACTCTAGTCGAAAGGAGCCCAGGCCCCACCCCCCGCCTGCAGAGACACTCAGGAGGGGGGATTTAAATGCCTGGGTTCTGAGCCCGATCTTCTCCAGGTGACCTGCAGCCATGGGGCACCTGGAGAAGACAGGGGAGGGAAGCCAGGCATACCTGCCTTCCCCCCCCCGAGCCTCTCCATTTTTGTGCAGAGACCTGGGGAGGATTTAAAACCTTGGCTTCCCTGCCTGACCTTCCCTGGCTTCCCTGCCCAATGGTGGGCTGGCTGGAGACACAGAGGGCACAGAGGAGACAGACATCTGCCTTCCCCCCTGAGCCTCTCTGCTTTTGCAGAGACTGGGGGGAGGGATTGAAAACCCTGGAGACACAGAGGGCATGGAGGCAGTCGTGCCTTCCCCCCTGAGCCTCTCCACTTTTGTGGAGAGACTGGGGATTTAAACTTATTTGCATAACTCATTGCATAACTTTGTCAGGGGTTGAGGCATATGTAAATGAGTTATGCAAATGAGCTCCTGCACCTCTTTTTATAGGAAATGACCCCTGGTGGTACCACCTTCTACTGTGAAAACTGCCCATTTATATTCACTCTCTGTTTCCTGTTAATTAATCAGTTTTTAATCCACAAGAAGACTTGCTCTCTTAACCTGTGACTGCTGAGTTTACTTAGGATCCTTTCATGAGGAACTTTATCAAAAGCTTTCTGGAAGTCCAGGTAAAAAAATCTACTGGGTCATCCTTGTCCACATGCTTGCTCAGTTAATGAGGGACAACTTATCATTAATAAAAAAATATCAGTTAATGTAACAGACTAATCAGTGTTATAGCTGACATAGTTGCTCACTGGAATACAATATTCTGCAGGAAGAATACATTTTCCTTGAAAATTGTGAAGCTTCGTATCATGCCTATCACAGTACAAAATTATATACTGGTGTCCTTCAGTGATCGATTGCAGTGAAAAAAATACCTAGCCAATATTACAGCTGCTCCATGGATTCCTTTTTAGCTTTGAAATGAGAACAAGAAAAGAAGAAGAGATTGGATTTATACCCCACCCTTCACTACCCAAAGGAGTCTCGGAGTGGCTTACAAACTCCTTTCCCTTCCTCTCCCACAACAGACACCCTGTGAGGTAGGTGGGGCTAAGAGAGCTCCGTCAGAAACTGCTCTTTTTCAAGAATAGCTGTGCCAGAACTATGGCTTGCCCAAGGTCATCCAGCAGGTGCAAGTGGAGGTGTGGGGAATCAAACCCAGTTCTCCCAGATTAGAGTCCATGCACTTAACCATCACACCAAACTGGCTTTAACTAACAACTAGCCCAATACATTTGTATATTGCTTCTATTCCTTGCTCCCTTACTGAGATCACAGAGCACATCTGGGGTCAAACTGTGCCCTTGCAATGCATTTTTTGTTGCATGCATTAGTATTCATTCATGTCTGAAAGTCTTGGCGCGTGCCAGGGTAATGTGTCCAGCTAGCTACTTCACCAAAGAGCCAATTTGGTATAGTGGTTAAGTGTGCGGACTCTAATCTGGGAGAACCGGGTTTGATTCCCCACTCCTCCACTTGCACCTGCTGATGTGACCTTGGGTCAGTCACAAGCTCTGGCACAGCTGTTCCTGAAAGAGCAGTTTGTGTTAGAGTTCTCTCAGCCCCACCGGTGTCTGTTGTAGGGAGGGGAAGGGAGTTTGTAAACCACTCTGAGACTCCAAGTGAAGGGCAGGGTATAAATCCAATCTCTTCTTCTTCTTCACAGACTGGGCACTTTTGGGATGTAAAGTAGCATTCAGTCATGTATTCCTTTATTTACACTCTGAAGCAAAGCAGTCCTCTCTCGTGTGCTTTTCCTGAGTATGCAGATTTGTCTATGCTTTGTGACATTTTGGATCAACTATTTATTTAAACATTTATATGTTGTCTCTTTGGAGAACTGGTTAAGATGGCTCACAAAATAAAATATGTATGTAATATCTCATGTTTCCATCCCTGCCACTTTTCTTGGCTGTTGTCATTAAATTGTCTTTTTGCAACCTTTAATTTTTGTCCTTATAAAATCAAGGGCTTTTGTTTTTAATTGTGATTTGGGGCAAATATTCCAGGTCCTCCATCCCTCCCCCTTTCCTCCCAGTACTTGTTCTTGTAAAACAGGATGCTGAGTCTCACAAGACTGTAGTGAATACATTTTTAAAAGAATAAATAACAACACATAAAAATGGTGTGTATGTACTTTGGGATAAATACCAACCATTTGTATTTTATTTCAACAATTTCATAGAAGGAGGGAAGTTTCTCCTTTCCCAAAACCAAATGCATTGTACAGCTACTTTTAAAGAAAGTGTGATTTTATTATGCTATTCATTTGATTTATGCTTCACAAAGAAGCTTTGAGGAGAAGCTAGCCAATATGAAAGCCAACACACTGGCTTTAAAGAGATGCTTTGGCCATAATTCTCACCACTCTGTAAAGTTCAGCAAGGAACCATGGAGAGAGTTTAAACCTCAATGTCTTTTAACAGTGAAATCTGATAAAGGGAGGCTCTCCAAAAGCACATTTCCTGTAATGAAATGAAGGCGCTTGCCGACAAGAAAAAGGTACAAAAGATGTCTGGCCCCATGCCATACAACATCAATACATCTCATGTCAAACATTTTTATACTTGACTTTCTGGGTGATTTCAAAAAAACTTAATGTAATGTACGCTACTCATGCAGATGCCTAACTGGGTGTTGTTTCAAATAAGTCCAAAACAAATGGCTGCTAGAGTTAAGCATGGGTGATATCTATATAACGCTTACTATAATACATAGAAAGGTTGGGAGCTGACTAACCCCTGTTCTTGAAAGGCAGGCATATTGTATGATCTTGATGCAAAATGGATGAATCGTTAACAAAAAATTTCATTTTCCATCTGCAGTAGTAAAAATCAGGAACAAATATCCATGTTGTGCTTTTACTGTTGCACCTTCCATTGAAATGAATGGGGAAGCCCTCACTGATGAGAAACTTCACGTGCATGATGGAGCGGAAGCTAGATATGTATAAGGCCATGCATTATCCTGTTTATAGTAAACCTCTAGATGATTATGCCCACTTTTTACATTTTGTATTGAAAGTTGTTATTTACTTACTCGTTTACTTACTCTCTTGTGCACTAAGTAAAATTGTATGCAAATTCCTGTGTTAGTCTGTTGCAGCCAGAGTAAACAAGCATCTCAGAACACCTTCAAGGCTAAATGATTTCTCAAGGCTTCATGAGGCCACTGCTTTAGTTCCATGAAGGGCTGCCATCAGTTGACCAAAATATATGTATGTGGATTCAAATAAATACATGCCCTCCTGTTTATTAACATGTTTATACCTTTTTAAAAATTTATATGCTGCCTTTCTCCCAAATGGGCACTTGAAGCTGCTTACACTGCTATCTTCTCCTCCATTTTATCCTCACGACAATGACCCTGTGATGTCATTTAAGTCAAGTGTCTGTGACTGGCCCGAGATCAGCCAGCCAGCCCCTGTGGCAAAGTGGGGGCTTGAATCTGGGTCTCTCAGATCACAGTCTGCCACTCCAAACACCACCACACCACAGTGGTTCTTCAGGCTTCCAGCAAAAGAAAATGCTTCATGCACCTGACAAAACCTTTATGGGGCCTCCATAGGACTGGTTTGGTGCAGTGGTTAAGTGCGCGGACTCTAATCTGGGAGAACCGGGTTTAATTCCCCACTCCTCCACTTGACCTGCTGGATGACCTTGGGCAAACCATAGTTCTGGCATAGCCATTCTTGAAAAAGAGCAGTTTCTGTCAGAGCTCTCTCAGCCCCACCGACTTCACAGGGTGTCTGTTGTGGGGACGAGAAGGAGTTTGTAAGCCGCTCTGAGACACCTTTGGGTAGTGAAGGGCAGGGTATAAATCCAATCTCTTCTACTCTTCTTCTAGTAATAACATTTTACCACTTTTTTCCTACTGGGGCTAGAACTAGGTGTACTTTAATACCAGCTGGTTTGGCTCACTTCCTGCTCACTGGCCACACACTAGGACATGGTTTGTCATTGCTCATTTGCCTGTTTGTGAGCAGTATGAGCCTGTTTCTTGTGTTACCTTTCAAACATTACAGGTTATCAGACATCGTATGTTTGTTTTCTGAACCTGTTCACTGTAAAATCGATGTCATCCCTCAATAAATAGCACTTTCAGCAGCTGAGGGGGAGGGCTGCATCAGTCAAATGGCATATGGCATGTTCAAATGGCAAGCCCCATCTATTTTCCTTCCCAGGGGCAGCTTTCCATTAATAAATAAAAACATGTGGGAAGACGGATCTTCTGTGTGTGGAACATCCCAATCAAATGCAACACACCATGTCCACAGGTTAGTACCTTACTCTTCCTAAGCCATGTGTGTATGTGAAGTTCCATCAAGTCGCTTCCAGCTTATGACTACCCTATGACATAGGTAGTCAGAAATCCTTAAAGTCCTCACAGCCCTGGTCCCATAGAACCAATCCCATTTCCCTGGCTCCCTGATATAGTGTAATACTAACAGGGCCACAAGAATCATTAAGTTCTCTCTTAGACTCCGTCATGTACATACAGTGGCATCAGTCATGATTTTTTTTAAAAAATCTGTTCTGTTCCTTAAATGTTATAATAGGCGGTATGATGGTTTTAGGCTTGCAGTGTGCAGGAGACTTCAGGTCACAGTAAAATTTACTCACCTATCTGTGCCTGTTCCTAAATAATGCTGCTGAATTCTTGTATGCATTAGATTTATCTTTATAGGCTAGGTATAGCCAAGACATTTATGTTCTAATGCTTGTTTTGTGTAAATAACATAACTAAACTCTGCATGGAGCTTTGCTTTAATTGAGGCAATCAGTTGTACAGTACTAGAAGGTATATTTCTGAAGGATAGCTGCTAATTGTAGGTGAAGGCTGAGAAATAATTAGGCTTCACTACATGAGGCTACAGAAGAAAATAAATTCTATGAACAAAAGGCCACCATTTGGGCACTGCTATGATTATAAACTCAAATTACTCCCAGAGCTTCACTGTATAATATCTCAATAAAATCTGAATCCCATACAAACATAAGCTTCAGTTGCTAATAATGTCTCTCTTTATAGATACATACACCAGAGGCCAAATTTATTACTGATGCTGGCACTAAAAATTTTTAATTTGCAACAGTGAGACATTAAACTTCAATTTTTATTTTAGGGTTTTGAAGGGGTCTACTGAAAGCACAACACAAAACACCAAGATGGCTTCCAAAGTCCTTTTTGGCATTAAAGCAGGCCGGCCCACATACCAGCAGTCTCATAGGCTGTAGCCCTCTTTCTGTCTGTTCGTCTTTGTTAGAATATCTGTGGTCCACATGGACCCATCAACAGTGAGAGCTACTTTCTGTTAGGTTCTGTAGGTCGATTAATGATTTACACTTCTAGGTAGAAACATTAAGAGGACAATTATGTGCAATTAAGAATAGTGTTTATAAATGCATATGGCATAACGGTAAACTTACCAAAGGGCCAGGATTAGTTCCTGCAGTGAGTCAGCTACACTCCATTGAAAAACTAGGTTGGCTACCACATAGTATTTGGAAAGTGTATTAATGTATGAATTGCTGGGGAAGTGAATGTTGTATATGCGATTGCTGAGTTCAGCAAGGTAGGAGGATGAATGATCTAGAGGAGGAGCAGAAACCAAAGAAGTTTAGGCTGAGGATCCATAGAGCTGAGAAAGCTACTGATAGAGGGAAACATATGGAATTCTACATCTGGCCGTAAAGAGAGCAAGCTATGAGTTGCTGTAAGAGAGCAATTACTTAAGGCAGGCAGCGGAAAAGAGGGAAGGTTAACAGAGATGACGGTGCAGAGAGACACCAGAGTGACCCTGTTGTGCAGAGAGCAGAGGGGGAGAGGGTGTTAATGGAGAGTGGGTGAGAGAGAGAATAGTTGATTAAAATGCTTTTCCATGGTTGTAGCACAGCCCTCTTGAATAAAGGAAAATGTGAACATGGTTCTCAGAGTGATTTCAGTTGCACAGCCCGGCATTAAAGAATCACTCAAATTTATAAAGAGCACACACGTATCCTCCTGATGAACCTAATGCTAGTTTCAACATTCAGTAAGATCAAACAGTGCCCTTCAGCATATGGAGGGAAGGGGCTGCGTGCTTGATTGATTCTCTGTGAGTAAAAATCTTTGCATGGAAAAACAGAAATCTAGGGACAGAGCAAAAATTGTCTTCCCCTACATGCTAATTTTCTATATGCAAGAGTCTTTTCCTGGGGTGGGGGCATTCAATCATGGAGTCCTCCTCTACCAGCAACCTAAAGCAACATCCCTGCCCAAGTGGTGCATTTCTAAGTATTCCCAGGTGAAGATGATTGTTGTAATGATTTTAAGCATATCAAAAGTGAATGTGGGAATCATACCTCATATTACAATTTAGCTTAAAACAGTGCACTGAGAGATCCTTCATCAAAGTTATAGTGAGAACCCCTGAATGTATCCCTGGATATAAATTCAATAGACAAGACAGGGAAGGACATGTTGGGGGTGGTATTGCTCTGTACGTCAAACAGCACTGAGTCAATTAAGCCAGAAAGTATTTTGGGAAGAAACTCCCCCCCCCTAAGAATATTAGGGGACATACCAGGCCCTAATGGTTACTTTAAAGTGGGTGGTGTACTATCACCCCCCCTGATCATGTGGCTAAGGGCAATCCAGCAGACATCATAAACTTCTGAAAGGTACCTTTTGGTAAGTAACAGAGTACCTCACCAAAGACTCCTGAATAAGCTTAGCAGCCATGGGATAAAAGGACAGGTCCTCTTTTGGATTAAAAATTTGTTAAATGGATTAAAAATTTGTTAAATGGATTAAAAGTGGGAATAAATTGATTCCACAGTGAGATTCCACAAGGATCATTACTGGGACCAGTGCTGTTTACTTTGTATATAAATTATTGGTGGTGGTGGGGAGCTATGTAGTTGTCAAGTTTGCAGATGATATCAAATTATTCAGGATGGTGAAACCAGATAATGAAGAGCTCCAAGGGGATCTCTCTAAACTGGGCGAGTGGGCAACAGCAGTGCAAATGAAGTTCAATATGGGTAAGTTCAAGGTGATGGAACAAAAAGTCTTTACTATAAATATTTGCCAGGCTCTCTGAACTATATATAACATGAATAATTTGAGATATGCAGATGACACCACATTACTGGTAAGAAGGAAATGCATTACAATGGGCCACCATATATGCTCTTCTTAATTCAGGGATGATCGGCACACACAAATAGAGTGGTAGTTCAAATTCCGTTGCGTATTTAATCCCTAAGTATGATACTGATAAAGTTTAGAGCAGAAAATACCAAAGCAGGACTATAGAAAGTGCTTTAATAGTAATGACTATTGGAGAATTCCACAACTTCACAGCTGATGATGAAGAAATTGAAGAAATTGAAATTGTTAAAAGATTTCTGTTACTTGGTTCAATCGTAAACCAAAAGGGAAACTGCAACCAAGAAGGAAGCCATGAAGGAGCTTGAAAAGATCCTTAAGTGTAACCACGTGTTGCTGGCAACCAAGATCAAGATAGTAATTCCCATTGCTGTGTACGGGTACAAAAACTGGGCATCTGGGAAGCACCTTTTTTAAAGAGAGGTTGCTTCACACCCTTTTCTCTGTGCCCCAATAGGAACCCTACTTCCTCCCTTCACCTCTTCCACACTGCAGTCTCCACCCTTCCCCCTGGGGCACCTGGTGACTGGGATCCCAACCCTTCTCCCCTGCCTCTGCCCCACCTTTGCCTGCCCAGCCATGCTTCCCCTCCCATGAGGAAGCTCTCGCCATCTGTGCTCAGGTGAGCAGCATGCCTGTCAGCAGCCCACTCCCCCTCAGTGGCCACGATCTCCTCTGGCTCACTGAGATTCACCTCCATATGAGTGACTGGGATGGCTGGGGTCAGAATTTTGCCAGAGTCCTGCAGTCCTCTTACACCCAGTCATCCTGCGACTTGTCTCTGCTGAGTATTGGAGGCTCCTCCTGCCTGGCTCACTCTCTATTGCTGGGAAATGCCTTCCCCATACCCCCAGGTAAGGAGAGAGAGGAGAGCCACCCCCAAAGGTCTGGGGAGCTGAACAACCTCCAGACAATTTGAAATGTGGTATTGCATGAGGGTTTTATGGATACTACAGGCTGCCAAAAGACAAATAAGTGGATTCTAGATCAAATCAAGCCTGAACTCTTTCTACAAGCTAAAATGATCCAACTAAGGCCATCATACTTTGAACACACTATGAGAAGACAAGACTCATTGGAAAAGACAGTAAAGCTCGGAAAAGTTGAAGGCAAAAAAAAAGAGGAAGACCCAACATGAGATGGATTGACTCCAGACAGGAAGCCATAGCCCTCAGTTTGTCAGACCTGAGCAACGCTGTTAACAATAGGAGGTTCTGGAGGTCATTAATTCATAGGGTCGCCATAAGTTGGAAACAACTTGATAGCACTCAACACACACACACCTGAATATGTCTGAATTGACTGAAACTGAGATTGAAAGAGATCTTGGGGTTGCAGTAGAAAACTCAATGGAAAGGTCAACCAAGTGTGAAGCAGTGGTGAAAAAGGCTAACTCCATGCTAGGAATTACTAGGATAGGGTTGAAAATAAAACAGTCAGTATTGTAATGCCCTTGCATAAAGCTATAGTCTGGCCTCATTTGGAATATTGTGTGCAGTTCTGGTTGACATATCTCAAAAAGGATATTGCAAAACTGGAAAAAGTGCATAGGAGGACAACCAAAATGGAGGCTGGAGCACATTCCTATGAGGAAACGCTGGAGAGCCTGGAACTTTTCATTCTAGGCAAAGATGGATAAGGGGAGACATGATAGAGGTTTATAAAATTATGCATGGGTTGTTGTGTCTGGCAACCAGTGGGATGGCACGGGGGCAGGGAAATGTCAGGGTGGTGTCACAAGTGTGATGATGTCACTTCTGGTTACAACAATGGGTAGCTCTAATAATTGCTGGAAACTCTATTGTTTTATCATACTATTCCTGGGGATTCCTAGAGCCATTAATCTCCAGTACAACCCAGAACTGATGTCATTGCACTTTGCGATGCCAGTGAGGTTTTAATTTTTTTTCATCTATTCCCCCACCACTGGTCCAAGCGGCAGCAGGGAACAGGGACTTGGGGTGTGGGATCCCCTGCCCGAACCAGGGGCTTTGCAGTCCTAATGGTGTACAAAAAGTGGATAGAGGACACTTTTTCTCCCTTTCCTGGAATATTAGAACTCAGGGGGCACCCAGTTGTATTGCTTGGAACTAGCAGAATTCACTGCCACTGGAGGTATTGATGGCCACAAGCAAAGATGGCTTTAAGGGCAATTAGACAAATTCATGGAGAAGAGGTCTATCAATGGCTACTAGTCATGGTAACTGAAGGCAGCCTCCATCTGCAGAGGCAACAGACCTCTGAATACCAGTATGGGAGGCAGCAGCAGAGGGTTCTAGCCTTTATTCTGGCCCTGTTCATTTGGCCCACCAGGATAACTGGTTGGCTGCTGTGTGAAATAGTATGCTGAACTAGATTCTAGAGATTTTATCCAGCAGGCTCTTCTCATGTTCTTATGTTCAGATATACAAATGTTTTAGAATTAGGATTAAACAAGAAGCAGGGACCTGCAATACTTGTGGGGGGGAGGAGCTCCATATAGAGGAGGAAGCTGCCACAGGTGAGCCTGCTCCCCTTCTCGCTTGCCCCTGCCTGGACCCAATGGCAAGGCCCGCATGGCTCTCAGTCACCAGGCCCGCCAAACCTTCTCCCCCCTGGCAGTGACAGCAAGGCCTGGGGCACCAAGCCTTCTCCCCCATCCTGCGGCAGCTAACAACTTTTTGCTGGGGGGAGCCAATGTTTTTCTCGGGAGGCCTGCTGCCATTATATGTATGTGTGGTAACTTTAACTTGTTATTTAGTGTCACTTTGTATATCTTGATCATCACTGTAGATGGAAGAATTTAGGCAGGGATTTAACCTGAGATCTATGGCATACCATAGAAGCATACCCCCTGAAGCTGCCATTTTCAACAGCAGTCTGGAGATCAGTTGTCATTCCTGCATTTTGGCAATCCTATGATTCAGGGTGCATTTAAGAGCCTGACACCTGGATTACCAGATGCCACCAAAAGAAAACACCAACTGGAGAGCTCATTTTATTTCCAATGGGCCTTCAAGTGTTTCCCATTGTTTCCAATGGGCAATCCTGTCCTTCCTTTTAGTATATCCCTCAACTGATTGCTGTTTAACGAGGTGATGATCCTTTGCCTCTGTAACGAGGAGCCAGTCTTTCCTCTCCACTGGGTCAGTTCTGTGCATCCCGGTCATGACGACTGCTGTAAATCTGGGTAATGGGGGGGGGCAGTTCCAATTGTTTGACTAAACTACTACGGAACTACTTTCTATAAACGAGACAGTCTCTCTCCCCATAGGAGAGTGTACTGCTGTGTAGACACCTCAGACTGAGCATTCACCTCCCTGAAGGGTGGGAGGATTTGAAGGGAAGAGCCTGTTTTGATTGTTGAGTCACCCATGATTTACACACCAGGGAGAGGCTCAGGAAGGGAAGAGGGGGCGGAGTCTTCTGCCTTGACTCGGCCAAAGCAGATGGCACCTCTGGGAAGTGGGGTCATTCCGCGGCTGCAGTGCTGGGAAAAGCAGGCATGGATGGGTTGTAGCATGCACAGCTGGAAGGCACTTACTCTTGCTCTGAGCTGCCCGAGGGGAGAGAGGGGGAGCCGAGGATTGAGTGACGGGCCCTTAAAAACCACGGGGGGCAGGTCCCATGGGCCCCATGCTAGCTATGGCCTGCCCTGTGGCACCGGCGGTGAGGCCTGAGTGGCTTACAGCTACCAGCTCACCAAACCTTCTCCCCCCCCAGCAGTGACAGCAAGGCCTGAGCCACCAAGCCTTCTCCCTCCCCCCTGCACTGGCAGTGGCAGGACAGTTCCCAGGGCATTCTCTGCACATGCACAGGGAACGCTTTTACTTTTGGGGGCTTTAAGTATCCCCCATATAGTTTTTTAAACTTTTCAGATTTTTCTGCATACCTGGGGAGTACCCCAAGTGTGCAGGAAAATCTCTCTGCCCCCCGAGTGCCCCCGATATGTAGATTTAGATATCCACACAGAGGGGGCCTCTGGGCTATTAGTATATAGATTGTTCATTGGCAATAACTGATGAAACATCTTCTCACTTGCACTGGCAGAACCTTAGAATACACCTTACACTTTAATGAATGCCAGTAAAATGAGTGTTTATCCTCTCTGCTTCCTATAATTCCCTTTCATTTAACCTTACCTGGGTGGTATTTCATGCCAATCTGTGCTTTCAAAACATGGTTTCAGTATTGCTGTTAATTCACTGTCTGTGTTTGTTTGTGTTTGTTGTTTTCAACAAAATTATAGTGAAGGAGGACAGGGAAGAGAAACAAAGAACACAATGAAAATGGGTAGCCTTAGTTGAGACCTTGGCTGTTCCAAAAGTAGGCCTCTACTGCTCTCTTGTGGAAAGCAGAGAGCATTTCTTGTTGGTCATCATTTGTTTGGACTTTAAATAGTGCACCAAATATAAAGAGGTGTTGCTGCTTTCCTATTCATGCCTTTGAAATATGAAACATGTTCATTTTTTTGCTTCTTGAAGTGAGTAAGGGGTGCCTAGTGATTCTACTGTGTCTGATCCAAGGCAGCCAAATTATTCTTGCCCCCCCCCTTTTTTTGCTGTCAAGTCACAGCGGAGTTATGTGGGGCTTTCAAGGCAAGAGACTTTCAGAGGTGGTTTGCGGTTGCCTGCCTCTGAGTCGCACCTCTGACTTCTGAGAACTGACGAGACTGGGCTATCCAGGTTAGGGTATTCTTGTCCCATACCTGTTGAATGTCATTAAAACAGGCACAAATAGGCAAAACTTCTCCCCTAAGATGTATGAAGGGGGGAAAGTGGCATGCTGTAGCCCAATCTTGTCAGGTCTCAGAAGATAAGCTGTGCTAGTACTTGAAAGGATGAGATGCATATGGCTGGCATTTCCCTCCTCAGCCTCTGATCGGTTTAGAGCTTTACCTGGGAATACAGCTTCCAAGCCGTACTATAATCTCCTGGGATAATTTTAGAGCATTCTGCTCATCAACTGCGCGCCACCAAGAACATCACTATGAATTTAATTTTTGCACTGAAAATATACAGGGCTGGTTCGTGCCTTAAAAAAAAACACACCTTTGAATACCAAATGTTTTGGACTAGCAGGAGAATATCTTCTTACCCTGAGTGCAAGGCTGCAAGAGCCACCATGGGACTCCAGACCATGCTTCCCAGGATGCCCTCCTACCCTCCGTTTCAGATGGACGTGTGCAAGATGCTTGATGAGAAGAGAGATTCTTTGTATCCATGAGCAGCACCTTGCCAGGCTCCCAAGCCTTTCAAGGATGACCTGGCTCCCTCTTCTGGAAAACTGTATCCCTGACCCCACCCCTGGTAGCCCAGCCTCCCCAAAGGTTTTGGGAGCCCCCTAGTGGAAATAAGAAGACAAAGAAGAGATTGGATTTATACCCCACCCTTCACTACCCGAAGGAGTCTCAGAGCAGCTGACAATCTCCTTTCCCTTTCCCTCCCCACAACCGACACCCTGTGAGGTAGGTGGGGGCTGAGAGAGCTCCTTCAAGAACTGCTCGTGAGAGAACAGCTCTGAAATAACTTGTAACTGACCCAAGGTCACACCAACAGCAACATGTGGAAGAGTGGGGAATCAAACCTGATTCTCCCAGCTTAGAGTTCATGCTCTTAACCAGTACACCAAACTGGTGATTGTCCCAACGTCCTAAGCTTCACATGAAGCAGGCTTAGGATCTAAGTCTAAAATGTCACACTAGTCATTTGGCTGCTTATTTGATGTTGTAATATACATTTTTACAGAGGGTCAAACTAGTGGGTCAGAGAAAGAAGAGATTTGCTTTGACTGCAAAGCATGGGGGAGCCTCAAATGCCAGAGCCCCAAATAAATTCCTCTTCAATTAATTGACCCCTCCCCCCAAAACTAATTTTCCCTCTGTTCCCATGGAATCCAGTGTGTCAGAATATTTCCCCAATGTTGAAACTGCATTTGAGGCTGTATTTGTCACAAACCGCAGCAGAGAACATTCTTCCTCTCTTGCAAAATGGATCAAAAATGTCCTCTAAAACACAATGACTCCAAAGCATCTCACTGTGATTCCTCTGGAGCACTAAGCTTCTTGTGACAACTGGACTCTGTTAAGGGATGTACTTAGGAAGAGGTATTCTCAGGGGAGGGGTATTCTCTGTATGTTGGGTATCATTTTAATCTCTACTTTGGTCTTTGTGAGATTTGACATGGACAGGGGTTCTTCAGTTAGCAATCTGCCCAGTCTGTCTCCTTTACCTGTGCAGTGGGCATCTCCAGTCTCTATCACAGGGGCAGGCCGGGAGAGAAGCCTGCAACCCCTTTTTGTGTTTCTGCAGAGTAGCACTAGCACTTAAAAAGCAATAACAATCCTGAACTGCTGTCTTAAGAGTGAGCTGATTTGTACCTCTTAGGAAGGTGGTTCAAAATGCTCTGTGCCACAGATACATTTGCACCTAATATTGAAGTTTCCCCCCACAGCAGTAGTTGTTTGGCTGGCCCAGCAGTGTATTTATGCATTTGTTTCTTGTATTTACAACCCAGTCTGTCTTCAAGAGGGCAGTTTTAACTTCACAACAACCCTACAAGGTATGTCAGGCTGAGATACAGTTCCTTTCGTAAGCCTCTGAGTGAGTCCCGTGGCTGAGAGCAGTGATTTGAACCTACATTCAAGAGCATTGCTTCAGCCACCTCTGTACGAAACATTTTTTAAGCCCTTACTGGAGAGGGGCTTGCTGCTGAGGAGTAACAAACCCCTGAATCCCAGCATTCATGGATTTTGCCATTCTTGGTGATTCTGAAAACAGGTCTCCCCAAAATGGTGAAGGCCTACTGCACAGGTATGGGAAGGCCATGCACGCACAATTTCCTGGTGGATACAAAAACTGATTGTGAGGGCCAAACTACACAGGGTTACAGATGTTATCAGGGAACTAACATTTCTAAGTGCTCCAGGACTCAATTCAACTCAAGACCACAGTGCAGGGGAAGAAGGTATCCAATTCCTCCAATGCAGGGGTGGAGGCTGGAGCTGTGGCATCCTCTAGGGTTCCCTTCTCTGGCAGGGTCTTAAGAGGGCCTCGGACGGGCCTAGAGGAAGGGGGATTTGCTCCCACACAGTCCCTTCTCTTTCTGGCCTGCTCACATCCTCTCACTTTGCAGCTTAGGGAGTGGTCAAGCCCTTTCTCCTTGGCTCCACCTTTTGAAGGGTTCTCTAGGGGAGGAATATCCCCAGCTTCCCCCTCCAGTCCAGTTCAGATTGGAGACTGGCAGAGGCCGGGGCTGATGGGGCTTCTCACCCTTCCCCACTCCCTTGGCCTTCTCTAAAGAAGCTTGCCTTCAAGCCAATTGGACTTGGTGAGGCTGGGATGTCCTGTCCCCTTTTCAACCCCGTCAGCTACTCTCCCCTGTGTCTGGCTTCCTTGTCTAGACCTGCCCTCTATGGGGCCGAGTCCCACCATGCCACCTCTGGTCTTGTCACACTCTTGCATCTGTTGAGCCTGGCTGGGAGCTCCTGCAGGACCCTTCTTGCTGCAGCTGGCCCTGAGCTGCCTGTGACTGAGTGGGTAAGTGTAGGGCTGCTGCCTCTGGACAGAAAGCCATGGAGCTCTATGTGAGTTGACTGCAGCACAGGGAGCCTCACATGGAGCCCCTACTGCTGGAAAACAGTGTGTATAAAGGGCTGAAGCTCCTCCTCCCCTCTGCATTGTCCTCCTGAGCCAATCAGGTCAGAGTGGCTGGGAACACTGATTCCCTGATGTCATGTCTGTCTATAAGTGGGCAGAGGAATCCAGGGCTCATTTCCTGCAGGAGCGCACGGGAGCGAAACTCTGCCAGTAAGAAGCCCAGGGGGCGGGCACATGCAGCAAGCTCCGTCCCTTGCTCCCAGCAGCCCTCCCTCACCTTTCCTGGCCCGCTGGCCGACCCAGCGCAGCATTGCCGTGAGCTGGCCCTCGAGCTGCTCTGCTACTGCCTGTGCCATGGCACCCAGCCGTCCCAGGATCTGCCTGTTCTCATGCCGGCCTCTGCAAGGTGGGCCCCATCGACTCCCACAAGGCCTGCGAGGAGCTCTGCCCCGGCCTCCTGCACCTACTCAGCTTTCTCCTGCACCTCTGCCCCACCACTGCCCTGGCCCTCTACCTGCTCGAGATCACGCATGTCCTCTGTGCTGCCCTCCTCGACCCACGAGCAGCCACACACTTTCCTGTGCTTGCCAGCCATCCAAAAGAGTCCAGTGGCACCTTTAAGACCAAGGTTTATTCAGGCACAAGCTCTCCCTCCTCTGTGAGGGCAGATCTGCATGCTCCCCCCCCCCATAGCTAGCAATCCAAAACAGACCAGTGGAGCCTTCTGACGCACTTCCGGAGATGTCAGGAGGTGTGGCATATGCAAATGAGTTATGCTAATGAGGTCCTGCACCTCTTTTTCTACGAAATGACCCCTGGACAAATCCAACCGAATTTGTGGCAGATGTCACCTCAAGTTGGGCCTGGAGAAGGCTTATTTGTGGACCCAGAGTGTGACACACAATTTTTACAATGTTGGGATGTATGATGAATAACAGGGGTTTTGGTATCAGACTTTTGGTGAGCTTCAAGCATCCTATCAAATTAATAGGGCTGTAATAGCTCCAGCAAATTTGACAAGTCTGCCACCTTGTGGAAAGAATATATCATAATCTAATTATTCCACCACAAAATGCAAGCAGTATGCTTGAGGTGATCAGCAGCTTGCTTCCATTCAATTCAATAGTTACAGCCCTCTTTTGGAATTGTGCCATTTCACCACTAGAACTACTTCTGTTACTGGTAGTTTCCCATTTCCAAAATTTACAGAAAGTACCATGAACTATAGAAAACTGGTAAGGCAGCATAGGTGATTCACTATTATAATTATTTGCCTCATTGTTTCTGGTTTGGGGACCAGTTGTACACTGGAAGCTGTGTCGAAAAGACACTGTGTTGTTTTTGGACCTGGAGGTGAGAGTTATTCTAATCTTCTTTGCTTCCCACTTAGTACTGCTGAATTCTACAGAACCTTTCTGGTCGCTGCGAATCAGCATTGACTCCAGTAATCAGGATGTTCTACTGGAAACAGCACTGCCTGTGTGCGCATATATATATGAATGAAGCTGCCTTATGCTGCCATATCAGACCATCAGGCCATCTGGCTAAGAACTGTCTGATCTCACTGGTAGCTGTTCTCCAGGACCTCAGGCACAGAAAGGTCTCTCTTTATTTTTCTTCCCAGACATTCTTTAATGGATACACCATGGTTGGAACCTGGAACTTTTTTTTGCAGGCAAAATCTGAGCTTTGCCACTGAGCTACGGCCCTTGGTGCTAGAAACTTGCTTTGTTTCTAGCTGTATATATTGCGGTCTTCGCTATTGAGGGAAGAGAGCTTTCCAAAGTCTATTTTGAACCAATTTTCTGTAACTTTTGACGGAGGCAAGAAACACTTCTGTTATCTGGCAACTCCTCTGCTGTCGGTCAGATATACAGCAGTAATTTAATTGTGCTGTTCCCACCAGAGTCGGTCTCCTGTAATAGTCCTATAAAGAGCAAATGGGGTCTGAGGCAGGGAATTGGAAGAGAATTCCCGTGAGCCTGACACGGTTTGATCGTTCCACTTGCAATTCTTTTCCCAGAGAATGGCTGCTTATCCTTTTGCAGGGCAGGGGCTTATAGTTTTCCTAGATTATTCCCAAAGGCATGTGGCTTCTCCTTCAGGTTTTTACCTCCAGCCAAACATAATTAGTACGATAGCGGCCATGATAGGCCTTAACAGTGAAATGTTTTATATCTGCAGCCTTAAGAGGACACAATCAGATCCAGCCCCTTATTTATAGATGATGTAATCCCTAGGGGAATGGGATGTTTTATGCAAAAATGGTGTTACAGGCACAGCTCAGGCCCCTATTGGGCCTGTACACTATATCCACAGTCCCCAATCCAAATGTGTGCACATACAGTTATAGGTTAGATATACTGAATATTCTGGATCAGCTGTTTGCAGTGGAAGGGAAGCTGGATTTAGTCCATTCTGCTCCTTCTTTCCTCCCAAACAGCTGATTGGTGCTGTTAGAAGTATTCATCTGAGGCTACGTATGTTAGGCGGTATGGTTCATAAAGGAGTGCAGTGGTGGAGCCTCTGTTTTGCATCCAGAAGATCCCTGGGTCAGTGCCTGGCATCCCAGTAAAAACAGCCTGGAGAGCTACTGCCAGTCAGAGTAGACAGTACTGACCTCGATAAGCCAATGGTCTGACTCAGTATAAAGCAGCAAACATGTGATTTAGTGTTAGAGAGCCATACTAGGGCTGGCAAATTCCTTCTCTACCATGAGGTTCACTGGGTGACTTTGGTTAAGGCACGCTCTCTACCTGCTGGGGTTGTTATAAGAAGGGGAGAACCGGGTATGCCACCCTGAGTTTTTTGGAGGAAAGAAGGGATTAAAAAAAAACTGCTACAGTAAGTAGGTAGGCAGGTAGACTGATTCATAAGGACTGGTTTGAGTTCAGCAGGAATATTCATTCTTTCTTCTCCTTTACAGCCTCCTTTCCCTTCCTAAGAGCCTTTGGAAATGCCAGCAGTATGAACAGAATTGCTTTGTGGCTGGGCTCCATTCACACATGCACAACAAGAATGGGACCACACTTAATACATTAATAATACATGCATTAGTGGATGTGCACAACAGTCTGTGCAACCACCACACACTACCCAATTATAAAAATCCAAATAAGTAGACATGGATAAATGAAAACAAAGGAAGGTAAGGCAGTTCACTGTAAATATTCTACCTTTACTGATCAAAAGCATCATTGAAGCTCGTAAGGGTGGTACGATGGGTGAAATGTAGCAAAAAGAACAATATCTTTTTAAAAAACTTATGGAGGTATGAAGAGAGAAAGGGCTATACCAGCAGCCACCTGGAAACATAAATGTTTCATGATTCAATACTACAGTCCTGATTTGGAAATAAAACCCAATCAGCACTCTTTAAGCTCTACATAGCAGGAGCACCAATAACAAAAGCTTCAGGCTCAATCCCTAGTATCTCCAGTTAAAGGAACTCAGGCCGCGTGTCTTGGGGAAAACATTACTGTGCTTGGAATCCAGAGGCATGTTGACAGTCAGCCTAGGCAGTATTGAGCTAAGATGGATCAATGATTTGACTTGGTATACAGCAACTTCATATGAGCTGATTGTGAAGGAAAAGAAATCTTTAGTTAAGGGTTTTGTTTCAATTACTTTGGAGTTCAGAACGGTGTTTCAAAAAGATTCTTTTGGACATCGTTGTTCTTCAGTTATTCAATCTGTTTTTAAATTATCTGAAGAATCATCTCTCGGATACAAGTTTTCATTCCCCATCACTGAACAATCAAACTATACCAAACAATCAAACTATATGCAGATGATACAGTCCTCCTATCAAGATCAATTATTGGCCTCAGAAAAATGTTGAAGGTTTTTTTTCCAACTACTGTCAGGAGGACAAACTTTCTATAAACTATAATAAAACTAAACTTTTGATATTTCAACCTGTCCAGTGCTTATATATCGCTGGAAAATAGATGGGAGACCTATCAAACAGGTCTCCCAATATTGTTATCTGGGGATCCTAGTTCATCCTCCTATTTCATGGCACCCCCAGATCTCACATTCCACCAAACTGGCAATTCAGTCAGCTGCAGCCACATCACATTTCTTTTTTACAGATGGACTACAGTATATTCCAGCAGCCATTGCAGCCTCTGTGGCAAAGATTGAAGCATAGTTGCTATATGGTGCGTCCATTTGGATTGAAGGGATCAAGGCTATATCTGCTAAATTTGATAAGCTGCTATTACGCTTCTTGTGTATGATTTTAGGGGCCCCTAAATATGTCTCTGGACTTGTCTTATGGGCAGAGGTAGGTCAAATTTCTTTGGGGGCAATGGCATGGACCAGAGCCTTAACATATCACATTAAGATGCTCAAATCTGAATTGGGGCACAGTCTCTTATTCATAATGGGCCATTTGATCATCATGAGATAAATTAATGGACTTAAGGTTGTCCACTTTAAATTTGCCAAAAGACACAATGATGAGTCTACCTACCAATGAGGTATATACATTAATAAAGGACCATATTACAGAATTAGACTACAGTAGTATATATTTACGTGCTTGACTAGTCTGCTCTCCCACTGCACTTGGACTGTCCTTCCAGTGGAAATGTACCACTATGTTTTTATAAGCTGAAGGTTCCAAAGCTGCAGTGAGCTATTATATTGGCATGCACGGACTTCTTACCTTCTGCAGTGTTAAATGGGAGATATTCACGGACACCTTGTTCAGATAGAGTCTGCCAGTGTTCCACAAGTAGTATTGAGACTATAGCTCATATTGTCTTTGATTGTCCTTTGAGGACAGAAACTACAAATAAATTCCTCTTGCCCCTTTTTTCATCTGTTTCTGATGCTTGTCTAATCTAAAATTATCTGGCTTCTTTCAGATTTTGATTCTGATGTTACTTTTTGAGTGACAAGGTTTTTTGCCACTTTGTTTCGATAATATAAATTTGGTTGATCTGCTGCAGCCCACGTGGCTTTTTAGCAGAAGAAAGGAAAGGAAACTTTTGTTTATCAGATTGGGTCCTCTGCCAAAGCTGGCCCAGACTCTGAGGGCTGACATCTCGACTGAGTGTTTGGGCGCAGGTGTCAATGCCCCTCAGGAGGGCCCACTTTAGACCCCTGATTTGCTGCTGCACAGCAGAGAGTCATCAGTAGGGATCTGCATTTGTCACCAAATAGATGAAGAAACATACTCCAAAGCCCTATTGATTCAATGTGTTATGGTTATAAAAATGAGAGGGAGGGATTATGACTAGGGAATCAATGCCCCTCGTTCATTTGTTTTCCCTTCCTTCTACTCTTAATGTGCTGGCAGTAGTTGCTGCCGCTTGCTAGTCTTTCAGTAATAGTGGTGCTAAAACTAGGCCAGCATGCAGCTAGTTGATTAGCCAACTGGTGAGTGGGGAACCATCACTCATGCTGGGGCCTCACTGCAGTTTCTGATGCATACAAGGTGGTCTACCATAAAGGTCCTCTTGGGAAATGTCTGGCATCATGAAGACTATGTACTTTAAAGTGCACTGAAGAGCTGGGGAAGGTGGTGATAGGGATTATCTTCATCTTTCCATTAGTTGGTTTTCTGGCTGCTTGTCTGAATCACACTGGAGGAAAACAGGTGGTTATGAGAGAGCAAAAGGAAGAGAAGAGAGTGGGGATGGCATGGACCAGCTCACAAACTAAAGTTCATGACAAATTTTGGCCAGTTCGTTGTTCACAAAGTGAAGCTCATGGCAGGTCAACCGGAACAAATTTTCCACTAACTTCCAAGCTGTTTGTGGAGGTTCCTGCCGGTTCATGAGTGGATACATTTCCAGACAGATTGTCTCCACTCAATCTTAATGCTTACAGAACTTCAAAGCAACAGGGGGGCAAAATTTGGAGGGCTTGTAGAAGAGCATCTGGGGGAAGTCCCCTGCAGCTTTGATGTCTAGCTTGCACAGGATCCATTCTATACGCTCCTGAACCTCCTGGATCTGGACCAGTCGAAATGACAGCCTGGGTCATTTCCCCAGAAAGCATTTTCCTAGGGGCACCCACTTTGGGGGACTGTAACTCAGACCCCATAAATCCAATGCTCACCAAACTTGGACATCAAGTAGAGGAGAGTCAGCCAGAGATTTCCTGCAAGTTTAGTATCTCTAGCTCGCACAGAATCTGTTATACCAGGTCACAAACCTCACAAACCAAACTGGTTCATTTGCCTGCTAAAAGTTCATGAGAGTTTGTGGTTTGTGAACCAGGCATGCCACGAACAGCAAACTGAACTGCATTTTCCCAGCTCATGCCCATCCCTAGAAGGCAGAACAATTCCATGATTAGAACAATAATGAACATAGACATATGTAGTAATGGCTAAAATGGAAAATGAATGGAATTTCTGAGACAAACACATCCGCACCTGAAGTTGGTGGTGGCTTCCTTCTTTCTCCTTGGTTGGAAGCAGCAGCACTGGCAGAATGAAGTAGCCTGAATGGATTCCCCCTCTAGCAGATGACAGGAGGCAGCTAGTTAGAGTCATCCGTGTTCATGCCTACCTGCACAGAGCACTCCCTGGATGGCATGCCTTGCCGCTATCGCTAGGCCTCCACTCACATTTCCTGCCCTCTCTTTCTTTGAGATGGAAATGGTTGCACGATTGGCCTCTTGTGCAGATGCCTACTGGCCTTTGGCAGACAGCAAAGAGCAGGCACAGTGGCTGCTGCTTGTTGACATTGGTACTCTTACTCAACTACCCATGCCAGCAGCAGGGACCACAGGGAACAGCCAGTTAACAGGTGTGCTCCTAGAAACAAGCATGGATCATTGTGCACTGGAAGAATTACTGGGCCCAAGCACTCTCTGACGGGAAGGCAGGAGGAACTATCCACTGAGGCATCCACTAGATAGCCTCTCCCCACAAAAACCTGGATCTGGCCTGGCGGATTTCATTTTAATAAAAAATGACAGTTCACAGAAAAGCTGGGCAGATCTTTGCCTCTCCTTGGCACCTCTGAAACAATTCCCAGTTCCATTTACTAGGTGGTTTTAGTATAGGTCTCTGACTTAAATGACTTCAGTCCTCTGGACTATATACACTTCACTGAAGTTTGCCAGAGCTCCTTCTTTGGAAGTTTCCAAATGGAGGCTAGATGGCTATCTGACAGCAATGCAGATTATGTGAGCTTAGGCAGATCATGAGAGGGAGGGCAGGAAGGGTTGCATCAGTCCTTAGTTCTTTTGGCCCTTTCTTACATGCCCAGGGAAATGCTGATTGCCACTTTGGGGTCAGGAAGCAGTTTTTCTCCAGGGCAGTTTGGCCAGGGATCTTGGGAGGGTTTTTTATCATCTTCTGGACATGGAACAGCAGTCACTGGGGGTGTGGAGGGGGAGGTATTTGTGAATTTCCTGCATTGTGCAGTGGGTTGAACTAGATCACCCCGGAGGTCCCTTTCAGCTCTATGATTCTATGATTCAGCCTCATTTTCTTGTTTTTCTGATCACTTTGTAGCTCTAAAATTGTTTTATTGATTTATTTATCCCAAGTCAAGCTTTTGATTCACACAACCCTAGGTTTAAGTATCTGCTTGAGGTTTTTTTCCCCTAGACAAAGATTAGAAGTGATTTGAGTTTCACTTTGTTCCACAGCAGGTCTTTGGAGAACTAATTGGATGGTGGCCAAAGTGACAAACTTTGTGGGCCCTTCCCCCCCACACTGATTGGCTCTGTATTTTCAGAGCTCTCTCTGGGGTTGCATGGATTGTACCTCAGATTTTTTCTAAAAAATGTCACCTTCAGTCTCTAGCCTCTATTAGGAGATGCATAAAAGAAATGAAAGCAAATAGTCCCCAACATGCACCAACATTAGTGATTATTTTAAAATCTGTGTGATGGCAGCATGATGTTCAGGATGAGAGAACAAGAAAAGACTAGTCCTTCCGAGATGGAAGAGCAACACTTTGGGAGGAATGCTTAGAACTGTACTCTGGCTGGGAGAGGAGATCTTATTAAATTGGTATCAAATGGTGTTACAAAAGATGCCATCCTTATAGAAGCCACAAGTCTGGCTCACACCTGATTCATGTTTTGTTCCACATTAGACCATGACAGGATGCCTGGTGTGAGAAAGTGCATGCTTTTTAAATTCTGAGAGCTCGGCACTCAAAATGCTTGTGCTACTGGTAATCCCATTCAGGCAGCTCAATTTGGGGATGTTTCTACATAACTAGGTTACTTCATAATTGAAGCCAAAGGATATTTTCATAGCCCACACAATCAGCATTTGTTTAGCCTCAGACACAACAATGGACAAAGTGGCAAGCTGATGGCTCGGTTTCTGGATAAAATCTTGCAAGTTGGTTGCTGTGTTATGGTACAAAAGTCCCTTTGCAGAAATCCCACCACGTATTTGTTAGAAACATCTGTATGTGACTAGGGGGGAAAGTTGATAACTTGAATCGGCTTAAGCCATATATTTCAAGGGTACGTGTGTGCTTGATGACCTTTCAGCTTGACACTTTTTTAAAAAGCTGTCATGTGAACACTACTCTGATAACATTAATACCAATTAAAGCTGAGTTCCCACCTCTGAAGAGAATTAGGGCTGTTGGCGCAATCAATAAATGTGCAGCAAATATCCGGTTGAGAGAAAAGAGCCATCTGTTCTTATCTCCCCAGCTCGATGGGAGCATCTGAAAGCAAGTGTTTGGAGGGGGATGGGGGGGATAACATAGAGGGGAAGCTGCATCCAGTACGGCATGTGTCACCCTTGCTTTTCTTTTCTGTCATCACCTTAACGTCCTCTCTAAAAACGTAAGCCAAATATGTATATTGCATAGCATATGGAAATCTGTAGAGGCAGTTCGGACCTAAACATTTTAAGGTTATCTGCGTGCAGTGAAAACTGGGCATGGTAAAATGAACATGCTGGTTACGCACTTAATGTTAGAGCTAAGTAACCATCCTTTCATTAGAGAGCAAGACTTCTCTTAAGATTAAGGAGGCTTTCTTCTCTGCTTAACTTCAGAAAAAAGTTGTTGGATTTTCCCTTAGGCACTTGTGCATAGAAACAAGATTCTATGCATGCAGCTCTGCGTTGTGTTATGAGAGAAGGGATGGAAGTCCCCTAGAGTAGAAGCGCTTAAGCTTGTACTGGAGAACTGACCCTGCTAGGCTTTCAGCCACGCAGAAAGGGAGTGTTTGTGTTTGAGTAACTTGCCCAGGATTTTGGCATTTTTTAAAAATTGTTTCAACTATCAGCCAGCTGTAAATCTTCCCATCTGGGTCAAGGTATTGAAGTGAGTGGTAGCAATAAAACTCCAAACACTCTGGGATACAATCTGCCCCCAATTTCTAGGCTTTGTGTTTAGATCTGGCACAGAAACCACCTGTCAGGTTCAATAACAAGTGGATCCAGTCATTCTTTTTACAAAGAAAGCCCACAATAGGAGGTCATTGTCAGGAATGGGGGGCGAAGCAATGCAAGCTAACTTATAGTGTGATGCAAAAAAGCGCCTAGCAAATGAAATACGAGCGCGCGCGCGGGAAACTCCCGGCGGGAGATATACTTCATGAACGGGAGACTACTCCCCCCTCCCTTCGCCTTCCCAGGACTGGAAAATTCTCAGTAACACAAGAATAGCCCAAAGCCTACATTCAAGGCCACCGTGATAAGGAAAAGCGGCAGGGAAGAAGCTCCCACGTTTCTGCCTGCATAGCTACGCAAGCGCAAAGCAGGGTAGGGAACACATAACAATGGACTCAGTGAGAAACATCAAAGAAGCATTTCTGACACCACCTTGGCTGCTGTGATGATTTTGCCCTCCCTCACAGGGTTTCCCTTTATCTTGTTCTTCGCTGAGCAGCCCTTTTCTTTTTCTCTGGCTGTCTCCACCAGTCATTTGTATATTGCTAGATGCTGACCCATCCTAGGGAACTGAGAGAGAGAGACTAAAATCCTTCTTTTTGCCCTGGTTTGATGATGGCACATGAGAGGCTGATGGTAAATAAAAAACAAACTGTTTTATTTCACTTTGAGGGGAAAAGAAAATCAGTGAAGGTAAAAACATTCACACAAGTTCCAGTTTCCTTCCTTATCCCTGGCTAGGGATCACCCCCACTTTCTAGGAGCTATTTCCCTCAGACTTGTTAGAGAACAGCTAAACTTCCCACTTCCCTAACTCAGGATCCTTCTTGATCCTCTCCCAGTCTGCTTTGCTCTCTCACTGGTCCTTTCCACACTTGGATCTCATCCCTGGTTTTATCAGAGTTCAACTTGTGACACAATGCCTTGCCTTTATCCCTGGTTACAACAGCATCCATTTATCCTGGGACAAGTGTGGGGAGATCTGGGGTGACTTCAATGTAATGTGGGGGAGAAAATACCCCAAGATAATTACAAGGGTGAACTCGCGTGTAGTGTAGAATGTAAAAATAACCCAAGATAATTACAGGGGTGAACTCGTGTGTAGTGTAGAATTTAAGCTCGGGGACAGGGTTGAACCAGGATTTAAGGTCTAGTGTGGAAAGGACACGGTTAACTATCAACCCTAAATTTCCACTCTTGACTCTGGTCGAATCTGCATTTGCATTTTTAAATCAGTTTCGTGCTGCATTTGCATTTTAAAATCATTTTCGTGCTGCTGTGATGCTGTTTTTCTCTATGCTTGATGGTGTCACAGCAGCACGAAACTGATTTAAAAATTCAAATGCAGATTCGATCAACTGAGGGCCAAAATATACTTGCGTGGAGGTTTGTGTTGTAGGCACTGCCTCACTGTTGATGTTCAGTCCTCAGTAAAAGGGAGCAGTGCTTTGCTTCTGAGGTGCACTGTCCAATGAAGCTGTTTTGTCTCCTGCTTCCCCTGAGACTAGTACAGTGGTGAAGATAGAATATCTCTCAACTGAAGAATTCTATTTTAATCCCTTCTCACTCAAGGTTCTCAGACCAGTTTAAAGTCTTAACATTTTCTGTCCACCACAGCCATTTTAAGTGATTACCTGTATCAGCAAAGATTCTAGGGGAGTGTTATTCTATTTATTCTTCTGGGTCTTTCAGGAGTGTTCCATACCACCAACTAAGGTATTATTCTGGATTGCTGAGTGGGTTTGAGTATTGGGGCCACTATGTTTCCATGTTTCCACTCCTACCTGAAGTGGAACATCCCAAAGAGACACATGACTATTCTTTCCTCTTTTTTAACATCTATGTGAAACTGGTGGCTGTGGTCACCCAGATGTGTGGGATGAGGTTTCATCAGAATGTTAATAATGCCTAACTTTATGTTGCCGAAGGCTTTCATGGCCAGAGTTCATTAGTTGTAGATTTTCTAGGCTGTATGACCGTGGTCTTGGCATTGTAGTATCTAACTCTATTTTTCTAATGCCTAACTTTACTTTTCCTTTTAGATGCAATGGGTGGGAGGAAGGTGTGTTTTTTTTTATTAACAATTTTTAACATTTTAACAAACAAATAAACATAGGCATACAAATGCAATTGCAAAATATGGATAATTTAGGTACACAGAGAATAGAAGCATTTAAAAATAAATCAAATTTTTAAACAAAGAATTTTGTGGGAGAATATCTTTCTCTGCCAAGTAACTTATTATTGGATACCAAGTTTTTACCACTTTGTTTTGATATTGTAACGGTGAACTATTACTCAATGTGAAAGACAGTTTATACAAAATAAAGTATTCCCATATCTTCTTCAGCCAATGTTGAATAGTTGGTGGCTGTTTGTCTATCCATTTTAAAGCAATTAAAAATTTCGCTATGAAATTCCTTATTTTACACTTGTTGCTATATGTATTGATCCCCAATTTTCTAATGGGAGGAAGGTTTTAATAACCTGAAGTTCCAGCTAGACAAGACAGAGGTGCTGATTTGTAGTTTACTTTTAAGGACAAAGGATGTAGTATATTCTTTGTGGACCTTAACTCACCCAATGGGATGCGCAATATTCTGTTATTATGTGAGCTTCAGTCCTGAAGGAGGGATGCTTGTCATTGCTCCTTGACAGAATAATACATTAGTTATAAAATAAACTCATACACCCTTTTTGTGTTAATATTTATTGTCCGCATTAACTCAGGATGTACAAATACCCCTTGTGAAAATGTACGAATGGTTATGTTTTCACACAGGATCTGTATAAACTGAATAAAGCTCAGTGACAATATACACATATTTGCAGTAGTTGTACGTAAACATTTTGTGCATTAAAAAAGAAATATACATAATTTAAAAAATAAAAATGCATTACACAATTTACAAATTAACAGAAAGGTAAACATTCCCCAGAGAACCATCTCCATGTTCTACCCCCCCAAAATTCAAGTAAATTAAGTTAGGCAAAATGAATGTTTAACTTTTGGTAAGCACAATTTACAAAAGGTAAAAACTTTCCAGGGATTTCCCCCCCGCCATGATGTTTACTACTGTCATATATATTAATCACTTTGTAGTGTTGGAATTCAAAGAGACAGTTCAAATTTCTGTAGGGGGGCACTTTAGGAGCCAGCAACTGTAACAAATATAATTGGGCTTGTGCAGAACCAGCAAATGTTGATGAGAAATGATCCCAGAACTCAAAGCAGACGTAGTAATCTTTAAAAACCCACCATTTTAGAAATTACAAACTGCTACAATAAGAAGGAAATGTCTCGTCAGCTATGTTCAGAATGGACTAAAGATAGTTGATCACTGAAAACATTATTTTCACAAACTAACAATCTACAGTAGTGGCTGCTTTAGGCACTGGATTTGTAGAAACACTAACAGTTTTAAAGCAACTTTTTATACAGATACTTTTAAAATTACTGCTTCAATACTACCTTTCTGGTTTCTAGCTTCAACATAATCCAGACTGCAATTGCAGCCTTCCTCCTATCCCAAAAATCTTTTACAGTTAATTCTCCTTCTTTACAATGAAAGAAAATCCTTCAAGCTTTAAACTTCTGTGCATCTAATTTCTTACACCCTGTAATGTAAATCTGAGATGCATGTGGTGAAGTTCCACCAACAATTCTATCAGCCAGTCAGTTTTCACTGCTTAACATGAGTAAATTTGCTGCATTTTATATTTATTTACTTTAAAAATCTTATTAACTGTTATTCCAAAGATCCTTTGCTCAAGGCTGCTTAGAATAATCCCCCTTTCCCTGTCATAACTGGACTTCTAATTGTAGATAGGGCTCACAGGTGATGGGAAAAATCCTTACTTTTAACAAAAGCAGCATGATACTATACAATTTCCAAAGTTGTGTGTATTAAGATAAGAGTCTATACATTGAAAAGAATTTGCAACACGGTAGTAAATACAAGCTGAACTAAAGAATCAAAGCATCTCTTTCCTCCTTTCTCTGACTTAGGCAGCAACATTGGCCTGGAACAGTTGAAAAGCTCTGAATCAGTGAATATATTCTATATTGCAACTTACTGGTCTGATTCAGAAGTTTACTAGATGGTGATAAGTACATGGGATGGGCAAGCATTATAGGCACCTTCTCCCCTCTCCCAAACACTTAAAGCAGGGGTCCCCAACCTTCTTGAGCCTGTGGGCACATCTGGAATTCTGACACAGGATGGCGAGTGTAATCACAAAATGGCTACTGCAGGAGGCAGAGCCAATCACAAAATGTCTGGGAGGAGTAACTCTTCAGCATTTCAGACAGGTTTGCTTAACAAAAGGCCATTTAAAATTAGCATATTGTTGGGGGAAAAAAATTTTTTGAATACACACAGCTGACCTTCAGTCACACAGTGAAGATCCTTGCGTGGTGGTAGCAGCTGCTGGCAAAGCAATTTTTAAAAAAATCTTCACAACCAAAAAGATCTCCAATGGCCAATTAGAAGTCTGGCTGGGCAAAAGCCCTACCAGGCCCCACTCATTTTCTAAAAAAAAAAAAAAAGTGGCCTGGGGATCCTTGACTTAAAATTTGAAATGGGCACCCATAAGGCATCTCATACATGTGTGCCTGCCCCATTAATGCAAAGTTAACCCTTATCCATGGGAAGAGTAAAAAACCTCATGAATCAAGAGAGCTTTCATGTGAAGTGCACCAATAATTCTTTCAGCTGCACAGTTTATAGGGTTCCCAAGTGCCTTCCTCCTCCTGGCAGGGGGATTTGGGGAGCGTTCTGGGGGTGGGCAGGGATGCTGACAACATGCTGATGTCACTTACAGAAATGACATTGTCGCATTGGAGTCCTCAGGGCAACACTCTACTTTTGGGGCAAAATTCTATGGTGAAAATGGCTACACACCATTAATTAAGCTGAAAGAGTTTTGCCCAAAAAGTAGAGCCTCACCCCCATTGTCACCAATGCAATGATGTCACTTCCAAAAGTGACATCAGTATGTTGCCAACGTCGCATGGGGATGTCTGTTTGGGGGCAGGGTTTCCCCCGCTGGCCAGTTGAACGGCAGTGCGCTGGAGCCCTCAAAAGTGGGAGATCCCTTGCCCTGACCAGGAACCTGGCAAGCCTGATGGTGTACAAGAATTCTTACTCCATCCTGCCAACATGTCACTATCCAATCAAGATCAAAACTGGGCTGATGTCTTCATTGTTATTTTGTATTGAATACACTGCCTTTTTTAAAAAAAAATACTATTCTCATTGATAGAATTCGGAGCTTGAATTTGCCAACCCCAGCCTCCACACCTAGGCTGGAATGTGTAAACAAGATTTGGTCATACCCGAAATGTCTCTACTATGTTGAAGGCATTGCTTTTGCAATATCATCTACCTCTGAAAATGTAGCATATGAATTAGACTAGCAGCATCTGCAAAGCGTGACATTACGTCAAGAATATGAGCCTAAATTGAGTTTAATAAGGTAAGCAACAAAATCTTTTCAGTGAAATCAGCCTAACATAAACATTTGAAGAAGCGTGCAGGCACACAACTTATACCTAGAATAAAACTCTGTTGGTCTTACAGGTGCCACTGGACTCAAACTTTGATAAACATTCTTGTTTTAGGAACATTTGCTCCTTAGTAGGTTTTAGCTTTCATTGTTCTTGGTTATCAGGATACTGTGCTCCAGGAACAAAAACTGGTTATAAAATAATATCCTGGCCTTGTATGGAATACAAACCAAAGTCTTAGGATGATGTGTAAAGTGGAATATTAATCTATATTGTGATTGATTAGATGTGTTTCAGTCCAGTTGTAAGCACTGTCTTGTGCTAACCCCCTTGCAGAACTGAGATCCTACACTTCTTGCCAATTCGTTCCACCTGTTTTTGGTTAATACTGCTATAGAAATACAACATTGTTCTTCTGTTTTCAGTATAGGAAGTGCTGATAAGGATTCTTGTAGCCAGGAAGCATATTGTGTTCCTGGGATCCAAGAGTTGGAATTGAGATGATCAGGCAAACTTGATAAACACCATTAGGTGTCCAATCGTTGCTGTGGGAGTGGGGAACTCCCCTGAAAATCCAACATGACCAATATTTATCATACACACCACCTCAAGCAATCACTTATTTCTATAGCAGTCAATAGCTTAGATCTAATGATTCTTTTCCATTATGTGAAGAATCTTGTATGGGAGAAAGGAGTCCTTCCTTATTTAATAGAAGGGACCCACTGGATCCCAATGTCATTGGTCTCAAAATCCCGTTATAGTGTAGTTTTGGCTGTGTTAAAAATCTGCTTTCTAAATAGTTACTTGGGTGAACTACAGATAGCTTAGCTTATTGATAGAGACTTGAGAAACCAATACAGAAGTTTAAAAATTCTGTTTTATAAAGAGTAGTATCGGTTTGTTGTATTGCTTATTCATCTGTGGTCAAGTAGCGCCTATATCAGTCATGACTAAAGAAACTCTGAACCATTTTGCATCATGCCCTGGAAACTATCTTTGAAGTAATACACGGAAAACCCACTGGGACAAAAGAGGTTAACGCCTAAAAATTCAGTAGCTATAAGTAGTTGTATTGCCAAAACTATTATAAAAACTTGCATACCATCACCCTAATCCAAAGATTTGTGTGCATCCAAGCTGTGTTTGGGGAGTTCACATTCAAAAAAATTCTAGGAATCAGCTTTGTGCATTGAAATGAATGGAGCAGACATTTCAAAATGGAAGGTTTACAAGAGCACTGGAGTCTTCATTTGTCAAGTCAGACTCCTGGGTAAGGATGCATAAGAGGCATGTGTATATACGTGTAGAAAAGGGCTATAAATTCTGCAGCAATTAAACACTTAACATTAGTGGGGAAAAATAAACGCCTATCTTGCATTCTTTCTGACGAACCCACTGGAATATTGTTTAAACAAGTATTTCCCCCCTTGATTAGAGGGTGACCACTTTTTTCTTTTCTTTTTTTACAAAGTTAGCAATATAAAAATCTAGTCATAAAGAACCTTCAAAGTAATTAGAAATCAACTTGAAAATCTATTTTCTGTAGAAGTAGGACAGAATCAGAAACTAGACACTTACATTACTGCCATGGCATTGACTACAAAACAGTTGCTGTTACAAGAAATGGCATAAACAGTACTTGTATTAGCTGGTCTGATCCAGTCACAGTCCAGAAACTGAGCTCTACTCTCATCAGGACTTGAGAACGTATTGGTAAAGGTCCATTGGATGCTGTTTGCAAGAGACCCATCACCTACCCCCTCATCCTTTCTTGAAAAGAGGCAGTTTCTATGGCAATACTAGTTAATAAGTGCATATCATGCGGCACTAATATAGTGCAAAAAATTGCCTTACATGTAGCAAAAAAGTTGCAGGCAACAGTTGAAGAATTAGAGAAAGTAAAAACTTATTACATGTGGATATTAATTCCCAGACCTTCTATAAAATATTGAACCTGAAAATGTTTCTTTCCATGATAACTGTGTATAGGAAGGCTTTTGTACCTGGAACTGGTTACAGGACAGAGTCATGGAAGTCCTCACCTTTTGAAAAAACAGCTTAAGATAAACTGTTTTGAATCTGCCAAGATGCCAAACTTGTTCAGTGGGCTGTCAATTCTCAGTTAAAAGTTAACAGGTTGCTATTACACTACAATGCTCTGTGGCCAATATATCATTTGACAGATTAATACATATGGTGGCAACTGAGTATACAAGTTGTATGTAAAGCATTTTAGACATCTTGGTATGATCTCTTCATGCTTTCTGAGTACAATAGGTTAATGCAGCTGATAGTTTTGGCATCAAGACTCTCAGAGATGATGTCACTATTAAGTCATCTACCATAGGCTGGAGATACAAGTGGCTACCCAGTTCATAAATTTCAAAGAAGGCCGCGTTACAATTTCCAGCTACAGAGCTTACAGTAGGAATCTTCCAACACAGTTTGCTGTATTGATTGGTCTAGAACAAGTGTTTCTTGGAATAGCCATGGCCATTATGAAGTCATTATTTTTTGTCTTGCAATGTAACATCTGCTCTGTAATGTACATAATGTACATGCTGCCTTTAATACTACAGTTTCAAGAGACTAAGGTTGATGGGAAGTCATAGTTTACATGTCTGCATCTCCATCATAAGCCAGTGTTAAAGGTTTCAGACGGTTGTTCTGTCTTCTCTGAGGCTTCTTTGGCTTTTTGCTGTAACAAACAGAAAGCAAAAATTCATAAATCTAAGAGGTTATTAAAAAGATTAAATTGAAATTTAATTTTGATTATGAGTTAAGAGTAAGTATGTATTGTTTAGCTGCTACATTTATATCTGATTCCTCAACTTTTACCAGAAGTTTAGTAAACATTCAAAATATTTTCAATTCACTCTTACCTCCAGAGATAACAATAATTTTGAATGGGCTTTCCATCTTTTCAGTAAAAATTTAAGTGGACAAAAGCTGTCAGCCCTACCCATGGGGTTGCCAGCCCCCAGGTCTGGGTGGGGGTTCCCTTACTTCTGGAGGCTTCAGTCTGCCCCCGGTCAGCTGTCTGGCAGGGGAAGCCCAACCCCCAAGGGTGACCACCTGCCTGGCCACCCCTCTCCCTCCCCTCCTGCCCAATTTAAAGGGCTTTAGCTGATAGGCGGGGACCACATGGCCCACTGACCAGCTGGAGGGCCTTTTAAAACTAGCAGGTGGGAGGGAGAGGGGCAATTGTGGGTGCACACTCAGCTCACAAAAAGTCCCTTTAAAGGGTCTTTTTACGAGCAGGGTGGGGGCCACAGCACGTGGGGCTGGGGGAAATCAGCCCTGCGTGACATGGCCCCCACTCTGCTCACAAAAAGACTTTTAAAGGGTCTTTTTGTGAGCTGAGCATGCACCCAAGACTGCCCTTCTTCCTCCCTCCTACTAGATTTAAAGAGCCCTCCAGCTGGTCGGTGGGCCACATGGGGAGGGAGAGGGTTGGCCGGGCAGGTGGTCTGTCCTGAGAGCTGGGCTTGGAGGCATCCCCGTTCAGCCCTAGAATGCCCCCCAAATCCCCCCGCTGGAGCAATGAGGGGACCTAGCAACCCTACCTACTCATAAATATGAGCCCAATATAAAAACATGGAAATTAAAACTGTAATTCTATTTTCAATCCATATGAGTGATTTTTGCATTGCTTCCAGAAAGGAACAGGCCCATAACAATAATTGGGTGGTGATTTGAAAGATTTCCTATCATAGAAAACTAAGCACTGTCTATCAAAGAAAGCCCTGTTGTTTCAATATATTTTCACACATGGTTGTGATTTCTTGAAGAAAATTACAAGGACTCCTTAGTCCTAATATTGTGGTTCTTAGGATAATTTAGTTCCCAAGTATTTTTACACTTTATTCTAGCTACCATGTTACCATCACAGACAATAATGTCACTCTCCAGAGCCTTTCCATGGATCTGTCTATCAGTTTTGTGGGCATTTTGTCATGCCTGTGTTAAAAACAAGCTGTTATGGTAAATCACAAGTTGTTTCATTTACTGCCATGATTAAGGAGAAAATGCCCAGAAGAAGGTATAAAAAACTGGGTCCCTCCCAGTTCTGATTATGCAAGGTATAATTTAATATCCTTTTTCTTTCCATGGGATCTGCTGCTTAGAGAATATACAAATCAGGAAAGCATGATACTGATTTATCTCTGCTTTTTCAGGGAATGGAGGTCAAAATGAAGGTGTCTCTCCGAGAGGTTTAAGAAAAACTTCCTTTTTCTCCACTGTTTGAAAACTAGTTTCAGAATACAGACAGTGAGTACATCAGTCCCTTAAAATGTGACTGGCAACAGGTGTTGAATTCAGAGTGTTTAAAATGCTCCTACTAGTACCTTTTGCAGAATCCACACAGAATTTGTACTGGAACAACCATAAATTTGACTGCAATTTTACTGCAGTGTGATGATCTGTCTTGTTATTTCATCCTCTATAAGCAGCTCAGAGCCTCATTATGTGTGCTAAGGTCAGAGATGGGTAGGGCAGAAATGTGTTCTGAACTAACATAATCCCACGGTTGATAGAATCCTCAAGCTGACAAAATCTGAAAGCCTGCACTGGGCTAGTCTTCTCTCACCAGTTGTATGATGGCCAATAGTTATCTGCACTGCAACTTCTTTCATTAATACTAACACAGGTATTTGGTGTAAACTAAAGGGCAGCTTTATTTTAACTTCCAATTCAACTAGAATCATGTCAGGCAAAAGGATCCCCTGATCCCTTTCCTGACCTTAAATGGGGTGAACCACTAAGCCCCTGGTGCAAGCCAACCATAACATGGCCGTTGCCAGGCAGCAGATATGCTAGTACTCCAAAGTGAACCAGGGTGTATCACAGGCCACCAGCAGTCCCCATCCGAGGCCCATGCCAAGGTATGGTTTCTACTAGACTGCAAAAAGACTGCCCCAATGAGGGGGAGTGTTGTACTAATAGGCACTACTCTCCACCCCCTCTGAATACCCGTATGGGTGGGAACTACCCAACGCACAGGCCACTCTCCTTCCATGTATGCAAAGTAGGCCCCTCCATTCTTATGCAACCCTGCGGGCTGCTGTCTATTAGGGCCATATTCTCACTGATCTCCAGTCCACCGTACATATGAACATGTAATGGCCTGATGTAGAAGCCTCCCCATCTCCCTACATATCTGTGGACAAAGATAGATCACAGAAACAATAAGCAAGAAAGGTCATAGAAACAACAAAGCTGAGCAAAACAAATGCACCAGCAGCTACACCATAAGCCCAGGTCTTCAGCTTCCCATCTAAAAGGAATGTTAGTCATTAGTCTGCAAGTTAAGTAGATTTTATTCTTATTTCCAGACACAGCCTGGTTTAGCTCAGGGGTGATTTATGTGCAAAAGACCTTAGGTCCAATTCTTGAGATCTTGAGTTAATTAGATTTAGATAGGACAGTTAGGATGATCTCTGAGATCCTAGACAGCTACTGCTGGCAAGAATACATCGTTTTAAGATTGATGGAGTAAATTTTAAAAAAATCATCACTGTTAAAATTAATTTTAGGCCACACCATATGAATACCTGTGGTTTTTCCTCAGTACTCACTACTTTCTACATAGGAGTGGGCTACAAGACAGTGAACTATCAAAGGACTCACCAAGCAAGATAGATCATAGAAGCAATAAAGATGAGCAAAACAAATGCACCAGCAGCTACACCATAAACCCAGGTCTTCAGCTTCCCATCTAAAAGGAATGAATGTTAGTCATTAGTCTGCAAGTTAAGTGATGGAAGTCACAGTTAACGATAGGGTACAATAGTGCCTCTTGGAATACAACTGAGATTCCTCAGCTGACGAGTGAGATAACTGGTTTGCAACACTAGCATGAAATGCAAGTTAGTACAAAACAGGCCAGAGAGTGAAGAGCAAAATCTGTTCTGCTCATTCTGTGACTCAAGCTTAGATATTTTCATTTAATAGGACATTCAAGAAAAAATCGGCATCAGACCAAATTGTGTATGTGACTAGAACTCAAAGAATTTTCATATATGTTAGAATACAGAGCCCCGTCCATACTGCAGATTCATAATACCCTTCCCAGGTGGAGAACAATATACACAGAGAGTATATATCCTTAGCAAGCCATTCTCCCTCAGTATCACCTACCTCACAAACTCATTGTAAAAATGGAGGAAGGGAGAATCATGTGGACTACCATGGAGAAATGGTACATAAAAGTGTGAAAGATATTACTGTCTGCAGTAATAATTTAGTTGGCTTATATCCAACCATCAGTTCAACCAAGACTTAAGGAGTTTTCCTGCATTGCTCTCCATTCCTATACCCCATTCTGACCCCTGGAAAGATCACTGACCAGGGTCAAAGGAACCACATGGAAGAACAGCCATATGGGTTGGGAAGCTAGAGCAAAGAGGGACAAGGGGATGAAATCATCCCCTCCCCTCAGCACAGTTGTGCTTGTGGAAAAGAAGGGAGGACTGATCTCACTCCCTTGTTCCTTCCTCACCCCAGCCCTCTCAACATTCCTCCACGTGGGTCCAACAATCCTGGGAATGATCTTTCAAGAGACCAGAAAGGGCTACAGAAATTCAGAAAAACTCTATTCTAGGTGAAGATGGTTAGATACAGGCCATTTTTTTACATTTGCAGTCTCTGCTGTACAAAACTATTCAAACATACAGGAAGAGAGGTAAAAAAACACCTCTTGTGTATGCTTTTAATATAGAAGAGTTTTTTTGAAGAGGGTTAGCAGTTCTTCATGCACAACCTTAGCCATGCAATATTGTAAAGCTGCCAGAAAACCTACTAGGTTCATTGATAGTACTTAGTAGCACTAATGATTCCTAAAAGATTTCACCTGGTCCAAAAGGCTGTAGAAACCAAGTCCTTCCTCTTCCTGATTTGGTATTGGGTGGCTGTGTGGGGTTCACTGCTCGGCTGGTTTTTACATCTCCCCTTTTGTCCTCCACTGTGGGAATGACTACCACTGGGATAAGAGTGCATTGCTCAAGTGTGCCATCAGAAGACATGACTTCAGTGTATCCTTCTTCACAAGCACACATTCTCATCTGCAGGGGAACAAGCATTCACTCACTGTAGCAAGACCACACAGCTTGGAATCCTAGACATCATGTCTCACAGAGCAATAAAAAGGCCAAATGAATGCCTCCATGGCATCCATCCATGTAAAGTTTTTTCCCTAATCCAAAGTGAAATAAGGAACAATGGAACTTTAAAACAACTTCAGAATAGTTGTTCGATCAGCCTCTCAGCTAAATAATGTGATTGCTTACTGCAATCTTACTCATAAGAAGACCTTTTAAAGACATTTGCCACTGTTCCTGGGGGATGTATGAAAATATTGCTATAGCCAAATGTTTGTTGACTAGTTCTACAACCAAGGGTAGCACATACCTCACTACAGTAAGAATGGGGCTCGGTGCATGGTGGCTTACATGACCTGTCAACATCTGGTTGGTTCGTCACCAAACAGCCTCCTGCAGAACAAAATAGATTGTATTTTTTTCACAACTGCCCCTTGCCGGTCATCAAGGAATCTGCAACCACCTCAGAAAGTGCCATTTCATAATACAAGAGGATGTTCTCCAAACGTTCTCTCAGGAAGACTCTAGGAACTGATGGATTTATCTGAATCACCCTGCGTCTCATTAACAATGTTGGTATGCCAGATACCATTTAATTTTAATGGCTTAAACAGGTAATTGGCTGAGTCTGTTAAAAAGTGCAGGAAATAATTGTTTTTGTACTTTGACAGGTAATTGTATTCTTGGCAGAATGGCCCGAATGCTGACAACCATTAACACTGCTGGTCTAACTGTCAAAAATGATTCATGGCAGAAAACAGTTTTTCCCTCTGTGATGCGTATCATTCATCTGAAGCCGCAGAGTACTAAATGAACTTACAAGCCCCACAGACAGAATAGGCAGATGGCCATTCAGTGTTTCTGAGAGACACCATTTTTAAGGGTCTGTAATTTGGCTTTATTGTACCAGTGGCCCTTTCACCATCTTTTCTGTTTTTAATTTCCTTGCCTCTTCAAAATATACTTAGCTGGGGGGATGTGGCATGTCTCACAAATGCAGAAACATTTATCCACTGGGAAAATCCTTTATGATGCCATCACTCTAAAGCCGGTTAAAATCAGTTGTAGAAGGGGAGAAATTTGTCCAAGGTCAGTAAATGCAGAACCAAGCTACTTGACAATACAAAGGTTACCTTTTCCAGCATTCTGCTCTTACTTCTCAGTGGTTACAACATTATCAACACTTCAGTTATTTTTTTTAAAGAAGTACACACAAAGTTTCATCATCATTTTCAATCATAATCCTTTTTGCCGTCATTCAAATTATTTTTGTAGTATTCGCAGCTTCCTCATTTTAACTCTACAAATGAATTAATATCTTCCATAGCTATAGGGAGCTATATGCAATATAGACCAGGGTTTTTCAACCATGGCTCCCATGAGGGGCAATTACCAAAATGCTGGGAATTTTCAAGCCAAGCATCCTCCTGTGATGATAGCTATTATTTCTGAATGGGTGCTCCCTGAAGACCCAAAGGCAATGCCTCTTGGGGTTTTCTTAAGCACTTCCAGCTCCCATGAGGTAGAGGATAGTCATGATCAGCTCTTTAATTTGGGGAAGAAGCAAGTGGGTGTCAGGAAACACAGCAATGGGTGCCATGTTGAGATACACGTTGCCTGCATGCCCCAGTATCCAAAAGTATCAAGGTACTGGTAAGAAATGATGATGAAATCCTGGAATCAGCAGATGCATATTAAATGTGGTTAGAGAGCTGTATGTTAAACAAAAGGTTAAAAGTAGTCTAAATAAGTTTTGCTAGTTGACACGTGAAACAGTATAACATTTGTATGTCCTGGTGCAAGAAGCACATGCCTGTAAACACCCTTGTAACAAACTGTCAGCCATCCCGGGAGCTGCAGGAAGAAAGAGCAGCCTCATCACCAGTTTCGGTTTGAATTAACGTATCTGCAAAAATAACACCTTGATATAAGAGGAGACCTCAGAACAACTACGTTGTGTCAGAAGTGAAACACATGAAAAACAGCAGGCTAAGAAAACATCAGTGTAAATGTAGCTTAACATATGTGAATCAAGACAGCACAGAAATACTTCAACACGGTTATAGTGGGTTTGCTGAGCAGAGCAGCACGCAAAAGAATAATTTAGTCAAGCCAAAACACCTTGCTGCCTCCATCAGGTAACTTCAGCTTCTGAATGAGTCAGTGAACTATCTGTGGGATGACACAGCAATACTCTGCCACCTTGCAAATGCTGAGAATAGTTTTAAGGAATGTTGGCCAGATTTTACTAAAATAATCAAAGCTAAAACTGTACATAATTATTATTTGATGACAGCCAACGTCAGCAGTTAGTGTCAAAGTGCTAGCGCTTCCTTAAGAGATGACCACACAAAAATACATAGGTGTGAAATTGTGATTTTATGCCTTTGTATTTCCCAGATGCAACCCCAACTAGTGTCATGGTCCTCAGCTCATGTGAATGAACACCAAAAAGCTCATTTTTCTGATTCAGATTATTTAGTAGTTCCATGTTTGTGAGGGAGGAAAAATTAAGATTGGCTTATATACGCTGAACTCTGTTGGATTGCGGCTTCATGGCAAGCAAAGTGGCCTATAAATGAAGTAAATGCATAAATTCAGGATTAGCTGCATAGAGCATATTTCATCAGTACTCCAGTATTTCTGCTGATTACAGTCTAGTTTCCAGGCTGTGGTTGTAATAACCTCTAAAGTGGTATGCGGCCTGCATCTGGTATACGTTAAGAAGTATCTTCTCTCATATATACCTCTCCATGTTTTAAGAGCAGGGAATAAGGCCTTTTGGGTTATAGCCAATGCTGCTTTGAAGGCTGCCTCTCATTTTTTGAGAATTGTGATGATGAGATTGTGTTGTATATTGTAATTATTGTTGTTCATGCTGTGAGCTACCTTGAGGAAATCCACTGAAAATCAGGGTCAGGAGAGGCTGTCTGGCCACAGCATGAAACAGGATGCAGGACGAGATGGGCCATTTGTTTGATTCTGCACAGCTGCTCTTATGTCCTTAGGTTATAAATCTCCATGGTCATATTCCAGCCAAAGATAAACATGATTATAATCCCACTACTTCTACTAGTAGACAAGTCTTCTTGTTTCAGTTTAGATAACTGGGACATAAAAATGATTAAATTTGGTTGGGTCGAGCACTAAATAAAAATGTACAAGAAAATCTACCATATGGACATGCCCAAATTATACCAGTTCATGCTATACCCAAAATAACAGGGGCTAACTTATTATAGGCTCTCCTAAGAACTTTAGTCTGCAGTAACCAAAGTTAATCAACTTCGGATTTTACAAACATTCATTAAACATTTCCTAAGAGATTATAAGAGCTCTTAAACACTACTTATGGTTTTATTAAGACAGAACATGCATTAAAGTTCCACTCATATAACCCTATAATGGCTCTTCAGTAACTTCTTAATGCCTCTCATGGCGACAATTCATATAATAAAATATTGTAAGAATATACTAGATTCCTACTTATTGGTTCTAATACAACTGTAAGATTACTGATTTTCAACAGCATGAAAATAAATTATATACATACTGGAAATGTTCCTGAATTTAATTAGAAGATGGCATCAGAAACTAAAGATGTATTGTTCCTTAGACATTTGCATATTCGTTTCTGAATTTCAAAAGTTATGCTGAATAGTCCCCACTTTCCTTTTCTCTCTTAAATGTAACTCTGGCATTTTTCAGGATGAAGTCATTTCACACAAAAGCAAACATGAGTAAAGTCTTAATATAATCACCACAATACAATTCTGTCAGGTTGCCAATGCTAATTCAACTTGTGGTGTTTTATTTAGACTGATACTTTCCCCACATGTGGCTGAATCCACTGTAGAAAAAGAAAGAAAATTAACAATTACCTGTAACGTTTAAGCCATCTGACCTTTGGCACCATACAGTTCGAGAAGATCCCTTCCATGGACTGGCCATCCACTTGTATTCATAGCACTGGCCACCTGAATGGAAGACAATAATCAGAAGGTTACAACTGTAGTTCTTCTTCTCTGATTTGTTTACACAAGTTATTGGATACTTCAAGGAAACAAAAGCAACCATTACTGGACACATATCCTGAAACTGCAATTATATAATGGAGACCCAAATAGTAAACCAAAACTACTTCAACACCCTGCACAACTGGATACCAAAATACAGGCTGTAAGAGGCCTGAGAATGTTACCCAAGTCCCACCTCAAGTGCAACTACAGATCTGTTAAAAGAAGCTGGGAGTTTTTTGCTGCTGTTGTTCTAATTAATATCTTTACAATTGGCTGAATTGGGAAAACTGCATTTTGAGCCGTTCTTGTGAAATTAGGGCTGTGATCAGATGTGCAGTTTGATCCATTGCCATTGTTATTTCTTTACGGATTTAAAATGCATGATCAGACAGCAACACTTGTCTGTCGTGCCCCACTCCTCTGCATACCATGCCCACCTTACTGCGTGTTTCTTTGATACATGTGAAAGTCCAGTGCTGTTGGTCTGAGCTGGTTCCAGAATGGATTTCCTGATGCCTGATCACTCTGTTGCACACCCAAGCCATCAGGCAGATCTGACTAGTCCCGTGTTTTCAGGCTGCCATTTTTTTTACTAGTTAGCGATATGTGCATAACTGCATATTCGCACCTCTCTCTCTCCCTCTCCCACAGGGGCTGCTCAAAACTTTGTTTTCTTTATAAAATCTTTCAAAGAAAGATGCCTCTATACTTCAGCTTTTTTCTGTGCTTTGGGGAAGAGGTTAATTGAAGAGTGTAGAGAGGGAGGATGGCAGTGAACTACATATCCCAACAGACTCATCAGCAATTGTGTGAATGCTCAAAGGACAAACTTTTTTAAAAATGGCTGACAGCGACACTCCCTGGCTTCTGCATCTGATCGAATAAGGACAGGGTAAAAGTGCTTTGAAGAGTGATAAAAGAGGTGAGTCTGATCACAATTCTCTGTTGCAAAATAACCTGGATCAATTAGAAGTGGGGCAACAGCAGAGCACACTGCACATCTAACTGCAGCCTAGATGGCTACACTTGAGCACTGACACACGACACTCCCAACTCCTCTTAACTCCTCTTCTCTTCAGCTCATTTAGCATGTCCGTACATTTATCAAGTCAAGTCACATACTTTTCTTACCTTTCTCCTGCTATAAGGGGTTCCCCACCTTCAGTTTCTGTACTCACCGCTACATTGCCTAGTTTCCAAAGCCTGCTCTGGACAGAGGTGTTGATTTTCCAAGTCCTGAATCATCACTGCTCGTGATCGTACTTGTATTCCTCCAAATCCAAGATCTTCACCATTTACACAAGTCAGCTGACAAAGACTCCATTCTGACCACTCCTTTAAATAACAGTCACCTGTCCAATAAAAACAAGCACTGCTGAAGTTGGTCGTGCCAAACAATATTTAAAATGGCATGTCACCGCCCTAAGCCATGTCTTGTGGCTTACTTAGTTTTTTGAGACTTAAGGTCTATCTGTGTTAGCCCATTCAGCCTTAGGATTTGGTTGTAATAGTCAGCTAAATTAGACATATTTTCTTTTCTGACCCGACTGTTATCAACTATTCCTGGCTAATCTGATACACCTTCTCTGCCATGAAAACTCCATATTTATAGAAGTCTATGTATTTTTTTCTTAAAGCATGTGCTTACAAAATAACATCCACACAAACAAAGCATGTTAAGAGAATGCAAGGGCTTGCTGGGAAGTCAGCTTTGCAGATAATGCCATGTATATGGGGGCTATAAACCTAAAAAAGCATCCAGGCTTGCAAATGAGCCTAGAGCTTTAATTATTTCAGCAAAAGGGCTATTAAAAATTCATGTTGCCCTACATTATGTTGACAACAAATAAAAGTGGCTCCATGTTAACTGGATGCCTTAATGAAAGGGGTTTTATTTGCCAACATTAAGAAATTGTGTAAAGAAATTAATTATTGAATAAACGATGTATGTATAATAGGAAGGAATGTACTGATCTTTGGAAACATTAACTAGAGTGCATCATTAACCCACCCCTACAGGGCACTCAGTCTTCTCTTTGGTGCATTGTGGGATCATTCAAGCAAAGGTCATCTCTACCGCTAAATTTTTAACAGTGAACAAAAATTCAATATATGTTTTTATTTAATTAAAAAACAGAAATACATTCTCACTTGAGGTGTTTTAACACTTGTTGGATTTGGAACTGAAAATTAGTACTCAGCAAAATTGAGGGAGGAGTTTTATAAAAGGTTTCATTATCTAAAGTCCCACAGACAGTGATTCGGGGGGGGACAGCACAAAAGCTGAGAAACTGTTCATTTCTTAGAGCGCTTATTGAGTATGTACAAAAATACAAGAAGCTCTACTCTTGCTTCAAAGGGTTTCAATTGTTTATCTGTGATGTCAACATATAGCTAAATCTGATTGCTTGTATCATCACATCTAATATGTGATCCATGACTGGCTGGGGACACTCACGGAGAAATGGAACAGAGCCAAAGCAGAAGTCAGGGAGACCAGAAAGAGCAGGAAATCAAGGGGCTGTGAACTGTTATGGGAAGCCACACAACAATACAATTATGGTATTTCCGCCCCCCCAGGTGGACTACTCCCCACCACATTACTATTTGTGAAATTAAATCTGCATAATATTTGACTCAGAATTATCAGAATCTACAGTCTGTGACTACTTTTGACATTTTATTTTCAAAAAGAGAAAATGCCAAATTAGAATAACTACATGAATGGTATGTCTAAAGGACTGCATGATTTTCACTTAGGGTGAGAGGGATAGCCGCAGGGAGATGTGCAAAAAAGTTTCAGAATACTCTGCATAAATCAATTCCTGTACATTAGATATAACACGCAAAACCCTATAATTTAGAGGGGAAAAGAAAGGGGGGGAAGTGGAAGACATCTGGTATTTTCCCTCCTTTTTCTGTTCTTAGCCACTCCTGATCTCTATTTCTTGAAGCCAGCTCTAGGAAAAGCCACTGAGTCCCTCCCCTTTTAGATCCTAGGCTGATGGAAAGGAAGCATTGGACCACTTCAGCTCCCTCTTAACACTGGTCACAGCCAAGGGCTAATACTTGTGTGCTGTTCTCCGCTGCCGATGTTTGCTGACTGCAACATAGCAGCAGGCATGAGCAGCCCTGTTTTAGGAGGCTGTCCTCTGAAATGAAGGCTTTTATTTTATTTATTTATTAACTAAAACATTTATATCCTGCCTTTCCTTGTGGTTCAAGGAGGCTCATAACAATAGGTAAAAACATTTTCCGTTAAAATCAAAACAAAACAAACAAGCCCTGAATCTGTATCCCCTCCCCCATGTAAAGATGCTTGCCATTCAACCCCCTCTCAAAAGCCCTAGCAAACAAACAGGAGTTACAGCACCTCCTGAAGATCTCTAAGAAGGCCCCCCCACTTCTTCAAGGAGCCCATTCCACATTGCCAAAACATGATGGAAGAAGAAGAAGAGATTGGATTTATACCCCACCCTTCACTACCCAAAGGAGTCTCAGAGCGGCTTACAAACTCCTCTCCCTTCCCCTCCCCACAACAGACACCCTGTGAGGTAGGTGGGGCTGAGAGAACTCTGACAGAAACTGCTCTTTTTCAAGAACAGCTGTGCCAGAACTATGGCTTGCCCAAGGTCATCCAGCAGGTGCAAGTGGAGGAGTGGGGAATCAAACCCAGTTCTCCCAGATTAGAGTCCATGCACTTAACCACTACACCAAACTGGCTCTGGAAAAGGCACACACTCTGGTTGATGACAGATAGGCCACCCTACATGATGGATAGCCAACAAATGGCTGCCTGATGACCATAGTTTGGTGCAGAGTGACAAATGGAAAGAGACAGTCATCTTGCATATATCAGGGGCACCCTCCCCCTAGAGAAACACTCTCCGGCCCTATCCCTCTTCCTGCCTGGATGCTCAGCGCATCCACACACAGGACATCCACAGGGGGAGTGATACAATATGGGAATCACTGTAAAATATTACAATAAAATATAGTAACATAATAAATATAATATTAATTGTATTATAATAAAAATTGCAGTGATTGATCACATTCTTAAGAAATTTTGAATGGAAAGGTAACTTCTTTGATTATAGCTGAGTAAACATAGGAAAGAATTTCAAGGCTTTTTAATAAGGAAATTAATCAACAGTGACTTCCATAGAAGCTTACAAGTCACACCAAGAAATCAGCTTACCTGGACAAGGCAGGGTGCATGTTTCTTCAAGCACCGTTTTCTTATTGCCATCAACAACAGGCTCAATTTCCCCACAAAATTCCTCATCCACTATTTTGCCCATGTCATCAGTGGATCCATCATAGACCACGCAGGAAATGTTTCTGACTCTTATGCCCTCTCCACACTGAGCATCCTGAAAAAGGAGCACCAAAAACATTAGACGTGGGAAAGGTGGCAGTTTTTAACTCAAAAGAATGAACAAAATTCCACAGAAGATTAATGGTAGATGCCACAATACAAATTTTAATGGTTTAGCCTCTTGATGGCTAAAGCAACTATTATGGAGGATAAGTCTATCAGTGGCTACTAGCCATGGTGACTGAGAGGAACATCCACATTCAGAGGCACTAAACCAGAGCCAAGAGGCAACATCAGGGGAAGGCCTCAGCCTCTATGCCCTGCTGTTGGTCCTCCAAAGGAACTAGTTGGCCACTGTATGAGACGGGATGCTGAACTAGATGGACCACTGGTCTGATCCAGTAGGGCTCTTCTTATGTTCTTAAGGAGTCTTGCCCCTTGTGTCATTATCCCTTCCCCCCAAAAAAGACCAAACATGTTGTTAGTTGCTAGCCTCTTGGAGTTAGGCCATCGTCATAGTCTACCATAAGCCACTGGCTCAGTGGCAGAACATCTGCTTTATATGTAGACAATCCCAAGTTCAATCACCAGTACTTCCAACAAAAAGAGTAGGTGGTGTGAAAGAGCTCAACACGAGAGCTTCTGCCAGTCAGAGTAGACAATACTGATCATGATAGATCAATGCTCTGATTTGGTATAGAGCAGCTTCATGTACTCATGCATATCATTTGGATAATGCATTTGGAAATGACAGGGTTTTTTTGCTAAGTTAACAGAAAAGGACAGTGATCTTGGTAAGGGACAACTGTTACCAAAAATTACTTGTCAGGTATGAAATATTGAAATAAATTTTGTTCAGTCAAGGCTAAACTGTTCTTGCTTTGAGGTTTAGGACAAAGAGTGAGATCCTTCCCATTTCAGGTATGATTTGCCTGGGGGGGGGGCGTCTATCCTCTTGTTCATTCCCAAGATTCAATACTGAGATATTATAGTGGAACTAATTTTTTCCTTTCACTGGTATCATAAGCAGGATGTGACTCCAGTTCAACCCAACCCACCCCCTTTTAATCTGCTAATCATGTGACAACTCAAACAGGAAGGATGCTATGCCACAGTCAAGTGCATGCATATGTATGACTGTGTTATGTGCATGGTTTATCATTGTATGAACACACTATGAAGCTTCCACCCATCATCTGATCATGCATTCCACTCACATCCCACACATGCATTCTAAGATGGTACAGACACTGTCATGTGGACTGGACAACATGCCCTTGGTAAATGCTTGCATTAACTTTAAGTGATGTCAAGTAAAAAGGATGGGCATTATTTTGCTTTGTAGCAGTTAAAGAAACTCAGACTATGTTTCATTCCTCTTAGGAAACCTCATTACAGTCTGAAAACCTGTGGTTTAGAGTTTCTCAATTTTGTATAGGATGGATGCATATTTGTATCACAAATACCTAAAGATGAAATGGAGGGAAAGGCATCCGTATTACCTCGACCTTGCAGTCAGTCCACTGGCTATATTGCCATCGATAGCAAGGCTTGACTGGGCAGGGTTTGAATTGCTCCATTTGTGATGGACACGGTCTCCCATCACCTTGGAAGGGCTGAATAACCATCCTCCTTCGTATCATCTTTCCTTCAATGCAAAGAGAGAGACCAAGAAGCAGTAATGTAGCAAAGTCTGTCTGTCACATGTATCAAAGCATCTCAATTTCAGCCTGTGACTTGCTTTATTCAGGAAAAGTTGGCCCAAAAAGTTCTAATGAATAGGTTTTGAACTTGTATTTTCACATGGCCTAAAGTAGATGTGGCAGGTGCATCCACGTATATTGATTCATGTATCCATTCATTCACATTTAAATCAAGAGTGGCATTTTTTTGGCAGAAAATTCAGTACACAGGTGAACAAAACCAAACCCTGCTTTACCTGAATCTTCTTCAATGTTTGATGCATTTATTTTCTAATCCAGCTCTGATGTTGGAAGTGATCCAAGCTGGAAGCAAAATGCATAGCGCAAACAATAAAGCACAACATGGGAAGGAGCATGGTTTAGCTCCATCACGAGTGCACTTCCTTTCTGGAACAGAGAGTACTCCATCTTTCTGACACAGAGAATAACTTCTTCTACACCATCACCATCTAAATTCCCTACCACCTTGTATATTAAGATCATCTCTTGGAATGTGGCCAGCTGGCGAAATAAGGGCAAGGACATTGAATTTACTAGCTACCTCAAGCAGTTTGATGTCATACTAGCCCAAGAAACTTGGTCTCCATGCCAGATTCAGATTGACGGGTATAAGTGCTATACCCTTCCTGCCTTCAGAAGCAATACAAAGGGTCGCTTCCAAGCAGGATTGTCTACTTTTGTCTCCTCATATCTCTTCTCAGAATACATCACTCTAAAGATGACTAGCCCTATGGTGTAGGCCATCAAGCTTATCCTTGATACATCTTCTCTAATTGTGAATATATACATATCATTCTCTTTAGACAATTTAACTCTTTCTCAATGTTGCGAACACTTGGCCACAATTATGGAGGAAATTAGAGAGGAAATAATTTTAGTGGGCAATTTTAACGCTAGAATAGGAGGTGATTGCAGCATATTTTTAAAGCTCTTGATGTCAATCAAGATGATACCCTTCCACCTACTTTTTCCTATCCAAGACATTTTAAAGATAGCTTTCTAAACCCAGCAGGTATATGTCTTGCCAGGTTCTGCAGGCAATTCAACAGATTCTGGATAAATGGTCTGATTGGCTTCCCAAACACTGGAGAATTTACGTTTGTCTCCCCGAGGGACTGTAGTGTAATCGATTATGTTTTAATTTCTCCCTCACTGAAACCGCATGTCAAAGATTTTACAATAGATGATTTTATTATTAGCGATCATTTCCCTCTCATTTTAACTCTCCAAATTGGCCTGCATACTTATCCTCCTTTTAACCTGATCTCACAACTCTCTGAGACTGATTTACTACCTAGAATTCCTTGAAATGATCGTACAGTAGGGAAAACTCAATAACTCCTAGAATCTGGCCTTGCTGCTAAGAATAGATCCTTCCTAATAAGTGCATCTGACACTACTGCATCTATGTCAGTCTACAATTCTCTACAATCCTCTAATATCCTATATTTCTGGATCACTGAGCATTAATGCAGGATGCCCAGGCAGAGGTACAACTAATTTAATTTTGTGTTATATCTCTGAGGATGCCAGTCACAGCTGCTGGTGAAACGTCAGGTCCTACAATGACAAGACCCTGGCCATACAGCCTGGAAAATCTACAACTAATAAAAAACCCCGGACTTCCACACCCAAATTATATATGAATAAACAGACGTGAATAAATACATGTGCCTCTCCCTCCATCACATCTACTTGGCATAAACCAAAGAGAGAGCAGATGGAATTATGTTCTACATCAATTGTCTAGACAAATTAGAGGATGACAGCTGTTAGCTACCCTGGCCTGGATGGCCCAGGCTACCCCGACCGCATCAAATCTCTGCAGTTAAGCAGGATTGGCCCTGGTTAGTACTTGGATGGGAGACCACCAAAGAAATCCAGGGTCACAACACAGAGGCAGGCAATGACAAACCACCTTTGAACATCCTCTTGCCTTGAAAACCTCACCAGATCACCATGTCAGCTGCAACTTGATGGCACTTTCTATCACCAACTGTTAGCTGGTGGGTGACAAAAGTCACCATATTGTTTGTTAATAGTTATTTTAAAATAGACTAGGAGGCAGAGACATGGCTATATTTTGTTCATAAAATCAATATATTGATATATTTTAATGATGCTGTATAAAATAATTAAAATAATAATAATAGCTGGGGATTGAAAGTACCCTCAAGCAATGTTCCCTCTAAGCTGTGGAGTCTTGTGAGCAAAAATTCTGCTTTGTGAGCTACTGGCATTAAAGTTGTGAGCAAATGAATTGGCTACTGCATAAATTAGTTTGCTCTGGAGCCATCCTTCCTGAGCTAAGACAAAAATGTGTGAGCCGGGGGCTAAAACACTGTGAGCTAGCTCACACTAATTCAGCTTAGAGGGAACACTGCCCTCAAGTTGTACTTGACTTATAGCATCACTGCAGGGTTTTCAAGGCAAGAGGTGTTCAGAGATGGTTGGCTATTGCCTGCCTCTCCGCAGTGACCCTGGACTTCCTTCATGGTCTCCCATCCAAATAGTAGCCAGGGCCAATCCCGCTTAGCTTAGAGCTGACAAGATTGGGCTAGCCTGGTCCATCTGGGTCAGGGCTAATAATGATTATTAAAAGAAAATAAGTCCCACGACCTCAACGAAACTATACTTAGGACTTAATTACAAGACTTATAACTGCCTAGCAGAAGATCTTAAAATCAGGAAGCAAATGGAGTTCTGCTGTTTTATACTTTTTGTCTCCCTGGTCATTTTTATAAACAGAGAATTTTCAAAGAAAAGAGAACATATCACCCAACTCAAAAGAAAATTAAAATAGAATGGGTTTCAGCTGCCATTAATTTTCTGGCAGCTACATGCTACCCCAGCTTGTTTTAGAAAGGCTCTATTTCAAGTAGTTACGTAACCTACCTACCCGCTTTTGTGGTCCTTTTAGCTGATTCTGTTTCTTTCTTCCTAAGGTATTAAATTTCATTACCGAGACAGATGGTGCAGGAGTGCTGGCACAAGGACTTTTTTGTGCTTGTGGAAGTGTAGTAGCATTGAATAACTTCTTCACCAGCAACTGCCCTGCACTCAAAGCTCCAGTGAACCCTTATTTTAAAGGCCCGTGTGGGGTCTGAACCAAAATGTATTGTGAATACAAGCAATCAATTAAAAAGCTATAACAACAGAGTAAGCACAAGAAAACAATGAATCACAATTCCTGTATAAAATTGTAATCCTGCTTGTTACAGGACTGGGACAATCAAGGTCCTTGCCTCCTACCATCTCCATCAGCTTTTCTTTGGCTTAAGGAGCCTTCCTCCGACAGAAGTATCTCTTCTGACAGAGAAAGAGCCATTTATATCAGCGGCTGAACAAAACAATAGGATACAAGCCAAGAACTCTCAGGTTAAATTATTTCCTTAGTATAACCGAGTGCTACACTAAAGAGATGATCGGCAAGCTTTTCCTGAGATTCCACTGAGTGGCAGCAGAGCGACGTGTTTGCCTGGTTTCCTGGGTCAGCAGCAGTCATTGCAGAAGCCAGCTAGTAGCAGTTCTTTTGAGATCACATTAACAAAGTTCTTTTTTTATTACCCTGAAGAACAAGCCAAATGCTCAAAATGCCTCCTGCACCTGTTAGAATCTCATTTCTTTTTCCTTTCCTGTTTTGCGGTGCTGTCCCTGTGATGGGTCTTGTTCACTCTATTACCTGCCAAGATGTGTTTGGTGAAATGAACATTCACAGCCAAAAGCCCAGAACATACACAATGTTAATGTAGCATCTCCCATTGAAATATACAAAATGAACAACCCTTTTAAATATATTGGACCCAACATTCACCTTTTGCAGTGCAATCCTAAGGACACTTTCCTGGGAGTAAGCCCTATTGAGAAGACTTAGCAGAAGAGAGGCACAGGATTCACCTTAGCAGAGGGCAGTCATGGGACTGGACTGAACATTATACACAAAGGGAAGAGTAAAAAAAATTCTATTCCTCCTTATCTTCTTGCTAATACATTCCTTGCTTTTCTCCCCTTCTTTAAGGTTCTGCAAGCAAAAACAACCAGATGTGGGCATATACTGTATATTGTCGAGAGCTGAATTTGCAGGAACCAACCACATTGCCTTTTTGTTTTTCCCTCTTATTGGCCTTAATGAATTGTGAAGCTTATATCTGATACTGCTTTCCACTTTTTTTTGTTTAACAGTTGCATTTATCTTTCACCATGTCTCATTGTGATTAAAGTCAGAACTGGATTTTAACAATCCTGATCCTCTTAGCGGAAGCACAGCATCAGAGGAAAGAAAGCTTGCATGTGGACAAAGGAGACCTCACTGACCTATGAATCCCTTCATCCAAGTGATTGCACCCTTTGTTTTCTTGTTGGATTGATATGATCTGATTCATTTTAAAGATGTATAAATGCCATTCAAAAAAGTCGCTTCCCAACTAACCAGAAAGGCCACAAGTCTGAGAGCACTCAGACCATGGAGACCAGTCAGACAGCTGACAGTTCACAGGGCACTCCACCACACAGGATGTGTTCATATGCCACGTCTTTTCCAACCCAAGCTGAAAAGGAACAACACAAGAATCAGCAAGCAAAGAGAACGATGTCCATTCTACTAAGTAGTGAGGGAACCACTGTTGACCACATTTTTGACTTAAAGGAAATGATTACAAATGATAAAGGAGACAAACATTGAGTATATATTTATTAGTTAGGAAGGACTAGATCTTTTGGAGACATTGTAAATAATAGTGGAACATTCCTCATCAGCACAAGGAGCCTTCTCCTGATGCAAGAGGCTCTTTCCCTCTTGGACAAGCCTCATGTTGTGGAAGGCTCCTTCCGACAGAGGAAAATACCACTGTTAACTGAATGGATCCAGAGTATCCAGCTCAATATCCTTCCTTAGAACTACCCCAATTCATTTAAAAACCAAACATAATTCCTAAAAGGGACCCAAACAAATCTTTAAGTATCTTTCTATTACGGTCTACAAAACCAAAGCTTTTTGGCGGCAGTCAACATATGTAGGGACCGTCTTCCAAGTGAGTTTTATCCTGAGCAGAGACTTCAAAGGCTTACTCAGTTAAAAGTTGCAAACAGCTACATCAGTCCACACAAAACCCAAAAATGTGAACAAAATTGATGGAATACCTTTTATTAAAAACAACCAAATTGATGCAAAACATTGTGCAAGCTTCTGAGCTCACCTGAACTCTTCATCAAACTGTATTTGGTAACATCCAGCCTGATCAAGAGTTTTGGTGAACTTGAAGGGTTGCACAATGTTTTGTGTCAATTTGATGGGTCCTAATAAAAGGCATGGCATGGATTTTACTCAGTTAGTTCCCTGAACTTGAAGAAAGCTAGTTATCATTCCCAGTACCAGAACTGCTGTATTTGTAAGCGTCCAAGGACCAATGAAACAAAGTACAAAGGAGACAAGCAGAATTCTGGCAGCTGGGAATACTCCAATAGACATCTCTAAGGTTCAGCAGATGAGACATGAGACATATCACTGGAGAAAAGATAGGATAAAACTGTAACAGATAAACAGTCAGATACTCGGAGATCTCCGACTGCATCTTTACTGTGTTTTTAGAAGTAAACCACAGATGGCCTTTCCACCTGTGCACAGATTTACCCACTGAAAGCCACCTCCATAGTACCGTAAGCCCTAGAAAAGGGAAAATGTTTCTTCCAGCACTAACAGCAATGCTGGAAAGGTGGTTTCAACAGACCAAGGGTTAAAGACCTCTCCCTACCCCACAAAGACTCTATCTGAATTGTAGTCACATGGGGCTGCAATTTAGTGTTAAAAAACTCTGGGAAGATCACATCACAGATATCACAGCCTCTCATCTAGTTAAGCTGCAAAGCCAAGGTCTCAGTCAATGTTTTTCTCAAGTGTATCTGTTTCACAGTATGCCATTTCAGAAAGAGACGGCAGTTCATATCTCATCCCAAATAAACCAACAAAACCTGCATATTGAAAAGTACTTGCCAAAAAGGGTTCTAGTGCCTTCTCCCTGACATACTTATTTTTCTGTGTTGAGGGATTTATTTATTTTTTGGTATAGATAACGTTGTGATCCTCTGACATGGCATTGCCCAGAAACAGATCTACTATCTGATCTGCCCTTTGTGAAAAGTAGACGTGTACCTGCTGAAATAGTGCTGAGGTGAGCTAGCTTTGTTTTGAATGTTGGCTGAATCCATGATAAGGCTCAAGGACACTACCAATGGGGAGCCACCAAATGCCATCTCACAGTATGAGAAGGGCCATTTCAATCCATCCTCTGTTTGTTTGTGTGTGTGTGTGTGCGCACATGCATAAATGAGCAAGTGTCTGATACTAAACAAGAAGTCTTTGTCTAAGCGCAGCAGGAACTATATCCCACAGGCAGGCCTTACTAATAAGGAAGTGAAGCTTACCGGTAGATAATACAGAGAGAATGATGATGGAAAGAACGCTTGTTTTAAAACTCTTCTGATTTGTAAATGGAGGTAAATGAGCAACAGTACACATCTACATATTTGAACAGCATGTGGCCTGTCCTGAATTTGGGTGATTTGCATTTCAAAGGCCTCAAGGAAACAACAAAATGCGTTTTGTGATGTGTTAATTTTTCCACACTGAGCAGAGACTTCATGTCCTCCTGTTCTTTGAGATTTCCTTATAAACAATAACCAACATTGAAAATATGCTCTACAAACTGATTAAGATTGGGAGTAATAAGACTAACAGGATTGTTCATTAAGCAGACGGATTGAAATTTATGTAAGATTATCGAGGCTTCATTAGAACAACAGATGATCCAGAGGGGCAGCCATCTTAGTGTGTTGCAAAAAATTAAATTAAATTAAACAGGAGTCTTAAAGTCTAACACTCCTTCCACTATAAGATTCTGTGGACTTGAGCCCATTTCATCAAACAGAGCTTTAGCCTGTTCCTACTGCAATTGTAAGCAGCATGTGAAGGTAACAAAAAAAAAAAGGAAATATTTTATTGTTCTCTTGAGAATATGTAAAACTGAGGATAGTTCTACTAGTTAATCAAGACTGAAAATTAGTAGCAATGAATTATGTACTCCTGGGAAATAAGATCTGAACTGTAGACTGTGTTGCTTCAGAAAACAATTTTTTATTGTATAGTTTCTCAAAAGAAAATAGCACACTCCTTAGATATTGAAAGAACAATTGGTTTCTAGGATGAGGTGTTATGTCATCAAATGCCATTACTCTTTGCCTGATTTGAATCTCAAATAAAAATGTAATAACATAAAAATACTAACATGGGAATGTATAATATACATTTTTAACTGCATCAGAATATTTTCACTTAAAAGCATTCTATTTCCATAAAGAAGTAGATTATTAAAACAAATTTTCATTTTTCATAGTGAATCCTTTTTTCTCAAATAATTTCCTAAAAATAACAATTACATTTGTAAATTTCTGTTCTGTATGGAAATAGATATTTCCCCCATAAAAGGAGACAGCAAAAATAATAGCATAAAAATAAAATGGGGAGGGCATGCACTTAGCATGCTACTTTGGAAAATTATGGAAAATATATGGAAAATAGGCCTGCTTTGGCAGGGAGGGTGGGGTATAAGGTTCCATTTCTCCCTAAGGGCAACAGTGGGAGCTGATGCAATGTTAATAAGAAGGACAGTTGAAAACAGCATTTAAGGAAGCCAAGGAAAGCAATTAGGGAGCTGAGTGTGTCTGGCTGGCTGAGTGAAGCTGTGGAGAAGAGCTGCTTAAAGCTAACTGAAAAAGAGTCAATTTGTAACAAAGGATTCCAAATGCTGGAACAGAGAAGCAGTTTCAGTTGAAAAGAAGCTTTGCAACTTCTAAACTTTCTTCAGTGTTATGTTCAAATGATAAATAAGAGTTAACATCTTGTTTACCTCCATGGGCTGGTTGTCTCAGGGAAGGAAACGCATGCACACACACACACACACACACCCCATGTTTGAGTCTCCAATCTCAATAGCTCCGTGCAGTATTTGAGTAGAAATGGAGTGGACTACCCTGTCTGCTGATGCCTCTGTGAGTGAGAGAATGTGAGATGCAACATGATCATGCCTCTCTATATATTTTGAAAGAGGCAAGAAGGGTAGTGACATGATGGCCAGACCTACTTGTAATCCTGAACCTGTGGGAGAGAGGCTGTGGAGGGTGGTAGGCTCTTTGTGCAAGTGAGAAAGGTGTTGTCACACATACATACTAGACATAAGAAACAGCCACCTGCCACAGGCACTGGTGACTGTTATTCTATTATCAGACTTGGCAAACCCCAGGGCATGTAAGCATATATCCTGGGGAACTGATTTGCAATGCTTGTATTCAATAAAGCTGCAACTTTGCTTTACTGAAGACTGAGTCTCTAGCTTATTTCTCTCTTGGTAAACCTGAAGCTTGATAAAAAGAGTAAAGGTAAAGGTTTCCCTTCCTTGAAAGCTAGTTGAATTTGACTCTAGGGGGTGGTGCTCATCTCTGTTTCAAAGCTAAAGAGCCAGCGCTGTCTGAAGACTTCTCCATGGTCATGTGGCTGGCATGATTAAAAGCCGAGGCATACGGAACGCTGTTACCTTACCACCAAAGCAGCACTTATTTATCTTCTTACAGTTTCTTACTTTCAAACTGCTAGGTTGGCAGGAGCTAGGGCCACAGACAGGAGCTCACAGCCATACAGCACTAGGGTCTCGAACTGCCAAACTACAGACCTTCCGGTCTGCAGCTCAGCATCTTAACCTCTGAGCTAAAACTGTTGAGGTTTCAGGAGGAAAGCCTGATCACCTTTCTTTTGATTTCCAACACTCCTGGACTTTATTTCTCACAAAGCCAGCATAGTTACTTTGATTCCTAAAAAAGTGAAAAGATTATTAAAAGGTGTTTACAATGCTTTCATTGTAATGTAGATGTCTGGAGCCAGCACCTGTCCTGCCCTCAGCCAAGGCACCTGTGACAAAACTGGAGACTTCTCCAGTGCTGCAAAACCCAAGCAGGACCCATCCACCTCCCTCATGCCTCAGGCAGTCATTGTCAGCTTAGCCGGAACTTCCAGGATAGGACCTTGAGCAGCAGGTAGCTTCAGCAACTGGGCATGGCCCTTGCTACCTCCCTCCTAGGCTCCTGGGTATCGACTTCTGACGTCATCGCCTGATGCCAGGACAACAAAGAAGATGCTGGGGAACAGCAAGCCTCAGAGGCCATCGGACCAGCCAGCAAGCATGGAGGCATCCAGCAGAAGCCCAACCATAATAGTCTGTGCGGAGCTTGGAAGGAACCCAGCCATGCAAGAACCTGGGAGGAGCCAGGAAAGGAAAGCTTGGCTGAAGGCCTCCTAGGAACTGGCCAGTGAGACAAACGGGGGAGGGAGCAGCAAGGATGGATGAGGAGACTGGGGGAGTAGTGCTCTGACCTCTGGCCCAGCTAATGGCTCAAGTCATAGGCACAGGAGCAGGGAGGTGAGGCTGGGGCTGGGGCTGATTGACGGGGGCAAGGAGGAAGCATAAATGTTGGCTCCACAACCAGGCCAGGGAGAAGTAGAAAAGGAGGAATGTGCCATAGGTAAAGGTAAAGGTAAAGGTTCCCTTGCTCGAAAGCCAGTCGAATCCGACTCTAGGGTTGCGGTGCTCATCTCTGTTTCAAAGCCGAAGAGCCAGCGCTGTCCAAAGACGTTTCCGTGGTCATGTGGCCGGCATGACTAAACACCAAGGCGCACGGAACGCTGTTACCTTCCCACCGAAGTGGTACCTATTTATCTACTTGCAATTTCTTGCTTTCGAACTGCTAGGTTGGCAGGAGCTGGAACTAGAGACGGGAGCTCACTCCGTCTTGCGGCACCCGGGTCTTGAACTGCTGAACTACTGACCTTCCACAGCCTGCAGTTCAGCGTCTTAACCACTTGAGCCACCGCAGCTCAAGAAAACTGTTCCTGGAAAGACAGGAGGACTTGGGTGGTACAACCCCGTGCCCCCCTTTCCTATTCTGAAGTTGGTAAGACCCCAGAGAAGTGAAGCAGCACTATTGCTAAAGGCCGGGGGGTATTGCCAATGAGGGAAGAGCCTCACGGCAGAGTAACAAGCTATTCATGGTGATTTACATTGACACATGGCTGTTACAGCATACTGTGAGCCTTCTGGTTGCGTGAAAGTTCACCAAGTTCACTTTTACTCTTCTTCACTGAGACGACTGTGAACAGGCTTAGCAACATGATTCTCCTGTTAATCTGGTTAAAAGGGTTTTTACGGGCTGCAGTTATTGGATCAACAGCTGATCTTTCTGTGTTAGCCTTTAAGGTGCCACTGGACTCCTGCTTTATGTCCTCATATGTTAGAAACAGATGTGCTTGGGTGTTAAACCCTGTCAGTGGGCCATCATCTCATACAAAGATAAAAGTATATCTCATACAAAGATAAAAGTCTATCTCATACAAAGATAGAAGTCTATTTCGTTCCTGAATGTAATGCTTGTATGCATACTGGTATTATTTATAATTGTGACAGCACTGTCAATTTTTTTCTTCCATCATCCTATAGCTATAAGACATACTACTAACAAATGCTATTCTTCTAGAAAAGAAGTGAGGGCTGGGATATATGAGACTTGGATGCCATTCCACACCACCTCCACTCCAGCACAAGAAAGATAAGATTTCTGGAACTACTAAGAGGAGCAAAGTAGCAGATCTTTTGCAGACATAATCCCATATAGAATAGAATCCCTACCTAGTAGAATGAGCTCCCGTATGAGATCAGGGCCCTGCAGGATTTATTATAATTTCGCAAGGCCTGCAAGACGGAGCTCTTCCACTGGGCTTTTAGTTGAGGCAGTCGGCATTCCCCTGTCAGAAAGCTTATTTGATGTGTCTCACTGAATCCATTGTTGTGTGTTCCCTAACCTGCTTTGCGCTTGCGTAGGTATGCAGGCAGTAACGTGGGAGCTTCTTCCCTGCCGCTTTTCCTTATCTCGGTGGCCTTGAATGTAGGCTTTGGGCTATTCTTGTGTTGATGAGAATTTTCCAGTTCTGGGAGGGTGAAGGGAGGAGGGGAGTCGTCTCCCGCTCATGAATTAAATCTCCCGCCGGGAGTTTCCCACGCGCGCGCTCATAGCTTATTCGCTGGCCGCTTTTATGCATCACACTATAAGTTTGCTTGCATTGCTTTTGCCCCCCATTCCTGACAATGACCTCCTACTGTGGGTTTTAGCATTGTAATCCAAATAAAGCCTTTTCTTTTGAAGAGAATGCCTGGACTTACTTGCTTTTGAACCTGACATCCCCCCTTCTGATTGTACTCTCATCACTGTCCTGAATTTGAACAACCATCTGGAAACTATACCATTGAGTTACTAATTAGATTCTGCATGGTATTTTATGATTGTATGATTATTGTATTATTTTAATCTTGTGTTAAATTGGCTGTTATTGTATATTGTTTTAACATTTGATGGAACCCACCCTGAGCCTGGTTGCAGGGAGGGTGGGATACAAGTTTAATAAAATAAATAAATAAAAATAAATAAATAAAGTTTGCTAGTGAAGACAGAATGACAAACTCAGGTTTGCCGGAAAGGGAGGAAGGAAGAGTGTATTGAGATGGGAGAAGGAAGAAGGTAAACAAAGGAGTCTGGGAGCCTGAGTCTTGCTCATATAATACCAAACCATGAATGGGTGTTAAATGTGAACTGAGTTTATTAATGCTGCTATGTTCTAGAGCAGTCTAGGAAAAGTATTAGAATGTTGCTGTACAACTGCTACTTTCCCTCTGGCCTTGATAGACCCTCTGGTAATTTGATCCATTTGTAGCTAACTCATATTCCTCACCCTTCACCTTTATGTTTGGTACAATGGAACCCCTCTCCTTTCAACACAGAACTCATGTTCTTTATTTGTGAGGGCACTATTCCCAACTGGGCCCACCTTGTCTTAGCCACACATAGCTTCTTAGATGTATAGTGATAAGTGGGTATTCTGTGATCCACTCGCAAAAGTATTGAACACAAAAAATGCATATCATCTACACTGAAGAGGCATTGAACAACAGGCATATTAAACAACTAAATAGTGGTAAAATGCTTTGCTGGATGAGGGTTACTTTTGCAAGTGGGCTTGTGTAAGGAGCTGAACCTCTTTGTTAATGCTACAGGTTCTTCAACATTTTTGAAGAATAGTCTTTCCTGAAAAGCCGGTACTTCTAACCCCAGATGGAAGGGGAGGAGGAGACATTCAATAAAATGATACTGGCAGATGTCCAAAGCTTTACAAAGGAATCACTTCAAATTAGAATGATAATTATCATTCTGATTAAGATTTATTATAATTATTCACCTTGATTGCTTATTGTTCCCAAACCATTACTTTCAGGAGATAAAAAAATTAGCATACCTTTGTGGTTGCACACTTAGGCAAACAGAGGAAATTAAATGACAAAATCACTGATTATGGAACAGGCTCATTTAAGGGGTACTTAACAGTCCTTGAATAGCATTGGGAAACATCTGTCAGAGCGATAAGCTGCGTGAGGCACACAGCCAGTTGACTCAGGTCTGAATGAAAGATTTTCACGATGGGAATATTTACAAAGCCAGACAAGAAAAAGCATCCACCCACCTCTTCACAGAATTTCAGGTCAACCGATTTGCCGTCACTGCGAATACAATCAAGCATTCTTGTTTTGACCCCGTTACCACAGACAGCTTTCTCACTCAACTGACAGGTACTCCACTCTAGGAATGAAGGAAACAAAAGGACAGGAGGTAAGTGAGAAGTATCTTGTTCTACTGGACCAGATTAAGCCCTGAGGCAGTAAATTAAATTCTCTCCTGTTAATATTTTATTTCATTTCTCCTTTAATTCAGATAACCTAATTTTGGATTCTTAATGCCCTTTTTAACTTCACAAAGATGCTATGAGGAAACTATAGCCAAAAAAAGAGAGCTGACTCTGAATATCATACATTAGGGGGAAATTGGGAAAAAATGTATCATCTACTAATAACAGTGATTTAGTTCTTCACAGCAAAATCCAAGAGGGGTCCTGTGGTACCTCTAAAGACTAACAGATTTTATGAAGGATATGTTTTCATGAGCTAGAGCCCATTTCATTCACTTCACATCAAATGAAGTAGGTTCTAATCTAGCACCCAAAATCTTATTCTTCAATAAATCTGTTAGTCTTTGTGCCACAGGACTCTTTTGTTGTTAACTGGTGCCAGTACCTGTCACATTGTAACGATAGTGGAAACAGTTTTTGTTGAGATTGCACGGTTCTGTTTCCACAGAGGGAGGACAGGCCTTCGCTTCCTGAGGTTGCCTCATAACTTCTGATGACCGTTCCCTCACTCTGCTTCCATTACATGGCTGAAAAAGAAAACCAGAAATAATTTTCCTTTGCTGTATGTCATATACTTAGCATTTAAAGTTTATTTTAAGAAGCCTTTGTATTGATCATATAAATAGAAAATAATGACTTCATTCTATTATGTAATCTTAAACAAGTAATTAAGTATGCTAGAAGGTCCAGCCCCATAACCTGAAATGAGGGTTGCAGATAGCCACCATGAGTCCCCAGGCAAAAATTTCTTCTGGGCCACTGTCACATCACCCAGTCCCAATTCAAACATCACATGAGAACAAACTATCTGAGCTCTGTAGACCCCAAGGTGACCTGTGCCCCTGGAATGTTGTCCCTCCTACTTACCTACAATCTTGTTATCTGTTCCTTGTATGGCTTTAGAAGGAAATTATATGAAGATAGTAGTGTTTCAACAAACTATCAACAGTGAAGAAAGCAACTCTATTAAGTAGGCAACTTCATTATTAGTTCACTAAGGTTTAGGTCCAAGCATAAGAAATCAGCACCATGTACTGAAGCATATGTTGCTTAATTAAATGATTCTGAAGAGCAGTAGTTCCATTCGTTATTTGAATGCGGACAACAGAGACCAGACGGGTGCGTCTGTTCTTCCAGGCAACAGCCACATGTTAACACGATAGGGAAATCTATGTATTTATTAAGTTGTCCACTGATTCACATTTGAGACTAAAGAGAGGCTATTAGTGACAGAAAATAGAACTAATCCCCACCCTTTCTCCCACCTTACTATATTGTGTTCTGTTCCTTGAAACATTTTTCTCCCATCCTGGCTGTATTCTGGTATCCTAGTTGGCTGGAAGAAAAATCCTTCAAGCGATGGAATGCATCAAGAAAAAGCAGGACAGGGGGCAGAGTTTAATTCCTCTCTCCTGTATTCTCTGTTGTGTATAAAAATAGGATCCAGGCGTTATTGTATGTGTAAATAGAGTGGACACATCCATTTGGATGCTCTGTCAAGTCTAAATTGACCCTAAGGGTTCCCCACTGAGTTCATGCCCCATTGATAACAAAAGCAGAAGAAATATGCTGTATTAACCATGGAGGAAATTAAAATATTAAGATTCTAATGAATGAATATTCACGAAGTGTTACTAAAATTGTTACATTCAAAGTCAGCCATGTTCAAACATTGTTAGATGAAAACAGAAAAAAATAAACTGAGGCATTACAGAAAAACCTCCTTCACCAGAGAACCAACAATGGCTCTTTATAAAGACATATTGGAATCTTGAGACTGGAAGGAAACTTGGGATGTTTGCTTAGGCTATTTTATTTGACATAGCTGACATCAGTAGTTGACAAAGCTGAGCAGATGTCGGGCCCCAAGGACTGCAAAAGGGCCTGCTCCTGCAACAGTGCAGGGAAGAAGGACCACCAGGTAAACAACAGGATGCTGCCTCCCACCAGCCTGCTCCATCCTCCTTAGCCTCAAGGGGTGTGGTTAGAGGAAGCAGGGTGCCAAAGAAGCTGGAACAATGTAAAGAAAAGGAGGAGGAAGGGGTGGTACCAAAGGGCAAGGGGGGGCTATTACATTCTTGTCACTGAAGACCCACAAACACTGGGAGTTCTTTTGAAAATGCATATAAATTTGTGTAAAAATATACTAATTAATGTACAGTGAGACAGAGTGAGACACATCTTTGTGAGACACATATAGTAAGGGTGGAATTGGGTAGCCACAATTATGAAAAGTGGGTATTCTACTGATCTAGGAAATAGGTCTCTGGAGTTATGTCAGTGGTAAACAGACATTTCACAGGGAAGCCTGTATATAAATGACTATGTTGAGCACAAACAACAGAGGGTGAATATCCCCATCATGCCATTGCTGGAGAAACGACACTGGACAAGAAAATATGATTCCATAAGGCAATTCTTATTCCCTTAAACTGAAGCTAAGAAATTCTTTATAGCAGATGTCTTACCAAGGGGCATCTAGACCATGGGCCCCATTCAGACAAGACACAGTCCTCTGGGCATGGCAATGTACACTTTCTAGCACCAAGAGGCATCTCTTCCTGGTCACACAGGTAGTCTTCAACAGTGTCCGAAGGGCCATCTACAGTATTTTGCATGCACCTGGAAAAACAAGATCATGCCTCAATATCTATGCAGTATATTTCATGGTGCTTACAGAAAGATGTTGAGGATAATTATAGTAGCCTGATAATAAATAATCATGTTTGTTGTCCACAATTTATATAGTGAAATCAATATATACAGCACTTTATGGCATGTACAAAAAGACAGATCCCTAACAATGTAAGGTCTGACAAGGAGAAGAGAATGGAAGGGAGAAAGGGATAGAAGAGATAAAAGGAAAGGTGAAAGAATGGGAGCAAATGCACATATTTATACTTCTTGTGGCGAAGAATGCAAGTGATCTGCAGAATTACCCTAGAATTTGAAAAGGCAAAATCAACATTTAACAGTCTAGACTAGAGGCAAAATTAATGTAGAAACAGAATCCACTATCTGCTTCTGTTTTTCCATGTGCGTCAGGGATACTGTCTTTTAAATAATTTCACAGGTCCCTCTATTCACCCGTTTCATTTGATGCTTTAGGGAAGAGCATGCAATAATCCTCGCATGAGCTGTGCACAATCTGCTGCAGTCCATGATAATCTGTGGATCAGGCTGAAGTACTATTAACGACGACTTGAGCAGAAATGTTTCCCTCTGCTCTTCCCCACTCATTCTGGACTCAGCTGTCAAGAGCTCTTGCAGGAGAACTTGAACCGACTGTGACATTTACCTTCTGTTACATAATATATATAGTCTTTTCTCTACTTGTGTAAACCAAATTCTTGAGAAAGAAAAAAATATAGAATGTTTATTGTAATGGAGGATGGAGCACTTATTTCTTTTGTCTCCTACAGCTAGCTCTTCTAATTTAGTTTTCAATATAACACAAACTGGGCAATTCTCATTCTATCAAGACAATCTTTTTTTTGTATAAATCACAGCTCACTCTCTTACAGTGCAATCCTAAACACCCTTTAAGTCCCAAGAAACCAATGGGTTTGGAAGAGTGTAACTCTTTTTAGGATTGCAGTTTGAAGCACTACATTAGCTCTTCTAGTACCCTTCTTATCTTCTCGGCTACTGCGCTGACTCCTCTCCCTCCCTGCTCACTTTCTTAGTTGTTACACTGAAAATGCCATCCTAAGCAAAGTTATACCCTTTAAAGCCCACTGACTTCCACTGATTTTGAAGGGTGTCACTCTCCTTATGATGGCATTTTGATCCTTCTAGCTCCCTGTAAAGGATCGTCAGACTAAATCCTTGCATTGGAAACAGGTTGCAATGCCATATTTAGAATCAAAGACTACATACCTTCTTGTTTATTCCATACAGCTGTTATAAATATCAGCAGTAACAATTAAAACACATCCTTCTAACTGTACATCAGTGATTGCTGTTCCTTCTAAATTTCAGTGCAGACAAAAATAAAATAATGCAAAAAATCTTTGGGTCTCACTCTTGCAACCACATATCCAAACTGTGGCTAAAGTTTATTCTCCATCTGTTGGGTAGATTTATTTGTACTGCCTCAAAAGCCCTGTATCCTCATTCCAATATCTGCAAATATTGCCTATCAACACTATTACCACTGATAACACATCTCAAATTTTTAAACTGACAGATTGAAAGTGAGATTGAAATGAGATTGTCCTTTCTGTGAACATGGCCTGCTGGGATATCCTCTGCACAAACTTACTTGGTAAAGGAATTATCTTTACAATGACATTTATGCAGGATGAAAAGGGCATTCTATGCTTTGTTCCCAAGGGACTGTAATTCAAGCCACTGGAATAAATGATTCTTCTGTAGCTTTGACAGTAGAACCAAAATCTATTTTCTTCATTGGCTGCCATCATGCCATGTAAAGCCATACTGCTTTTTTTCCAATGGAGTGCAGTGGGGCTATCATGAGAGCAAATTAATAGTGGGGAAAGAAATTGGTACTTTTGCTGCTATTACAATGAATTGCATTTAACTTTATCTTGGTGACAACTTGAAGCTAAAATCTAATAAATCTTTGAAATTATTCACATGTGACTCTGTTTTCAAACATAATTTACTGAAACATTGGCAGCTGAACAGTATACCTATGACAGGTTAAAATGAACATTTGACACTTCAGCGTGAATGATCCTAACAATGGAGTCCTCATTAGGGCTGCTGCAATTGAGCCCCCTGTCATAGTGGTCGTAATTGGTTCTCCTGTCATTACTGGAAACACCAGATTCCAAAGCCAGACTGCAGGTCTGTGCAGCTGTGCACAAAACAGTAGGAAAATGCACCAAAGTTCCACACATACAAACCAAACTGACTGGGAATAGTGTACCTAATACATAGGTTGGGAGAACACCTGCCCCATTTTGTAGTAGCACAATAATAAAACAGGTTCCAAAAAGATCACAGTCTTTGTTCAGATCTTTTCCGCGTAGATCAAAGAGCACACTTAATCTAATCCCATTCATTACTTTGAGTTAACGTGTCAACCTGTCATAGGTATACTGTTCAGCATAGACATGGGAATAGCAAAGGATATGCAGCTACCAGGAAGGGATGGTACCAAAGGGTAAGGAGGGGCTATTATACTCTTTGTGGGTCACCTACAAACTGGGGGTTCTTTAGAAAATGCATATTAATTAGTGTATTTTTAATGCAGAGCAAGGCACACCTTTGCTGCAGGTGACTTGATGTTTTACCAATTATTAGACTGAAGTACAGATTTGGGGTGAACTTCTCCTTCATGAATTGGTCAATACATGTGGGGAAAAAGGGGTTGAGGCAGAGGAGCTTCAGCATCATCAAGACTTATAGAATGCTAAATCCACAAGTGCTAGAAATCTCAGGAAGGCTTCAGTCCTCCAAAGGAATTCTCACAGGATGAACTACTGGTACCCAAAAATGGGTAGACAGGTTTTTTTTTATATATTTCTAAAATTATAATTCCAAAGTATGATGCCTCATTATAAAGTTGAGGAGTGTTTTTCCCCCTTGATGTGACAGCTTTTAAACTGAGCTCACCTCACTTTTCTGGTTTGCACACCCTCTCCACAATTCTCCTTTAAGTCCACATTAGTCACTTTGCACACACTCCACGGATCAGTGACCCCTATATACTGGCTGCAGTCACTGTGGCATGGGACGGCTTCATATACCTGAAATGCACACACAGAAGATGAGCTGAATTCATTCACACATATACCATCATTTGTAACTAGCAGCACGAATTACTTACTGTAAAATTACTTAGAATTCATAATGTTATGAAGAAACTCTTTGAGGTGAAAGGTAGGAGACATGGATTTTTTTATCAGTACTGTCTAGTAGAAGCATAACAAGGCCATCCACATATGTGTTCATTCTTCCACCAGGCTCAAAAGTTTGCCATATATAACAACTGATGGGTAGCCTTTTGAATACTTTTCTGAGGAGCCACTGCAGAAGACCATAGATAGGAAGCATTTCAGGGCAATCACCCAATTTCTGTTCATGAAAAATGCCCGATTTCCCTATCATCACACCAGTCCTTAGAGCACCAGTCTTAGTCCAGTGTCTTCTATCCCACTTTTGTATCTCACCCAGTCCAAAGGATATACGGTGAAACCACAAGTAACTCTGGAGATCCATGATGAGATTAACAGCTGCACAGCTGAGCTGCAAAAGGCATAGGGGTTGGCCAACCTCCAGGTGGGACCTGGATATCTCCTAGAATTGCAACTGATCTGTAGACAACACAGATCAGTCCTCCCTGGAGAAAATGGCACCTTCAGAAGGAGCAGTCTGCCACCTTATGCCCAGCTGATGTCCCTCCCCTCCCTAAACCCCATCTTCCCTAGGCTCCACCCCCAAATCTTCAGGAATTTCCCAACCAGAACCTGGCAGCCCTACCACTATACAGGGGGAGGTGGATATATGAACTGAGGCTGGTGACTCAGGTTACAGAGAGGTTCACTGAGACTAAGCTTCCATATCATTGTACCACTGGACTGGATGCCTCATCTCCTAACATCATGCCATAGCATTAGATTGTTGTGGAGGGAGGGAATATAACACATGATTGGATATTGCTTCCATCAAGTCCATTGCTATGTATCTTCATAATGAGTTTTCCCACCTAGTCTCCTTTAATTCATCAAGTCAACATTTTAGCCCTTTTCAATTGTTAGTTTCAGGGCTATCTCAAAAGAGAGTACACTACAAGAAATACCAGGGATACATCCATGCACTCATGGCACAAGTGGCTGGATGGCCCCAAAAATAACAAGTGAAAAGGGTTTTCATGCCTACTTAGGTAGTCTGCTAGGGGATCATTTTTCCTGGAACTTCTGACTGCAGGATGGTGGTGTGTCCTTCATAGTTGTCCAAAAGGGAGTTGGTATGCAATATATTGTTTCTTCTATACTTCACACAGAAAAAGTCACAGATTAACTAAATGGAACAGACCAGTTGTGTACTTCAAATGGGACAGGGGTGGATGCTGAAGAGCCTACCAGGGCTTTACATACTTAAAGTAACCATGTAACAGGGAATGACTAAGAGACTCCTCCTTCCTATCCAAAGATAGGCCCTTTTCAAACTGCCTTTGCATTCCATTTCAGTAAGTGGTTGCTAATGGTTTTTTCCTGTCATTTCAGACAGACCCATTTTAGTAACCAGCTACTAGTGGAATTTATTTATCTGTTCATACAAACCCACTTGCATCCGGTTAGCAAAACGTGGTTGAGCTGCTTTTGAGGGAAACTACCTTCTTCTGTTTTCTACTCCTTCATTGCGCTTCTGAATCGCTGTGGTGTGCTGTTTAAAATGTCCATAATGCTTCCTACAATGCCATTCCACCCCACCCTTTTTGTCATGCAATATTCCTCAGACTTTTTTTAATGTTCTAACTTGAGAGCTATAGCACTAAATCACTGTAGCACTTCAGTGTTACAGCAGCACCACTGAGATGCCTTGGTATCTCAATGGTGCCACTATAGCACTGAAGTGCTATATTGGTTTAGGGCTATAGCGCTCAAGTTAGAACATTAAAAAAATCCAAGGAAGGTCGGATGACAAAAAAGGGCAGGGGAAAAGCAGTACCATTTGAAATGAACCATAGCATTTCAGAGATGGCTCAATAACAGAAGAAAATTCGCTTTATGAAACCCTCATCCCTGTATCACTTTATTAAAAACCAGGCCAACAACTAATAGCATCTGGTTTAGAATGGTAATATGAAAAGGGCCATATTTCTGAATCCCTCCCATCTATCAGACTGTGGTTGTAATAGATTAGTGAGCTGGTTTTGCTCTGTATGTCACACACTCTTTCTTTCTTCTCTCTCAGTGCTGCCACAACAGAATATTCTCTGTGACTACTGCAGACATCACAGAATTGTAAGTGGCACAGGTATAATCTTAAAGAAATGTTACATCAACAGGCAAACAATTCACACAGCAGGGAGCTTTAACTGGAAGCATGCTTGAATGCTGGGCATCTGTTTCACAGACTCTTACCTGGGCCTGGGGCAGGTGTTGACCATGAACCCAAAGGAATGAGCAAAGGTAAATAAAAACAATTGTTAGGATGCAAAACAGACACTCAAAAGCATGCATGCATCTGGGTTGTTCACAGCATTAAACTGAGACTCCAAAGGAAAGAGGTCCTTGCAAAACACAAAGGCCTGTTTTTGTTTCTTGCTCTGTTTCACACTGCAAGAAAACCTACTGCTACCTGATGAAAAGGTAGTAATACAGATACGCCGGGCTTCTTCAGTAGCACAGGATTAAATTCTCCTCCTGCATCTCTTGATAGCAGCAATTATTTAGAAGCCAGAGAATTGACTCTTACTACAATTTCTACAAGGCCATCTGATTTTGGATAGGATAGGATCAGCAATTTTTACATGTCTTAAGAAATATTTTGCCATTGTTCTTTGAAAAGAATACAGCAGAAGTAAAGAAAGATAGCCCCAGAACATATTTATTCAATATATGATATTTAAAAGTCAATAGCTTGTTGTTTTGTAGAAAGACAAATTCTAAACCAATATTTGCAGGGGAGAAATACCTTTACATATATGCAGGACTATGCAGGATAAAACAAGAACTGAATTTATTTTATGATCATCAGCATTTGTATGACTTTTGAGTTTGGGTAAAAATTAGGCACCAATTAGAGACACATAGTATAAAAGATTCAATATCCTCCTTGGTTAGGTAGACCAGGAATGGCAACAGAAGCTGCCAAGTGATGCACAAGTTGCACAGCTCTGAGGAAATGTGGTCAGTCTCTTCAAGTGTCGGCCTCTTCAAGTGTACCAAATTTCAGATCTAGAATACAACAGTTTTGACTACATTGAGAGATTCAAACCAACCTTGGCTGTGGTCACACACACTAAATAATTCACTTTCAATGCACTTATTAATTGGATTTTGCCAGTTCACACAGTAAAAATCCAGTTGGAAAGTGGATTGAAAGTGGATTATTTGGTGTGTGTGACCGCAGCCCTTGTTTGGCATCCTGGTTTGTCAGTTATTTCATCTAATTTGGATGTCATATGTGGTCATATGTGGTTTGTTACAAACTTGAAAGTCCTCAGTCTACAAGACATGAGCAAGGATGGAACACAGAAGGTATTAAGTGACTTCCAAGACTTCTGAGGCTCTTCTGTGTAGTCTCTCTTAATTTCCTCATCCAATTTTCTTTGCCAGAAGCATAAAATGCCTATTTTTTGGTTTAGTGGTTTGGTGTAGTGGTTAAGTGTGTGGACTCTAATCTGGGAGAACCGGGTTTGATTCCCCACTCCTCCACTTGCACCTGCTGATGTGACCTTGGGTCAGTCACAAGCTCTGGCACAGCTGACCTTGAACGAGCAGTTTGTTTTAGAGTTCTCTCAGCCTCACCTACCTCACAGGGTGTCTGTTGTGGGGAGGGGAAGGGAGAGGAGTTTGTAAGCCGCTTTGAGACTCCAAGTGATGGGCGGGGTATAAATTCAATCTCTTCTCTTCTTCTTCTGTTTCATAATCCTAGAACCTGGCCTTTGTGAAATCCTGTCTCAAGCCTCCCCACCCCAGCCGAGGTACACACTGCAGCTAAGACAATTCACCTAATTTAGTTTAAATTGTTCTTAGATTACTTTTAATATTGCTGCCTTTGAGAATTCATATTGAGTTGAAAAGAGGGTTATAAATCCTCAAATAAATAACTTTACGCAACTACACACATTTAGAGTGCGTTAAGAAAAAAAAACAAGCCTTGAAATACTAAAATGACCGAGCATAATGTATAGGAAATATATGATACTTAATATTCAGACAGCGAGAGCCAAAAACAATGCTCTGGTTTATTCTTTCTGATGGAAATATAAATTCAAAACCACTGGAGGGCAGCACAGTCATAGACAATAAATGATGTAAACAATCTTTGGAATACAGACATTAACCTTCCACTGTTCTTGGTATCTGAAGGATGAAGGTATAGTGTGAACTACTGTGAATTATTCTGAAAGCAGAAGCTTTGGTTTCAGCTACTCCTATTAAAATTATTTTTTTAACAGTTTGAATGCCTTCACTACTAAATTTACCCCTTCTTCCTCACTTGTGTTGAGTATTAAATTGGATTACAAACTTGGTTTATTAGCTTTAGTTTAACACTTATTATGTTCTAAGCTAGAACTAATTGCATCCTCTTACGTGGAAAATCAAATCAGTCAACCATTTCCTTCTGTGCCTGCTTAATGTCAACATGATGGCATTTAGCAAATGAACATCTTATTCAGTTGCAAATAACCAGCATCTGACTACAAACATACATATACTCAGACACCCTTTCATATTTTTTCCCTCCCACGCCCTTTTCATTTTAGGATAAAAACAGATTTAAAACATTCAAAACAGACCTAAATCAGTGAGAAGAGACACAAAGACAGTTTTCTTCTATGAAATCGTTTCTAACAAGGAGCAGTGCTGATACACCTGGTAAATCAAGATCCTGTTAAATATCTGGTGGAAGTTTCATCCCCACATGACAGATCTCTCGTATATGTCTGTAATCTTTATACATTGTGAAGGTCACCTCTGCCCCTCCCAAATATTTCTTTGGCAAAAAATGTATAAGCAAATTTCCATGGAAGACCAACTGACCAGTAAAAAGAGAAATGACATAAGCTACAAAGGAAAAGATTTGGGTAGACATTCCAGCTGCCCGTGGAATACTTCAAATAGCATCAGAGTGTACATACTGGCATATATCCTCCCACTCCACTAGGCAAAGTCTGAAGTCTTCCTCCAGCCTAAGAAGCCTTCTTCCAATGGAAGAACCACTTAAGGTGATGGAAGGCTTTTTAGGCTTGGAGAACTTCTACCACCCTAAGAGAGGATACCACCCATTATGTATAAAGTCATCAAAGTACGAGACAGTCTGGACTTGCTCACAAGAACTGCTCGCCCCTCCAGCTGTGGGATACTCCGTGTGTTCTGATGCTTGTGGAATGAGTGAGAGATTTAAAAAGGAAAACGCTCTTATTCTTTTGAAAAATAAATGTTATGCAGATAACAGAAAATTAATTACCTGGCTGACATGATCCAACTTGGGGCATGGCCTTCCACCGTTGTAGGGCTTCTCTCGGAGCCACTTCGACCTAACTTTGACCCCGCTGCCACAAGACTTAGTGCAACGTGACCAGTTGGACCACTCACTGAGCTTGCAGTCGGAAGGGCATGGGATGATGCAGGCTTCCTCAATGTACCCTGGGTGAAGACAAACACAGAGGGGCAGCCTCATCAGTTGGTTTCTCTGTAGGGCGTCCTTCCTCCCCACAGCTTCAGAGTTTTGCTTGCAGGGTCCAAAAGCTGACTCGGCACGCACGTGTTAATACAGCAATTTCTTCATCATTAGGAGTATGTTAAAATTCAGCTGGAGAATTTATACATGCACAACCGAGACCATAACAAAGCTACAGCTGAGCACCTGCTGTGGGTGGCTTATTAGGATTCACACTCATCAAATACTTACAGTCCTGACCTAGTGACAGCAAGAATGTAACTGACACTGCCCTGTCTGTTCTCATATCACTCTCACACTGCAAAAGACACTTTAAAATAAAATGCCTTGCAAATCAGACTGCTACTGCACCTCTCCACAGCTGAATCAAAGGACACTGGTGATGCTTATAACATATGTTCATGGGCTAGTAAGGTCAAATGTGTCAGATACTCTTGAAACCAGTGAACTTAACACTTTGTGCACTCCTGTGACTAAAAAGGGAGCGTGATCTGCCACATCAGTGATCTGCAGATTAACAGACATCTGTCCTCCATTGTACAGAGTAAAAGACTGAAGGAAATGTAGATTTGTTGTTTGCCAACAGGTTTCAAAGTGACAATGATACTACTACATTAAGCAGTATTAGTTTAGTTTAGTTTAGTTATTTTATAGTCCATCCTCCTTGCGGATACTCAAGGCAGATTACAGGATAATGAAACAGTGCAATCAAATAGTATAAGACAAGCAGAGTTAAGAGAACAAACTATCTAAGGCAAGGTATACTATAAACAGTACAGAAAAGGGATTACAAGGTATAAGAAAGCAGTAAAAGCAGGCGATACCTACAATAATCATTGCAGTGGATAAAGGGACCCTCCTGGTTTGTTCCATTCTGCTACAGTTCTTAGAACAGCTATTTTTTATATACAGAGTTGCTATATATACATTTGGTTATATACCATATTTAACAACTATACTTTATATATGTCATGCACACACTTAAGGCCAGATATGTTGACATTTGCCATTAACTCCAATACAGTAACTATGTCATATCTGACTCAGTGTCAAGCAGCAGAAAGAAAACCAGCGGAATCTCAGATGCCAACTATGGAAATAACAGTTGGCATATAGACACTGATTGACAATTACATGCTCAGCTATGCAGGGCAAAGCCTACCATATCTTGGGCTATGCAACAAAGATGTGGGCTGGCAGGCCAGCAGTACATCTCACAGCTCAGCCAAACTTCCCTGAATCTGACAATGATGCAGACTTTCGGAGCCACGCTGAACACTCAAATGAATCATTAACTAACGTTAACAAAGAGCCTGTCAACAGGATATTTTAAGAAATGGAATACCTGGTTGCAGGAAATGGCTCTGCAGGTCACCCACTACAGTTCTAGAATATAAAATGAATGATTCTAATAGATCAAAATGAGCATGTGTGTCTATTCCTAAATGCAAAGGAGCCCTCCCCAAGCCCATTTCCCCAAGACAGAACTTGCTGTCTTGCATCAGAACCAGAGTTCTCTGTATTTTCTAATTATGAGAAGATGAATAAAACCAAGGCAGATTTATTTGTACCAGTATTTATTTTGTATGTTTATATTTTGTTTACATACATTTTCCCCCTTCCAAATAAAAAAATCTCACTGACTCATTCCCAGTATTCAGTATTTCTTTATTCGGCCAATGAACAGTATAAGTTAAAAATAAAAGCTTTACAATAAAGTCAATAGAAAGTAAAATTGGTCTGATCTATTGGCATCAATTAAAATCTGTACATAAACTTTCTCTATGAATTCTACAGGCTACTGAAAAAAAAATTAGCAAAACTAGTAGTAACCTGTTGATTAGCACCCATTAAAAAATTCTTTAAAATATAAACATTGGAATGTCCTGAAAGATTATTAAGTAAAGGGGAAATTATATTAGAACTAGCTTCCTGATAAAAGCAACAGTGGAACATTACATGCTTGACTGATTCCACCTCTTTAGTACTACACAGACAAATCCTCTCCTTCATGGGAGTCTTTTTATATCTCCCCTCTAGAACTGCAGAGGGGAGGAGTTGCCATTTCACCAAAATAAAAGCTCTCCATTGACTGGGGACCTCCAGGACAGAGAGATAAGGTGCCGGGGCAACAACATATTTAAGCTTCTCTGGTATCAGGAAGTTTGGAACATGTTAATGTCTCTTTGTCGCTCTATGTCAAACAACCTTTGTTTGATCATTGATTCTGCTTGATCAAAACCCAATTGCAGACAAATTCAGAGGAGAAGCCCAAATTCTGCAGTTTGTGATGAATGGCCTTCTCCCAAGAGGATTGAAAATAGTCTTGCAGGACTAATGCTATTAAACCCCGTGGGTTATGTGATAATTTTAACCAATAGTTGATGCAGGCAAGGCTTACCCTGGCTTCTACCTTAATCAAACCTGACTCAAGACGTAAGCTGGCACTGGACACACAGCTTGGTACCTGAAATAAAGCTCTCAGAAATCTTGATTGAATTTTTTCTAAAGGGGCAAAGTGGGAAGAGGGGGGTCCAAGTGTTGTCCCATACATTAATTGGGGCAATATTTTTGCCTGAAATAACCGGAGGGCTGCTGGTACATACATGCCTCCCTTGGAACGTGTAAATTTAAGAATGGCCTGTGCAGATTTTTGACTACTTCTTGAAATGAATGAATCATCACCCCTAAGTATTTGAAATAAGGTACTTGTTCCAGCTTACGGCCATTGATGTTCCAAGACCTTCTTTTCCGACCTTTGCTGAATGCAATGATTTTAGTTTTTTGATAGTTAATCTCTAATAGGGTCTCTTTGCAACATTCCTAATATTAGCAGAATGGCTTGCCTGTATATAGACAGCCGGTAGGAAAGGGGGATGTGGCAGAGACCACATGAAGGCAAAAATGGTTCATACTCTTGTGGCAAAGTATCAGTGGGGGATAATTCCCCACAATGCCCTCTACAGATCCTGCAAGTAGAAAATCCCTAGTAGCTGAAAACAGAACATAGGCTTGTAGCCTGCATTTATGAGTTCTCTTGCTTTCCCCTTGAGCCTGGGACCTAAGGCTGGGTTGAACATCTGAGCTCAATTTCCCCTTTGGTATCCTTATGGCAATGAAGAGGCCAAATTCACCAAAGCCCCTTTGACACTGAAAAAATTATACTCAGTGTGCATGTGCGGGGGCAAGCATCCTCTGTCAAATTACTTTTGTCAAGCACTTTTCAGTGCTTATGAGAGGCATGCAGTCATCTTGATATCCCACAAACTCATGGGTTATCCCATTTAATACAGTAGTAATTCCAAGTATTTCCAGCTACTACAGATACCTCCTTTTTTCTGGTATATGTTGTTAGCGGCACATCTTAAATGGAAGAGGCTAGGCAGGGTGAGCATCATGGTTTCATGTTTTGAAGCTTCCAAACAGTTTTCCTTGAAGAAACACTGCACATTCATTTATGCTATAAAGGAAACTTGAATGCGCTGCTGTTGCCAGTTTGGTGTAGTGGTTGGAGCACGGACTCTAATCTGGGAGAACCAGGTTTGATTCCCCACTCCTCCTCATGCAGCTGCTGGTGTGACCTTGGGTCAGTCATAAGTTCTTTCAGAGCTGTTCTCTCAAGAGCAGTTCTCAAGAGAGCTCTCGCAGCCCCACCTACCTCACAGGGTGTCTGTTGTGGGGAGGGAAAGGGAAAGGAAATTGTAAGCTGCTCCGAGACTCCTTTGGGTAGTGAAGGGTGGGATATAAATCCAATCTTTTCTTCTGCTGCTACTATTTGTATAATGGTGGTGGTGGAAAGTGCCGTCAAGTCACAGACAACTTATGTCAACCCCATAGGATTTTCAAGAAGTGGTTTGCCTCTGCATAGCAACCCAGGACTTCCTTGGTAGTTTCCCACCCAAGTACTAACCAGGGCTTCTAAGAATCGATGAGATCAAGCTAGTCTGGGCCAGTCAGGTCAGTTAATTCGTACAATTCATTTCAAATATTCAAAACATTACGACAGCTCTGTTTCAGTATTTTTATTCCTGTATTGAATATCTTTGAGTCTGATAATCATAAAGTAAGGTAGAGGCAAATGTGCCGGGGGAGGGGGGCTTGGGAAAGGAAAGCATTAAGGTGCAACCTGTTTATTTAGATATGATGTAATCGTAAATGTTCTAAGTAGGTGAAAATGAAGTTGCACGGAAGTTATTAATGCATGATCTAGTTTTCTTTCCTTTGTTGCCAGGAGGATTTAATGGAGTTCAGGGATATTAATCACTTGCTTTTTCTCCCTATGCAGTTTACAGAGATAGAGGAGAAGTTCAGGAAGCATCTGAGCCCACAAAGTTTAGCCACCCTTAGTTTCTCTTGGGGCCCACAGTGGGAGCTTTGCTGCTACCTCCCCATTCTGACTAGCATGAATATCTGTCTTCATGATCGGCATGGAATTTAGACCACTTCCTCACTGAGATTAACAATTGCTGATTTATTTTTAATCTTATATTCATGCCTGTTATTTCTCAAAGGGTCTTGCAGTTCTATACACATTAAAATCTCCAGTGATAAGCATTCGAAGAATTACTGGTTGCTCATTTGATATTTCAGTTGTACATGTTTGGGTAGCCACATATGGTAAGGATATTTTTTAGACATTACTGCTGGGGAAATGTTTTGGCTATGCTTGTGTTAATGTGGTGATGTCTGAACAGGCCCCAAGCAAGCAGATAGCTCACAGATTTTACTATGTTGGTCTGTCTTCCTTTCCCCTTTGCTGGACAACTGATGCTAGTGTTGGAACAGCTTACTTAAGATACTTGCTACGTTTCTAGTGGCATATGGAAGGTAGTCATGAGGGAGACCGTTAGCAGTGACAGTCATTGTAATGAATGAATCACTTAATGCAAAATGAAATATGAGAAGCAGTTATGCAACTACTACAAGATATATGCTCAGCCAATACCTTTTGAAGCATTTATAACATACCTGACAACAGAGTGAATGAACTTGCATCACTTAATCTGCTATCATATCAGCAGTATTAAATGAGGCACGCCATTCAATTTGGTAAGATTTGAAATCACAGGCTAATATCCCCACATGTGATATTAAGTACTTGTAGTCTTTTATACCAACTATATAACTGCAATACATTTCTTAATATGTTAAATGATTGCTTGTGTGCATCCAACTGAACAGGCTTCACAGGAGCATTTAGCAGACATCCCATCACTACAAAAATCTACTTCAAGCCAAAAAGTTATATTTCAATTCCAATAACAGTGCTGCATAAAATTTAGATTACACCCTGCTTCTGCTACTAATGGAAAGGTACTGCTGTTCCTTGCTTTCCCCCCTTCTGCATACAGCTGCATTGGTTTTGTTTGTTTCTTCAGAATACCAGGTTAACAAGACAGTTTTCTTTGCATAATTTTCTCTCCTTGATTTTGCATGTTTGTTGAGAAATTCAAACTTTGTTGCATTAATCACCAAAATATCACTGTTTTGCAGGGAACCTGTCTATCTGGAGAGGAGGAAGACAAGCAAACCCCTCCCACACATTCAAAGCGATAGCTGAACTGCTCATGCATGTTTCTGCCATACAAGAAATATCATTATCACTTTCTCAAACAGGAGAGTCCTTACAAGAGCAAGCCGAGATGGAAACATGGGAGTTAGAAATCCATGTGCATCTTTAAGACTGCAAATATTTACCAGAAAAAAACACGCATCAAAGAATTACAATTACTTTTTGAAAATAATTACAATCTGGTCCAAATAAAAGTGTTTGGATACGTTACTGTCCCAACATACCACTAGGGCTTCTGGCATATTAGTCACATTTAAAGGAGCTATCATTTTAATTAAATACTGGTTTATCATGTCACTCAATACTATATCAGTCACATCCACAGATGTCCATAGCGTTGTACTCTTTTCTTATAAGATAACTTTTTAACTCATAGAAACCTACAGGATACTTTTTATACAAGTATTTCTCCATTCTTGATTTAAAGTAGGGATACAGACTGTCCCCTGCCAATATAACATTTTCCACATACTCTGACTTTTAAAAAAGATTTTAGTCATCCTATGAACCATGACAATAGCAACCTCTAGGAAATATCACGATATTCCTCTAAAATCAAATAATCATAACAAAGATGGTCTGTTTAGTGTTTAGAATACCTTTTGTTACAATACTCATAAAACTGGAGGCCTGTGACAATGGTTTAATCTTCGTTGCAAGACACAGTCCCCTCAAACTCCAACCTTTGACCTCAACGTTCCCAATGCTTGGCCAAGACATTCATCATCTCTCACATATTTGCATTGAATGTCCCCCTGCATTCCCATTTAATAATACACAGCCAAACATAAATGGAGTCTTGCTCCTTACATAGAGGAAAGAAGAAACAAAGGCAGAAAGTCAGTGTCAAACAAAAATTAGTAATGCCCACACAGACATGTGATCGCCAAAATGAAGGGTAACTAGGTATACATATGGAAGAATTAAACACATTAAGAAATTATGGGCCCAAAGAGAGGGAAAGGATGTAGTGTGATTAGACATTCAAGTCCACTGTGATTGTGAAATGCTGATCTGGGGCAAATCAATTTTTTAATTCATTCTATTTACATCCTGTCTTTCTTCCACCGAGGAACTCAGGGTGGCATACACAGTCAGTAGTTGGGTGGGACACCACCCAGGAAGACTAGGGATGCTCTGCAGAGGAAGGCAATGGCAAACCACCTCTGCTCATCTCTTGCCTTGAACACCCCATGAGTTAGAACTTCATGGGGTCACTATGAGACAGTGGTGACTCGACAGCACACTGCACTTAGTTTTTTATTCAATCTATTTACATCCGGCCTTTCATCCATTAAGGAACTCAAGGTAGCACATGTAGGAATCCCAGGAAGTCCACCAATGAGGCACTGAAAAACGCCATACTTTGTGTAACTTCAACCAGATTGCTATATCATGTGCCTCCTAAATATAGCTTCTGGTTCTGCTGGGTCAGTGGCCTATTAACACTAGCATAAAGTTACACCACTATATCCTTATTTTTTAATAATTTCTTTGCCACCTTGCTGGGTCACAGCTGCAAGAAGCAGTTCACTCAATATCAAAAAACCCATCAAATTATAAAGGCAATCAACAATGAAAATAAGAAGACAAAAATCACGAACAGTCTAAACACAGAAGCAGTGAGTTAAAACAAATATGACCAGTATAAAGTAATCAAAGCAAAACTCAACAGCAGGGAACACAACTATCCCACTAAATAAAGCAACAGTGTAACAACAAGAACACCCCCTCCCCCCGAGCCAAAGTACAACCAGAATCAAATTAAAATAGATGATCCATAATGGTATCCGGTCAAAACCAGATGTTAAAATATACCATGACTGGGGGGGGGACCCTGCTCAGATTCATGCATAATCTGGCAATGTCTATACAAATTGGAAACATCTGGAGAGCTTCTCCTCAATTACTGGCACAATGAACAGATTCGCTATTGTAGAAATAGCAGCTAAGAATCATGAACCCAGAAATTACATGACTGTCCAACATCTCAGGGGAGGAGGAGTATAGTTTTTGTATAACTGATCTTTCAGAGTTTAGTGAAGGACACGATGTCTTGAATTTCCCTTGACTTTCAAAGGTATTTACAGTCTACCTGACAGTATTTGTTTTCATGGCTATGTCACAGGAGCCCATAGAATGATGAATTGAAATACAGCATGTCTTTTATCTTGTTTTCAGGATTAGCCTCCAAGGCTTCACCGGCATATAGCAATTGATCTTCTGCATCAGCAGTTTGGTCTTTTTCTTTACTGAAGAAAGGCTTCCCTAGTTTTTCATGCTAATGGACACCTCACAGGTCATGTCTCACTGTGAGATTTAAAATAGTGACGCTAGTTAAAGTGGCAGCAGAGTCCTCCTTGCACATCAAAAATGATATGATGATGCACCAGCCAGAGCAGAACGCTGCTGAAGGTTCTTCTGAACATTTTCTCTTTTGGGGGGTATTATTGCTTTTGTGTGTGCATGCATGTGCCTAGAAGTCAGGGTGACTTCTGGCGACTCCTACTGGTGCACGGAGGACTTTCAGAGAAGTGGCTTGATAGCCTGCCTTTGCCTCCCGGCCCTGTTATTCTCTGCAGGTCTCCTATCCAAATATTTGCCAGGGTTAGCTCTGCTTAGCTTCCGAGATCTGATGAGATTGGTCTTGCCTGGGCGGTTATTCTGAACATTTTCAGTTATTGAGAAGAGCATCATGATTCCTTAAAACCAATGAAATACCACTGTTTCAAAGGCAAGTATTCACAAGAAAGTATTTTGGATAGCAGGCTACGCTTTTCTGGTTTATCATCAGGAAATATGGTTCTATATTACTTGTCAAAGAATTTGGGTACAATTATTATAAGTCTGCCTATAGGAGAATCCATAGGTCAGCTCTTCCATCACAACGTTTCCCCTTAATCAACTTGTGATGTTATCACACAGTGCTAAATCTTGTGACAAGCTCCTCTGCCAATGCATACTTGGAAAACCAGGTATCTACTGATAGACAGATGCATGGGAGCTAGAGAAAACAGGTTGCTTACCTGTAACTGATGATCTTCACGTAGTCATCTGTGCAGTCACACCTATGGGATCTAGTGCACCTGCGCCAATCCAATCAGTGTTGTACAAAGCTCACAATGGGATTTTCGCGCCTCCACCCTGAGCCTGCATGGGAACCCTATGAGCATGCCCAAGGGGGTGGGGTGCAGACATCCCCACCTGTTCCTTCTGACCACTATCAACCAAAGCCATGTGAGATAAACAACTGAGGATGACAGCAGTGGGGAACAGTGCACAGATGACCACTCGAAGATCATCATTTACTGGTAAGCAACCTTTTTATCCGTGGTCTCTGTGCATCACACCTATGGGAGATTGAAAGCAGTGGCTCACCTAGAGGTGGGCACTGTCAGACTCAGCGCGCCACAGAGGACAGGACCAAATGACCCAGATCGACTTTATGTTGCACACGAACGTTTAGTGCGTAATGTTTAATGAACGTGGTTGGCGTGGACCACGTGGCAGCTCTACAGATAGAGGACAGGGATGCACCCTTCAGAAAAGCTGTGGAGGTTGCCACTGATCTGGTAGAATGCACCTTCAAGTGAACAGGGAGAGGGCGCTTTGCTAACAAGTAGCACAACCTAATTGTCCCGACAATCCATTTGGACAGGTGTTGAGCTGAAATCCGCAACCCTACAGAGGTGGTGGAGTACGAAAGGAACAGGGTGTTGTCCTTTCTAGTAGGCTGAGTCTGGTTTAGGTAGGTGAGAAGTGCCCTCTTAACATCAAGGGTGTGAAGAAGACGTTGTTCTTCCCCCTCAGGGCACGGAAAGAAATCTGGCAGGAATATTTCTGAGTTCAAATGAAATTCAGAAACTATTTTCAGTAGAAAGGAAATGTCCGGCACCAGACACACTCCGTTTGGCAGAAAGACTAGGTATGGAGGGTCATGGTGTAGTGCCATCAATTCGCTGACCCTCCTGGCCAATGTAATTGCCACCAAGAATGCAGTCTTCCATGCAGCATACTGAAGGGCACAGGTTGCCATAGGTTTGAATGGTTTTCTCGTGAGATGATGGAGCACCAATGGCAAATCCCACAATGACATGGGGGCAGTTACAGGAGGGTACAAGTGCATGAGACCTTGAAGAAACTTTTTTGACACAGGATGCACAAAGACAGAGTAACTGTTGAGCCTGTCATGGTAGGCAGAAATAGCTGCCAAGTAGACCCTGATGGAAGAGTGGCAAAGTCCCTGGTCAGCGAGCGACAGGAGGGCCTTGAGGATTTTGTCGAGACCTGCAGACATTGGCAAAGTGGTTGAAGACTGTAAGAAGGATAGGAACTTAAGCCACTTCCTCTGATAGGAAAGACGAGTGGATGCCTTTTAAGCATTCAGCAGGACCTCTGAGACTCGATCAGAGAACATTATCGAAGTATTCGCCAGGCCGTTAGTTTCAGGCTGTATACGCCGATGTAAAGTAGTGTTTCGCTCTCCGTGAGGAGATCCAGTACCCTGGGGAAGTGGTAGTACCTGCCTCCCACAAGGTGAAGAAAAGTAGTAAACCAGGGTTGCATGGGCCACCATGGAGCCACTAAGATACAGTTTGGCATGAGCCTGGCTAGTTTCTGAACCACCGATAGGAGTAGGGGTAGAGGAGGAAACATATAAATGAGTGTCTGTCCCCATGGGTAGAGGAGGCCATCTCCTAGAGAGAGAGGGTCTGCTCCCCCCCCAGCTGCAGAAGAAAGGACACTTTGCATTCTTTCTGGAGGTGAAACTGTCTGAGGACTGCCCCATTTTTGAAAGAGGGGACGAAGGTAAGTCCAGTTCAGCTCCCACTCGTGATGCTGAGTGAGACCCCTGCTGAGAAGGTCTGCCTTCACATTGCAGGTCCCTGGAATGTGAGTGGCCACAGGGAAGATGTTGTTGTGTATACACCATTCCCAGAGGTCGATTGCCAGACGGCATAGGCTCCGGGACACTGTCCCACCATGACGGTTGACACAGCTGAGTGCCGTAGTATTGTCCATCAGTACAGCTACAAGTGCCCCTGGAGTATGGCCTGGAAGGACCTGAATGCCAGCCTGATCGTCAACAGTTCCAGGAAATTGATGTGTTTGGTTGAAGTGGGAGCATCCCACGGATAACTAACACATAAGCCAATGAGATGGTCTCCCCATCCCCACAGGGACACGTCGGTGGTAAGTGTGAGACTCGGTCTCGGTGGAAGGCTGCATCCTGGGTCAGGTTGGATATGAGCGTCCACCATGCTAGGGAGTTTCGAACATTCAATGGGGGCTACAGATGGACAGATTGGGACAGTTGACAGGGCCTGAAGTGCTGCAGAAACCACATCTGAAGAGGTCTCATGAGGAGTCTGGTGGATGGCAGGATGGATGTGGTGGCTGACATATGGCCCAACAGACATTGAACCTGGAGGGCCATGGACCAAGCATATGTCCTCACCTCCATTGTGATGCTAAGGTTGCTGCTCTGTCTGCAGGAAGATAAGCCATGCATGTCGTAAAGTCAAGAACTGCCCCTATGAACTGCACCCTTTGTGTGGGTTGCAAATTGGACTTTGGTCAGTTGACCTGCAGGCCCAGGGAAGATAGGATATGGAGCATCTGGGAGATGTGGTTGTCGAAAAGCTCTGCAGAATCTGCCACCAAAACCTGTCCTCTCATACACCTTCGGCACTCGTTCTATTTCATCTTTTGCCAGGAGGGAGGTGACCTCCTGGAGAAGAAGGAGAGAGGAAGGGATAGCCAGGAAAACAGGCAATATCGGAAAATCCACAAATTCAATCGACTATCCTGGGACAGTATAGACAAGACCCATCGGTCCATAGTGATGGCCCACCAGGTAGGGAGGAATGGGGAAAGGCGGGTGGAGTCTGTGGTGGTAAGTTGGAGCAAGTCAAAGTTTGGGTGCCTTCTGAGGTTTGGCCCTGGACTGTTGTTGTTGCAAGCCATATCTGGACTTCGCAGGGCATTGGTATTGTTGGTGTTGGCCCGTCAGGGTCTGATGAGGTCTCCAGGTACCCTCAGGAGACGGCTTATTGTATGGATGACTGGAAGCATAAGGGACCAGGAACACTGGCGGTATGGTTTGGAGGGAGCTGAAACACCCAAGGATCTTGAGGCTTTTATGCTCTTGTTCATTTTCTGAAGGGCCGAGTCAGTGGTGGAAGGAAACAGTCCCTCTCCATCGAAGGGCAGATCTTCGATGTAAGCCCTGGTGTCAGGTGGTAAAGAGGTGATGCACAGCCAGGAGTGCCTACGAAGAGCTACCACTGAAGACATAGTTCTGGAGAAGGTATCCAGTGAATGTTTCAATGAATTCAGGAGGTGCTTCGCCAGAACCATGCCCTCCTTTTGCAGGGTCCTGGCTGTCTGACATGTCTCATCTGGAAGAGACAGTAGAACATCCGTAAGTTGTTGCCATAATGCATCTTGGTATCTACTCATGCATGCAACATAGTTGGATGTTTTGATTCCCAGGGCACCCGCCAAATAAAAACACCTCCCAAAGGCATCAAGCTTCTTGCTTTCCTTGTCAGAGGGAGTAATGTAAGTATGTCTATTCCTGGAAGAATTTATTTATTTATTTATTTATTTATTTTTGTATTTCTACCCCACCCTCCCTGCGAACAGGCTCAGGGCGGCTTACAAAAGGCACCATGTGCCTACATATAAAACAATAAAAACAGACAGTCAATTTAACAAAATAAAGTGCTCACTAGTTTCAATCTTTCTATATAACAAGATGGTATATTAAAAATATTATAAAGCAATGATACTGTTCATAGGGCCACCCTCTTACCCCATTGGTACCAATATCATTGGAGGTGGTGGTAGTGGTAGTGGCGGTTCCTACTCAAAGGCCTGGCGGAAGAGCTCCATCTTACAGGCCCCGTGGAACTGCGAAAGGCCCCGCAGGGCCCTGATCTCCTCCGGGAGCTCATTCCACCAGGTAGGACCTGCCACTGAAAAGGACCTGGCTCTAGTTGCAGCAAGCCTGGCCTCCTTAGGGCCAGGGGTCACCAGATGGTGTCGTGACCCCGACTGAAGTGCTCTTCGGGATATATGTGGGGAAAGGTGGTCCCTCAGGTATGCCAGACCCTGGCCATATAGAGCTTTAAAGGTAAGCACCAGCACTTTGACATGAATCTGGTACGCTATTGGCAGCCAGTGCAGCACTTTCAGCACAGGCTGGATGTGCTCCCACCTCGGGAGGCCCATCAACAGCCTGGCCGCCGCATTCTGCACTAGCTGCAGCCTCTGGATTTGCGACAAAGGCAGCCCCATGTAGAGTGTTGCAGTAGTCTAATCTCGAGGTGACCGTTGCATGGATCACTGAAGCCAGGTCATCACGGTCAAGAAAAGGAACTAACTGCCGAATCAGCCAAAGATGGTAGAAGGCTGATTTGGCAGTGGCTGCCACCTGGGCCTCCATAGTTATGGAGGAGTCCAGGAGCATTCCCAAACGCCTAACCTCCGACGCTGGCACCAAAGGTGCCCCATTGAAGGTTGGGAGAGGAAGCCCCATCGCCGAACTGACCCGACCTAAGCACAGGACCTCCATCTTCACTGGGTTTAGTTTCAAACAGCTCAGCCTGAGCCACCCAGCCACGGCCTGCAAGGCCTGGTGCAGATCTTCTGGGTCGGAGTGCAACTGGCCACCCAACATCAGATAGAGCTGGGCGTCATCTGCATATTGATGACACTCAAGCCCATACCTCCAGGCAATGTGTTAAACAACATTAGAGAAAGCACCTGTTAAACAACATCGGGGAAAGCACCACCCCCTGAGGCACACCACATTCAAGTGGGTGCCTCCAGGACTGCTTTTCCCCGAAGAAGAAGAGAGGACCATGGAGTTAGGTTTCAGATGTACATAGAGGAATTCTGCTCCCTCCTCTTGTACTCAGTACATGTGGTCCATCCTCCTGGTCGACACCGGTGAGGATGAGGGCTTCTTCCAGGAAGCTTTCATCGCGTGAAGGAGGACCTTCGACATTGGAAAGGAGATCGATGTCAACGTGTCCATCTGAACCACATCGTAAACCGTGTCCAATATCGATGGCTGAGGTTGGACGACAGACCCAACGAATGAACCATTCTCTTAATGAGATCTCCAAGTCCTTGGATGGGGAAATTGGGAAGTCCTAGGAGACCTTATGTTTCAGAGAGGTATCTCCAGGCCAGGTCTCATCCTCAGACTGGTCAGCATCAGAAATGCCCGGAGAGGTTTCAGAATGTGACCCAGGTCCCTGGGTCGGTATCAGTATGGAAGGCTCCATCAAAAGGAGTGGTAATGGATGATGAGGAGGGTCTGGTTTCAGTGAAGGAGACAATGGCAGCTTGGAGAGGGTTGTGGAAGGGGGAGGACGACGTGGAGAACAAATGGCGGTCCCAGTCATCCGGTCTCATAGGTGTCAGCCAGGGCATCGATACTGATAGAGGAAAGGAGGAAAACCAGTACGACATATGATGACGATATCCCCTGTGGGGTACATCGACGGATGTCGGTACTGGGAAGGCGAGTCCAGACCTGAGGTTGGTTTGGAGAAATGATCTCTCCTGGGTGAACGGGATGAATGGTGTCGATCAGGACAGATCAAATATTCATCCCAATGACTTTGATCATTCACATGGATGGGAGAGCGGGATCGATCATCGGGTCGGTATCAATGGTTGGGATCGGAGCGACCTCTAGTCCAAGAGGAAGCTGATGGAGAACAGTGGCCAACACTGTGAGTGTCCATAACCACATCATCTTCAGCTTCAGAAGGCAATACGGATGGAGGACATCAGCCCAGATTCATCTCCGACACCAGAGGGGTCAGCTGCCTGATAGGAGAGTCGAGAATCTCAATCGGAGGCACCGACTGTATCTTAGGCAGCTCCAGTGTGGACTGACGTGCCAATAGGGAGTGCATTCAAGGTGTTTTGGCACCTTATTTTTTCCTGGGTCTGCATCAGCTGCTGCTGGGTCCAAGCAAAGTCCCTGTTACAGTGTTTCAACATGATGAGCAACAACATGATCAGGGCTCAGGATGCAACATCAGTCACCCTGTTGATGGCTGGGAACCAATAGAGCCCTTGCTGTGCATTGGCACCCTCTTTATTGTGCTGCAAGAATTCATCCAGAGAATTGGCCCTGAGAGGCAATATAATTCAGGATACAAAATATAACACTTTTTATTCACTAGTTATTTCTTAACCATGTAGTCTAATCTCAGAGCAGGTGATCACTAAGTCTTGTACTCAGGACTTAAAAATGTAGAATTCCTTAACAGAGCATTGTATTAGATTAGCATGTATGGGTATATGCATGCATATATCTATCCAGGGGGCATAATAGTGTCAGGTACCCTGCGACTGTAAAATAGAAGGAGGCATTCATTCAACTGTTGAAATGCAGGAGGGTTTGGAGCCTCTAGTCTATCACTGATTTAGTAGTGTCTGTTTTGTATCTTATCAACTTTGCCTGCCCTTGGGTCTCATGTCGCTGCCATCCTGGCACTGGGAATTTACTGGTCTGGGTTATTTTCTTAAACTTTTGCTTTGGGGTTTCCATGTGTGCGTGCAAGGTAGCTATTGGCTTAGGGGGTAGGGGGAGTCATTTGAATGGGTTATAACTTAGACTGCTTGCTGTTTCAAAGTATCACTGACAAAGAGCATGTACTGCACCTTCAGCATTTTCTTTCAATAAACACTATCTTCTGAAGAAGCCTGGTGTTTGACAGACTATCTGAAGGAACTGACAAATAGCTCATTAGCATATGCCACACACCCTGACATCACCGGAAGTGATGTCAGAAGGGGAAGCAAAGGGGGAGAAGGCATCTTCAAAAGCCTCCCCTTCCTTTACCCAACCAGCCTGCGGGAAGGGAAGGGAAGGGAAGGGAAGGGAAGGGAAGGGAAGGGAAGAGTTGGGCCACAGGAGGAAAGAGGGAAGGAAAGAGAGAGAGAGTAGAGAGAAGGAAAGAGGGAAAGAAAGAGAAGGAAAGAGGGGATAAAAAGGGAGAAGGAAAGAGGGAAAGAAAGAGAAGGAAAGAAGAAGGGAAAGGGAAAAAGGAAAAAACAAAAGAGAGAGAAGGGAAGAAGGAGGGAAAGAGGAAAAGGAAAGAACAAAAGGAGGGAAAGAACAAAAGGAGAGAAGGAAAGAAGGGAAAGAAAGAGAGGAGGGAAAGAGAAAGAGAGAGAAGGAAAGAAGGCGGAAAAGGGAAAGAAAGAAAAGGAAAGGAGAGAAGGAAAAGAGGGACAGAAAGAGGACAAAGAGATGGAGAGAGGGAGGAAGGCTCTCCCACCCCCCATCAAGCCCCCACCCCCCAGTTCCCTCACTTACCGCCATCAATGCCATCCCCCGAGGCCACAGCGCTTCAGCGTGGGCCCCGGGAGGCCAGCTATGGGCCTCTTCAGGCCGCAGCGCTCCAGCGCAGGCCCCGGGAAGCTGGCAATGGGCCTCTTCAGGCCGCCCCTGGGCCGCAGCGCTCCAGCACTGGCCCCAGGAGGCCAGTGATGGGCCTCTTCAGGCCACCCCTGGGCCGCAACGCTTCAGTGCAGAGAGCTGGGGGCGGGGCTTACCGCCATTTGTGCCAGCACTCCGGCACGCTCTGGCCCCAAAAGACCCCTGTATCTATCTATCATCTGTTTTCTAAATATTTTCTAACAATACAGACACATCAGTGGAAACACACTAGCTACAGAGGAAAGCAAAACAGAGCTTAATAAGCCTTTCTTTTGAATTTCTATTCCATTTTGGTATCCTTTCACATAGCTGCAGGGTGAAGTATGTAAAAAAGACTTTTAAAATGATAAAAGCATACCAGTGAACAATAAAGCAATGTCTGCAACCACATGGACTCTTTTATAGCATCTGAGAGTTTACTATCAGACACACAAGCAATTAAATAAGAAATGCTGCACTTCACATGGATACTCCCAACAGCTGTTGTAGAAACATTCACTGATGCACAGATATTCCTCTCTAATCCCTTGCCTAAGCCTTGCAACCACAATGAGCTTTGTGGAGTCAGCACAAATCAATGTATCTCATTTAATTAATGCTAAAGGGGAAAATAATCTCACACTAATAAGGCAGCAGACAACCCATCCTGGACTGGTTGACTGTGCCTGAGGTCTTAAAAATAAACCGACATGAATTAAGAAGTGCATTACGACCTACATAAAAATGTTTAACTTGCCCTGCTGTATCATAATGCTGACCAAGAGAAGAGTTACAAGAGAAGGTGGTTATAATCCTCAGTGGCTCTTTTATATAGTGCTAGTCTGAATTACAATAGCAAAGGGGGTTCTGCCATCAATAGCTACCAAAAACAGCAATGACAATGAGCCTTTTCGAGTTCACATCTTGTGCCAGAAGTATCTGTTTCAGATACAGACTCACATTTCTACAGACAGTAATGGCACGGGGAACATGGCAAGGGGAGAAGAGAACTGCTGCTACATACAATTAAGAAGAAGAAGAAGAGATTGGATTTATACCCCGCCCTTCACTTGGCATCTCAGAGTAGTTTACAAACTCCTTTTCCTCCCCCTCCCCACAACAGACACCCTGTGAGGTAGGTGGGGCTGAGAGAGCTCTTGACAGAAACTGCTCTTTTAGGAACAGCTGTGCCAGAGCTTGTGACTGACCCAAGGTCACATCAGCAGGTGCAAGTGTAGGCGTGGGGAATCAAACCTGGTTCTCCCAGATTAGAGTCTGCACACTTAACCACTACACCAAACTGCACACTTAACCACTACACCAAAATTAAAACTTTGTTATTCTGCATTTGATTATCCAGAACATTCAGTTAACTGACATCTTTCCCCCCCCTCCCCAGCTACCATACCCCAGCATCTTCAGGTATCCACACACCCCATTCCCATCTCTCCAGCTGGAGAGCTTGATGCTGATAGCCAGCACGGCAACTAATACTGTCATTTGGTACTTCCTTCCCACTCAGTTTCCCTGCTGGAGTTCTCCCCGGCAGCTGGCTTCTTTGGTCTGCCTCCTGCATAGGACGGCTCTTCACTTCAGGGCCAAGGGGGAAGGGTCTTGCAGGTGCAGGGGCTGTCACTGTGGCATTCCCAAGGGGGTGTGGTTTGGTTGCTCTGGACTCCCCTGGATGGGGGAGGGGTCAGAGAATAACCCTGGATATGCAGTGCATTTGATTAACAGGCATATATGGTGTCTCCTTATTCAGACACAATTCTGGACCCAAAATGGAAGTTATACAATCATTATTTCTTTGTACTTTGTTTAGAACTTGGCTCCTGGGTGTGTGGCTTCTTTGACACTTCAGTCAGAAGTGAGTATGACAAAGTTAGCAACAGTGGCTTGGTCTGCTGTCATAACATTTAGACTATATGCACCCATTATTGGAATTAATGATATTCTGATTCTTTGGGTAGTCAGCTGGCAGATACCAAAACTGGTGAGCAGGGACACTTTATTTCAAGCTTGCTGTCCTAGGGTTTAATGGAGTGTATGCCTTGGTGAAAGGTTGGCTGAAAACACTGGACTGGCAACATGTCATATCAGATGCTAACTGCACTTGTTCCCCAGCACATCTTGGTTTTTAGCCTACATCACCATTTGCTGGACACGGGCATCTACATTTTTTCACAGTTCTTTTATATCACCACCTTTTTCCCTTGGCTCCTTTTAATGTCATACCAATTGTTGACCTCTAATATCCCAATTGATCAAAGGGTGTATACTTATGGGCTCTAGGTGCCTAACATTTTACCATATTTTCTTTTCTTATGCAGACTGAGATGCTCTCTGATTATTCCTTTCCTTGTAACACCCCTTGCCTGTTCTTATGACTATCATCCATTTAACCTTCTGTCTGAAAATGACAGGTATACTAGTTGGCTGTTGCCAAATTTATTAAAGCAACACTTAACATTCATGCAATTGTTGTTGACTCAGCTTTACAGTAATTATCAGGGCAGGTCTGTCCTCCCCTTGATTGAAAGTGATACTGGTTTGTTGTTTCCCCTTAATGGGTAATAATCCAATTTTAAATTGTATTCTGAAATTATAGTTACCCTTGAGTTTATATGACTGTTAACTTCTATAATCATGCAATTTTAATTGATGATTGTTTTGCCTATACATTTTAAATAATCTGTTTTCTCCTACGTGTCTAAAAGCCAGTGTGCTAAATGGACAAACCTATTACTGCAGTAAGTAAATGCTGCTGTGTAATGAACTGGGGAACTTCATGTTCATTACGTTTTTTCTCATTTTGTTAAGTTTCTGATCCTGGAACCTTATTAGGCTGCCACGATAGTCTTTTCTGCATTTACTTGTGCCTAAAGGAGGATTTTTCCTTCCTTGGGGGGGGACGGGGACCAGTCCTCCACTTCCTGTTTACAGCTCCAAGAAAGTGTAATATTCAGTATTGGCTAGGGTTGCCAGTACCCAGCTGGGAGTGGGGGATCCCCAGGTTTGTGGGCTCCTGACTGCTGCCGGCCAGCAGGAGGAAATCCCCCCCCCAACAGCGACATGGAGCTATGCCCATGTCACCTAGAAATGACACAGGCACATTGGTGATGTTGGAGAGGATGCTGTTTTTTGGGCAAAATTCTGTTGTTTGAGGGCAATTTTACTAGAGAGTTTTGCCCAAAAACCAGAGTGTCACCCCCAATATACCTATGTCAATTCTGGTGATGTCAGCACATCGGGGCAACACTTCTGGCTCCCAGAGTGTCCCCCCATCCCCCTGCTAGCATATGAAAGGGACCTGGCAACCCTAGTACTGACCCTTGCCTGTTTTGGAGGGGAAAGGGGCAGGGATCAGGGAGGGAAGACTGATGAAACCCTTGCATGCCAAAGTTCAGTGTGCATTTTTCTGGGATCAGTTAGCAGGCAGGTTGCTGCCTGGGAGATGTGTGCTCTCTTGTTGGGAAAGCATGGGTCATGCCAGCCTGTTCTAGGGTTCAGTTCAGATGTGTTTGGGAATGTTTTATTGCTTTTCTTTGCTTGGTAACCCTTAATTCAACGCACTAGAGTACTTACTTTTGGCCCTTTTTGACTTTTTATATTTTAATTGGAATTCTTAATAAAACGTTTGAAAAACTTGCTGGGGTTCTTTGTATACCTTAGGCTCAGCAGGTGCTCAGTGGTTAAGTGAGGTGGGCAGAAATGTAGCAGAAAGAGAGTGAAGGAGGTATGGCAATCTGCTACTCAATAAAGGGGAAGGAGGGGTTTCGGCGACTCACCAGACGGTCGCATCTCATCGAGGTCTGATGGGTGTGTTCTGTACCAGGGTTAGTAAGAAGGGAGACCAGATTCATTCAGTTATCCCTAGAGTCCCTGTAGGGGATTCTAGCCTGGGGCATGAAGAGAGTCACTCCTAAAGCTCCAGCTGAAGGACTGAGACTCCCTGTTGCTCCTAAAGGTTCTGCCGCACCAGGGCCAGCAATGGCGTTCAGAGGCGCACATCAACTCCAGAGCGAGCAAAGGATCAATTAAAGCGGAAGAATGTACCCTATTTCACAGCACTTAACCATTCAACCAAACTGAAACATGTCAAAATTCTTTAAAGCGCTTGTGGGAATGGAGTTAAGCTTATGCCTTAATTCTGAAGAAAGAGGGGAAAACCCTTCCGGAGGGGGAGTAACCTGCACCTAGTCTAAAGAAATGAGCGCAAGATTAAGGTGGAAAGGTGATTCAAGCAAACAAGCATCTACCTTAACCCACTTTAAAACATTTTTTACCTTAAAGAACTTTTACCTTAAATATAAACAATGACACAGCGAGGGGGCAGAATGGTGCCTAAAATGAAACTTACAGCAGGAACTTCTAATACATCATCAAACTCCCCTTCAACAAGAAGAAGTATAAGCAGAAGAAAAAACCTAAATGAAGTTCTGAGAACTTACTTGAGAAATTTAAATGTTAATGAAATGATAATGAAATACTATGTTATTGAATTTCGAGCTAGCGATATTTTAATAGTAATAACTTTTTGTAACAATACTTAATAGGGAACTCTTAAATGTAATGCAGACTATTTATGATCCTTCCCTACTCTGTGTGATTTTAGATTAGAATATAGTCTGTTGAGGTAGGATGTACAGAAAAGCAATAAAAAAAATTCAAAAATAAATAAATAAAGGGGTTTTGTGAAACATCCTTACTACTTCAGGACTCAGTTTCATGATACGCTGGTACTTTGACCATGCATTCTAGTGTTTTCCAAAATGTTGGTATCAGAAGTACATGGTTCTTCACTTTCTCTAACATAATGGGATGCACGCTGCACTGCTACACTTGGAAAGTTTTGAGACAGTCCTCCCACTCAGTACTGCATTCTTCATTGGATGTATTGTAAAGTCTTTCTTTCACTGATTTCTAATTGTATCATCCAGTTCCATTGCATTGCTTATTGTATGCCTTATAGAGGTCTTTAGTGCATTACTAATTCTATAATCCACCTTGAGTCTCAATGAGAAATGTGGATGATAAATGAAGTAAATACAATAAAATAAATATGTATTTTTATCAATTCCCATGACAATGTGCTATGGTGAGATTATCCAGTTAATCATAGAATCATTGTGTTGGAAGGAACCTCCAGGGTCAGTTAACATTGTCTCTTGGCATCGTACCTTCCCTTTTGCCCAGTTAGTGTGTGTGTATGTATGAGAGAGAGAGAGAGAGAGAGAGAGAGAGAGAGAGAGAGAGAGAGAGAGAGAGAGAGAGAGAGAGAGAGAGAGAGAGAGAGAGAATATGAGAATGGCTGCTGCACGGAAATCCCCTTTCCAGTGTGCAAAGAGTGATGGCATTATCTAATATGGTGGTTTCTATTTTTTTAAGACATCCTTCTGTCTCTTGTACATCACATGGCTTGTGAATAATTGAGCCCTGCCAATCAGAGATGTCTTTTTAACGTGGCACAATGGGAGGGCCTCTAGGTTTCTCAGCATTCATTCCCTGTCTTCATTATTGTGCTACTGTTGTAGAGAAAATGTCTAATTTACTCAGAAACGACAGTAGTCTTATCACCAGGTGATATGTATCAGATGTTCTAACTTTTCTTGTTGCTTAGCATTCTCAACAGCATTTTAGGTATGGATTGGCATTCATTATCTTTTTTTTACATATTGAATACCTGTGATAAATGGAGGTTAAGTGTCTTACACAATGTCATCGGGGGAAATTCTATTCAACAGAATTAAATCTTTTCAATTCCAATGCTGCCTCCAAAACTGTCCATGTATTATTAATATTTTTTTAAAGAACGTGATGTCCACCAGTATGTGTTTAAGTGAAATGACAAATTATGGACCAAAATGATTTTTTAACTGTGACTAAAATGATTTTTTTCTACTGCATTACAAAATAAAAAAAAAATGGACAGGAATGGAGGAGATGCATTATCTCTGGAATTCAGTTCCATGGAATTCTCCAACAATAGGTTTGGATAAGCACTCACAGATGGGCAAACATAAAAATTGCTGAAGACATGTTAAAGATTGATGAGAAACTAGAATGTATATTGAGTTGGCAGGCTGTCTGTCTCTTTTGGGATACCCAGACTCATTGTTAGCCTTGATTTAATTTCATTTTGTAGTTTTCTTCATGCACTGAAAAATTAAAAAGATAAAAACCATATTGTTCTGAAAGCAAATTGGAAAGTATTATAAATTGCATGGAGACAAGGAAACAACACAATGGAGAGCTGTGCATGGGCTAACAAAATGAGAACTACCCATGAAACATGCCAGCTAATTCGCCCAGGGAATGACAGGCCAATATGAACTATCAATGTGGCATAAATATTCAGCAGAACTTAAATGCATAATAAGCCTATGAAGACCTCTGTCTTCTGGAAGGTGCAAGTATGTTGCATCTTCACTGCTTCTGGGTGCTTCACGTGATCTGTGCAAAGATGTGATGGGAAGCTGTGTCCTACTGGGAGATGGGCTCCCTACAGTGCATACCCATATTAAATGCATAATTTAAAAATGTACGTAAGTTTTACTATAAGGACATACTATTGAGTCTTACTGAGAAGTCAGTGCTGGCATTGGACAAGATAATGTTCTAGAATAACTTCATGCAAAGCAGCTTTCTTTCATAACAGCAAGAACTCAAGTGCCACTACTCAATAAATCAGAACCCAACATATTTTAGTAATGCAGAAGGGAGATATATAGCGGTGCATTAAGCAAGGATTGTACATTATTGCTAAGGGGTTGATGCTGCCAGACACAGCAACCTCAGGTCTCCACAACTCCAAAATGTTTATTAAGGCAAACTGCCTGACTGACATTGCAATTCCAAGCAGAGCTGTACCATTCTAAATCTATAGACCTTATACATTTTTATCCATCACTATAAACCTTGCAATTTTATTTGAAAGCTGATAACCAGTATAATAAAAAAGTTTAAAAATAAAGAGTTGAGAATTATCAAACACTAAAGAACTCAAGAAAAAGGTAGCCCACAGATTCTAGAAAAAAATCAGTTATCAGATATCAGTTATCTGTCAGGAATGCTCTAGTTTTCTTTTTCCAGCTTTGTCCAGGAAGCCAGGGCTCAACTACCCAATAGATTTGGCCTTTAGACCAGAGTATGAATTTTGCATATGTAATGGCTGGATGTGGAATGGTAAGCAATATCGGCAATAATGAAACTTCTAAATTTTCATGAGATGTGAGTGTAACAGGTGGCCCAGAGGTAAATTGTTGTGAGTTCCCTGTCTCCATCTCTGGTCCCTTTCCTCCTGCTATTTCACAAACATCTTGCCCATTTTACAATTTCTCTTCCTCTCCCACACCTTTTTCAACTTCCTTGCTCTTCTCACCACTGCCATTTTGCAGCTCCCTTCCCTTCCCCAATCACCAGAATTTCTCTACCAGCTGAGGACATTTGCAGAAGACAGACTGTTTTCTCCACTGCCACCATTACCCCAGTAATCATAAGACAGACCTCAACAAATGCAATGTCAAGGTGAATCTCATTCAGTCTGCTAGAATACAGTGAGTTTCAAAAAGATTCACATTTGGCTATACTCATAGCTACATATTGGTTCTCTTGGCCATAAGACAGGGAAGAGTCAGGGTTTTTAAATGTATATATGTATGAATTCACAGACCAGCATACCTGTAAAACAGTCCAGAAACACAACATTGCATTGGTTCTGGGTATCTTCATGAAGCAGAATCACATTTTGCAAACCATGGATCTCTGTGGTACTCCCCCCCCCCCAAATTCTTCTAATACTTGATACAAAAGTTAACCAGAAGTTTAAGCCAAACAAAAGAAGACATTTTTAAATACCGTGACTGTTGCATCGAGAAGTTTCAACGAGTCTGCCGTTTTGATCATAGCAAGCCATGGCTTGGTAACGGTACCCTTGTCCACACTCCTTGATGTCTCCTTGTACTTTCATTCCCAGTAATACATCCACTTTGCCCTCTGGTAAAATACAGTCTGACCAGTTCCCCACAGGCTGGGCATTATACTTGTCACATGGACAGAACTGGGTCTCAATTAGTGGATACAGCTGGGGATTTTTGCACTTTTCCCTCTTCTTACTTTTTCCTAGAAGAGAACAAAGCTTCAAAGAATGCATCCTGTTTTCTGGTACTGAAATCTGGTAATTCTAGCTGAATAGTCAACTAAAACATGTCGAGAATTTGCTAACATCACTCCCCTTTTGTGTGTCCTAATTGTAATGGCCTTTGGCCCCATACAATAAACACTACCAACCTACCTAAAAGTGCCAAGTTTTAACAGATGATGTCTCAGGTCAGATACTAAAACTGAATAGTGCAGCCCAAACCTTACCCCTGGTTTTGCTATTGTTCTAATGATGCAAGACTAAAGGCTTTCCCACACACTCAACTTACTCCTGCTTTTCTTGGGAGTCAGTCCACAAACATTTGAATATGTTTGGGCACAGTTATTCCACACATCTGCCCTTCATCTGCATTTTCTCAGTTGTGGAGTCAGTTTATTTTCTTATGCATATACCTTCAGTAATGAAGACTTTAAAGAGAGGATGCTGTCGTCATTGGTGGCGTCACAGCAACCCTCTTTTTTAAAAAAAGGCACTACAGTGTTGAAACAACAGTCTTAGCAGGTTTTCTGAATTCCCAGTTTTCATTTTTTTAAAACAAGGAAGTCTACACCCCCTCCCTCATTGAGATATGCCTTTTGCTTTATATCTCTGTGAGAGAAGGAGCTAGATACACAATTCTTTTTTTAAATGAAAGGTGGAAATCTGGGATTTGGTTGAACTTATTTCCCCCAAACAACAGCTTACTAGGATCCTGGAGTAGAATAACTGAGTAACAGTGTTATGTAAATAGCCAATCGTTGGGATTGGGGTGTGTTTGGGGTGTGGTGATTGCACGCTTAGAAACAGGACAGATGTCCTGGAGTTTGTCTTGTAGTGTTCCTGAAATCACTTAATAAAGTAAAGCTGTTTCACTGCAATGCATCCAGAACCCAGTATTTAACACTGTGCTTCAAAAGATACCATCCACTTTGGTGCCATTTTCCCTGCTCTGTCCCCCCACAGCAGCCATTTATCCTCAACTTTTATTTTTAAAAAGTAAGTCTTTTTGTTCCTGAGAATTTTTTTCCCCTTTTTTCTCTGCAACAGAAGGGGTTAGAGACCTTAAAAATGAAAGTTGGTAATTCAGAGAATCTAATAGATATTCATAACATTACAACAGTATAGCAATCTAGCTATTGCATACTTACAAAAAAAAAAACACTGAAAAAAGCCCTCATGGGGCAGGGAAGAATGGGGGCTGCGGAGGAACAGGGTAGGGAAAGTATGGGGAAACCAAACTAGAAGCCCTGTTGTCACTGCACTGAATTACCATCTGCACCAGCAGCAGGAAAATTACAGAGAATTCTTGCTGAGTGGAAGGCCACAACATCATTTATGTAATCCAAAATAGAGCCACACCCTTCTAAGTTCCTTGAGTTCAATGGAATGAGAAGGTGTAACTGTTTAGGATTGCAATGTTAACATTCTTTTTTAAAAAAGAAAAGAAAAAAGGCCATAGAATTTCTTATGAATTTAGGTACACAGCAATCTAACCTTGCACATCTGCATTGGTACATGGAACATATAATCAGAGTAACACTGCTACGAAGCCGGTATAACAAATATTGCAGGATAGATGTTCCACTTTATTGCTACGATACAAAATCTTATAGGTTGCTAGCTGGAAAATTCATTGTGCAGAGCTACAGCAACACAACCCTCATTTTACTGGGTTTTGTATTTTTGCATTTGCCAGGGTCAGCCCTGCTTAGTTTCCGAGATCTGACGAGATTGAGCTTGCCTGGGTTATCCAGGACAGGGCCCCCATTTTACTGGTTGTGGCTGCAATCCTAAGTACATTTACTTTGACTAACAGCCACATCAACAGCAGCACTTAGATCACATTCACAAGAATCGTATATTACTTTTTCAGGTTCTATACTAAACTCTTCCACTCGATGGCTGTGTGTGTGTGTGTGTAAGGTTATTTCTTGCTTCTTTGAAGAAGTTTAACTGTGTTTCCTCAACTATTTAACTCTTTTTATTCCCTTTTTATATACAATTTTGCCTGTATGCAAGTCTCACATAAATCAATGAAACTTACTTCTTAGTAGCCTAACACAGAAGTGTCATCATAGTTTGTTAATCTTGATCTATTAGCATTGGCTTTCATCGTTTTAATAGCTTTAAGGAGACCTGGCAAAAAGCACTCTTCTTAATATGCATCATTATTTGAAACTTTTACTGCCACAATCTAAATCTGAAATCAGTATCTACCTCATCGCTGTTTAAATGGCAGCATAAATTGATGCCACACTGTTTTCCCTTTGCTTAGAAATATACAATTTTTATGAGATATTAAAAGATCTCTCTCGGAAAGACACAGGGTCATTAAAATGTTTACCAGCATAGAATGGAGACAGTCTGTATAGTATAGTTTACTATTCTGATTAAACTTAGAAATTCTCCCTTGCTCATCAAAAATTATTACAGCCCAAAATGTTAAAGGTACATTTTTTTTGAGTTATCCCAAGTTCCTTGTTAAGCAAGGGGGGGGGGGATCCTGTTTCATTAGCTTTGATAATTAGATTATACACTTTCTTAGGTGGAATTCATTCAAGCCACCAATTCATCATCAGGATGATGCACAAGCATGTGTCTAAATATGAGGCTGCCACTGTATCCATGACCCAAAATTGGCCCATTCAATAGTAAAAAGAAAGATGGTCCAAAGGCAAGATTTTCAGTTGTTAATTCTACTGTAGTTCTGCACACAAGATATTAAAAGATCATCTTCAAGGGGATTTAAGCAGCTTAATCATGCTTAAGATTGGGGCTTAGATATTCTTCTTCTAATTAGTTTACCCACTACTTTTTACCTGTGGGACTGCTGGACTGTATCTCTGACCTTCTGCACACATGTCAAAGTAAAAAGAGTGTTATGAAGAATGTACTATAATCCAATATAAAATATACGTGTCAGCTCTTCTGTTGTGAGAGCCTAAGCAGAGTACAAGTCTTATTCCTAGTTAACTTCCATATGACATGACAGGTGGAGAATCAACTCTTTCTAGAGTCTATGGGAACCAAAGCACTATTAAAAATAAATGATAATGGAAGACTTCAATTCCTTCTAGGCCATTCAGATATTGGCCTGGGGACAACATTGTCATAAAAATACCACCCAGAAATCAGTTCTCTGTATTTTGGCCTGAAAAATTATTTTTTTATAAGGCATCTGCATTTCAATCCTTTTATGAAGTCAACCTAAACTATTATCAAAATTAACACGATTAACAATGCATATAATAACAACTGGGGTTTTTTGGAGACATAAGCAAAGCTAATTCAACTATGTCGGTATTCTTTTAATTCTTACCAATTGGAGACCGTTTCCTTGTCCGAACTGCTCCACAGTCTCCATTGCAAGAGGAGAACTTTGACCAGCTTGTGAACTGACAGTCGTCTTGGCAAGGGATTTGGCAGAGCTGTGTTAAAGGTGGTAATGAGCCTGCATACTTAAGGCACTCACTGACATCAGCCTGTCCACCATCTTGTTTGCGACATGTTATTGCTGAAAGCAGAAGATACTGTGACTAGTTAGTAAGTCTTTTGTTAGATAATACATGTAGAAGCTAGCTAAGGGCACCCACATGTGAGCTAGTATGTCAGCAATATGTTTGTGAATAATATTGTTGCCTTAGCACTACGCATTTATTTTTATATTTTACAGAGAAGAAAATACTGCATATCTCTCAGGTAATTCAGATCAGGAATCGACACTAACAATGAAGCAAAAAATACAATGCAAGCCATTAAGTGAAAGAACAAATAATGCCATCTTCTATTATACTCCATTTTACTGAATAATTTATCCTCTCAGTGTTACTAACATACTGAAATAATGGATTTACTGGGATATCAACAGGAGACAAAAATCTATTTTCTAATTCTAAATACACTATAATTACATTTGTGAACATTTTTTAAAATCTGAAAAGCAGATAAACCTTATGAGACTCATATTTATTCCATGCGAAAATAGAAAAGAAACATTCCAAACAGTATTTGGAAACACTGTACAAACTGAAAATGTCATTAAATCCCCACACACCAACACAAAGGTTTCTCCTCTCCAATCATAATGTCATAAAAGAAGTTGAATGGAAGCCAAAGAATCATTTCTCATACTAGCCAACTTCATGGTGAATGGTCAGTCACAAAGGCAGCAAAAGGGTCCCATCCGCAAACAAGGTGAGGTTTTGGTATATTTGGGATATCCTTAGATATACATCAAAATATTTGTTTGCAAATTTAAAAAGAAACCTCACACCCCAAATACCCAATGAAAACTGAGCATGTTTCACTGTTCTTGCAATGCTGAGAATCGGTTAACGGGGGGGACGGACCACAAGAGGTAGGGAAATGGGCTATAAATGTTCCAAAGAGTTATTAGCATCGTGAATGGAGAGTTGGGCAGAAGAACTTCCCAGAAATTTTCCCTCTGCCATGATTCGTTATGGTCCTTCAGCTTGTATATTTTTAAAAAAGTTACATACATTTTCAGGTACTGGTTAAGCTTTTAATTAAAATTGTCCATTTCCTCCAAATACCTATAGCTCATTTAATACCTAAAGGTAAACCTGTCTCCTGCTAAGCAATTTTATGTGCTTATGAGTTTCTAAATAAACCACTTCTAAAAGAAATGCCATGTTGAAGAATCAACCCTACATTGCATCCTACTTTTGCAGCAAAACACTATTCATACTCAGAAGTAAATTTCTACAGCTTCAGTAGGATATGCTCTTAAGTAAGTGGACATAGGGCAGGAAAAAGAGAACAAAACACTTTGCAAACTTTACTGCTTTCAGAATTCTCAACAGTAAAGCTAAAACTATGTCAGTAATTTTTATTTTCAGCCTGATATCCCTCAACCGAGCATCTCCCTAGAAAACATTAAGATTCTGATCCATTGAAAATATGGAAATAAATTCTAACCCAGAACCCAAAGTCCTATGCTTGGCTCTTGCAGGGGTATGAACAGCAAGTACCATTTTGCTTTCACCAAATCTAGTTAATTGACTGGAGACTAATTTTTACTCTGAACATACGTAACAATAAGAGTGGTGATATTTCTAAATGGTAAAATGACAACTATAAACATGTTGATATAGTAGCATAACCAAGGGAGCAACACAATAAACATAGGACCTACAATTGTGCAAGGGCTTTAATGTTACACAGTGGACACTTTATGAACAAATATGAATTGTGGGAAGTGCTCATGTGCAGTCTTTGCTCTTTGTACATTTATAGGTGAAACATACAGTTGTACCTTCAAGGTACAATCTGAAATGGTCTGGTATGAACAGGACCATGAGGAATTCCTAGATCTGCAAACAGAATATAAAATACCTTTCTGTCATAGTGCTGCCTCCTAAAAAGCAACTCCGAGCACAGGCCAAGAAGTCGTCTTAGCAAAGATGTAGAGACATAGCAAACAGTTAAATGGGAGTCAGACTGGGGGAACCAAGACTTAATTTTTATTGATCCTGATAACCAGCTTGATCGATATTTTATGACTAATTCTTATATTATTTTCTTTAATAGGTGTGTTTAGGATAATCTATAGAAAGAAAGGCCAAAAGCCAAATGTTTGTCTGACACAGGTACTCAGGGGAATATCTTTAAAAAGCTCCGCTGGATGTCTGTGTCAGGCTGACTCTCCTGACAATCACAAAGTCTTCCATTGGTTCCTCACACATTTTGAACTGGGAGAAGTCACAGCAGAATGAATGTTGCATGAGGAAAACAGAAGTCGACGCCCCATTTGATAGTGTCTTCTTTAGCAACTCAGTCTGAAGGGTAGAGATGTTGCCCTGCAAGGCTTTTTCGTGCCTTTTATGAACTGTAATAAAGTATGGACTGTGCAAAGTATGCTTGAGGAACTGTAAAGCATGGTGACCCATTATGATGCCAGTTGAGACTGCACCCTGAGAGAAAGACACCTTCCTTTCTTCACTGCTGTTCCAGGGGCCATCCAAGGTTGCCAGCCCTCTCATCTGATGGTGAATGAATCAGTTCCACAGTATGCACAAAGCACCAAATGCCATGCCATGCCAGAGCATGAGGACAAAGGACTCCAAAATGCCATTAGGAGACCTCTCCAATACACACAGGCAGGCAAACCCCTTTCCTCCCCCCCTTCATGCCTGCAAAACTACACGTAGCTCAGAGACTCTATTCATAGTTGCTTAGCAACTAATCACTCGCTCATCAATGAGCCGACTAAGACCATCAATAAGACAATGGCCTTGGCCCGATGACTCATCTTTCCTACACCCAGGTGCCAGCCACAAGTTAAGTTTCTAGCTCTCAATATTGACCACTCCTTAGCTCCCCTCCCCTATTCCTTCCAGCCAATAGTATGTTTTCAGGAACAGACTAACCAGGAGGTGTGACCAGGGGATATGGCCAGCCCCCACACCCCCACATAAAAGGGGAAACCCGACCACATGCTTGACCCTTCTGCTCTACGACCCCATCCAAGCTTTATCCCTCTTATGTCCAGCTTGCTATCCCAATAGCCTTCCTCCATCTTTAAACTCTAGGTCTGCAGCTAGAGTTCCACATGTCGCTTGCTGGTTCAAGTCATGTGTCCCTTTTTCATTTCTTCTCCTCCTTCTTCCATTGGAATGACTCATTTGATAAGGACAGGTAATTATTGCCCCACCAATGAACTCCTGCTCATGCAACCATGCTGAATATCTGACTTTATTTTCCTAGCCTTGATTAATTGTGCCAGTGTATTTGTATTGTTTGTGTGTGAAGAAGATTTCCAGTAAAGGACTTTAATTTCAATCTAATACAGTCTCCGTGTCTGTTACTGATATCCCTGGAAGGGTGGGACCTCTGTATAAACAGATGATCACTCCCTTAGCTGATTGCATATTGATAATAACTCACAAATCCCCTAATTTTGATAATAACTAAGAGCAATCAGGCTAACAGAAAACTATTAAGAAGAAGGCTCACATTGGAGGTTTCACCAGTGCACTTTAAGATGGGCATACCAGCTAACTAACCAAAGGTTCAAACCAAGTGAATGAAGGTTCAAATGGCCTGCCCTTTCCCAAGCACTCCCTTACTACTGCCCCCTCTTCTGCCACTCCATCCTCACATGAGGAAAGTGTCTTGCAGAAAGTGTTCATGGTTATTAGGTGGGGGCATTTTGTTAACCCACTCTAGCTGCCGGTAGAGGACAAGAAGGAGGGAGTACTACATAGGGTTGTCAGGTTGTTCCTCTGCACCAGCAGGAGGATGGGGGGGTGTTCCTGGAGTGGGCAGGGACATCATGCAATGCACTGATGTCACCCAGAAGTGATGTCAGCACATCAATGACACTGGGGGGAGACACTCTGCTCTTTAGCAAAACTCTATGGTTTGAGGGCAATTTTACCACAGAGTTTTGTCCAAAGAGCAGAGCGTTGCCCCCTGCGTCACTGACATGCTGACGCTGCTTCCAGAAGTGGCGTCAGCACATCGCACACAACATCGCTGTTTGGGTAGGGGGGATTTCCTCCTGCTAGCCAGCTGGCCCGCAGTGGAAAGGAATATGGGAAAGCGGGGGATCCCTCACCTGGACCTGGGGAATGCTAAGCCTAGTACTAGGTGAGATAACTAAAGTGATTGGGAAGAGAGGAGAAGAATTAAGAGGCCTGAAGCAGTCTCTGGTTTGCTAGTGCGTTCGGTTGCCAGCTTGGTTATGATGGTGGGCTTACAGCATCACTGAAGAATATGCCATGGCCCCTCTTTTTATTACTGCCTCTAGACTTTGGGTTGTTCATGGAAATTGCTGTCAAGTCACAGCTGATTTATGGCAACCCCATAGGGTTTTCAAGGCAAGAGATGTTCACAGCTGGTTTGCCATTGCCTGCTTCTGCATAGCAACCTTAGACTTCCTTGGTGGCCTCCCAGCCAAGTATTAACCAGGGCCGACACTGATTAGCTTCTGAGCTCTAATGAGATGAGGCTGGTCTGGGCCATCCAGGTCAGGGCAGGGTATTTTAGGGTTATATATGGATATACAGAGAGGAGTGTGTGCAGATTGTTCTGTGCAGGGTAAGCTCTGCATTCCCTTGCCTTCATTTGTAACTTCAGTTAACCTTTATTTCACTGTAAAGTAACTTTGATACACGCAAAAGCAACAAAGCATGTGAAACATATTTTGCTGTGAGAAAGGCAGGCTATAAATGAAGTAAAGAAAAACAAAATAAATACAACTACTCACCCATGCTGGGTTAGAGTATACAGCAGGCAAATAATACCATGGCAGTCTAGGGCTTATGAGAACGTGCTTCAAGTAGATCATTCCCATAAGTGTACTGACAAGTCATGTTGTTGCAGGAGGAGGCTGGAAAGTGAAAATGGTCCTGAAGCAAGCTAAGCCAAGTGGCCCCTATGGTCCAGCAAGCCCCTGCTGCAGGGCTGCTCAGTGGTGCCAACAACAGATGTTACCACACTCACTGGAGCCGTGAAGGATGAGACAATTGATGAGCTGATGCCAGCTACTATTGCTGATTAGAAGTCTACTCTGAGTCAGGTAGCCCTGAAGCATTGGCAGAGGTGCTGGGTCCTGGCTCTATTTGTTCCTGACCATCAGTGGCCCTCTAGAGCAAAAGCCCACTGGAAAATTTCCCTGTAATTTAAATGGCCAGTCCACCCCATCTTGATGTGAGAAAAGGGTTGTAAGAGAAATGCTGGGGGACTCTAGGGTAACAGATACAGCAAGTGAGAAAGCATTTTGGTTAAATAATAGCCCAAATTCTCCTCTGAAATCCTTCATTTGCGAACATACTAATATATGGCATTTTCATTTACATATTCTATCTACCAAGTCCTCTGTGCATTATTTGCATGGTGCAAATGACATCTGGGACAAGAAATCAGTCTCTTATCACATAGTGCCAGACTAATAATTAATCTTACCCACTCACATCAAATTGATTACAGGCATTAGCAGCAAGAATAACATATGTGATTATTCTGGATTAAACACAAATAACCGTGAAATAGTCCCCTAAAACTTAAGGATCTAGTTGGCAATATAATGAAATTTTACATGCATTTAGCTTAGTGAATGCACTGTTTCCCCCACTTAACATTTGGGGTTTCCCAGAAGTGTGGTACGAAATAAACTGCACTTCAAATTTTGCAGACAAAAGACCTTGATATAGTTAGAGCTGATAGCTCAGCTTGAACTACATCACAAGGGGCCATAAGCGGATATATTATTATAATGGGAGTAATTAAATACCAAGTCTGCTGCATGTATGCAAATAAATGCCATTTTGGTCTCTCTCTTTAGTAACAAGTACTCAGAGTACCCAGGCCAAACACAGCCAAATTATACCACTTTTTTTGTAAAAAAAGAATTTCAAAGTAAATTCATAGATTCAGGTGGGTAGCCATGTTGGTCTGAAACAAAAGAACAAAGGCCGAATCTGCATTTGTCTATCACACCAGTGTCCCAGCCTTTTGACTCCGTCTTCAAAAAAGCTGTCCACATTTGGTGTCATTTTCACACCTCAACTATGCTAGCATCCTTTCGCATGTCCACATATGTTTATCATCCTTTCGGGATGGCTCCACTGTCATTGCACCTCTGCTCTGCTTTAAAAGAATCTTCTCCAAACAGCATTCAAACAAGCATAGAGAAAGATGGCGTCACAGCAGCATGCAACTGATTTAAAATGCAAATGCAGATTCGACTAAAGTTTGAGTCCAGTGACACCTTTAAGATCAACAAAGTTTAATTCTGCATATAAACTTTCATGTGCATGCACACTTCTTCAGATAACAATGTTCATGTTAACTGCTTCAGGTATTTGTAACTGGGCAAATGATAATTTCCGCTGGATTTAAGCAACCTCATTAATTCTCCTCTCTCATTTTCCTCTCATATTCTGAAGCAACAATTCAGGAGAAGTAAAAGTAGATGTTTTCACAGCTTCTTATATCTGTATAATATTTTAGCTGAAATATCCACTGATGAATAAATTTTACTTCTAGTTACCCTGCCTTTAGATAGTTACATTGCTCTAGTAACTGTTATTCCCTTTTTTGTTATTAGAACATACTTTCCCTTGAGACAAGATGAGAAAACTAAAAAGTAGACACCAAAAAGACAGCTTTACTTAAGCTAATGTTTTAAAACCCTAAATCCTGTAGTTTACATTGAGAACTACATGCACATTTGAAGTATCTTGTGACAAAGACATGATGTATGTATCATCGTTTTACTTCTTTTTCACGTTCATATACTGAAATTACTGTAGAAAAGTTGACAAATCACTTTCTTTTGTGGTTGAGAACTTGTTCTATCAGTTCTGGATTCGAGTAAAAATATTCAGATTTATCCGAAGTCAGATGAAATGCAATAATAAAAATAATGATTAATACAAGCTCTTTGAAAAGTTGTCATTCGTTTTTGGTTTGCTCCTGCATAGGATCCTGGAATGTAAGATCTATGAATCAAGGTAAGCTTGACGTGGTCAAAAATGAGATGGCAAGAATGAACATCGACATCTTGGGAATCAGTGAACTAAAGTGGACAGGAATGGGCAAATTTAACTCAGAAGACCATTATACTGTGGCCAGGAATCTTGTAGAAAAAATGGTGTGGCCTTTATAGTCAGCAACAGAGTGAGAAAGGCAGTATTGAAATACAATCTCAAAAATGACAGAATGATCTCGGTCCAAATCCAAGACAAACCATTCAACATCACAGTAATCCAAGTCTATGCCTCAACCACTGCTGCAGAAGAGGCTGAAGTGGACCAGTTCTATGAAGACCTACAACACCTCATAGAACTAACACCAAAAAATGATATCCTCATCATCACAGGAGGCTGGAATGCTAAAGTAGGAAATCAAAAGGTAACCGGAATAACAGACAAGTTTGGCCTTGGAGAACAAAATGAAGCAGGGCAAAGGCTAACAGAGTTTTGTCAAAAGAACACGCTGGTCATAGGGAACACCCTTTTCCAACAACCTAAGAGGCGACTCTACACATGGACATCACCAGATGGGCAACACCGAAATCAGACTGACTATATAATTTTCAGTCAAAGATGGAGAAGCTCTATCCAGTCAGTAAAAACAAGACCTGGAGCTGACTGCGGCTCAGATCATGAACTACACATTGCAAAATTCAGACTTAAACTGTTGGGAAAACCACTAGGTCATTCAGATTTGACCTAGATCACATCCCCGATGAATATACAGTAGAGGTGAAGAATAGGTTTAAGGAACTAGATTTGATAGACAGAGTGCCTGAAGAATTATGGACAAAGGTTTGTGACATTGTACAGGACGCAGCAATCACTGCCATCCCAAAGAAAAAGAAATGCAAAAAAGCAAAGTGGCTGTCTGATGAGGCTTTACACATAGCAGAGGAAAGAAGGAAAGCAAAAGGCAAAGGTGAAAAGGAAATATTTACCCAACTGAATGCAGATTTCCAGAGAACAGCAAGGAGAGATAAGGAGGCTTTCCTGAATGAACAATGCAAAGTAATAGAGGAAAACAATAGAATGGGAAGGACTAGAGATCTCTTCAAGAAAATTGGAGACATCAAGGGAACGTTCCATGCAAAGCTGGCCATGATAAAGGACAAAAACGGTAGGGACCTAACAGAAGCAGAAGAGATTAGGAAAAGATGGCAAGAATACACAGAAGAACTATACAAGAAGGACCTCAATGTCCCTGACAACGGCAACGGTGTAATCACTGACCTCGAGCCAGACATCCTGGAAAGCGAAGTTAAAGGGGCCTTAAAAAGCATTACTAACAACAAAACTAGTGGAGGTGATGGTATCCCAGCTGAGCTATTCAAAGTCTTAAAAGAAGATGTTGTTAAAGTACTGCACTCAATTTGCCAACAAATTTGGAAAACACAACAGTGGCCACAGGATTGGAAAAGGTCAGTTTACATTCCAATCCCAAAGAAGGGCAATGCCAAGGAATGTTCAAACTATCGCACAATTTCACTCATTTCACATGCTAGCAAGGTCATGCTAAAGATCCTACAAGCTAGGCTCCAACAGTACGTGGATAGAGAACTGCCAGAAGTACAAGCTGGGTTTCGAAGAGGTAGAGGAACTAGAGATCAAATTGCCAAAATTCACTGGATTATGGAGAAAGCAAGAGAGTACCAGAAAAACATCTACTTCTGCTTCATTGACTATGCTAAAGCCTTTGATTGTGTGAATCACAATAAACTATGGCAGGTTCTTAAAGAGATGGGAGTACCAGACCACCTCACATGTCTCCTGAGAAACCTGTATAAGGGTCAAGAAGCAACAGTCAGAACCAGATATGGAACAACTGATTGGTTTAGCATAGGAAAAGGAGTACGACAAGGATGTATATTGTCACCTTGCTTATTTAATTTATATGAAGAGTACATCATGTGAAATGCTGGCCTGGATGAAACACAAGCTGGAGTTAAGATTGCTGGGGAAAAGATCAATAACCTCAGATATGCAGACGATACCACTCTGATGGTGAAGAGGACCTAAAGAGCCCTTGCTCAGGGTGAAAGACAAGAGCGCAAAAGTGGGCTTGAAGCTCAACATCAAAAAAACTAAGATCATGGCATCTGACCCCATCACTCCTTGGCAAATAGAAGGGGAAGTCGTAGATGTAGTGACAGACTTCACGTTCCTGGGATCCCAGATCACTGCAGATGGTGACTGCAGCCATGAAATTAAAAGATGCCTGCTCCTTGGGAGGAAAGCGATGGCAAACCTAAACAGCATGATAAAAAGCAGAGACATCTCCCTGCTAAGAAAAGTCCGCATGGTCAAAGCAATGGTATTCCCAGTAGTAATATATGGCTGTGAAAGTTGGACTATAAGGAAGGCCGAGCGCCAAAGAATAGATTCTTTTGAACTATGGTGCTGGAGAAGACTCTTGAGAGTCCCTTGGACTGCAAGGAGATCAAATCATTCAACCCTAAAAGAAATCAACCCTGACTGTTCCCTGGAAGGCCAGATCCTGAAGTTAAAGCTCAAATACTTTGGCCACCAAATGAGAAGGGAGCATTCACTGGAGAAGACCCTGATGCTGGGAAAGATTGAAGGCCAAAGAAGAAAGGGACAGCAAAGGATAAGATGGTTAGACAGTGTCATCGATGCAACAAACATGAAATTGAGCAAACTTCAGAGGACAGCGGAAGACAGGAGGGTCTGGTGTGATCTGATCCATGGGGTCGCGAAGAGTCAGACTCGACTGTGCGACTGAACAACAACAAAAGGCCCCTTCCAGCTACTGTATCTTCAGCTTTTGCTTACAGTTTCAATTGCTTTCTTATATTGGCATTTTTAGAGCCACTCCTCTGGAAGATCAAACAAAATGATGTTCTGCAGGTTTGTATCCACTCTGCATTAACTACCAGGTATTGTTCCTCACTACCACCGTTTCCCATTGTATATTGGGGAAGACTTCCCTTTCACCTTTGGGCTGAGGGAGGATGCTTAATTATGCTTTCATCAGCCTGTTATTCTCACCCCACATTCACCTCCAAGCAGCTAGTTGCAAATTCAATAGTTCCACATTCAATATTCCTATCCCAAACACACACCTGCAGTCCAGGCTGATGAGAAACCAGGTGGTAGGGCAGATTTGCAGGGGGGAAACCAGCATCCAGAGAAAACTTCCTCATCACCAAAGCTACACCACTGCATATCGCATCTTCCCAACCCCACTTTGCACAAGAGAAGCAGTAGCTCGGCTTCAAAGACATGGGTAGAGGTAGAATAAATAGGAATGGTTGTTTGGAAGTGATAAGAACTCTACTCTGCTGCACAGGTTTCCAGGAATATATATTTAATCCCTTTATGTGACAGCTGGGTTGATGTCTACTAGTTTTCACTATTATGAGGAAGAATACCATTTCATTCAAGTGAAATTGCTTCTGTGTTTGGGTCTCTGTTGGGTGGTTACATAGTACAGAAACAAAAGAGAAGGCCTGGCACAATTGCCAGTCTCAGCTTCAGAGAGGTTCTTGATCAAAACAGCAAGGCTTTTTATGATAAGCATGAAATGCTGTGGAGTTGCCATGTCAAGGGAAATATAAACTTGCACTGTACAGCAATATATTTTATTTCTGACAGGGGGGGTCTTCAAGCCATTTCTTTCAAGATCTTCTATATTACACCATTTTCCCTTTCTTACGAATGTGTGTAGCTTTATGCATGAAGCTCAGACTTAAAAGAACAGGAATTAGGATCTATACAGAGAAGCTTTCATTGCATTGTTTGTTCATATTTGTGCCCTGGATTTCTTGACCACACACTTGAACCTCCATTTTTCAGGCTTTGTTTAAAAAACAAACAGCACCTTCTCCTGATAACAGATGGACACTAGCCCTCTAAAGACATTAAAACTGTGCACAGGAGTCTGCCAACTGTAGGTGTTGGGAACATGCAGTACCTGCAATGCTTCCAGTATGCACAGTTGCTACATCATTCCCTCCTGGCATGATCTAAGGTGTGCTTCCTGATAGAGTTTTTGTTCCTCTTCCTTTCTCAATCCAGACATGATACAGATAGGCAAGCATAACACTCCAGCTTTGCCCATGATTGCCCTTCCCTCCTTCAACTCTACCCCTGTTTTTGCCTTTCTTTTCAATTCTACACACACACACACACACACACACACTCCTCATCAGCTCCAAGGTAACCTGGGTAACACTCTGGTGCTGACCCCAGGACTGTGTGTCTGCTTGCTCAGCTGGCTGGTTTGTATGTACTGATGCTGAAAATCTATGCATTGCCCCTTTCAGACAACACAGAGAACCACATGTAACAAGATGATATACATTCTGGAATTCTCTCCCCAGGGAGACTCATCTGTCCCCTTCTGTTGCAATCTTCTGCCAGTGGATGAGTCCTTTTTTGTTTCATCTTGTGTTCCCTCAGTGATCCCTTCTTCCTGGCCTATGTTTTAATTGTTGTTTTTATGTTCTTACATGTGGTTTGTTTGTTTGTTTGTTTGTTTGTTTGCCCTGACATGGTTAGCACAGGCTAGACCAAACTTGTCAGATCCTGGAAGCCAAGCAGAGCTAGCCCTGGTTTGTATTTGGATGGAATACTAGGATTGTGACAGGCAGGCATGGCAAACCAGCTCTGAATATCTCTTGCCCTGAAAGCCCTAGGGGGTCGCCATAAGTCAGCTGTGACTTGATAGCACTTTCTACCACCACCATGTGTATTCTGCAGCTGTTAATTGTTTTAATGATGAGTTTTTGTTTAGTTTTAATGCTTTTTAAGATGTGTTTTTATAAGATGCTTATTTTACCTGTTAGCCACCTTGATGTAGCCAACTCAGTGGCCTTGATAAAGGCAGAAAGGCATGGTATATATTTTATAAATAAATTACTAAAATCTACATGAAGTTGCCTAGCCTCCCAATAGGTGTGGAAAGGGCTAGTGTCTGTAAGATGCCTGTTTTTACCATTTGTAAGAAATATTTTATGTTTTATTATGCTGTATGTATGGGTACACAAACAACTAATGTGAAAAATATTAAAAAAAATACCCTTACTGACAAAATGAAAAGATATGTACTTTATTTTGTTTCAGTCTAAAGTGGTGACATGTTCATTTACACTGACATGATTTGCAATAAAAACTCCATTATACAGGATAGCTGGAATCAGAGTTGTCTTGGAGGATGAATCAAGCTAATTTTCTGATTCACACAGGAAGCTTTTGCAGTCACACAAGCTCAGTGATAAAAAAATTGAAAAATGCAAAGACATTAATCTTTAATTAGAAAAACAAGGCATGAATGTTTTCTAATTATGTCTATGAACTTACTAGGGCAGCCTCCTCCACATATATTTTACTGGCTTCTGTCAATTTCTATTACAACAAGCACCGCTGAGAAAAAAAAGACAGATGGCCAATAAATATGCATGTGCCATGCATGCTCATCCTATCATGTGTCCCATTGTTGCTAACAAAAACAATACTGTGGTACTAAAAGAGTACTGCCAGTGCTTGATGTCAATAGTGCCCTAAAAAAGGCATATCTGGAATAACTTCAAAATGTTATTTAATGAACAGTAGCACTCAAGAACTTTACAATGCCTAAAACCATGACAAATATTAGAAATACATGATCTACTGAAGAGAAACCTGAAGTTTCAAAACCAGGGATAGCTTCAAGTGGCCATTGTTCCTGTCATACTATATACATAGGAACAATGCTCCCTGTAAGCTGTGGAGTCTTGTGAGCAAAAGTTCTACTTTGTGAGCTACTGACATTAAAGTTGTGAGCAATTTGGCTACTGCATAAATTAGTTTGCACTGGAGCCATCCTTCCTGAGCTAAGACAAAAATGTCTTTTTTAGCTGGAGGCTAAAAAAAACTGTGAGCTAGCTCACACTAACTCAGTTTAAAGGGAACACTGCATAGGAATATGCCTTCTAATGACTAAGCAGATAGATATCTCTCAAGTCCAGAGCTGAAATCTGTGTGCTTGTTATACAATTCAATCAGGAATCCATACAGCTAATACTCAACATGGCCAAACCTATGAATATTTAAATCCAGAAACTAGAGCCATGAACAGACGAGACAGGTAATTCTACAGACATGAAAAAAAGTCTGAGGTTTGCAGAAGTACCTGAAATCTTAAGAAACTATACGGGGCGGGGGGGGGGCGGGGGGCGGAATTAAAAGACCACAAAATAATAAAAGAAGCATCTGTAAATTTAAGAAATGAAATCTCTCTCTGTGGCTGTTGTGAGGGTCCTAGGTTACCACAATAGCATTGCCAGCCTTCAAGCCTTGGTTTCTGTCAGTAAAGACAGGGGAGGGGGAAGGGCCCTTCGCTAGCTTTTTGTGGCCTTTGAGGGAACACTCATTGAGGCCAGGCCCATCCTGCAACCATTAAGAAATCTGCTATCCCCCCCGCCCCAGACTTGCATGACTCACTCAAGTCTAGCTGCTTCTATTGTAGAACAGCAGTCACCCCATGAAAGCCAGTGTTGTGTAGTGGTTAGAGTTTCAGATTAGGATTTGGGAGACCCAGGTTTGAATCCTCAATCTGCTGCAGTGCTCACTGGATGACTCTGGGCCTGTCACACAGTCTCATCCTAACCCACCTCACAAAGTTGTTGCGAGGATTAAACCGCAGGGTAGGAGAATGGCATACGCTTTTTTGGGTCCCCACTGTGGAGAAGACTGGACTATAAATGAAATAAATAAATAATAGATATTGCTAAAGATGGGAGGCAATAAAAGGTACATTGGTGGGTGGGAAGGAGAGATGGAATCAGGAGAAAGTGAGGATGTGAGGGCTATCAGGAGATAATGAGGAAATCGTGCGGGAAGAGGGATAAAGGTGAAAGAGAGGTGCCCCCTGCAGGTCCTTGTGTGTTCCTCACTATGCAACTGGGCCCAGCCTGGAAGTCTGGACAGCTCAATGGGGCCATAATTTTTCTAGGCAGATTGCAGGGGAAGGAGTGAAAGCTGAAACAGGGAGGCAGATAAAGGTAGGCTGGCTGGCGGGTGGTGTTACAGATCTCCCTGGTGTAGCATGGGAGGTTGAGTCCTCATTGGAGGAAGAGGAGGAAAGCCATCCCCAAGCCCCACCTTGACAGATACTTCCTGGAAGGCTGAGGTCTGATTTTGCTGAGTAGAGTGCTGGGATAAAGACCATCAACAGGAAATATCATAAATGTGTTCAGTAGCAGAGAGTTCTGTTAAGGGGTTGATTAAGTTATAACGTTAGTACCACTTAAATGCCAAAAAGGAAAGTTCTGCAAAAGTGAGCATCAGTACCTAGCACACACATGAAGCTGTCTTATACTGAATCAGACCTAGAGATGTAAAATTTCCAGAAATTTTGAAGTTCATGAAAAAATGGAAATTTTCAAAAAAATTGGAAAAAAATGCTACATTAGCACTTCTTTTTTCTTTTCCAGATTGCAAATCATTCTCTTACTTGAGGAACATAAAGTATGATTATGGACAATTTTACTTGGCATGAAATTATCACAACTAGCATATTAAATATATAGTGTATCCAAACAATTATTACAAACAGAATTTACTTTTTTAATAATATTTATTTGTAATTGTAACAAATGGAGCAACAATCTCCTGAACTGTTTACTAGTTTGTGGAACAGACCAAAAAAACCTCCACAAAATAATTTTTAAAAATCCAGAAGTAACAATTATTCATATTTCCTCTCCACAGTATTAAATAAAAATTAAAAAACCATAATAAATTTTTTAAAAAAATTGAAAAGGGGGGAAGTGTATAGAAGGGAGTGAGGGACTAAATTTCAATGAATGGGCATGAAATTTAATCAGAATCATTTTCTGAGCTGTAATTATCAGTATCAGTTTTAGACTCTGCTTCTGCAGCTACTCAGTTGTGTCTGTCATTATCATGTACCATAATCTTTTTTTCCCCTTTTTTTAGTTTTTCCGATTATTCGGGGGAAAAACCAAAAAAAAGGCTTCAGGAAAAAAACAGGGGAAAAAGTCCCCGTCCCCCCCGAATTTTTCCAGTTTTTTTCCAGGCCTTCACATCTCTAATCAGACCACAGGTCCGTCAAGGTCAGTATTGTCTTTTCAGAATGGCAGCAGCTCTCCAGGGGCTTAGGCAGGGGTCTTTCACATTACCTCCCACATGATCTTTAAAAACAAAAACAAAACAAAACTGGACATGCCAGGGAATGAACCTGGGACCATCTGCATGCCAAGTAGATGCTCTACCACTGAGCCATGTCCCATTGCAACACTGAAACATATGGCACAATAACTATTGTCAGAGTGAAATCTTACCAAGGTGGCTTAACAGGATTCTTTTCTAAGATGAAAAATTGTGCCAGTTTTGCGATAGCACCACTTTCAAATATTTCAAGATATAAGCCACATAAGCTTTTTATTTATTTATTTACATCTTCCTCATAGAGACTCATGGCAGATTAAAACATCAAAAACTACCAATAAATACAATAAAAATCATTTACAAACTTTCAACAAGCATTTAAAACTACAACAATACCCATTCACAGAAATGCCCTCCTGAAAATTTGCTCTTGTTTCTGAAGCATGACCCATTGAATTTCTATGAGTAATTTTTGTGATGCTCTTCTCTTGTGTTAACAATATCTACCATATAGAAAATTCTTCTCAGAAGAAAGACCACTTTGGATAGTACCAGCAGAAGTGATTAATCCATATTCAAGAAATCAAGGGTTAGATTGGCTACCTTATAAAAGTCTTTTAAAATTAGAAGGGAAAAACTTTGTGTTAAAAGATAGATTTGATGTGGAATTTGAATATGATTGGTTGAAATATAGACAGATTTATGACTTATTTAAGACCGACAAAAGAGAACATGGTTTTAGAGAAAATAACACTGAAATTGAAACTGTATGGCTTGAGAAAGGTAAAAAAATGATTTCTAAACTGTACAAGGTTTTATTGAAATGGTATACTGAGGACGAAATTGTAAAAGAGCAAATGATAAAATGGGCGGTAAATATTAATAATGAGATATTAATGACATCTTGGGAATATTTGTGGAAAAAGTCAATGAAAATTTCAACTTGTGTAAATGTTAAAGAGAATTGTTATAAAATGATGTACAGATGGTATATGACGCCCAAAAAAATTGCTATTATAAATGAAAGTATGTCTAACAAATGTTGGAAATGTAAGAAACATGAAGGGTCTTTTTACCATATGTGGTGGACATGTGATAAAGCAGTAAAGTATTGGACTGAGATCCACAATGAGATACAAAAAATTTTGAAATGTACTTTTAAGAAAGACCCACAGATGTTATTGTTAGGTCTTAAAATGGAAGAAATAAATGTAGCCAAGAGAACACTACTATGGTACTTGATTACAGCAGCTAGACTGACTTTTGCTCAATGTTGGAAACAAGATAAAGTACCTGAAACATGGGAATGGATTAAAAAGACGTTGTTTATGGCAGAAATGGACAAATTAACAAGAAAATTAAACAATGAAGAAGATGAAACCTTTTTCGGAGACTGGAAAGACTTTCAAGAATACTTGTTGAAGAATTGGGATGTAAAACGTGGTTTGATTTGTTTTGACAGCTATTGAGGAGAAGTGGAAAGAGACTCAGATCTTTGAATTGTTACCATTAGTAAAAGAAATATGTTTAGTAGTAAATGTAATTGTATAAGAGAAATATCAAGGGGGTTGGAGCAGTGCGGGAAGCCTTGTTTGGGGGGAGAGGGAGAAAGAAAAATGGATATGTATTGGTTTGTTTAAATTGTATGAACATGTGATATATCCAATAATAAATTGTTTAAAAAAACAAACAAACCAATATCTACCACTATTGCTAACATCCTGGTAGCACAACCCCAAAGTGCTTGTAATTCACGTTCAGAAATGAGCCACCGTTTAAAAATCACTGCTGTAAAATGAGAATTAGCAAGAAGATCCTTTTAGGCTGCACATCATGGTATGCCTTAAAACTGCTGCTCATAGGGTTGCCAGCAGGCCTGGAGAAAACTGTTCTGTCCCTTTGACAGAAGTTCAATGTGTGGGAATGCATAGCTGTAGTTTCTCATAGCATGCAGGTAAGTAATATCATGTAGTAAAAAGGCTTAGTAAGTAAGCAGACATTCATATTTATTTACAGATGGCACCATTTCATTGAAAGACCATGGTCTTATTGAAAGACCATGCAGTCTGATATTAGAAGAAAGAAGTAGGGGACCTGTGGGGAATCCCATCTTCCCTTCACTCACTTGCTTGCTCAGCTGGTCACTCACTAGCCAGCCAGTGCTGTCACCTCCACCTGCCTGGCTCACGTGACTACTGCAGCAGTGGGGAGTAGTGGTAGCAGCTCTCACTCCCCTCACCTACTTGCAATGCTGCCACGTCCATCGCACGGGCAGTAGTTCCCATTCTTCCCCTACCCTCCCACCTGCAGTGGTGGAAGGAGGAATGGCAGAAGAGTATGGTGTTAACTCCCTGTCCTCCTTCCCCATCCTGCTCCTTGCCCACTTCCTGTGCTGGTTGCTGGTTGAGGCAGCTCCTGCTCCTTGTTGTGCAGCTAGCCACCTTCTCCCTGCCTGCCTGACTCAGCCACAGGGAAAGATGTTGCTCCTCCTTTTTCAAAAATGGCAGCTGTGATCTTGTGATGTAGAGTCATGAGATCTCAATATTTTGGTTAAAACATTAATTATATATTTATATCATAACTTGGGGAAGGGAGGTACTCAAGGTCTGTACAGAAATACCCCCTATCGGTACCTGGCCCAATTCTCTTTAAAAAAAATTCTCATAGGAGCTGGTTTCAAAACTAGATATATGATATTATGTGCATAGTTCCAAGTCTATGAACAAAAGGTATCCTTACATCTCCATGTGATTGGAGTGCCTTGATGCCTTTTGTTGCCAACCACAGACTGTACAAACTGTAATTGTATAACATTTATAATTGAGAAGGAAAACCTCATAACATGGCATGTCACAGCGATGCCCTGTTCAACAGTGATTCCTAGCATAAATAACAATGGTTGCAAATCATTCTAACCTCTAGCTTGTAGACCAGGACCACACGTCTCCTGAGCACCTGGACTATCTTGACGAACATACCAGGGTACCAGCTGACACCTGCGCCATTTGTGTGTCTTCCACCTTTAACGGGAAAATGATCACAATCACAATTTGTCAAAGTGTATTCTGCACATACACAGAAATTAAACAATACTGAGATTATTAATCTGTTCTCACTCCACCCAACCCATCATTTTCTTGTAGAATTTGTGACTAATATTCATATTTTAGTTGCTGATAATCTGTGTATTTGAAGAAACACAGCATACTCAATACTGAAACAACTCTATGGTCTAGTTTCCACATAGATAGGTAAATGTGTATCTGGACTGTACCCCTTCAGAATGTAGGAAAGGTCTCACATGAATGCGTGTTCCCCAGCTTACCACATCAGTGAAAACTACACAAGAATCCTGGGAGAGGGACCAAGTCCTTTCATCACTGATTGCACACTCTTACTGCTGTATAAATTATCTGTTTTCACAAAATTAGATCCAATTACTCCCCTTCCACTAAGTCTTCCCATGATAGAGAAAGACTTCCTCTGACAGTTTTCTTCCACCGGGGGGGGGGAGATATTTTTCTTGTTGAAGAATGACAGAGCAGCAAGGATCCCCAGCCTGGAGAAAAGAAGTCATTCAATTCAACCCACAATATTTAATAATAATTCTATTGGCAGGACGTATGCCATGTAGCCCATTTTAGAATTTCACCTCCACTAGCATCATGCAAAATTTATGTTTAGAGTTGCTTTAAGTGAAAGAGTCCTTCTGCTGTGGTTCTCTGTGGAAGCTGTTTTAATTACTGCTTCAAAAAAGTTCTTCAGCAGATTGAGTTTGGGAAATGCAGGCCCAGCACAAAGTAAATTTAATGCCAAGTCAAAGGAATAACAAATTGGTGGGAGCCTGCATAAGAACAACACTTGAATAAATAACTTCAATAAGAGCTTACAGAATTATTCAGATTCCTATTGCATTCAATTATCTATTGCTTTTTACATACATATTTATACACCAATGGTTGTCTCTCATAAATAAACATTTTCACACAAGGGACAGTTCATAACCATACACTCTGTTTTGAACAACAGTTTTAACAACAACAAAAAGATGGTTGTGATAGTATCTTTTCAAGTTCCCACTTTTTAAATCTATTTGAAAATTTCCACAGAGTATTCATCCATACAAAATAATTTTGCATCCCATTTTCTCAAAAGTCTATATGACATTTCATGGTGCAAGACAGCATTGTTTCCATTTTCTTCCTTGTTCTCTCAGTAATCCCAAATATTTGAAGGGGGGGGGAGAGAATATGTATAGCTGCTAATCACTAATGGTATAATGAGAAAAAGCTCTATGAATCTTCTCTGTAAAACATGAGTTACTTGTTCCAAAGTAAGCGTCTATATATGCTTATGCTTCACGCAGTCTGTCAGACCAGCAACGAAAGCAGACAGACCTTCTACTAGACCTCACTCTACCCCTTCCTCTTCTCAAAACTGGGGGAAAAAATCAAACCTAGAAAATTTGTACGCTGGTCTTCCAAAAACATCTCAGAAACCACTGTCCAAACAGGCAAGAAATGTTGAACAAATCAGGATAAGCTAACATTGCAACTAAGGGATACATCTTAATGTGCACTCTCTCAGTAGTAACTTGCACAAGTAGTAACTTTATCTGTAAGTTTTCTTCTGTATAGTTTACCCTGCCAGCACCATAGGAAACAAATTCCTATTGTACATTCTAGTATATCTGCTTGCACCTAACGAAACAAAGTATTTTACTACTGAAGTAAACTACAGTATTTGAGAGGGAGGAGTAAACATGCCTTAAGAACAATAATGACAAAAAACCCTTTTGCATGATTTTTTTTACATTTGCATAGCAATCATAAACAGGGTTCTACCCTTCTAAACTCACTGACTTGAATGGACTAAGAAGGCCATCACTCTGTTCAGGATTACACTGTTAAAAGGAATAAGGTTGGAGTCCAGTAGCACCTTAAAGAACAAGACCTCCAAGGTAATTTTTTTTTAGCAAAGCTTAGTATTAAATACTCCAAAAGCTATCAATAAGTTATGCAGCAATCTACTAATGGATTCTGAGTCATAACGTCTGATATAGGAAGATAAGATATTCCTTTATATTGTGCTGGCAAGAAAATGAACAGAAAGGACATTTTGGGGGGGATGGAGAGATGGAGGTATCTTTTCTGAAATGGGTAGTGACAACTTGACTCATCTTAGCAAGATCTTTTGAAGGTGTCATTCTACAAATGGATATAATCAACAACTGCCTGTACCTGAGCATTCTGTTGTGGTCTCCATATGATGGAATGGCCTGCCTAACAAGGTCTGAAAGGGAATACTATTAGTTTTAATGTCTTTGAATGTTTCTAGATAGTTTTTATTGTACTGTTTTAGTTTTGTCATCATTTTTGAAATCTTGTAATCTGCCTTGAGTCTCTGAGGATATGAGTAGTATAGAAATAGTTTAAATAAATAAATCAAATAAATCTGTAAAGCAAACATCTGATTGGGGCACTTCCCACTCTTGAGGAGCTCTTGTGTTAAGTCCTGATTATGTGGTTGGGATACCTTATGGCAATAGCTTGCTATCAACTGGTCGGACAGTGCAGCCTGCACTGGCCTTGATATCATCTCTGTATGTCATGCAGACTGTGTGTCCCCTGAATATGAAAGGACCACAGATACGTGGGTTGCCTTAAAGCAGGATGCAGCAGGCAAGCATATCCAATCCTCAAAGGAAGCACTTGGAAGATATTCTCTTTGTCTGCCATCTGCTGTACATCATCATCACTATTCCATTATTATTCTCTCTATGGCAAGCACACAAGATAACAGCACTCTTGGGTCTATCTACCCTTCTTTCTACTGCAGTGGGAATCACAAATAACACCTACAATGCGTTTCTAAAACGCTCACTTTTTCTTGCCTCCCAAATTGAACACTGTTTCTGGAGTTTGGCCATCAGGATATGAACACTAGATTTAAAAACTGTCTCACTGACTACCATCATTATTCTATGAATGATGTTATTGGAAAAGAGTGAGATCAATTCACCAATTTCTTGCCATGAGGTAATCATGGCATTTGAAAGCAGTAATAGCATGTTACAGTTTGAATGAGGCATTTTTTTGTATCGCTTAATGACTAATGGCCTGTGAAACTCAGGCCATATCCTATTATGAGGAGAAGGCATTGATGTCAGGGCTCACAGAGCTCCTTTGTGCCTTTTCCTCTTTCTTTCTTTCAAATGTGTGCATCCTGATTTACCCCATGCTCAAGGTGGCTTCCCAGACACGAAACTAATTCCCCCCTTCCTTCATCAGCTAATATTTATTAAGCCAAACAACCTTTGCTCAAAATTCTGCAGTCCATTAACCATCACCTGTAAAAACTGCAGACAGGGGGAGGTTCACAGTCCCTTTCTTCATATAAAGTATCTGGGCAATCACGGCCACCATTTGCAGGGAGCTGCAAGCTGACACGATGCCGAGACTGCTTTGTTACTGTAGTAGCCCCTGCAAATGAGCAAAAAAATGCTGTTTTACTTTCCAGTGCATTTCTAGAAGTTGGACATTCAGAATGAGAGCACAGCAATTACTGGTAGAAAAGATATACATTGTATAAAACTGTTACATTTGTTGCTTTTAAAACAAAGGAGATATGTTTTTACTGATGTCGGATGGCATGTAAATGTTGATTTGCACATCTACACATTGTGTCTCTCTATCTCATACTGCTTCTTACCTTATTAGTTACTAAAATATAGAAAAAGGCTAGACCCCATTTGAACAGCTATGAAAATCTATCTTAGATGCATAAAATTTTGCAGCTGAAAGAGTGATAGGTCTGCTATTATCTTCTAATAAAAGAGGTAATGTCTCCATATAATCTATATTTTGGAGCAAAGGAAGAATTAAAGATTTTGAGGCTCAGAAAAGTAATTACATTCAAAGGTCACATGATACAGGGTGTCTACACCACCTGCACCACAACTGCAGACTCTATCAGATATGGTATCTTAAGACATCTCCCTTGCAAACGTGTAGATGGTAGGGCATTAAGGCGTGCCAACATAAAGGCATGCCTATAGTGAGGAACAGTCAACCATGAGCAGTAATTGGGAAGCTCTCCAGATAGAAGAATAAAACAAACATGCCATGCTCTACAGATTGTACTGTTATAACCATACTTAAAGAGACATTTCTTAATCATTTTCATGGCTTCCTGCTTGGTAACTGAATAAAGGGAGTCCAAGGAAAGACTGAGGAGCTGTAGTTATTACTCAACAAGTTTATCTCAGTGGGAAACATAAGAATCCTCTCTGACTAAGACAAAGTAGCCCTCTTGAGTGTCGAAGTTTATAATTTTAACTTTAAGGGGAAAAGCCTTTAAACAAGTCCAAGCTTCAAGAGATGGTTGTCCCAATTCAGCTCGGAGGGCTACCCTCGCTACACAGTTCAAAATTCCACAGATGGAACCATGACCTGGATAGCCTAGGCAAGTCCAGTCTCATTAGATCTCGGACACTAAGCAGGGCCGAGTCTGGCAAGTACTTGGAAGGCCGACCTCCAAGGAATACCAGAGGCGGGATGCAGAGGCAGGATAATCAAGCCACCTCTCTGAAAAATGTCCAAGCCCCCAGTAGGAGTCACCAGAAGTCAACCATGACTTCCAGGCAAGCACACAAAACACACACACAAATATATATAAACTTTGCATCGCCACCTTGGGGTTGAATAGTTTGATGGCAGCTAGGATATACTGAGCCCCAAATGAATAAAAGAAATGACAGATATTTGATGCTGCTGTACATGTTATATATGGTGAAAGTCTCCTAATGACTTGAAAGAATAATGCAGATGATCTAGCCCCTTTTGGAATATTTAGTTGCCCTTATGGATTCATAATAAAGTTATCTACAGTTTCTGTGTGATGGTTTTCTTCTGAATCTCTCCCTACACTGAGACCTTAGAATCTATTTGCATACAGCATTTTGCTTTGAACACAGGACATTCTCACCATTCTTGAACATGTTTGGATGGACAAAATCCCCAAATGTGCCCTTTACCACAAGTGCAGAATGAAACTACCACCATGTCTGTTGCTGAGAATATGTATACTTTTTTGCTTCTCACTGCTAGAATTTGGAACTGGTCGACTCTGCTTTTTGTCTATAGAGTTTATTCAAATTCCACAAATTACACCTTTTCCAAGATATATCTGAGATCTTACTTAGATGGCAGAGGTTGTGGGAGACAACTCTAAAATTTTTATTGCCAACATTGAGGAATCTACCACCTTGCAATGCATGGTACGTTTACGAAGACTGTACTACATATATTTTGCAATACCAAGATATGAAGGAATTTTCCTCAGAGCTCTAAAAATTAAATCCATATTTTTAAAATGCTCAAAGATGCACAGTTTCCCCATAAGCTTGTAACCTAAAAGTAGCATGAGCAAAAGCAGTTGATAGCAAAAGGGGTTGCTTTGGTTAAAAACAGAAAACCACCTTAGGGCTTCTCCTGCCAAGTGTGAGCAAATACTAAAGAATGAATATTGCTTATTAATCGATGCTCTTCAGTTCATTTTGCAGAACTGTCAGTTACACTGATATGGTTGACCATCTCTACAATTTCTACATGTTCTTACATATGCACCCAAATTTCTGCAAAGACATCCCTATAAAAACTAAAAAAGAGATAACATTATGTTGTTAACAGAGAGTAGTAGAACCCCTTAACAAGTGCCTCCAATGTTCCCATACTGTGTATTTCATTGCATTTGCAATGTTAAAAGAAGCATGCCCAGTATTTTCCTGCCCTCACATTAAACCTTCCAGCCTCTACATCAAACCACCCAGGCTCCACATGCTCTTTAGTTTCTCGAAAAGGTTACAAGTTTAATCTGTCTAATCCTTTATTAGTTAGAGTATACTGTAATCACTAACCAGAAGGGCTGCAAATGTGACTTTGTATGTGTCTCATTTTTACAAGACAGAGTATCAGCTGTGAACCATAAAAGGTATCTATTCAGTACAACAATTCCATGGCTTTTGACAATAGGTGGCAATGAGTAATCACCATATACCACGGAGGGATTAGGACACATGAACATGGAATTATGTTACTGGCTGCAGCTATGATGGTGCATATTAAGAAGAATGCCTTCTGCTAAGATTAGAAAAAGAAAGGAATAAGGCAGAAATATCTAGGAAACATTAGTTCAGTCATTTCTTCCCTTGTACTTATAATTACAGCATAGAAGAAAATTATACAGTATGTATGATGTGTATGATGTATAACTAGTACACAAAGCAGTAGAAATAAACATCTGACAGTATGTGCTTAAATAAGATACTTAGCATTACGTGAATGTGTTTTTTTGTTTTTCAGAATTTCATTCCTTCTTGATTCCCTCCTTCCAAAGAAATAGCAATCACCTTGATCCAATGTAAGAAAAACAACTCTCAGCAATTTATTGCTTGTAAGGGGGCATCAACTACCTGCACCTCTGGATGATATCCCTAAAACAGAGTTCTCCAAGGATTGCAGTATCACAACCACCATGTTTATTTCAAAGGGGCTCTCCCATAAGCTCTACAAATATCAATTTAAGATACGAATGCACATTGAACTCAAAGGGAAAATGGATTAAAGGTGGTATTTTTACATCTCTATTGATGTTATAAAGAATGGCATTATAAAAAGTAAGAAAATCATGTCTATCTATCCACTGGATGGCTAATATCTGACCTCCTCTCCACTCCAAAACACTGCAGGGCAACAGAGATCAACAAACTTAAACAGTTAATGTACTGCCTGCATTAAGATGTCATGATAAACCCAACTTATTATACAAATCCTGCTTATTCTACCAGATAAAATTTAAATGGCCACAGTTTGTTCATAAACTCCAGTCAATTTTCTACTTGCCTCCTTTCCTACCTCCAAGAAGAATATCCAGATACTATTCCAGGCCCGTAGCTACAGTGGGGCATTTTGGGGCCTTGGCCCCCTGACTTCCTGTCAAGGTCCCCCAACTTCCATTCAGCCTCCAGGTGCCCCAGCTCTCTAGGCCACCTGGTGGACTCCCCACCACTACCCCTTCCCCAAGCATGGCTTGCTTCCCCATGCAGGCAAGCAGAGTGTGAATGCTGCAAAAGTGAGTTTTCAAAATTTTATTTTTATTTCCCCCCATTTTGTGATGTCAGTCCCCCCTGACTTATTTAAAGGCCCCCTGAATTTAAAAAATCCTGGTTACAGGCCTGTACTATTCCAAGCTGTCTTGGGCTAACACAGCTTCATTATGTACATAGCCCCTCACTATTAGCAGGCTGCAATAAATAATCCAGAAAAGGATGGAGAAGTCTTAGACAAGTTAAGCTACCTCCTCCTCACTTTTAGCTAAGGATTATCAGTCTCTCCCCCCCTTTCTGTCTAGCGGTTTTACATTCTCTAAACCTTTTTACTGTGAAACATCTACCTTTTGCCATTTTGCCGCATTCTTAACCTTGTTTTTTCAGAAATAAAATAAAATCCTGGGAAGAAACACATGATAATAGCATCTGAATGCAGTCCAAGAAAAAAAGTCAAGAAAAGATTTTGGAGAAGTTGCTGCCACATTGTTATATGGATTATCAGTGGTTTTGTAAACCTCTGGAGTGCTTTGGGGTTTTTTAATAGTCAAGATTATTCTAATAAATTAAGCTTGCATGCATTTTATATTGGTTTCTATATGCTGTCATTATTGAATATTGTTTCATATCTATGCCTTTAAGTTGGGTAAAATGAAATATCATATAAATAAAAAAAATATCATGTAACAAAAAATCCCCAACTAACCATATTGCACAGGGGCTCCGTAAATGTATGGGATTTCCCATTTTACTGTTATTTGGTAGTTTTGTACATGTGCTTTTCTGAATTAATAAGAAGGAATGTGATACACTAAATTGTGTTCTATACCATCATATTCCTTCCATCTATACACTATATGCCCTTACCCTGCATACAGTCTCAAAGGCACAAAGGTCCTCATTCTGTAAGTCTAGCCCAATAACACAGCATGCCTGGTCATTCTGCTTTTCACACTATGCAAGGTACTAATATTTCATTTTCTCATAATACCAAAAAGGTACCAGTTACATCTTATCAAATGACAAGGTAATGACCATGGAGGGTTTTTTAAAAGAAGCCAAGATAGCAAATAGAATAAAGTTACTCTCAAATAATGACACTTCACGGTAGGGGCTCCAATTCACCTTGCCCCCCTGTTCTGTAATATATTTAATAATAATTAATCCAGTTCTAATGACGATTATACAGTAGCCTTATAGAAGTAAAAAACACTATTGACTCAGTGGGAACAAACTAGAAACCATTAAGCATACTAAAGTCAAACTGAAATCTCCAAGCTGAAACACTGAAGGCATGCAGTGTGGAGTTGACACCAATAAAAACTTAAGGTAGTACCTTCTTGACATGATAAAGGGCATGGTGTCCAGTCACTGTAAGGCGTCACAATGCAATCTTTTCTACAGGGAAGCAAGCAAGGTCTAACAGTCTCAGGACGAAGGCTTTCAGGACACCTAAAACAAGCAACAACAGAAAAGAGAGCACAGATTAAGTGACAGGCCATGTTGAATGCAGCTACTTAAAAAACATAATTGACATGCCTACATCGTCTATGTGGTGACAAAGGTGTTTCAGCCAGGAGTTCAGGACAATGAAAGTTTGAACAATAACATTTCTACTGTGATCACTTATTCCACACTGTCCTCTCTACAGTTGTTTTGGCTTTTTTGGTTAGTTGCTTGCGGCTCACAGGAGGCTTTCTCCACTCAAGTCGGTAAAAAAGCTGAATGGTATACATTGGCTATTGTGGCTAGTTTACATTACATTACACTTCATTAATCCCTGAAGTGTAACAAGGAATGCTATTTTCCTATGTAGTTCTATATATAATCTGTCATGTCACTCACAGGATCCCATAACTCAGCAAACTGATTCTTCACTGTGTCAATGAAGCAGGACCTTTTGGGTAGAAGTTGAGTTTTTACATCTAAAAGGGTCAGCAATACCCTTTAGTTCTGTATACAAACTGGAGAGAGGAACCCATACCTAATCATCTCCTGGGACCGAACCAGGAGGTAGTAAACTGCAAGTCTGCCATGTGGAATTGATACATGAAAGAATTCAAACAAAACTGCCACTATCTATACATCTAATTCTCACCAGTCCCCTCTGCCTGTGGATACTTATTTCCGCAAACAGAGGGCACGCTCTCCCCGATCAAGTTTTTCTACAGATTTAGGGGACTCCATGGGTTTCCAGAAAAATCCAAAAAGTTAAAAAAAACAACCTTGGAGATGGTTGAATTCCCCCAATACTCTTTTAAATGGCCCCACGGCACTGACAGTGAGAGATAGACTGGCTGATAGCCAGAGAGACAGAGAGAGATAATGAGTAGGGGAAGAGGGGAGGAACCAAAAGCAGAACTGGAGCTGGGATTGGGGAGGATTCCTCCTGCAGTATGAATAGCTAAATAGCAGGGTGATGTTTTAAAAGGACATCTGAGCTTCTCACCCCTACCTCTTTTGCTGCAGGCTCCACTGTCCTCTTAAAAACTTGGGGGGGGGCTTCTAACTGCTTCTCCCACTCCACCATTTCAAAAAAGACTGACTGGCTGAGCATGAGAGAGACACACACAGAGTCAGAGAGAGATAATGGGTGGGGGGAAGAGGGGAGGAAGCAACAGCAGAACTGGAGCTGGGATTGGGGAGGATTCCTCACTGCCACTTGCCTATATCCAGTGTTGTTTTTCCTGCAGTATTAATAGTTAAATAGCAGAGGGAAGTTTTAAAAGAACATCTGTGCCACTGTCCTTTAAAAACATTATCTCCAGGTTCTAACTGCTTTCCCCACCACCATCAGCTTGGGCACTGCTTCTTACCACTACTTTCTCTTCTGACTGACTAGAAGCCAGAGGGAAGTTATAAAATTACAACTGGGGCATCATTAATGGATGGTGGGCACAGTGAGTGAGAGGTAGGAGTCAGGTGGAGAGGAGGCAAGATTTCCTCCAACCAGTGTCAATTTGTACACACCACCTTTTAAAATGTTCCTTATCAACCCTGACAAACAAATAAACTACCAAAGACAGCTGTGGCGCTGTGGGTAAATGTGGACTCATCTCAGGTTGAAGAAGACTGGAGTCCTGCAACCACACAATTCTCCACAGCAAGACGAGAGACTGAACAAGCAAAGGTGCCTCAGGCTGATCTATTGATAAACCAATGGCCATTTAAACAGCTGCTTTCAACAAGGGCATTCAGAACGAGAGTAGTACAGGACACCTGTAGCATCTCAAGACCTGCAGTGCTCAGTAAGGCAATCTTTGAAATCTCACCTCACATAAACAAAATGATTGCAATTCCCAGGCAAACTCCTCTTTGAAGTCAACTTCAGTCAGCTGGCTGACTATGCACAAGGGAACTGAGCAAGGCTAGACAGCTCTCTTTCCAGTGTTCAATAAAGAAAAAGAAAAAGGGGGAAAGAGAAAAGTGGGCTCCAACTGTCTGTCCCTTCCCTTCACAGAAGGCTGTCACAGAGCTGCCTCCTCCCTTAAGAGGGCACCACTCAGAACAACGGGAAGAATCTTGCCTTTTTTTGTCAGAAACAACAATCCCTCATCAGTAACAAACAGAACAATACAATGTCAGAAGTACCTCACAAAAGAGGACACCCTGCCAAAATGAGAAATTCCAAAAAGCTAACACATCAGTTACTGCAAAAAGCCATTTAAACAGTAACCAACTATACTATGAAAAAGACATTAATAATACACAACATTTTGTTGCAGGTCCCCACTTGTGTAGTAGATTCCTCTTCTTAGTTGCCATCTCCACTGCAACGTTAAATCCATGCCTTAGTGATCTTTCAGTGACTTAAGCAGTCCATGCCAAATTCCACCAATTGTTTATATGTTTGAACTTAGCTACTGTGTTTCAAACCAGGCTATTGATTTTTGCCTTTGCAACCTTATTCAAGGTTAAATTAAACCGAAGTAATATAAGATGAAGTCTGTTACTTTGAAAGTAAGGCCAATAATATTGATTTTGTTATACCACAGTAATCCTTTTCTATTAAGGGGAGTTTAAAACGTAGTTCTCATTTAGACTTTCATGTACATATGCTTTTTAAAAGCTTATTAAGTGACATTAACATGATGGTTCCAAGACCAACCAACATCTTTCTATCTTTACTTTATGTGCTACCTCTCTTACTGTCAAAATCATTGCTTACTACCTTATTCTTCTAAGCTATTTACATCATTCAAAAAAGCAAAACAATAAATGTGATTTTAATTTTTGTAAATTTGGGAAAGCAATATTTTTAATATATCAATACAGCTGTGTTCCAAGGAAGCTTCCCAAAGACAAATGGGAAAATGCAAATGCTTAAAGAGTTTGGGGCAACAAGAAAGTCTATTATACTTACTTTTTGGGTCCTACTTGTCCCACGTTGACCCTTACACAGATGACTTTCCTTGTTTGCATCCCAACCGCACAGGTGGCTTCCCCATTCCAGCTGGTAGAAGAATTAAATGCCGACACAGAGACATCCTCTATACATTGGCCCCAAGGTCCTGTCTGCCAGTGGTACACTGTACAAGGATGTTCATTGCAGCTGCGCGTTTCCTGCAGCGTGCTGATGTTTGGGCACTGACTTCCTCCTGGAAGAAAACAGTGTATAAATATGCAGCAGTAGGGGAAAATTGTAGCTATAGTTATTGCAACTAAACAATAAAATTTCTTGTTTGCTCCCAAGAAGTGCCATTTCAGTCAAGACAACCAGCAAACTAAAATATACAGAGCACCAAGGCTTAGTTCTTAGTAAATACCACTTCAAATTGCAGGTGGAGACTCACATGAATCACATTCTTCTATACAAAATAGTTCTTCCATACAGAAAATCAGATGTTTTCTTCCAGGCATGATTATTTTTCTATGTACAGGGATTATTACAGGCACATTCAGTCGTATGACTGCCACCTGCAGCCTGACGTGATACAGACCAGACAAGGTTTGCCACCTCACTGAAAACTAGGGCTGACATACAACAAGCATGCTGCATGTCATACAACATTCTGATTTTAACTGCACATAACAAGAAACTGGCTAGGGTTGAAATTTAGATTTGTTGAAGTTTAGTGATGATAAATGGAATGCATTAAATTACATTGTTGTGTTAAACCAATGTGATTACAAGTGTATCAATCTTTATTGTCTATACTTATGAGCACACCTTGCAGGGACATTGGTTAGCAAACAAATTATGGATGTAGGTCTTCAAAATCTGTCTGACACTGGAGACTGTACTGAATAATCAAATAATTTTAAATAGTTGTTTTTAGGTCCATGTGGCTAACAGAGCAGGTCACAAATAAATATTAAGGTGCAGTGACTGAACCAGCAAGAACAGGAGATACCCTCTGTTCTGATTTCTAGCTCGTACTATTTTAAGTACCTTAGGAATCCTCCTGAGGAAACGTAACTGGGTCCCATTTAGATGCAGGCAAATCAGTGAAAACTAGGGTTGCTACTTAATTTCACAGCCCCATCAGTTTGACTCAAAAATTGCTGCTTTGGTTTTGTTTCTTCCATGATTATTATAATTCATAATTAGGTTTTAGTATCAAAACAAGAGAGGGAAGAGTTAACAGTGCTATAAAGTCTTTATTCCAAAAAAAGAGAAAGAGATTCATTTGCAGGATAATGTTATTAATTAATCCATTTCGTAGTTCATGTGCATGACATTCAGAAAGAGTTTCTTCAATTAAAAAAGTCTTCCTCTGATGTTTCTCCATTGGAGGAACTCTTTTTCAACCAAAGTAAGTCTTAAAAGAAGGAAGTCAACGGATCAATCCATATTTTGCCAGTGATTAGAGAGATACGGAAACCCAGGCTCATAACTGCACACAGACACATATCTTACCAGGGGAACCTGGGCCAGCCACATCCTCTCAGGCTTCAACTATAGCAAAGTGGGTTGTTGTGAAGGTGAAATAGACAACCATACACACCAACCAGAGCTCCACTGAGCAAAGGTGTGATAAAAACGTAATAAACAAATATTTGACTGAATCTACTTCTGTGCCCTTTTCTAAATGTTATGTGCACAAATCATATAAATGATTACAGATATGACCTAAGGGTTCAATCAGACATGGGAGCAGATATACGTCAGAATGCTTCTCCAGCATCTTGATCTCTTACAATAGCTGAGATGTCTAGCATGCATCACGAGAGTGGAAGATATCACTTGGATGGTTTAATCAAGAACAATAACAGCTGGGTTCCACTGCTGGTCACTGCCACCACTTTGCACAAAACTGAAGTTGTATAAACAACCTGGTTCATTTACTTATTCAGTTCATTTCTATCCTACCATTCCTCCAGTTTGCTTACAATGGCAAACATGGTTCTCTCCCTTCCTCCATTTCATTCTCACAACGACCCTATAAGGTACATTAGGCTGAAGACAATGACTGGCCAAAAGTCACCCTAGCGAATTTCATGGTGAGTGTGGATTTGGACCTGGGTTGTACACTTAAGGCAACAGGCCTGGATCCCATGAACAAGTTCTGTGTGCACTGGCTAGTCTCTGCCATGGGTCACACTTCCTTCTGTGTTTGTACAAAGTCAATAGTTTTCCATGGGCCCTTGTACAATTAGAAGGTTTAAGTGCACTCCATCCACAGCAGAGCACACATGGAATTCATTTATAAAATACAAGCTTTAAGTTTGCTGACCTCAAGAGGATTTAGTCCCAAATCGGAGTTTTTAGAATGGGAGAAGGGAATGTAACAAGAGTTTCAAAAAGACTCTGGAGTCAAAACCAAGAGAAATAAATTCCTTTCACTCAGCAATCCCAGAGGATAGCACAATTTTCTTTCTTTCATATATAAGAGATCCCAGTCACTTTTGTATTCAATTAATTAAAATTAATCAATTTTAACACCCATTAACAGTTGAAAGAGGATGCCTATACAACAGTACAGAATATTAATTGGTAACACATTGCTAATCTGCTATCAAAGCACTAATTGATTAATTAAAGCAGTTAATCAGCTAAATGCTTTCAAGCCTAAAATTAGTTTGGTGATAAAGCTGCAGAAAAGCTTTCTTTGAAAAGTATATGATCCAGGCAGGCTAGGGCAAGACAACAGGGAAAAACATGAATTGGTCATGCAGATGAAACTACCAAACTGGGATGTGGAATGCAAAGGTACCAGGGCTCTTTTTGTAGCAGGAACTCCTTTGCATATTAGGCAAAACACCCCTAATGTAGCCAATCCTCCAAGAGCTTACAGTAGCCCCTGTAAGAAGAGCTCTGTAAGCTCTTGGAGGACTGGCTATATTAGGAGTGTGTTGCCTGATATGCAAAGGAGTTCCTGCTACAAAAAGAGCCCTGACACTATATAAAATCAGACAAAGTACAGATGCTGCTTCTATTTCTGGCTTGCAGTATATCCAAAACCTTTGTAATAATAACAACTCTCCTTAGAAACAATGGTGTCAAATTAAATAACTGACAGCTGTTCAAATCTACAAGGTATAGGCAAGGAGGAGGAGGAGGAGGAGGAGGAGGAGATTGGATTTATACCCCGCCCTTCACTACCCAAAGGTATCTCAGAGCAGCTTACAAACTCCTTTCCCTTCCCCTCCCCACAACAGACACCCTGTGAGGTAGGTGGGGCTGAAAGAGCTCTTGACAGAAACTGCTCTTTTTTCAAAAACAGCTCTTATCAGAACTATGGCTTGCCCAAGGTCCTCCAGCCAGGTGCAAGTGGAGGAGTGGGGAATCAAACCCATTTCTCCCACATTAGAGTCTGCACACTTAACCACTACACCAAACTGGCTCACATAAGGCCTTACTACACATTATGTTTTATACTTGTCCGCCATGGAGTCTTTTAGTCAGACATTTCCTGCAAGTTTCCTAGTGGGAGTTCAAATCTGAAGTGGATGGGGTTCTCATTCAGATTTGGATCGCAGTAGACAAAGAGAATGGGGTTCTGTCTTCCTTTCCATGATGCTTTTCCCCAACCCAAAATGGCATTGGGACCCTATTTGCTTCAATGAATGTTTCTCACCAGTAAACGTAAAGTCCCTAGTGGGCAGATAATGCCCCAAGGGCCATTTCATGTCAGCAGAAACTGCTTCTCCCAGTGTGCCACAGTCCCAGTCTGAATCAAGACCCCACAGTCCTGAGAATTCAGTTTCCTCTATGGAATCTTCAGCTGATATTTAACTAAAAGTCCCCAAGGAGAACAAATAAAAACCACAATGTCTAGTTAGGCTTTGGAAAAACAGTTCACTAAACCTGATCCCTGAAATCTATGAGTTCATTAAGATCTTAAGACATAATTAGCAGATTACAGTGATATAGGTAATAAATAATATACTAATTACATTACATATTAGGGGGCAAAGAGCACTGGTAATTGAAAAATGCATAGTTATTTAGCTGCAAACCATGAATTGCTAAAACCAACTTTTAACTTTAAGCAAAGCCTTACATGCAATATAAACAAACAAACAAAGCCCATGCAATGCAGCAGATCCATGGTATGAATCTCCTGTTTTTGTTTTTAAGCTGATACTTTCTGATGGAGGCATGTGCTAATTTAGATTGGAGCTGTAGTAGAGGAAGAAGCCATATTTAAGGTTGTTATCCACCTCCCACTACTATCAAGCCTCCATTTCTGCTGCTAGACACATATGGGGGGCAAAAAGCAGAGTTTCTGGCCATTATCACAACACAGGGAAAATGAACATGTCTGTCCCTGATCTCATCATCCTGACTAAGAAATAACAGAGAGAGAGAGAGAGAGAGAGAGAGAGAGAGAAGCTGAGACCCGCACGGTATCAGGCAATCACATTGGTAATCAGAAGCTTTCACATTATGAATCAAGATGCACTTAGATACAAAGAATCCTATTACATTAACGGACCCGCCAACATATACCTAAGGTTACACTGAGCAGTCTTCAATAAAGAGTTCTTCAGTTACACTGATGCAATTTGGGCCAGCTGGAACTGACTCTGAAAATCCCAGTTTAATGAGGTAACTAACAGTGCAATCCTAAACAGAGTTATCCTGTTCTACACCCACTGAAATCAGTGGTGGGTGACAATGATAAGAAAAACAATGAACAATTAATAATCCATAAAAACTAACAAATATATATAAGTAAACATTTGGTGGCAGTGCCCTCCTGAATAATTCCACTGAGCATAACTTGCGAACACTCAGCAAAATGGAAGCCTTTCTAACAGCTTCAGAAGGGTTATTGTATAAAATAATAGCCACTGAAAAACCTCTAGATCTAGGAGTAACCATCTCAACTACCATAGAGGAGGGAATAATCAATAGGTGTTGGACCAAGGAATGGAGCTGTCACATGGCTTGATACTGGACAGGAAGTTCCACTGGCATGCGGGTCCCAGGGCTATGAAGGGCTTTAAGGGTAAGAACCAGGTCCTTGAATCAAACTCAAAAATAAACTGGCAACCATTTCAGAGTTCTCAAAATAGATGTAATATGTACTAGGTGGCTGGCTCCAGTTAGTATGCAGGCTTGTTATAGTTTGCACCAGTTAGAAGTTTACAAATTGTCTTCAAAGACAGCCTTCTAGAAGCTCACTCTTTCTCCCTTTTGGCCAGTCACCTGGGTCCCCTACCCTTTGTCCAAGCTCCTCCTCCTCCTCATTATCTTCATTCAAGCTCTGAGCCCTATAACCAGAAACAAAATCCTTTCTGAATTTATGCTTACTGTACTTGTGCTACACTCAGGTTCAATATGCCCTGCAAGGAGACAAATACATTACCTCATGGGCACGTGTATGCTTCCTCTCATGGCAAACAGCAGCTGGGGGTGATTGGTAAACATGCCCTTTTTAGATGCCACGGTACTTAGAATAAGGCAGTTTATATTTAATATGGCCAATAATACAACGGGCAGGAGGGGGAGAACCCAACTAAATTATATTTAATGAGTGACCAAATGTGAGAGCATATCACACCACTTTCCTCCACCACCACTTCAAGTGCTGCCAAGTTGCAGCCAACCAACACTGACCCTGTAGGATTTTCAAAGCAAGAGACGTTCAGAGGTGGTTTGCCATTACCTGCCTCTGAGTGGTGACCCTGAACCTCCTTGGTGGTCTCCCATTCAAATACTAACCAGAGCCGACCCTGATTAGCTTCTGAGAACTGACGAGATCAGCCTAGCCTGAACTATCCAGGGGTAGGAAGGTATCAATGGATTGGCTGGGTCATATTTGATATCTTCAGAGTTCAGAAATTATATCATTACACTGTTCATTGCCTTTTGGGATTTTCATATATTGGTTATTATGTTGTCTGAGAGAAAGTAGCTTGACAGTGACACTTGTGAGCGGCACAGATGCTCACAGAAAGCATTTTCATAAGCTAAGTTGTTCCATGAACCCAAAAAAAGATTGAAGCACACCATTGTATCAGTAAATTATTCTGCTACAAGAATATTTACAATAGTATACGTAAGGCTTTGGCCTTCAGGCAGGATGACCACCTTCTCAGTTATTAAACACATCCTGACTAACACTATACACTATCATATGTCACAATTACTTGAACCTCAAAGTCAATTGCTTCCAGCTATCCAAAATATTTTTAGCTTCAGATAGATATAAGAGATGTGTATTACCCAAATCAGTCTCTACACTCTAGCATACTTGTACCGAAACCCAACATCCCTTGGGCTTTTCCCATTCTCAAACTGACATCCAGTAGCTGCACTAATTTAAATTTGGCTTCATCAGTCTCTTAGAGGATATCGATGCACTCCAGAATTGCTGGAGCTCAGCAGTATTTTGGACACCTCAAAGACTCTAAAATGGGTCAACTAAGGCATGCAATTCATGTTCCAGCTCTTAATTATAACATGAAGGGATTTTAATGCCTAACTTTATTTCTTTATAAACCCTTTGAATGTCTCTCAAAGCCCCTGACATCATAAAAAATTAAGCAGCACCAAGCACAGAACATTTCTGAGACACATTTGTGTTTCATAAATCACCAAGATATAGAACCTATGCCTGGAATAACCTCTCCCTTTTTGCAGAAAAAGCTCTTTTGAAATTTATATCCTGCCATATGCCAAGGGCTTGGAGTGAGAAGGGTAACAGAAGGTCTGGATTTTACAAGGGGATCCATATCCCTCAATAGGACAGTTAAATGGACTCACGGGAAGAATAAAACAAGAGTAACAGAAAAAAACAGAATTTTAAATGGTGATAATAAACAAATATATATAACAGCTATTTCTTCTGAAAATGGGTGGGGAGGGTTGCAGGAAGAGTATTTCCTGGCTGATCCAGCAGTATTTTCCTTTTTAATACATTGCGAGCCCCAACTCCCGCCGAGCCTGCGCTGGCGGGAGGGGCTGATTTGCCTCCTCGTGAGGCAGGAAGATGAAAGGACGCCTGGCAGGGGGCGGAGCCAGCCTATTCAGGCTCGGCTCCTGCCCTCTGCCCCACACAGTTCCTTGGCGTGCTCAGAGCCAGCAGGAGCTCTGAGCACGATTTGTTGCTGGGGAGCTGGGGCCTTTTAGACTTCTGGCCGCGTTTGCAGCGGCCAGAAGGGTCGGGCTGCGGCAGCGGCCGGGAGGCACGGGCTGCGGCGGCTGCCGAGACAGGCGGGCCGAGTCGCCTGCGGCCTAGGAAGGCGGGCCGAGCCGCCGGCAGCCTGGAGAGGTGCGCCGAGCCGTCGCCGGCATGAAGGCGCGGGCCGCGGCGGCGGCGTGAAGGCGCGGGCGGCGGTGGCGGCGTGAAGGCGCAGGCCGCGGGCGGCGGCTTGGAAGCGCGGGCCGTGGGCGGCGGTGTGGAAGCGCGGGCCGCGGGCGGCGGCGTGGAAGCGCGGGCCGCGGGCGGCGGCGTGGATGCGCGGGCCGCGGGCGGCGGCGGTTTGGAGGCGCAGGCCGCGGAGGCGGCCACAGGAAGATCTGGTGGGGAGTATATTCAGGCGGTACTAGGAGCACGGCGGCGGCTTCTTGATGGAGGCGCTGCTCTGCTCGGCCTGAATGAGCACTTCTGTTAAGGGGGAGCTTAATCCTAGCTTAGGGGCCTAGTTCTCTGGGGGAAGCCTCAGGTTCTCCCCCCCCTGCTTTGGGTAGTGTGTGATAGCATGGTTAGGCTGCCTCACCCCTGCAGTTTTTATCACCCGCCCTATTTTCTGGCCTTTTCTCTCTTAGGTGCCTATGTTAAGCAGTGGAGGCCGGGGGTACAGTAGCCATTTTAGATTGAGAAGCTGCAGCCATAGTAGGGTGTTAACATTGGTGGCCATTTTAAGGCACAGTACGCAGGGGCCATTTTAGGCTTCTCCTCTTGTAGCCTTTTTGGGGCAGTGAGGAGCGGCGGCCATCTTAAGCTACATAAAAGCATGGGAGGGGCCAGAGTTGGATCAGGCCTGGGGCTCATCTAGTTCAGCACTCCATCACATGTGGTCAAGGAGGCCGGGTGCCATCAGGAGGTTCACCAGTGGTGCTGGGATAATAGAAGCCCTTCTACTTTTGCCCTCCCAAGCACTAAGAATATAGCGCATCACTTGCCCAGACTGAGAGTTCCTAGCTGTGCCTTGTGGCTGGTAGCCACTGATGGACTTCTGCTCCATATGCTTATCTAATTCCCTCTTGAAGTTCTCCATGCTTGGGGCTGCACCACCTCCAGTGCCAGTGAATTCCATGTGTTAATCATTCTTTGGGTGAAGAAGTACTTCCTTTTATATGTTCTAATACGATTGCTCAGCAAGTCAGGGTGTGTCCATGAGTTTTAGTATTGATAGAAAGGGAGAAATTACTTCTTTTTCAACTTGCTGTCCCATTCATGATCTTATAAACTTTAATTAAGAAAGGGGATGCAAGCATTTTAGGCATCTGCCTCTGGAGACCAGTTCCATTAAGAACAGCTGGCTTCAAATAAAAGCTTGGGTGCCTTAAATGGTAAGTGGTCTGCTCCTAAGCGGCTGGCCAGGTTTTTGCAGCAGGTCAGCAGCCCCTACCAAAGGGTAGTGGGTGGTATGAAAGAGCTCCGCCTGGGACCTGCTGAGCTTTTTGCCATTCTGAGTAGGCTATACTCCTTTTAGCAAGCTCGAATAGATACAGTGCTATCGAAGGGGTTATTCCTTCCAAAATATCAAAATGGTTTAACTACTTATTGCAGATGGGCTTATTTATTTTTGAGACTGTAGATCAGGATCTTTATTCAAAATAGCATTTTGCATCGTGTTATTCAGCGAAAGACAGTATTAATTGCCATCTTCCAATCACAATATTGGGCCCTAAGGCAATATAGAGGTATTTCTGGTGCAGCAGTTTTAGAGTGAGACACGTACAATCTGGACGGAAAACGGCGGAACCTTAAAGGTTTCCTTCTGCGAAGGAATCTTTGTCAGCAGCACGTGCGTGCATTCTGAGTTTGTGGATTAGCTTAGTTTTTGTCATGTGTTAGGATTTGACATGACCATTGCAATATGTCATTTGTGTTTCTGTTTTTTGTTCTGGCAGGAATACAGTGTAACTTACAATTTGATGCTGTGATTTGGGATTTGACAGCCAGCACGTCGTTGCATGTCATCGGTCGGTCCTCATGAACTTACTTCACATTTTTTAATAGCGCATTTGTCTGTAAGGGGAGGTCCAGTGAGTAGCCACAGCCTGCCAGAGTGGTTTTGGTCTTGGTGGGTTGTGGATGGTGCTGGCTGGGATACAGTGGCGCTGCCACAGCAACAGTAATGAGGCATGTGGCTTCCGGTGGTTCTGTGGGGGCTGTTCTGCCCAAGCACTTGGCCAGGATTGAACTATTTTCTGGCCTGGCAATCCAGTTTACTCATGTATATATGGTAGCAGGGTTCCCTGAACATAGGTTCCCATTACGGTGAATGAACATATAGCCTGCAGGTAGGTATACACCTGTTTGTACAGGGGCCAGTGCACTTTATTGTGCGCTCGTCCTTGGTTTTTAGGATAGGAACACAGTTTTTATAGGAAATTATAGGCACTGTGCAATCATCAGGATAGGTTGTTTTTTCAAAACAGACACACAAACAAATTAATTAATATAACAATTTTACAGTGACAATACTGATGATTGGCACTTATGTTTCAAAAGCCACTAACTTCTTGTTATGATGGATCTCAGTGGTTAGTAGAACCAGGAAAGATTATATACCAAGAAGTGTTCCAGAATGCCTTATAGGGGCAGTCTTTTGAGTTATAAATATTGTATGCCTGCATAAAGTCCTTCAGGGAACTCCATGGCTGAGAGAATGTTTCCACTGTCTGCCAATCCAGTGGATTTGGAATTGAATCTGAGACGCTCTCTCCTGGTATAGACCTTGGACATGATAATTCTTGGCCTCAAGTTTCTATCCTTCAGGGTGCAGGATTGCCAAACAATCCACAGACTTAAGTCTTGTCTGTCTTTTAGAGACTGAATATGTGGAGTTGCATAGCTGTGGTTTTTTCATGGCATGGAGGTAAACAATGGCACTGGACAATTAACCCCCCTTTAAAAGGGGTGGGCTTCATGTGCACCCAGGAATATCATAAGTCAATTCAATTGATCAGTGTTGACAACAGCCCTTTGATGTTGGGCAGTGCCTTGCAAATCGCAATGACTGAGCAAAATTAAGCATTGCTATGTAAATGCCTTTGCTACCCAGGAATATCATTATGTAATTCCTTGATTAGGGTGAACATGAGCCTTATGATTATTGGGCAGTGCCTTGCAAAGCAATGACTGTGCAATGCAAACATAGTCTACTGCATTCTATGTTGGCTTGCGAAACGGAAGCCCTAAAGGTCTGGAGGCAACCCATTTCCCTGGCTGTGGGAAACGGGTCATTTGGCAAACTGGGTGTTACTGCACTTCCCGTTATGAAGATGGTTACTGCTTTGGCATGCAGATGGATGTCTGATGACCAGGCACCAGGTTGCGGCAGTAGGCCTGGGCTTTGGGCAAGTTTGACATTTCTTGGGCGTGAAGTTTGGAACTCATTCTCTTGGCTCAGTGCTGCTTCCACTACAGTTGCCCGGGGCTACGTATTCCCTTGCCCGAGTGGTAGTGTCAGTGGGCCCTTGTTAGGTCAGGACATTTTCCAGTCACTGCACTCCTTTTGTGGGGAGGTGCTGTGGATTATGAGCTATGGTGGGTTTTTGCCTAGCATTCTGAGACTGGAATTGCAATGTTTTAAGTTATTAATGAAGTTTGTCCTTCAGGTGCTGCTGGCTGCAGGGCAAGATGAGGAATCAACGTCTATGGCCACAGCATGGTCCTTTGGGCATCCCACTGGGCCAAGAGGACTCCCTGGCCAGGAAGGCCCTTATGTTACAGGCTGCAGCAGACCTTTGGAAGATAAGAGCACGATGGCCCAGAGTGCGGATAGTCTGGCCAGCTATTTTGCTTCGCCGTGAAGGACAAGGCCCTTGTGATTAAGCGGAAGCTGGCCTTGTGATGATAGGAGCAAGGTGGCCTGGCGTGCACGTGGTCTGGTGGCCATGCTGCATCATCATGAAGGGCGAGGCCCTTGTGATAAAGTGGAGACTGGCCTTGCGATGATAAGAGCAAGGTGGCCTGGCATGCACATGGTCTGGTGGCCATGCTGCATCATCATGAAGGGCGAGGCCTTGGTACCACAATTGGACCAGTTGCCTGGGGTGCAACCTCATCGGAGGGGCCTGTGGCCTGGCGTGCACGTGGTCTGGCGGCCATGCTGCATCAACATGAAGGGCAAGGCCCTTGTATAATTGGAGGCTTGCCTTGTGATGATAGGAGCAAGGTGGCCTGGCGTGCACGTGGTCTGGTGGCCATGCTGCATCAACATGAAGGGCAAGGCCCTTGTATAATTGGAGGCTTGCCTTGTGATGATAGGAGCAAGGTGGCCTGGCGTGCACGTGGTCTGGTGGCCATACTGCATCGACATGAAGGGCAAGGCCCTTGTGTTAAGTGGAGGCTTGCCTTGTGATGATAGGAGCAAGGTGGCCTGGAAGGCACATGGTCTGGTGGCTATGGTGCATCAGCATGAAGGGCAAGGCCCTTGTGATAAAGTGGAGGCTTGCCTTGTGATGACAGGAGCAAGGTGGCCTGGCGTGCACGTGGTCTGGTGGCCATGCTGCATCGACATGAAGGGCAAGGCCCTTGTGTTAAGTGGAGGCTTGCCTTGTGATGATAGGAGCAAGGTGGCCTGGAAGGCACATGGTCTGGTGGCTATGGTGCATCATCATGAAGGGCGAGGCCCTTGGATAAAGTGGAAGCTTGCCTTGTGATGATAGGAGCAAGGTGGCCAGGAGTGCACATGGTCTGGTGGCTATGCTGCATTGCCATGCAGGGCGAGGCCCTGGTTTCACAAGTGAACTGGTTGCCTGGGGTGCAGCCTCATCGTGATGGGCTGGTGGCCCAGAGTGCACATGGTCTGGTGGCTATGCTGCATCGTTATGAAGGGCGAGGCCCTGGTGCTACAAGCGGACCGGCTGCCTGGGGGGCAACCTCACCATGGCATTGATGGCCTGGAGTGCACATGGTCTGGTGGCTGTGCTGCATCATCAGTAAGGGTATTGGCCCTGGCTTACAGGCAGAGGCTGACCTTGCAATGATAAGAGTAAGGTGGCCCAGAGTGTGGATAGTCTTGTGGCTATTCTGCACTGCCAATTGGCACAATTTTGGGGTCTCTGCTAGATGTTAAGGCAGCCAGTTGCCTAGGGTGCAGCTGGTCTTGTCTGCATTAGCGCTGTGCCAGGTGTGGCATAGCCTGGGGGTTTCTAGGTCCTTGTGCTGGATGAGATTAGGCGCCACTTGGCAGCGTTAAATTGCCATGGAAGGAGGTTTGGACCTCTTCTTGTTGCACCCTGATATACGGGTCGGGTTAATGGACCTGTATAGGGAAGACAAGGTGCACCTCCTTAACAAGGGCAACGCTATATTTCTGGCAGATTTGAGGCGAGGGGTGCTGTTGGCACTGGATCGCTTGGTGGGGGCGAAGGCCTAAGCAGAGGCTTGGCCTTTGCTATGGCGGGGTAGCGCGATCAGGAAGTTGAAATCGGTGAGCACCTGGGCATTGTTATAAAGGAATTAAAGGGTCCTCCATGAACGGCTTTCGGGCCTTTGCGGCTCAAGGCCGGGAAGGGGTGATCTTCCTTAGAACAATCTGGCCCAGCCTATCTTAGCAGGCCTTTGCGGCTTCTGGGGTGGTGGGCCAGGGGTTCTCTGAAACATGCCAAACCGCTGGTCGAGAGCCACATTGGGTGGCTCAAGATTGGGGAAGGTGCATCGCCCAGAAGGTGATGAAGGTGGTCAGGAGTTTGACACCTGTCATATTCCTCAGTACATTTTAGCAGCCCCTCGCCAGTTGTTTGATTATAAATAATTAATAAAGTGGCCCTTGTTAAATCCATATTGGTGTCCGTCTCTTCATTCCGATTGTGGGGGCAATGCGAGCCCCAACTCCCGCCGAGCCTGCGCTGGCGGGAGGGGCTGATTTGCCTCCTCGTGAGGCAGGAAGATGAAAGGACGCCTGGCAGGGGCGGAGCCAGCCTATTCAGGCTCGGCTCCTGCCCTCTGCCCCACACAGTTCCTTGGCGTGCTCAGCCCACCCTCCCACCCTGTTTTAGTGCAGGTTTCAACCGGTTGCCTTTTTTTTAATGGGGCCAGGTAGGAATTTTTCACCCTTTTCAATTTGGCTTCAGAAGTAAGGGTGTTTTTGCCTACCTTGCACTGAAGATGGTGGTGTTTGGAAATTGGCTTTGGGGGGCTGCCTTTTTGCTAAATAGAATGGTCACTTTGTGGTTAGGCGGGGTAGCGCGATCAGGAAGTTGAAATCGGTGAGCACCTGGGCATTGTTATAAAGGAATTAAAGGGTCCTCCATGAACGGCTTTCGGGCCTTTGCGGCTCAAGGCCGGGAAGGGGTGATCTTCCTTAGAACAATCTGGCCCAGCCTATCTTAGCAGGCCTTTGCGGCTTCTGGGGTGGTGGGCCAGGGGTTCTCTGAAACATGCCAAACCGCTGGTCGAGAGCCACATTGGGTGGCTCAAGATTGGGGAAGGTGCATCGCCCAGAAGGTGATGAAGGTGGTCAGGAGTTTGACACCTGTCATATTCCTCAGTACATTTTAGCAGCCCCTCGCCAGTTGTTTGATTATAAATAATTAATAAAGTGGCCCTTGTTAAATCCATATTGGTGTCCGTCTCTTCATTCCGATTGTGGGGGCAAATTACTTTCAACTGAAAGCCCACTTTTAAATCATTCATTCCTTGTCTCTCACCTTAGACTCAACTTCCAGGATCCTCCAACTGCTATCTGAGTCTTCCCTAACCCATCCCCCTACCCTTTGCTCACCTACTATGCTCATCTTGTCAAACCATCCACACCTTAGCCACCTCATGCAAAGTATTAACCCTCTCAACCTGGAACATCTGTTGTATCTGTTCTGCTGTGAGCTGCAGCCTAGCAATCTATCAATATATATGATAGCATGGTTCCAGTTGTGGATACCTAAATCTGTGGAACAGGGCCATGTTGAGAAAAGATTTTTCTCCTTCAAGTTTGCAGAAAAATCCCAAATCATAACATAAGTGGGGGGTTTGACCCCTCAAAAGAAAGTAGTTGTCAGACAACTGCCTTGCAACCAATGGTGTAGGGGGGCAGAGGAGGAGAGGTGAGAGCCTCCTCTGCTAACTCCCCACATCCCTCACCCTCTGCCAAGTTTCCTACCTCTACTGCTGCCTCAGGGTGCCAGTAAGGAGTGGGAACCTCCATAACACCCCTTCCAACATCTCCCCTCTGCTGGCCCACCACCATGGCGGCAGCAGCAGCAGCAGCAGCTGCTGCTGCTGCTGCTGCTGCTGCTGCCACCACCACCACCACCACCACCACCACCACCACCACAATGTGAACCAAATGGCAGGCCAGGAGATTGGGGGGAGTGGCTGGGCTGTAAGCTAGAGAGTGTGTTTGAGGCTGAATCACCAATACTACCACAGGCCTTTAAATGACAGCAGCTGCTAGAAGGAGAGCCTGCCAGCTGGGGCTGCTCAAGGGCAAAATAACCAGCAGGTGAAACTGTTGGTAAAAGTCGTTCCAAATGTACCGACTGGCATGGACTGCAGCAGCAGTGAGAGAGACAAGTTTCAAATCACTTATTCAGCATGGGTAACCAATGCTTTGTGGCAGCAGCAGTCCAACAGGAGGCTGCAGGGGATGAGAGAGACAGCCAGCCAGCCAGATTGTGCTTGGAAGAGAGTAGAGGGGGTGAGCAGGGGAGACTGAGACTGCCTGCAAGAGAGAACAGGTGGAGGTGAGGGAAGAAGAGGGATTCAGTCAAACTGACTGTACTGACAAGAGAGAAGGTGTGGGGGAAGAAGGGATAAGGCAAAAATGGGTGGGCTCGGATGCCCCCTCCCCTGCAAGTTCTCACGAGTCCCTGCTTGTTAACTCTAAACAGAAGTTAACTAAGGCAGTATAAATCCCTCTGCTGTAGACATTATACAGGAGCCCACTTGCCAATGAGACAGCAGAGCAAAAAGAAATGTTTCTGCTCTCCAAGAAGATTAATCTCATTAAGAAACTCTGCAGTTAATCCCATTGGTTTGAAGTGCTGAGCTAAATCATCCTCCATGAAATAAGCCTGGATCAAATAGCATAACACTGTGTAATGCTTTGCTCATCCAGGAGCACAGAGCTCAATGCTAACCCTTGGCATTCCCACTTGAAAGAATCTCAGGTAGCATGGCTGGGAAAGGTCTCTGCCCAACAACTGACGACCCAGTGCTGGTTGTCATTAAAACTACTAGATTCAATCACCTGACAGTTGGCCTCAGTGTTGAATATTTTCTTATGTTTGTATATTTCTATTCTAAAATTAGACTCTAAAATTAGGTGTTAGTGAAATTTGTTAAAGAATAAGTGTTTCCATTTACATGACACAACTAATAATTTAAAAGTTGTCTTTTTCTTTTGTTACAGAGCAATGTGAATTGAATGGCATTAAGTATGCATTAATTCTTTTAACATACATATGACTCTGAAGCCCTAACTGCAAAGCTATTTTTGGGCAGGAACACACAGGAACAGAGTTCCGGCCGGCTTCCAAGTTGGCCACGCCTACAGCCCCCCCCTTGGGTTCCCCAGGTACCTGGGGAAGCCAATCCAATCCAGGGAGGGAAGGCAGTTTAAACAGCCTCCCCTTCTCAGGTTCCCCAGGCGCCCTGCAGCTGTGGGGCACCTGGGGAAGCCAATCCAGAAACTGCCTTCCTTCCCTCGGGTTTCCCATGCGCCCCGCAAGCCGCAGAGCACCTGGGGAAGCCAGTCCTGGAAAGGAGCTGCACTGTCAGGGGTGTGGCCTATTATGCTAATGAGTTCGTGCTGGGCTTTCTACAAAAAAAGCCCTGCCTAACTGGATGGGACATTTTTCATGTGTAGATTTACAGGTTATTTGTACTTGTGATAGACAGGTGGCTGTCCTGCCCTGAAGGGAAAACAGCCATTCAGCTGATCCTGTGGGAGTATCCAATCACCTTTCAGAGGAGGGAGGGAATGTTGGAGGGAAGCACAGCAGCAGTATTGGTTCAGATCTGCCTCAGGAAGAATGCAGTGATAGTTTTGAGTCTGCCTCAGCAAGAAAGCAGTTTGAAGGGTAGCTGTCTGGTAGTATGGCAAAGTAGTTTAGCCCTACCTCTGGGAGAGGATAGAGTATCCAATTGTTAGGCCAGTACCTGGTGAGGAGCAGACCTTGCACCATTTAGCCTGACTCCTGAGAAAGGGCAGGCTGGTGTGAGTGGAACCCTGTGTGCATGAAAATACCCAACCTGGTGGCTAGTCAATGAAAACCTATTTATATCTGCAAGAATTACAGAGAAGTCAAACCACACTCTGAAACCAAAACTAGTTTAAATTTATGTGCCTCAGCCAGGTTTCTCCTTTGACTGTCTGGAGACCTGTGCTGCTTTATTTGTTATTTAAAAATAACCTGTAAATAAATAAATATTCTCTGTTATTCCATACAACTCTGGCCTCAGTGGTCTCGTGTGTTCTTCTTGGATTACCACAAAACTTACCTCATGGCAGCAAATCCAAAGCCATGACTTGCTACCCTAAGAACATCCTGTAACTGAAAGAAAGGTTTACAGTTCCAAACAAACCTGGTTCCCCAAATTCATAAGAGGCTGTGTGGGTAGAAAGTGCCTATCATAGTGACATCTGTCTGGTTAGTCCTAGACCCGTTGCTGCCATGTAATGCACTGTCAGGACCTGAGAGAATGAAGTGTCTCTGTTGTCAGAATTGCCTTTGCCAAGAGCATCCTCCTCTGCTACCACCACAACTGTCCTCCTCTTCCTTTTCCTAGCCTAGCCCCTGGTGTCCTGTCATGCTTCGCTGGATTGGGCTGAGACAACTTAATGTCACACAAAAAGATACCATGTCTAAGATCACAGTTGTTGTGGAAGTGTGTGTTTTGTATAAGTTTTTCTATAGGAAAATACTTTTAAGCAATTTCTTCATTAAATATCCCCCCAATAAAGAACATTTAGAGATCAATTTAAAAGGTACACTCAGAAGTAAGGCCCACTTACTTCAATGGTGCTTTCTCCTAGGAAAGCAACCTCAGGATTACAGCTCTGGTGTTTGAATGCAGAAACCTTCCCATCCATAAAGCTGCCTTCCACCATTTGTTTTGCTTTCTTGTTATTCTGGTATGTGGTACAGCAACGTTCCCTTAATTAACTTCATTCTTTTTTACTTGCCATGGTGCTTAATGATTATTATTGTTATTATTATTTAACTGCAGACAATCTCCTGAATTATATCCTAGCTGGTATCACAGCAGGGATAAGGTAGGAAAGAGGCATGCAGAAAATGCTACAAAATGTTAATGATCAACATATGCTGGGAAGATAAATTGCACTACTGTACATTAACTCTATGTCAATCAATACAATTAGCTTGAAACAATTTTAACCATTGTAACTGCTTTTCATCTCCATTTAGTTCCCCAACTGCTACTCTCCCTTTCAATTTTGTTTCTTTATACAATTTCAACATTCGGTAAAAGTTTGTTGCCATTAAAGACTTTCAAAGTGAAAAGGCGATGTCACGCTCTCACTTTTTTGCTAACCAGGCTGTGGACAATAAAGACCTACCATCTGTTAAGCAAGTTAAAACCAGGTAATGACCTCCAATAGATTACTGCCTATAGGAACAATGACATAAATATGTCCCACTGGAATGGCTAAATCGTTGCCATGCATTGTTGAAGGTGAAGAGACAGCCATTATTTGTCAGATAGCACATGACAAAATTGCACAATGGATTTACTGGCACAAGGATGACAACAGATTTGATTGAAGTGAAGCCTAAAAGTTATAATCTAAACTGATAAGGTTTGAATTTGGAATGTAATCAGAGAAGAAGAAGTGACAGGTCAGCTGCCTGGAAATTGTATTACAGTTCTGGAAGATTATCTTTTATTCATAAATGCTATGCACTCTCTAAGGCCCAAGTTTAGTAAAAGTATTTAAGCACATCTGTAACTTAATTTTTTTCTTGTATGTGTGTAGTGCTCTTAGATAAGGTTCCCAGTGGTCTCCATCCATATTGCCAATGCTGTCCACGACTACTTAGTTACACTAATACTGCAGCACCTAGTGTTCCTTGAAGGTTCACAATACACAAGCACATGTGTAAATTTAAAGATATCAGTAGTACTCTCCCTCGACAGCCACAAATGCTGTTTATAAACATGAGTTCACTTTCCCCCTACTTTTCTCTGCTTAGATTCATTTGCTTAGCTTATATTTTCTTGGAGCCAGAATTTTTGTTTATCTAGAAAATGAGGTTACTGCCACTGAAAGGTCAGTTTGCATGGGAAAGGGTCATGGCTTAGTGGCAGAGCATCTGCTTTGCATGCTGAAGGTCCCAGGTTCAATCTCTGGCACCTCCAGTTAACAGGATCAGGTAGTAAGCAATGTGAAAGCCATGTGGAACCAGAATAGACAGTACTGATTCAGACAGACCAATCAGCTCACTAAATATACGGCCAAGAGCTAAACTGAAGCCAGAAATGAGGGACGAAGAAGTATCTTGTATAATATATTCAACAAACATGAATTCCTGTTTTGAAAATACTAGTAATGGTACACTGTCAAAAGGAAGCGTTAAAGCAATTGTTTCTTTTGAATCACACATTCTAATGGTCAAAAGGGAATATTAAGAATTCATTACTATATACCAAAACTGCTGAAAATGACCTTACCTTCACCTGCATATGCCAAGATTGAACGGGCACGCATCTGTTTTCCTTCCGTGGTTTTGCCTGAGCAGGTGTGTGAGCAGGAGGACCATCCAGACCACGTGCTGAGTACACAATCCTTTGGGCATGGAACATCACAAACAATGGGAACTGGATAGATAGCATCTCTGCACAGCTGTCTATCAACTTCTTCTCCTGGGGAAAAAAAGGCCAGTAGCAGTCTATCATTGTTAATTTAACGTAAATTGAGCAGTCTTAGCCCAGATGGGCACAAAAATAAATTAGATTCTGTTGTTTTGTAAAAAACAACATAAACTGATTAGTTATCAAAGTGATTGTGTCTTCCACAGCCTGATGTTAAAAAAAATGCCACAGTACTCAAATCCGTTTGTGAACTTGAAGTGAAGAGGGAGAGGTTCAAATTTATGATATGGGATCATTTGGCAAAAAAGAAAGTAAATTCTGAATTTAAAAGATGTTATTTAAAATGCAGAACACAATTTCTCCATGGGAACTATTTCACTGTACATAGTCATTATATATTGGAGCTGTTACTAACACAAGTATCTCAACTATACTAGAATTATCAAAATGCAAGTTATGTGGAGGTCTATGGGATCACTCAAGAAGTACTTAACTCAAACTTAATACAAAAATGAAAACTTCAACACAAACTTCATTGTTGGTATATGCAAATGTAAAGCACGCCCTGGCTATGTTGTCCAAAGTGGCCTCCCAATGAGTTCAGTTCTTCTTCCTTCTACAGTGTCATTCGTCCATAACAAAATAAGGAGAGCCCTACTGGATCAGACCCACATAGTCCAGCATCCTGTTTCACACGGGCCACCCAGTTGCTTTGGAGGGCCAACAACAGGGCATGGAGGCTGAGGCCTTCCCCTAATTTTGTTTCCTGGCACTGGTATTCAGAAGTGGGGGTTCCCTTAAGTCATCTTGGCTAATAGCCACTGATGTTGTTGTTGTTCAGTCACACAGTCAAGTCTGACTCTTTGCAACCCCATGGACCACTTCACGCCAGGCATTCCTGTCTTCCACTGTCCCACAGAGTTTGCTTAAATTTCATGTTTGTTGCATCAATAACACTGTCTAGCCATCTCATCCTTTGCCATCCCTTTTTTCTTTTACCTTAAATCTTTCCCAGCATCAGGGTCTTCTCCAGTGAGTGCTCCCTTCACTGATACTCTTCCAAAAATTCCTCCATGAACCTGCCTAATTCTCCTTTTAAAGCCACCTATGCCTGTGGCCATTATTACATCCTCTGGCAGTGAATTCCACATTTTAATCTTGTTGAGTAAAGAAGTATTTCTTTTTTTCCTATTCTGAATCTACTGCCCATCAACTTCACTGGAGGACCCCGAGTTCCAGTATTTTTGCAGAGGGAGAAAAGTTCTCTCTGTTCACTCTCTATCCCTTGCATAATTTTATAAACCTTTATCATGTCCCCACTTAGTCATCTCTTTTCTAGACTGAAAAAGTCCCAAACTCTTTAGTATTTTCCCATAGGAAAGGTGCCCCAACCCCTTCATCATGTTGGTTGCCTTTAACAATACTTTTTCCAGCACTGCAATTTCCTTTTTGAGATACAGTGACCAGAAGTGAAAAGTATTCCAAATGAGGCTTTTTATTTTCCTTTCCTTTCCTAGTAACCCCCAGCATAGAGAGTTTGCCTTTTACATTGCTGAGGCACACTGGGTTAACACTTTAATTGAGCTATCTACCACAACTCCAAGATCTCTTTCCCTTTGTTGGCCTTGCTTTTCACCATCCTGAATAATTTTGTGTCATTTACAAACCTGGTCACTACATTTCCCACCCCATGTCCCAGATCATTTATGAACAAATATAAAAGCACCAGCCTTGTAGAACCCCACTACTTACTTTCCTCCCCTGAGAGAACTGTCTATTTATTCCCACTCTCCACTTCCTGCCATCATTTACAGGGGTCTTTTCCTAGAAAAAGAGCTGCAGGAGCTCATTAGCATAAGGTATGCTAATGAGCTACTAGGCTATTAGCATAATAGCTCATTAGCATATGCCACACCCGCTGACATCACCAGACGTGATGTCAGAAGGGAAAGCAAAGGGGGGGAAGGCACCTTCAAAACCCTCCCCTTCCCTTCCCCAGCCAGCCTGCGGGGGGGGGGGAAGAGTTGGGCCACAGAAGGAGGAAAGGAAAGAGAGAGAGAGTAGAGAGAAGGAAAGAGGGAAAGAAGAAGGGAAAGGGGAGAAGGAGAGAACGAAAGGAGGGAAAGAGAGAAGGGAAGAAGGAGGGAAAGAGGAAAAGGAAAGAACAAAAGGAGGGAAAGAGAAAAAGGAGAGAAGGAAAGAAGGAAAAGAGAAGGGAAGGAAGAGAGAGAGAGAGAGAGAGAGAGAGAGAGAGAGAGAGAGAGAGAGAGAGAGAGAGAAAGAAAGAAAGAAAGAAAGAAAGAAAGAAAGAAAGAAAGAAAGAAAGAAAGAAAGAAAGAAAGAAAGAAAGAAAGAAAGAAAGAAGGTGGAAAAGGGAAAGAAAGAAAAGGAAAGGAGAGAAGGAAAGGAGGGAAAGAAAGAGGGCAAAGAGATGGGGAGAGGGAGGAAGGCTCTCCCACCCCCCAGATCCCTCACTTACCGGCGCCATAATGCCTTCCCCCAGGGCTGCAGCGCTCCAGCATGGGCCCCGGGAGGCCGGAGACAGGCCTCTTCAGGCCACCCCCCAGCTGCAGCGCTCCAGCGCGGGCCCCAGGTAGCCAGATATGGGCCTCTTCAGGCCGCCTCGGGGCCGCAGCACTCCAGCACGGGCCCTGGGAGGCCGGTGACAGGCCTCTTCAGGCCACCCCCCCAGCCACAGCACTTAGGTGCAGGGAACTGGAGGCAAGGCTTGCCACCAGCACCATTTGTGGGCTGCCAGAGCGGTGCTCCGGTGCACTCCAGCCTCAAAAGACCCCTGGTTTAACCAATTTTTAATCCATAAGAGGGAACCTTCTCTTATCCCATGACTCCTTTGCATACTAGGTGGCACACCCCTAATGTAGCCAATCCTCCAAAAGCTTACAGTAGCCCCTGTAAGCTCTGTAAGCTGTTGGAGAATTGGCTACATTAGGGGTGTGTTGCCTAATATGCAAAGGAGTTCCTGCTACAAGAAGAGCTCTGAGACTGCTAAGTTTACTCAGCATGTCTTTCGAGAGGCATCCTGTCAAAAGCCTTTTGAAAGTTCAAGTATATGATGTTTACCAGATCACCATTGTGTACATGTTTGCTTCCTTTCTCAAAGAACTTCAAAAAACTTGGTTAGCAAGATTTCCCTTTGCAGAAGCCATGTTTATTTTCCATCAGCAAGCTTTGTTCCTCTGCATCTCTCCTATATTATAAAAGCAATTTGGAGTGGCAAGATTCCATGTGCTCCCTCAGCCATTGGCTCGTCAGCTGCCATGTAAGACTACTCGTGTGCCATTGGCTGGGTTCTGGGTCTGCTCCTCTTCCTGCCCTTCCTGCAGCCATGGGAAACCAAGCGAGCCAAGAGAAGGAGAGGCAGTTTAAACTGCCTCCCCTTCCCTCTCAGAGCTGGCTTGCTTGGCCTCCCCACGGCCACGGGGAAGCTGAGCAAGCCAGTGGAAGGAGAGGCAGTTTAAACTGCCTCCCCTTCCCTCTCAGAGCTGCCTTGCTTGGCCTCCCCATGGCCATGGGGAAACCAAGCAAGCTGGTGGAAGGAGAGGCAGTTTAAACCGCCTCCGCTTCCCTGTCAGAGCCCGCTTGCTCACCCTCCCTACAGCTACGGGGAAGCTGAGCAAGCTGGTGGAAGGAGAGGCAGTTTAAACCGCCTCCCCTTCCCTGTCAGAGCCTGCTTGCTCACCCTCCCCGCGCAATGGGCGGGGAGGGAACAACCCCAGCTGTCTTGGCCGGCGGGGGACTCGAGCAGCTGGGGGGGAGAGATGGGGCCCGCAGACGCCCGGCCAAGCTAGCGCCTGTTGCATTTATGGCTGCAACGGGCCTTCTTCCTAGTCCCTAATAATTCTATCTTTGATTACAGTTTCTACTAATTTGCCTGGGATACATGTTAGGCTAACGAGCCTATAATCGGCTAGCTCCCCTCTGGACCCCTTTTAAAAAACTGGTGTAACCTTTATTAGTCTGTTGTCCTCTAGTACAGTGGCTGATTTAGTGACAATATAGTGGCCGACTTAGTGACAAATTACATTGTTAGTACAGCAACAATTTCACATTTTTTAGTTCTCTAAGAAGCCTCAGGTGTATGCTATCAGGACCTGTAGACTTAACCAGTTTTTGATTTCACCAGTAGGTCCAGTACAGTCATGACAGTGTTACATGGTGAGTTTCTTATGCCCTCACTAACAGAAGCCAGTGCAATAGTGCAATAGAGTAAGTGCAGGGGATCTAAAACATGTTTCACTGGTATCCCCAGGACTCATAATTTTGGCTTACATTCCACTGAAATCAATGGAGCATAATTCTAGTAAATTTGCACAAGCAACAAAGCAATTTTTTAAAGATAGGGATTAGCCAGAACATTCCTTCCATTTCTTTATCAGTATACAAAACTGCATCAAAGAGAACTGGATTTCTTTGAAGGAAAGGGGTTCCTTTATACAGGAAAGCATTAATTAGAAATCAGCACATTGCTATTGAAGACAAGAATTTCAACCAATCCGAAACCCAAATGTATCTGATCACAGATGTTAGTGAAGAACTTTAAGAGAAAAAACAAGGCACAAGAGGAATCACTGCTAAAATATATTTCCCACAATCCTTTTTAGGAGTTGACCTCTTGTGAAAATAGCAGAAGACTTTGTAAAATAACATTTTAAACTCCTGTAAAAAAAAAGTTTGATCCAGCTTCATCTCTAGTCAGCTACCACGAAAAAGCACATTGTTCCCATAATGCTACACTTTCAACCTCAGCTTATGTGTGACAAAAACGCTTCTCAACAGCATTATGTATGGACTATCTTTAAGACTTTTGAAGAATTTACATTACCTTAATACAGGTAAAGTGAATGGATAGTACATCACCATATCACATTATGATGTGATTTACCTCATCAATAATTCTGTAAAGAAATCAGTCTATTCAAAATGTTCAGTGAAGCATATCTATAATACAATAACATATTTGACACTTTTAACAATTTTATTTTGCTGCTATCTCAATCAAGACAAGAATCAATACTGATAAATAATTGCTTCTTTGTCAATTGATCAGTCAATGAAGTTCTGTTCCTCCAAAAATCTGACCTATCAGATTAGGTCTGTTTGCTTTCTATTGGACACCACCTCTGACCTTACTTTTAGTTCTTAAAAAATGAACATGTCTTCTGAATAAACATGTCTGGTTCTGGTTCTTGGGGGGTCTGGTTCTTGAACACACTGGAACATAACAGAATTCTGGTAGCAGAGAGAGAGAGAGAGAGAGAGAGAGAGAGAGAGAGAGAGAGAGAGAGAGAGAGAGAGAGATGTGGAATGGGAAATTATGCCGAAGCTAACAGAAGCCCCCAGTCCTTCTCTCATAGGGCAGGAATTTAAGTGCTGTATGGAAAATATAGTGACGTAATCATAGCCTCTTAAACATCAAAATTGGCTAAAGTTAATGAAATACTGCAGTGATGTATTAAAATCCAGACAACCAGTATTCAAATCTTATCTGACTGGAGGCAACCAAATGGAACAAGACTATAATTTATAATGCTAACTTCATCTCTTTGGGGTTTATGCTATTTAGATAGAACTGTTTCTAATATTTCACTAATGATTGTATGAACAACTCAAACTCTCATAATGTAATATGTTACCAAGAACAAATCAGTCACGTGCTGTGAAAGTAATTCCAATAAAAAGATCACATCATTTGGCAGAAATTCCAACACAAACAAGCCATTGTTGGTAGTGTGATATTTTAATTTTATTATTGTATGGCTAACAATGGGTGCAGTGGTAGTGTGCATGCCTGTAAAAATGTAGTCCAGAGCTTATGTCTATCCACAGTAATTTCACCAGTTGTGAAAAAAACATGTAACTCAAAATGTTTTTTTCCCATTCTTGAGAAGCACCTTGCAATGGGTTCCTAATCCTCTTCCAAATCTCTGTGCTCTGGAAAGGCTGAGACACAGCAATGTTTGAAATCAGAGGCTTCCAATCTCTCACTCTGCTGTATTTTGGCCTTCCCAAATCACAGATTTTTGAGGGGTGGGATCAGAAACAGACTCCTGGTCAGCCATGAGTCAGCCTCCGATTCTTCCCCACCCCCACAACTTTGTTGTTCCCAGCAGCCAGCAGGCTGCTAAGCAGCAAAGTTTCCAGGAAACTGAATCTCAGCTGATTCTTGAAATCAGCTGTGAGTCAGCTTCTGATTCCCACACTCCCAGCTCCCCTGGATTGAAGCAACTCTATGACCCACTGGTTTCCCTAAAAGCAGTCAGAAGCTGACTCCCAACTAATAGAGGATTAGCTGGGGTCAGTTAATCAGCTCCTTGATCAAAAGTGGCACACAGGTGTTTGAGAATCCCTATTACAAATCAAGCATTTGTTTTTAAAACTTCACTTCCACTGTAAGGTTTGGATTAGTGGTGTGCATCCGACATAAACCAAACAAAAAAAATACCCAAACAATACCTTACCGGTATTTTTCAGTTATTATTTTAAGATATAGCTGATCTAACTGATATAGCTAAGCCTGAAAAAAAGTTTATCTTTATTTTATTTTTATTTTTTTGCTTCTATTCAGGTATAATCAGCTATGACATCGGCTGGGGCAGCAAGAGCTGAGAACTGAGTGCTGCATCGGCTTGGGGCTGGCTTTTCTTGCAGCTGCAAGGGGAGCCAGCTCCAGCCGAGGTGTCACAGAGCTCTCAGCTCCTGCCACCCAGCTGATCCTCTTGGGACCAGCTTCTCCTGTGGTGCAGTTTAAACCATGCCACAGGAGAAGCTTTCCTAGCCAGGTCTGCATACGGCAGGAAGAGACCTCCCCTTCACATGTAGATCCTAGGGCCAACTTCTCCTGCAACGTGATTTAAACAGCGCTGCAAGAGAAGCCAGTATTTTTCTTCTTTGGTCTATTGGACTCGAAAAAATTCAGGATTTCCAAAAAAAAAATCCCACATTTGAATACCATACAAATATTGGAATCTGGGATTTTTTGGAAATACCCTTCCCCCCCCCAGGTCCAATAGACCCAAACCAAAAAATATAGGGGGGGTTGTTTGCATACCCCTTGTTTGGATCCAGTGAATCCCCTTCACTATGGCTTACTCTGACAAAAAAAGACTTTCTTCAACAATGAGAGAAATTTAGCAGAGGGTTACCATTAGAAACAACTTAGCCAAAGGTATTCACTGGATCAAATCCTAAATAATCCAATTAAGAAACGCAGCCCCAAGGTCTGATCTGCAGCTCTAATAATTGACAGCTGTATTTGACGTCTGCAGCAGAAAATAACCATTTACAGAATTTAATTACTTCAATTACTATACAGCACAGTTTAAGATAAAAGAAATAAAAATCAATCTAATCAACAGAATACTCGTGCAATATTTGCATTTGAGAAACCATGTATATGTAAGAATCTTTTGAGAAAATGATTTGAAGTTCATAGAGTAATGAATTTGCTAGAAACTAACACATAAGAACATAAGAGAAGCCATTGCTGAATCAGGCCAATGGCCCATCTGGTCTAACACTCTGTCACACAGTGGCCAAAAATACCAGGTGCCATCAGGAGGTCCAGCAGTGGGGCCAGGACACTAGAAACCCTCCCATTGCTGCCCCCCCCCCAGCACCAAGAATAGAGTGCATCACCTGCCCCAGACTGAGAGTTCCTATCTATACCCTGTGGCTAATAGCCACTGACGGACTTCTGTTCCATATGTTTATCTAATTCCCTCTTGAAACTTTCCATGCTTGTAGCTGCCACCACCTCCTGTGGCAGTAAATTCCATGTGTTAATCACTCTTTGGGTGAAGAAGTACTTCCTTTAATCTGTTCTAACCCAACAGCTCAGCAATTTCATGGAGTCTCCACGAGTTCTTGTATTGTGAGACAGGGAGAAAAGTACTTCTTTCTCAACCTGCTCTATCCCATGCATAATCTTATAAACCTCGATCATATCACCCCTCAGCCATCGTTTCTCCAAGCTAAAGAGCCCCAAGCGTTTTAACCTTTCTTCATAGGGAAGGTGTTCCAACCCTTTTATCATTCTAGTTGCCCTTCTCTGCACTTTTTCCAATGCTATAATATCCTTCTTGAGGTGTGACGAGCAGAACTGTACACAGTGGGTGCGTTCAGACAGCATGCTGGAGTGGTTTAAACTGCTCCGGCACAATGCGTGGTTTTTTTTAAACTGGAGAATCGCAATCACACACCTCCTCCTTCGGAGCTCCCCGCCGTCCTCCTGCAGGTGGTTTTTTCCCCCCTCTCCTTTGAGCATGCGCACAGGCAGCCCTCTCCCGAACTAAAAGTTTGGCGTGTGCGCAGAAGAGCGATCTCAACCGGTCCCTTTAAAGTTTAAATGAAGACTACATCTTACATTTTCTCTCCGAAACTGGCCTCCCTGAGATCCCGGACTCATCTAAATGCCTAAACTAGGCACCATTGAAGCTTTTCTTTATTTAACTTAGGAGCAGAGCTCTGCTCAAGCGCAAACCGCTAAGGGGAAAAAAATGGCGGACTAAAACCGGAAGCCGGAGGCAGCTTCCCAGAGGGGAGGGGGGGTTGAAGCACCCGGAAGTGGCTTGACGGAGCGATCAGACAGCGAAAAGTGTGGCTTGAATCGGAGAATTGGGAAAACACCACTTGGTAAGTGGTGTCAAAATACTCCACTTTAAAGGGGGGTTTGCTCCAGAAAGCGAAGGCTGGGGACGGTGGTCAGATGTTGGGTGTGTGAACGCACACGTAAAAGCCGTTTCTGAGCCGTGCCGAAAGCGGCTCAAACGGCGCATCTGAACGCACCCAGTATTCCAAATGAGGTCGCACCAATGGTTTATACCGGGGCATTATGATACTGGCTGATTTGTTTTCAATTCCCTTCCTAATAATCCCCAGCATAGCGTTGGCCTTCTTTATTGCAGTTACACACCGTCTAGACATTTTCATTGAGTTATCTACTACGACGCCAAGATCTTTCTCTTGGTCAGTCATCACAGTAGAGACCCCTTAAGCTAATCATAGTAGAAATAGGTTAAGAACTATTAGCGTTTTTCAAACTGTAAAAAGATAGGTGGGTGGCTCCATGCCAAGGTTTGCTGTTCTGTTAACTTTTTTATACAGCTAAAAATAGCTTTTCTGAGGTTTAGTGATATCCTCTTGTAAAGTAAAGGAGAGTAGATTTTGACACCAAATTTAATTAAAACAAAACTATGATCATATAACATACTGAGTTATCTACATACAATTCAATAACACTTAAGGAGATGCAAAGAGAAAAGGGAAGCAGGAAAACAAATGTGGACTCAGTTTTTAAGACACCAGCTGCCTTTGAATCAATTATATCTAAACTCAGGCTAATTTAAAAACCTTTGTTTTAATGACATACATTTCAAGAAATGCTGAACTACTACATAAAGTATCCGGGCATGACTGACTTGTCAATTTTGCTAGGTACCAGTGCATTATGGGACAAATAAACAAGCTGAGCTTCCTCCTCCTGTGTTTTCCAGGAAAACCACAAAGCAGCTTCAGTTTACACATACCTTCCAGCTATGCTTCTGGGCCAGTAAAGGAGCAGTAAGTGATTGATGGAGTAGAACAAACTCTAAGTACACAGGGTCCCAGAAGGCTCCTCAAGTTGAGGGTTGTAGCTGCCAAGGTTTAAGCAGCTCCATGTAAAACATTACTCCAATTTCCATGGAATTACTGAAATATTTTGCATCTCATTTGTGTGTAACAGTAATGGCCCACTCTTTAATACAAAATGGACCAATTTACTGCTGGTGAAAGCCATGAGCCTAATAGCTGCAATAAAAGGAGTCTTGCATACCTTCCTCCACCAGCAATAGCCTTAATACTACTAGCATTCCTACATTCCAATCTGGGCAAAGACTGACCTTTGGAAGGAATAAGAAATTTTAAAATCTTCAAGAATTTTATTTCAACTATTACCTCAGGCAAGAGCCTAAAACACAAATGTATGATGAATATTAAAACATTTGGAAATGGAGTTATAATGGTATAACTATTCTGTTGTTGAACATTTTATTACATGAACACAAAAACATTAATGCAGGGAGAGGTCTTACACAGTTGAAAATGTAAGTAGGTGCACATGTTATTATTTATTTATTTCATTTATACCCCTGCCTTTCTCTTCAGTGGGAAATGAAAACAGCTTGCATACTTCTCTCTGCCATTTTATCCTCACAACAAACCTGTGAGGTAGGTCAGGCTCAGAAAGTGTGACAGGTCCAAGGTCACCCAGCAACCTTCCATGGCAGAACAGAGAGTTGAACCTGAGTCTCCCAGATCCTAGTCCAACATTTTAACCACTGCACCACACATACATGTTACACGTATTTCATAAAAATGTAGTGTGTAAAGGAGCCCTACAGATAGCTTTCTCAATTAATATGTAGTGTAATGTTACGACCATGGCACTTTTTGCAATTAAGCCATGTCAGGCTTACATGGCTCTGTTCATCCACTGTATTTAATGAGTTAGTGATTCCCTATTCACATTCTCCCAATTACTTGTTAAGTAGCATCTGCCTCTAATTAAGTGCTTTAATTAGTTGATAGTTAATATTCTTAAGTCATTTCCTTTTATAAAGCAACTGGAATTGATTTCAATTAAGATATTCAAATGTTTCTTACATCTGCTAGTGATGTCTGAAAGTGTCTCTTTAGATGTTTAAATACAATAAATACATCTGTGTTCAGATCAGCCACATGACATTTTTTCTGTGCAACCAGAGATCCCAGAAGAGAATTCAAAAACAATTTCATGACAGTGGTCCATCAGTTTTCACTACAGCTATTGTTTTAGTTAACTAATGGCAATCAAATGAAATTACGTAATTGTGAAGTGTTAGGGCTATATATTTAATAGGAGTAGGCTTAAAAGAAAAACAGTAAGATGCTTGCAGTCTCACAAGGTTCATGCAAAGAATCACATTGGGCTAATAAACTTATTACACAGCAGATCTATCTTCTGCATATATACTGGCACCATCCAATGCCCTGGAGCACCAGTAGTTTCTGCATACAGAAGGGATTTCTGTTCTTGAAGAATGACTTACTAACTTCACTCTCCTGCTGCAGCCCAAACTTCCCCCTGAAATACTGCTGTCAGAGAACATGGGACCCCCAGGAACAGCATGATGGGACTAAAGTGATGTGAAAGACCTCTGCCCGAAATCCTGGAGAGCAGCTGCTAGTCTGAGTAGACAACACTGACTGACAGACAAAGTGTCTGATTCAGTATAAGGCAGCTTCATGTGTTCAATCAGAGAATTTCACATACAGAACTAAACATTGTTCCTTGTTATCACAAGCAAGCTGAACAAATATTTTCTGCCATATACGTGAACCAAGACAGAAAAAAAATATTTTGGACATGAAAGTACCCCTTCAATACTAAATAAAGGGTGCGTTCAGACAGGCAGATAATCCCACCATTAGCCCGGCTCTAATTTTATCCTGATTTTTTAAAATCCATTGTTGCACAACCAGACAGCTCCCCGTGAATCGTCTTACTGTGTGCTGCCTCTGCTGTGGATTGTCCAGATGGCATCCACTGAAAGAGGCATGTGCGGTGGGTTTTTTTATTAAAAAAAAAAAGTTTGCACAAGTACATAGGTGTGACATCGCGTCCTTCTTTCTCCGTGCATGCGCGGAATCAAGATTTTTTTAAATGGCGCCTGTTCAGGATGATCTGTAACGATCAGACGGGGGAAAGTCCGCGAATGGCCCGTTGGGAAACGAAAACTCCAGTTTTAAAGTACCACCGTTTTAATACGGCTCCGAAGCGCAGCAAAACGGGATGCTCACGGGCGAGGTACGTTTCCCAGATGTTGCTGTCTGGAAATTAACATTTAAATCCGCTAGGCACTCGTGCATGGTGCAGATCTAAAGAGCCATCTGAACACACCCAAAGACTTAAGGGCAACTTGATAATGAAGTTGCACACTTCTTCCAGCCCACTAGTCTTGTACAGACTGATCTCATCACAATAACACAAGTGCAATGGTAATATTCAGGTGAGATTAGTGAAATATACTCTACAAGAGACCAACATAGCAAATAAATCAGAAACTTCAACTGGAGCAACATACAGAGGCGACGGTATTACCGACCATGGGTTTTATAGATTCTACTGCCTACCAATTTGTTCTAGAGCCCAGTGCAAAGTGCTGGAATGAGCCTGATATCGGTTTGGATCGCTGCCTTTACCCATTAACTCAAGACTGCCCAATTCTGTTCTTCACTCTGCATGTGAGCATGTAGGATAGGGCTTTTCTCAAGAAACTCACCTTAGCTTTAAAGGGATCTGTGAAGGCTATACTTTTCCAGAGTGCTTTTGGGGGAAGTTGAATCTGAACTGTGCCTTGCTGACGTCTCTTTTGTGATTTTATCCTGTGATTTTATCCTGATGTTTAGATATGATTACTTTTGATGAGACTTAGATTCAGGTGGGTAGCCATGCTGGTCTGAAGCAGCAAAACAAAGTTTGAGTATAGTGGCACTTTAAGACCACGAAAGTTTTATTCTGGGTATAAAGTTTTGTGTGCATACCCAGAATAAAATTTTGGTAGTCTTAAAGGTGCCACTGTACTCAAACTTTGTTCTTTTGACGAGTCTTGTTTATTTTTACTTGGTTTTATTGTGACTTTTAATGTTTCTGTTGTGTTCATAATTTTTATTTTATTTATTCATTTGCATTTTCTGTTTTTAAAATTGCTATAAACAGATGCGAGTATTTTTATTAGAAGATTTGTAAAGCCAGTTTGGTGTAGTGGTTAAGTGCGCGGACTCTAATCTGGGAGAACTGGGTTTGATTCCCCACTCCTCCACTCGCAGCTGCTGGATGACCTTGGGCAAGCCATAGTTCTGTAGAGGTGTTCTTGAAAAGAGCAGTTTCTGTCAGAGCTCTCTCAGCCCCACCTAACTCACAGGGTGTCTGTTCTGGGGAAGGGAAGGGAAAGGAGTTTGTAAGCTGCTCTGAGACTCCGAGTGAAGGGTGGGGTATAAATCCAATCTCTTCCTCTTCTTCTTCTCTTCTAAATTGGAAGAAAGTGGAAAAGAACAAAAGTAGATGTTCTTCCAGATAATTCTACATATACCACAGAAATATAGACTTGCGGGCTATGAATTAATGGCATAGTGTATTAACTGTAAAGGATTCTATTTTTCTGCATACTGCCTCCTGGAGTTCTTCTAGTAAACTACAAGGAGTAGAGAATTCAGGTATATCCATAGAGTACGGAGGGGCTAAGGCAGTTGAAGGCATTACTGGTCCATCACCACTCAGTTACTTCATGGGCAGAGGCAGCAGGCAACTACACCTGAAGAGTTGCTAATGGCTCCTAGAGTGAGCCTATCACATCAGCACTCTGTGATCATGCTGGACACTGTTAGCTATTCTCCAGCCATGGTGTCTGGCTGCACCATCTCCTCTATCACTAAATGCCTCCGTCAAGTAATATCAGGGTTTCCTCTACCCCACCTCAGTCTCCACTCAGCTCTGGGAGTTAAGTGTTGCTTTGAGCTCTCTCTCTCTCTCTGCTCTCTCTCTCTCTCTCTCTCTCTCTCTCTCTCTCTCTCTCTCTCTCACAAACGCACACACAGTTTCAGTTACCTTGTTTCCTCCTTGAGTAAAATGTCACAGAATGTAGATGTTCAGTAAACACAAACAACAGGGCCAGTGGACCTGCAAATATCTTATTCATGTTCCTGTGGATCAAGACCATGACCCATTGTTTCAACATATTATGCAATAATTAATTTGATTATTCAGTAATTTAAACAACTATTAATTATGTCCAGAAGCATTAATGCTACTAAGCACTATTTCTGCATTTTTACTTTTTTGTCTACTCAAAATAGAACTTTTATTTTTTTAAACTAGCAAGAACTATAATCTAAAAACTACTTTCTCACAAAATAATTTCATGTGGTTATGTTTATACACACAGTATCATTCTAACTCGTGAAAATAAAGGATACATATTTTGATACAATATTAATATATTCTACGAAAGCATAGGTATCTCAATTTATATTACAGTCATCCATCAGAATTATTATCATATAACTACAGCCTAAATTTGACAAACAGGGATAAAAAACAAACAAACAAACAGAATGGAATAGCATTTCCTAGTTAAAAAAATAGTTTTAGTTGTAGAATACTGCCCCATCTGCCAGATGTACAAGGAGGATATATTAAGCAGGTATATGAAACAAATACTTTCTCCATAACCATGTTGGCTGAAATATATATTTTAAAATTTAATATCCTCAGGCATTCAAGCTGATATAACCTTTTTCACTGTATTGAAAATGTAATTTCTATTCTCTTTAAGTTTTCCGGTGGAGAATTGCAGGGAAAGAGAACAATGCAATTGGAATGGAAGGAACTTATTTTCTTTTTGAAAAATGCTACAATATAACTCAGTTTAACTGGTCTGCATGGCTATATGGCATCAGCAGGACTAGTTTTTATAAGCAGCTCAACTACCCCTATTAGTTTTCTAGCCCCAGAGATGTGGATGATGAGGGCCCAACAACCAGAGACAAATATAGTGAATATGGCCATGAATGCATGAGGCAAACTGGGTTAGCCCTCAGAAGCTTATGCCAGAACACTATAAATCCGTTTGCTATAATAATGTGAATTAAAATTTAACTGTATCAATACAAAACTCAAGTCTGATTTATATGTTGCAACATGCAGAGTAGCTCTGTGGATACAATCGTGTGGAATTAACACCAGACCTGGAACATCATGCCTCTACATACACCTTCCAGCCTGTATAGGAGGTACCCAAGATGGCTTTCCCCATGCCTCTTTAGTAACCTGTAGCAATGAAGGTAACATAGAAAGTGGTACTGCTATGTGGATGCTTGAATCTATTGATTTGAAAACAGCATCTGCAATGTAAGAAGGTGGTCATTTTATATTAATACTAGGGGTGGGCACAAACCAGAAAAAATGGAGGTTTGTGGTTTTCACAAACCCCCAAACCACAAACTTCCATAAACTTCTCCATTGCATGAACCAGTTCATGCTTCCAAGAAGTTTGTGGGGCCACAGCCCCAACCAGAAGTGAGCTCTGAAGGTATTTAACACAGAGAGTACTCCATCTTTCTGTGTTTTATCTCTGAGGATGCCAGTCACAGCTGCTGGCAAAACATCAGGTCCTACAATGCCAAGACCATGGCCATACAGCCTGGAAAATCTACAACTAATTAACTTCAGCCGTGAAAGCCTTCAACAACGTATTTAGCTCTGAATGTTTCCAAAGAAGGTCTCTGCACACACAAGATCCCACTGGTGTCATGCACAGAGACCACAGAGAAGAAATAGTCATTTTAGAAGGTCTTTAAGCTGTCGTATTACCATCGTATCTTCACTTCTATGCATTATATTTTGTAATATTTTTGAGCAGCAAAATTCTAGGGGGGTTGCTAGAAGCAATAATTGTTGAACAGAAGTGCTGAAGTGACTCTTATCAGTGTCTTAATTCACATGAATAACCATGGGGCTAGGGTCTCAGTGTTTTCCAATATTCTGGCACATACTGAGAACAGCACAGCACTTTTGTATCCAATATCAGTCGGTGTCTCCTTTGCAGTTTGACAGCCAGCTGAAAATGTTTCCAGGGTTCATTTGTTAGTGCAGGCATACTGCGAACGATAAGGACCAGGGAACACCAGTATATTGATCATAACCAAGCACAGCAGGCTGCTCCCTTTGCCTGAGTCAATCAAATGTCATCTTGGTAAAAATGGGGAAAAAATAAAAGTAAGTTTGAAGACAGGCATGAGTTCCACTGGGAATAAAATCAATTTGAGTCAAGGGACCAAAACAGATCAATCTATCAGACCAATAGGCCACATTTCAAAAGAACACTGAGGGGCACATAAAATGCTGACGAGGCTAATCTAGAAGATTATATTGCTTGTAAATATCTACTATTTCTAGCTGCACTGTATTGGGGGGAGAGGTAGCATACTCCAGTCTATCGCAATAACCTCACACCTAAACAAGTCTATTGTTGCAGTATCATTTATTATGTGGATTTACCTATCATTGTGTTTTCAAAACAAGATGTCTTTAATTGTACAAAAATGAGAACAGAGCTTGCACTGACATCTGTGATGGAGCAATTGCCTAGCTCCATCAATGTTTTGTAGCATACATCATACCTTGAATTCCTCTTCAAGATAAGGGAAAAAACAGTGCAATCATAAATAGCTCTACTCAGCATCACAATTCAGGCTTACCTCCAGGGAATGGTTCTCAGGACCGCACTGAAGATGCCAGGACACTGTCTTTTGCATTTCATACCACTGGTAATCTAAAAGAGCAGCTCTGTCCAATGCTAGCTAATGCACTCTACAATTTCACTTGTGAAGAATTTGGTGCTGATAGAGATTACAGCATCCTGAGAACCATATCTTGATAAAGGAACAACAAGGAAGAGGAACAATGTTTTCAGAAGGAAGATAAGGCTATGATTCTTCTTTTAAAATGAAAAGGTGACAGCCTTAAAAAAACAAACAAACCCGAACTGGACATTTGCCCAGATTTCAAAGTCAAGAGAAGCTGGCTACCAGAGCAGCTGTTAGCAGAAACAAAGCTTCTATATGCCTTTGACCTGGAACAGCTGACCTGGTGAAACATTTCATTTTCCCTCCTCCTGCAGTTTTCTAAATCTTCTGTATCATTTGGATGGCAGACCCGAGATGCTGCAATGGAGTATTATTGAGTTTAAATCTGTCTTACTGAGCTGGAAAAATGTACAAGACCAGATATATGCTCAAATATGATCTGAATTGAAAGAACAGTTTTACAGAGGTTACTACACTGCCACCTGATTTTACCCTCCTCATGTACAAAACATCTTGAGCTCTACAACCGAGCTATTTAAAGGGTTTGGAAAGAGAATACTCTGCAAAGCAAGGCAATGGCAAAACACCTCTGCCTCTGACTTGTCTTGAAAGCCCCTTGCTGGGGTTGCCATAACTTGGCTGTGACTTGATGGCACTTTACACACAAACATTCCTGTCTCGCTCCCCAGTGAGCTTCCTAAAGTGCTGGTCCTGGGGAAAGGGGGACAAGAAGGAACAACAGGGGAATAGGGGGGGTGTTGCAGTGAAAGAGAAGTCTTCACACACACACTCAACACCTGGCATGTACCAACTAGTTGTTACTTCCCTGTAAGATGTTCAATCCATACTAAAAACTTTTAAAAGTGTACAAATTTCTGCAAAATAATGCTGTGAAGAGAAAACAGATAGGGAATTACACTTTACAAATTCTCTCATCTGAAAATAGTTTGTCCAAATTATCGAACCGCTGTATTATAACTCCTATCTTGTTTACATTACTGTATAAATAGATCATCTGCAGCTTGTCTTCCCCCTTTTATTCATTTTTTTATATACTTAACATGCTGGGCCATCTCGTCAACTCAAAGCATCAGAGTTCTTGATCCTGGGTTGCCAATCAACTGAAGCTATAATAAGGATATTCTAATGATATGATGCATATCATGGCCTTTCATTTCAACTTGTTGCTGCTGTTATCCTTTAATAAATTCAGCTGTTCTATGGCTGATGAAGATTGAGTTCGCACTCATCAACACCCAACACAAATTGTACTCTGAATGAATGAAAGGTCAAACAATCAGCAAATAAGATCCGGAAGAAATAACTGGTAGGCCAGCAAGGTGGGGAAACAACCAATAATTTTAACACATCATAAACCTTATCAGCACAGAATTTATCACCTGAAAGCTTGATAAAAATAATATTAATGTTAAAACAAATCTCTTATCATAAAATATAGTTCACGGGTCATCAGATATCAGCAGCCCAATACTGCCTTGCTCTTGCTCACTTTGGATTTCTCCTCCTCTGCTACTGTCCTCTCTGTTTAAAATATCAATTTGCTCTGTCCCTTAGTTTGATTTGGATTGGATTGGTATTTACAAGCTTTTTGGATGATTATACATAACTCTTTTCGTAGAGTTCTCTCTGTTTTTTAATTTTGGTACATTATTATGTTGGCTTGGAAATTCAGCCTTTTGCCACCCTCCTCAAAAGAATATACCTAATAACAAGAAGGTTTTAGATGAGATACAGACAACAACCACATAAAACATTTTCAAGAATTTCTTGAACTGACCCATACAAAAGACTACTTCGACAGGTTATCTGGCCATGTAGTTCACAGTGATTAGCAAGAGCAAGGGGGGGACAACATTTTAAAAATAAACTTTGCACAAACCTACAAAGCAATTGGCTTTGTCATGTCACATCAATTACTTTAATTCACTGACTATGAAGAGTTAATATTGAAGAGATTCTGTGCATGTGCTTACAAAGAAGCAGACTCCGGGCACCTGGTCTGCTGAACTACCACGTACAGAATCACATAAGACATTCTGATCCGGAGAAGAGCTTCTGTGGGACATGGTGCCCGATTGGTAATACAGCCAAACATCAGTCATATACCACATTAGTACAAGTTCTGACACCATCATTAGGTTAAAAATCACTTTGCAGAGGGAGAAGCAACCCTGGGATTTCCTACTTTGCTGAAGATCAGAACTAGGCAGTTAATTAGTTGATGTGGTAGTCCACTTTATTCACTTCCAATTGTAGGATTTGTGTAGCTTATTTGAGACCACAAAATTAGCTATAATTCTGTCTTCCAAAGCATTTGATAAATTGGAAGCACAGGTCCATTATCCGGTGACCTATCATGATAATTTATGGTAACACTCAGATGTAAATCCACTCTTGCTGTATTTATTCCTTTAACTGAAACACATGCATCACTGTTCCCGATCAGCCTAAGAGGTACCATAAAATACAATTATGTGATCTAATTTAGTTTGCTGAATTAAGGCACAGAACATTACACGAATTTTACTGATTGTATGCCCATACTCACCAGCTTACATAAAATATCCTGATGAAAAGCAGGTGACTACATTGCATCGATTCTAAATTAAAGAACAAAATGTCCTAATCTTATCTCTTATTAAGTTAATATGGTGAATCTGAATGGACTGGATCCAGAGATGCCACGCAGAAGGAGAAGACAATTCCACTTACATAAAGGAAGGTCCCCAATTATCATTGGTTCTCTTTAAAAAAGGCAATATCAGCATCCTATTTTAGTCTTAACTCTGTGAATGTAAACATGTGCACCATTTGAATAACAAGTTCTTAGGATCAAATTAAATTGCAAAAGTACTCCACAAAGAAGTTAATGACAGGACCTCTCTGGACAGGAAGATGCAGATTCTAGTTGTTGTATGCTATGGGCTCAATGGAAGTAATTTTCTTATGTAGCTTTACAAAATGCTTGATAAAGTAGGATCAAACTAGAAGGGATCCCTTGCCACTCTGGATGACCCAATCCTAAAATACTGGCAAGAGCTTGTGTTTTTTTAAGCACAGGACTGAACCAGTAAGAGTTTTCTCAGAACAGCCAGAACACAGGACAACAGCAGCAACCAGTACCACTTCAATGCTTCTCACCTGACTTTCTTTTAATCCCATATAAAGGTCCAGGCCCATGTGCTCTCATGACAAGCATACTCGGGAAACAGTGAAGCAATGCTAATGGATTCTTGTCCTGTATTTTAGTACTACCAGGGGTCTTTTGGTAGAAAAACAGCTGCAGGAGCTCATTAGCATATGGTATGCTAATGAGCTATTAGCATATGCCACACCCCCTGACATCACCGGAAGGGATGTCAGAAGGGAAAGCAAAAGGGGGGGGAGGCATCTTCAAAAGCCTCCCCTTCCCTAGCTGGCCGGGGTGGGGGAGCTAAGAGAGAAGCGGTTTAAAGTTTAAACTCCTTCTCACTAGAGTTGGGCCACAGAAGGAGGAAAGAGGGAAGGAAAGAGAGAAGGAAAGAGGGAAAGAAAGAGAAGGAAAGGAGGAGGGAAAGAAAGAGAGGGAAGTAGGAGGGGAACAGGGAAAGGAGGAAAAAAGAGAAGAGAAGAAGGTGGGAAAGAAAGAAAGAGAGAAGAGAAGAAGGAGGGAAAGAGGAAAAGGAGAGAAGGAAAGGAGGGAATGAAAGAAATTCAGCGGCAATTCAGCCTCATTATATCCTATGGGCCATTGAAAATGGTGAAAACATAGGGTATATTCTGGGAGCTGGAGGGGAGGGGGTTTGAGGGAGAGGCTCCAAACTCACAGGGTAGCTGATAGAGCCTCTCCCCAAGATACCCACCAAGTTTCAAGAACATTGGACCAGGTGCTCCAATTCTATGGGCCCCCAAACAGGTTGCCCCCATTCCCTCCATTGTTCTCTATGGTGGGAAAAAAGTTAGGGGCAACCTGTTTGGGGGCCCATAGAATTGGAGCACCTGGTCCAATGTTCTTGAAACTTGGTGGGTATCTTGGGGAGAGGCTCTATCAGCTACCCTGTGAGTTTGGAGCCTCTCCCTCAAACCCCCTCCCCTCCAGCTCCCAGAATATACCCTATGTTTTCACCATTTTCAATGGCCCATAGGATATAATGAGGCTGAATTGCCGCTGAATTTCTTTCATTCCCTCCTTTCCTTCTCTCCTTTTCCTCTTTCCCTCCTTCTTCTCTTCTCTCTTTCTTTCTTTCCCACCTTCTTCTCTTCTCTTTTTCCTCCTTTCCCTGTTCCCCTCCTACTTCCCTCTCTTTCTTTCCCTCCTCCTTTCCTTCTCTTTCTTTCCCTCTTTCCTTCTCTCTTTCCTTCCCTCTTTCCTCCTTCTGTGGCCCAACTCTAGTGAGAAGGAGTTTAAACTTTAAACCGCTTCTCTCTTTAGCTCCCCCACCCCGGCCAGCTAGGGAAGGGGAGGCTTTTGAAGATGCCTCCCCCCTTTTGCTTTCCTTCTGACATCCCTTCCGGTGATGTCAGGGGGTGTGGCATATGCTAATAGCTCATTAGCATACCATATGCTAATGAGCTCCTGCAGCTGTTTTTCTACCAAAAGACCCCTGGTAGTACTAAAATACAGGACAAGAATCCATTAGCATTGCTTCACTGTTTCCCCGAGTATGCTTGTCATGAGAGCACATGGGCCTGGACCTTTATATGGGATTAAAAGAAAGTCAGGTGAGAAGCATTGAAGTGGTACTGGTTGCTGCTGTTGTCCTGTGTTCTGGCTGTTCTGAGAAAACTCTTACTGGTTCAGTCCTGTGCTTAAAACACAAGCTCTTGCCAGTATTTTAGGATTGGGTCATCCAGAGTGGCAAGGATCCCTTCTAGTTTGATCCTACTTTATCAAGCATTTTGTAAAGCTACATAAGAAAATTACTTCCATTGAGCCCATAGCATACAACAACTAGAATCTGCATCTTCCTGTCCAGAGAGGTCCTGTCATTAACTTCTTTGTGGAGTACTTTTGCAATTTAATTTGATCCTAAGAACTTGTTATTCAAATGGTGCACATGTTTACATTCACAGAGTTAAGACTAAAATAGGATGCTGATATTGCCTTTTTAAAGAGAACCAATGATAATTGGGGACCTTCCTTTATGTAAGTGGAATTGTCTTCTCCTTCTGCGTGGCATCTCTGGATCCAGTCCATTCAGATTCACCATATTAACTTAATAAGAGATAAGATTAGGACATTTTGTTCTTTAATTTAGAATCGATGCAATGTAGTCACCTGCTTTTCATCAGGATATTTTATGTAAGCTGGTGAGTATGGGCATACAATCAGTAAAATTCGTGTAATGTTCTGTGCCTTAATTCAGCAAACTAAATTAGATCACATAATTGTATTTTATGGTACCTCTTAGGCTGATCGGGAACAGTGATGCATGTGTTTCAGTTAAAGGAATAAATACAGCAAGAGTGGATTTACATCTGAGTGTTACCATCAGCTACCCTGTGAGTTTGGAGCCTCTCCCTCAAACCCCCTTCCCTCCAGCCCCCAGAATATACCCCATATTTTCACCATTGACTTCAATGGCCCATAGGATATAATGGAGCTGAAATTGACATTTGGCTGCCTGAAAGACTCTGGGGACGCCGGCTGGGGGCGGGGCTTGGCTCCTGAGCTGCCGGAGCTGTGCTCTGGTGCGCTCCCCCCAAAAAAGACTCCTGAGTACTACCCACTAATTGTGTGAGCTAATGTGTTATTAATAGCTACTATTAAACAGTGAGTTACTTCATATCTATCTGCAAGGGCGTAGACTTTCCAATTTCCCGGGGAGGGGGGCTGGGGCTGGGCCAGAGGCATTGCTGTGCTAGGTCCTTAAAAGAACTGAGTCCCAGTGACATCATAGGGAGGAGCCAGTGACATCACAGGCTACTATTTCTATTTATGGAGGTGGAGCAATGTGGGTTTTAGGAAGGGGCTCTCCAGAAATATTTATATTTATTCATTATTATATTTATTTATTGTTTCTATTTGTATCCCACCTTGCCAGACACGCTGGCTCAAGGCAGCTAACAAGATCAAAGTATCATAAAACAATCCAAAGTTAAAACAGTTAAAAACAGCATCACAGTTAAACAACATCAGTTTACATAAAAACAGCAAATGAAGGTGGAACCCTTCATAACCCCCCTAGCCAGACCCCGACGACTCAGAAACAAAGCACGGCATGGGCAAAATCCTCTACATAAAACCCTGGAGAACCACTGCCAGTCTGAGTAGACAATGATGACACTGATGGACTGATGATAGAGAGACCATGGTTTGTATGCCAAAGGATAAAGGTTTCAACTGAGGAGGTCTAAGAGAACAGGTGCTGGAAAGGATCTTTCTCTGTCTGAGTCTCTAGAGATCACCTGCATCAAAGCAGACCATGCTGAAGTAGATGGACCAATGGCATGAAGACCAGTGTTGATTGAGGAGACCCATGTTCAGATCTACATTTTGCATGATGCTTATTCGGTGATACTGGGACAGTTAAATTTGAGCCCAGTAGCAGATTACAGACCAACAAGAGTTTCAGGGAATAAGCTTCCAAGAGTCAAAGCTCCCTTCATCAGGCTGGGTGATATTGCCATTGTTGTGAGGTCAATATAAGAGAAGGGAGACTGGAGGAAGGGTGGGATAAAGAGGGGATTGACAGACAACATGTGAGCAGAAGAGTCCATTGGGATGGAAGAGGAGTTTACAGGGAAAAAATAGCACCAACGGATGTGACCAAGAAAACAGATCTTCCCAAACTAAAACACCATAAATTATAGCCTGAACATAAACCTATATTGTAATGCATTAAGTAATGTAACAGTGGTGACAAAACCTCTAGTAGTATTTAGTTGAACTTCCTGGACAGGCAGATGTATTTTGGGTTGCCATTGGCCAAACTGGTCTGACTTTAGAGAGTTGGGACAAGCAGCAAGGCTTGAGGAAGGGGATGTCGATCCATAGTTTATAGAAAAGGAGGAGGATAGGACCTGAGAAAGCAAAGCAGTCCAAATGAAGCACAACATAGAAAGCTGTACATAGTTGAGAGGAATTAGAAAGGAATGGAGATGCACAGTTGGTGTGAAGTACATTTTAGAAATTATAGAAACAGCATAGAAGTTTCTTAGGTAGGGTTAGCTACAATGCTATTGCAAGGTCTGTGTGATATAATAGGGGAGGCAGTCCACAGATCCCTGTATTACATTTTCAGACATTCTCATTCTCTCATATACTTTAATTGTTTATCCCCTTCCTATAACAATTCCTCATCAGTCTAACAGAGACTGAGGTCTACCCAAGGGGGCTTACTCCCAGGGAAGTGTCCTCAGGATTGGACTATAAAGAGCTCTATTCAAATCCTTAACCACTGAGCTTGCTAATACTTTCTCTTCTTTCAGTTCCTTAGATCAATTTGCCCAATCCCCCATCAGACTCAAATCTTATTGGCTCTTGCAAATATGAGTAAATTATTATTACACTTCTATCACATGGCTCTTTCCTAATGATTGTTGCTCCCAAGAATAGGTTGAAGATGATTACCTGGGAAGCACCCACACAGCACCATGCCATGGACCCAGGTGCTCAGGTTAGCCTGATCTCATCAGATTTTGGAAACTAAGCAGGGTCAGCTCTAACTAGTATTTGGATGGGAGTCCACCAAAGAATACCAGGGACATGATGCAGAGTCGGGCAATGGCAAATCATCCTTGAATGTCTCTTGCCTTGAAAACCCTACAGGGTTACCATGAGTTGGTTATGACTTGCTAACACTTTCCATCACCACAGGGCAAGTGTGCTTTAATGCCCAGAACCATTTGAGCAAGGCCTAATGTGTATCTACTGTCAGTAGCATGAGATGGACTCACAGCTCAATTGGCTCTTATATCACTGCCATGACATACAAAATACTAAAAAGCTTAGTAGCACCTTTAAGACTAACAAACTGTATTGTAGCATAATTATTACTGTAGCACAAGGGTTTTCAGAAAGCCACACACTCTTTTCCAATCTCACTTCAGTGCCAGTTCCTGTCCTCAAATTCACAGAGAAACCCAAACACTCTCATTTTTGGAAGAATGACACCCCTCCCCTCCTCCACAGTCAAGTCTTTTATGACAAGGAATTTATACACGCTACTGTAGGGCAACCATCAGTCCAGTCACAGCACACAGATTCTGTTCCCAGGGGCTGTTGTTCCAGTGCCAGAATACTCCTGCTACTCCCAAGGGCTGTCATTCCAGAGATCTTAATAGAAAATCCGTTCCACATTTTCTTTGCAACTCTTCTTGCGCGGTAATGTATTTCAAAAGGAGTCCATGCAAGTCAAGTTGGCAATCCTAGCTCCCATTATTTCCAATGGGCCTTCAAGCCTCTCCCATTGTTTCCAATGGGCAATCCTGACCTTCCTTTTTGTACATCCCCCCCTCAGGCAGCCTGACAATGCTGGCAGATGGACAGCAAACTGCTGGGCATTTCAGGGTGCTTTCTAAATCCAGAGGTTCCACATTTCGCAAAATAGCTTTTGTGCCACAAAGAATCATGAAGTGTTAGATCCATGATACCATCTAGGGTGTTGGCTCACAAACCTTTCAATCCAGTGGTGGCTGCGTGTTGTTTCAGGGAAAGAATCAGAGTGATTCAGGAGGATCTGTTTCAGGCTGGGAGGAAGAAGAGCCGTTGCTGTTTACAGCCATCCAGGTGGGGGCAGAAAGGTAGCCCTTCAAGGAGTGAGGCTGGCTCCCCCTCCTCCCCCGGGCTTGTGGAGCCCACCCTCTCCTCACCAGGAATGCCTGGCTCTGCTGCACGTGGGAACTGCAGGGCCATGCTCTCCTGGCAAGCCGCTCAGTCCCCGCCCCCAACAAAGTGTGTGGATTACCATCCTCCACAAGGGCGGCGGCCCCCTGGCACTCTCCCTCCCTCCACTGACAGAGGGACCAGGAGGAGGAGGAGGCGCTGAGCTAGCCAGACAAGCACAGCCAGGGTGACCAGCCCCAAACTGGGGGGGGAGAAGGGTTTTAAAAAGTTTTTTTAAAAAACCCTTCCACTTTCAAAGGGAGAAGGGAGATGCGGGGGTTGCAAGCATCACAAGCTCTGGGGGAGGCAGAGTCCCCCCTGGAAAATTTTGGGGATAGCCTCTGCCCCCAAGCCCCCCAACTCTATGCCTATCTGCATTAACACTGTTATTACAGAAACACACCTCAATTCCAACCCGTGGACACAGCAGGAAACTGGAACAGCTGCACCTTCTGTACTATTTCTGAACAGAATATACAGATACAGAGCACTTCACTTATCACTGCAGCCAAGTTGAGCCCTTTCACTGCCAATAAATCTTCTCAAAATGAAATACCTAAAATATTTCTGAGTGAAAAAAGGTATAACTACAACAATGCTGTTTAATCTCTTCAAGCACATTTGTTGTACCTTTGCTGTTCAGAAGGATTAATCTACAGCAGAGAAAATTCTTTGTCCATCACCTGAGGCCTTTAGCAAAGTAATCCATGAGATGGGAATGATGATCGACCTTGATCTAATTTTGCAGGTCTTACCAACGAAAATGGCTATTTGTATGTGTGCAGGAGCTGCTTTGAATATAAAGACTGAGCAGCCAAGCTAAATCTTCTGAACAGTTCCTCACCACTAAAGAGAGCTGAACTTCCTATTTTCTACTAATAAAATGCACAAACGTCTATTATAATCCACACAATGATAACTTAGGGTACCAACTGTCAGCCCCCCCTCCCAAATTAAAATTCTGATTACCACCATGCACCGCAGAAAGGCAATGACAATCGCAAGCCTCCAGCAGCATCGCTAGAGGATAAATCTATTATCTCGTATTGTCTGAATGGCTGTAATGGTTCCAATCTTTACAACAAATTGAATAGACATGCTCATCCCTAATTATACACAACACCCCCACAGACACTGCTATTTGAGCCTAATTGTAAAATAAGGGACCTTGGGTTTAAACATAATATCCCAGCTAATTATATTCCAAACACATTCAGTGATGCAGGGAGGAGATACTGATCTGTTTTATGGGGCTCAGTTGACAACAAACAATGATGTTACTGTGCAGCAGCACCTATCTTAAGATTAAACATACTGGTGGCTTTCAGCCTGCTATGCAGAACCCTGGGGCAAAAAGGGAGGCTAAGAAGCACGTTGACACTTAAAGTGCTTATGCCTCTTTGATCATATGTTATTTCAGCCTTTGGTTTTAAGCTTTGGCTGCTTAATCTGAGTCGAGTCACCTCCATTAGCAGCTGTGGAAAGGGAGACCTGAGCAGGAATCACTCGAGATAAAGGAGTCTTAATTAAAGATCCTTTGGCTTCATGCAAACATGGTGCTTTAACACATATCTTATAGTTATCTCCTTGTATCTTGCTACCTCCTGCTGGGGAGGAGTGTTGTGTGTGCAGCTCTACCTGGCACAACTACACAAAACTGTAATTAATGCATAAGCAGGTAGCTCCCATGTCACTCTGATTGTTATCTGAAGCTAAGAGAGTTGGTTACTGCACATGAGAAATTCTAAACCAGGGGTGTCAAACTCATTTGTTATGAGGGCCGGATCTGACATAAACGAGACCTTGTTGGGCCGGGCCATGGGTGTCACAAAAGGTAATGACAGGTAGTGGAGATATAAACTTCATAAAGGACAAAGACAAACACAATTAAAGATTTTTAAAACTTTAAATAACACATTTCCAGTGAGTTCAACACTCCTGTAAAACAGTGTTGAGGGTGGGGGCGGGGCAACTGCCCAGTTTTGGCCATGATCCCTAGTGATGGCTTATCAGTGTGCTCCTACCTTTGGCCACTGTCTGCTTTATCAGAGGACGGTATTAACCATATCTCTCTCTCTCTCTCTCTCTCTCTCTCTCTCTCTCTCTCTCTCTCTCTCTCTCTCATGTGCACGCACACACACACAGAAAGAAGTAACAGAGGCACCTTCTTTTGCAGGACCATTGCCCATCTCCACTGTTTCAAGCTTCTCCCTACCTTTCAGAAAAGTCTACACAGCTGTTTTGTACAGCTTTTTGATTGCACACACTTGAGTCCACTGTTACACACCTGAAGTCCACTGAAGTATATGAGCTTTGAAAGGATTACACTGTTAAGCATCTTGATACTGTTGTGCCTTAAGGTAAATTGGTTCTATAGCACTTATAGTTTCATATTATTATAAACCATTTTGAACTGGAGTGGGAAGGTGATATATAAGTGGCTGGAATAACTATACCTCTCTTACATCTTCTACTTGTTACTTTAATGCTCAGAAAAGTATAATTTTCCCAAGCAGCATATGGCATGAAATGCAGTGTATGAGAGTCTGTTGGAAAGCTGTTAATTTACTTTCACATACAGGTGCAAAATAAAACAGAAGTCCAGTGGCATCTTTAAAACTAATAAAAGTTTCTGTAATCAGCTTCAGTACACTTCATCAGATGCATGAGCTCTAACCCACTTCTGCTAGAATGAACTTTGTTGGACTTTACGGTGCCATTGGACTTCTGTTTTGTTTTTCTGCAACAGACTAACACAGTTAACTTGCTGGAATACACACAAAGAAATGGAATGCCACTGTAACTTCTCTACGTGAACAAGATCTGATACATTCGTACTCAGACTCTACTGGGAACAGCAGCAGTGGTGTGGAAAGGTTATCTTCCCAACATGGAATTTCAGGTTACAGGTATTACTACTGTGTCAGAATGTCAACTTATACCCTGACTCAGACTTCTACTCTGTACACGATGCCATCAAGACATCACCAACTCAAACAAACTGAAAATATTATGGAGTACATATAAGGGATATGAAGAATGTTTTTCAAGTTTCTCTCTGCTCTATATTGTATTATTATTCTTATTTTTAAAAGATGCAGGTTTGTGAGAGAAGTAATGAGAGGGATGTCAAATAACCATTTCACAGAGTGAGAACAGAGAACAATGGGAATTTGTATCTGCTAAGGCAGAAGTAAAGTTTGAAAGTTTAGCATCGAAAATTCCAAAAATCTTTAGTACATTCTCAGTTATGCTTCCCCAAATCTCTGCTCCTTCACCTTTGGGTCAAAAACAAAAATGAATGTGTAGCTGCGCTGCTCCTAGTTCTGCTTAAGAAACAGTGGATGTGCTCTGAATTCCTGTATCATTTTGCATAGTAAAACTCACCTTGGGGAAGAAGGACTGTAAAGAAAAGGACAGATGATGTGCTTAGCTAACGACATGAAAATAAAGCTTACGCTCTAATTCTTAGTTTTCCCAGTTGAGTCCCAACTCAATTATAAAACAAAATCTGGAGCCATAGTGCAAGACTAGATACAGCTCTGTATGCACAAGTAATCAACTCCAATTCCCTCTGCCCAATTTAATTACAAAACAACATTTGGTGTAACGGCTAAACACATACCAGGTGACCTCTTGCTTCAATCTGTCAGAGGCATTTACAAGACTCATGTTTCTGCAGCATGACTTGCACTGTCATTTCTATATCAGAGGCTCTTTTGAGCAGGCTGCACAACAGTAGAGCAGTAGAACAACTAGTAGAAACATTTCCTACTCCAGCATTTACACAAGGTTGATATATGCATGAAAATAACAAAGCAAAACCAATCATTTAAATTACAGGAATTGGGTGGATGTGTCCTCTCTGCTCATCCACTTACCCACTATTCCTTTTTGAGTACCTGTAGAATATAACCACACACACACCCCTCCCTGTCAGTTGAGGTCTCTCTTATTTTCAACTAGCCTGATATCTGTGTTTCACTACAGGATTTAAGTTCCAGAAATCCAGTTATGATACTGATGATTTAAAGTTTGAAATGTAACATTTGTTTTAGGAAATCTAATGGAGAAGCTGTAGTGTATGAAGTGAGACATACCCACTGTGTTTCTCTCTACCAAAGGACCTTTCTGTAGACCACATTGGTGGTTCTGCCCTCAGGTGCTAGAATCACCAGGCTACTTGGTGAGCTCACCCTGGAGCAGGTCTCATAGAACTGTCCATCTGTCTGTTAAGTCAATTTCTGCCACCTTCAGTATCTGGCCTTGGGACATGTTGATTGTCACTGCAAAGCAAGCTTCCCCAACCGTTTTAAGGACTCTGTGTCCCTGATGTCTGAAGGCATCAGGGAAGCTGGGACAGCAGGATTATTAAGGCAGCCTCCCTGATGGCTTTCAATGCTCTGCCCCTGCTCCTGACAGACAGCCGCCTGTCAGGTGAAGGAGGGGTGGGTGGGAGGTGTCTAAAGCCACTGGGGAGGCTGGCCCAGCAGCATTGCTAAGGTGTTTCTGTTCGGGCAGCCTCCCTGATATATTAAAGTACCCTGGCCCTGCTCCTACACCTGACAGACACCCATCTGTCTGGTGTTGGGGGAAGTGTGTTTTAAAGGAATCGGAGAGGCTGAGCCAGCAACAGTGCTAAGGCAATCCTGCTGAGCAAGCCTCCCTGACGGCTGTATGCATCCCAGTGCAGGAGAGAGAGAGAGCAGAGTATTGCAAGCCATTGTGGAAGCTGGGCCAGCAGGATCAACAAGGCATTACTGCTGGAGCAGGCTCCCTGATGTCTTTAAGCACCCCACACATGCTAGACAGCCGCCTGTCAGGTGTAGGAGGTGGGGGGAGTGTGTTTGAAGCCATTGGGAAGGCTGGGCCAGCAGCATTGCTGCACCTCACAGGTAGTTGGCCATTCCTGATTTCCTCAACTGTCATTAGCTCTCTGCAGTCTCCTGTAACTTCCCCCCCCCCCTCAGAACACGGAGCTCTGCAGCTGACCAATCAGAGAATGGGGGGTGCAAGGAGGCAGCAGCCTGGCAGCCGCATAGGAAGCAATGGGGGGAGCACATTTTATCCCTTCTTAGTGAGTATCTATGTCATGGTAGGAGTGCTCTCCCTGAATTTTGTGTTGCTAGTTCCATGTGTTTGGCCTGAGCGTTCATTTTACAGTGAAGGGAGTTCCTTTTATATATACAGATGAGCAATGAGCTAGGCACAAGAACTATTCATTTCAATCATCTGGCTTTAAAAATGAGCTTTGAGAAATAAATTCACATTGAAATTAATTTTTCTCCTAAAATATTCCATATTAGTGCTGTGTCTGCATGTCACATGGTCAGAATGTATCCTGGTTTCTTAGCAGAAAATGCCACCACAGTGCCACAAGTAATAAGGGGCCACTGCTGTTATGGAGGGTGAGAAGGAGAACTTGACTCAGGGACCTCCAGGTTCAATGGCACCTCTGGATTGCATGCAACATGGACTTTTTATACTCTTGCCTTCCTGCCTAAAGTTCCTTCAGAAAGATCTGTAGCAGCAGCTCAAGCATTTGTATTATTTTCTATTTCAGTGTAGTGAGGGAAGCCTTTATTTCTCTTTATTTATTTATTTCATTTGGCTCAAATTACTGAGCAACTCTTGTCTTCTCCTTTTCTTTTGCAATCATTTTCATTTCCCATCCGCCTTCTAAAGGGAATGAAACACTGAAGAGATTGCAGAAAAGATATGGTTTGCCAAAGGATGAAAACTGGTTTCAGGTGGACAAACACATTACAATAGCAAATCAGATGATTAAGTACGCACAGAGAGGTTCCCACATCTAATCTGTTCTCTCTGCTGAATATGTGGTTCTCCTCAAAATAGCCCCGTGAGATAGGTTAGGCTGAGAGTGTGTGACTGGCCCAAGGCCACCCAGCAGGATTCCATGGCAGAGCGGGTAATCGAACCCGGCTTTCCCAGATCGTAGTCACTACACCATGCTATTAGCCACAGGGTATAGATAGGCACTCTCAATCTGGGGCAAGTGATGCTCTGTATTCTTGGTGCTGGGGGTGGGGGCAACAGTGGGAGGGCTTCTGGTGTCCTGGCCCCACTGCTGGACCTCCTGATGGCACCTGGTATTTTCGGCCACTGTGTGACACAGAGTGTTGGACTGGATGGGCCATTGGCCTGACCCAACATTGGCTCCTCTTATGTTCTTATGCTAGATGCTGCTACCTGTCATCCCGGTTTGGCCCATGTTACACAGCTGTTGTAAAGATTACCACCACCACATACAGAATGTGATTTGAACACTGAAAGCACTTGATGAACGTATTATTATCATCAATTTGGGTCCAGTTTTATTTTGTAACACTACTGGAACTGTGTTAGCTACTAGACCATGCATGACCTATGCTAAATGACATTTGCTTCTTATCTACAGTCTTCCTTTGGTGAGTAAAATTGTTTCAACAACACACTGGCCACAATCCAGAGGACCACGTGTCCAGCCAGTTGCTTTTGTTTACGGTTTTGCTTCAATCCATTTTTTTTCAACCCAACAATGACTGATTTTTTTGAACACCAGGCAGTTCAAAACACAGCTTGTCATTTTGGATGGAGGAACGAAAACACAAACAACCAGTCACATCCAGCCCTTTGTGCAAATGGAGGAACAGAGAACTGGAGCCAGGTTTGTTTGTTTGTTTGTTTGTTTGTTTCAGCTATAAATCTTCAGTTCCTCAGAATAAACAAATAGCAAACCACTGAAAGCTGGGAGAATAACCTACCATCACTGTTGATACAGACCACCTGTGGAACCTGAGTACCAGGCCCACAGTCCTTCTCATTGTCTGGGATGCATTCTTCCAGCCTGACTATCCTCCAGTCATAGCAAGAAGGTTCTTCACAAGGGATGGCTTCAATCAGGTGGGGGCAGCTGCCTGTGCCTCCCGTGGGTTCATTTGTGATGCGGCGTTTTCTTAATTTAAAACCTGAAGTGTGAAAAAAGAGAAACAACAGTTATGATGACTTTTCACAGAAGAGATTAAATCCTCATTTTACATTCGCACTTGAAACTCTGCAAATGCTGTGCAGCGTTTCCTATAAATAGATGTTATAATTTGTTCTTCTTGACTATTAACAAAAAACTTTCTAAGCCTTTATATATTTATTAATAGCTCCGTAATAACCAAATATTATTTATTTAAAGATATTTTTATGTTGCCTTTCCACCTGATCCAGGTCCTCAAAATGACAAACATGAAAACATGTGAACAGTTCAAAACAATATTTGAAATGATAAAATAAGTTGATAAAAACAAATAAACATATAACACCAGAACTAGGGAGGAGGGCCAATAACCTTTCTTTTTTGGGGGGGAGGGGGGATGCTATACACACAAAAAGGTCTTCACCTGCTGGTGGAAGATACTGATAGCACACACCCCTGCTTCACTCCTTTATGAACTGGGATTTTGTTAGTTAAGGATCCCGACATTCCGACTCTAATTTGGGCACTAAAGTCTGTGTGCAGCTCACATAACAGGAATAATAACCGCTTATCAATATTCAGTTCTGCCATTTTTTGCCATAAGCTGTTCCTATCAATGGAGTCAGAAGCAGCGGCTAAGTCCACAAATGTAGGGATTTTGTGGGCCCATTTAAGCCTGCATAAGCCAATTGGTGAAGAGTAAGGCAGTGGTCAACAGTGCAAAGACCTTTCCAGAATCCTGCTTCAGGGGATTGATAACAGTGATCTTTGGGTTAACGTGTGCTTTCTACAAGAAGCAGAAGGATAATTAGGGACATGATGCTGCTTAATACTGAGTCAAACCATTGGTCTATCAAGGTCAGTACTGTCAACTAAAACTGGCAACAGCTTTCCTGGATTTTTCACATTGGTGGTGGAAAGTGCCGTTGTTGCACCCAACTTACAGTGACCCCATAGGCCAGGGTTTTGTTTTTTAAAAAAAAATGTATTGAACAATATAACAATATTACAAACTGACAATAGAATGGAGTGCAATCAACAAAGAGCAGCAAAAGACAAATACGAACAAAGCTCCAAATCACACACATCTTAACAGATATAAATTAGCATTAGAACCTTCAATATAGCATGAAAAGGAATAATTACAATTCATTCAATATGAACAGAGAAGAGAGATTTGATTCTTGTCTAGTACATAACAACTATTTGAGATGCCTGACCAATGCTTGTGTAACAAGACTACCATTTCCCTAGAAGACTGGGCTGATTTGAGGGACCTCTAGACTTATCTAAATTATTTGTAATCTTGTCCAGAATAAACAGGTCCCACAATTTTATGAACCATTCCTGCAGCGATGGAATTGATGTTGATTTCCAGTGTGAAGCAATAACACATTTAGCAGCAATTAACATTAACATAGTAAGTTCTTGTTTTACCTTGGGAACATTGCAATGATTCCACCAATTGGGAACCCAATAACCAGTGATCTTATGAATTTGGTTTTACAGTGACTCCATAGGGTTTTCAAGGCAAGAGAAGAACAGAAGTGGTTTGTCATTGCCAGCCTCTACATAACAACTTTGAATTTCCTTGGTGGTTTCCCATCCAAGTACTAACTGGGGCCAACCCTGCTTAGCTTCCGAGATCTGACAAGATCGGACAAGATTGGGCCACCCAGGTCAGAACTCTTTTGCATCACCTGATACTTTTAACAGGAAATGCCAGGGGCTAAATCTGGGACCTTCTGCATGCAAAGCAGACACTTTACTACTGAGCCACAGTCCATTCCCAAACAGGCGGTGCTCAGATGATTTAAAATGCTTTCAACCACTGAGTATTCCTTAAAAACGTCAGAACTGGGAGATGAATACTGCTTGGTCAATGTAGCTTGCTTTTCAGGAGGACTGTGCTGAAGGGAACAGGATGATCAAGATGACTTTAAGAAGCTAGTGATTTTAAAAGAGAATCTGAGGTATTCCATAGAACCTAGTGAGAAAGATTACTTGTGGTTGTGTTAGTGAAGCCACATTCAGAATGAAAATCTTTGAGGAATGATGACATTTATTTGACAACAGATTTAGTTACAGTACTTAATACTGTAAGATCTTTTTAAACCTCTTTTGCTACACAGTCTATCAACTGAACATGCCTCATTGCATCATTCACTCATAGTTTGCTAGTGCAAAAATCAGACTCTGGGGAGTGTGTTTCACATGTGTTTAGTCAAGATTCATCAGGGGAAATCACAGTAAAGGGAGCTGGCAGGTTGAGTGCTAAGGAACAGAGAGCCCTCCGGAAGGTAACAAGGCACAAAGAGCTGGCACTGATTGGAGAAAATTAGGAGAGGACTGGCTGAATCTCAGGGTTCTTTGGTGATGGACAGAGTGAGTGACTGGTGATCAAAGTAGAAAAGATGGTGAGAGATCCAGAATGGATTGTTCCCAGAACCTTTCATATCACAATTACAGTAGTGTGGGGGACAGATTCAAATCAGAAAGGAGAGGGGCTTTAACTTTCTCATTTTCTTTTTTCTTTTTGCTAAAAGGAATGGTTTTATTCTGTTAAGTATGAGACTCAACAACAGGATTCAGCAAAAAGTGATTTCAGCTTTATTTAACAGCAAGACTTCAACTCAGGAACACACAACAAACAAGTGGCGCACAGCTCCCTTTTTAAACTCTCCCGGGCTGTCAAAGCCACACCCACAGTTAGCTAAAGGCCAATCACAACACAGAGATAAAGGCCAATCATAACACAGGGATAAAGGCCAATCAGGACTGTTCCCTCTTTGCAACATATTTACAAGATGATTGGTTCTGTACAGAGGTTTCTTAGAAACCAGCCAATAGTAATGCCACAGCTGAAGAGCCACATTTGAAATCAAGCTTAACATAGGAATGTATAGCCCAGATTCACATTCCAATACATAACATATTCTATATACAATAAATGTTCAGAAGAACAAAACATTTCATGAAAAGCTAAATATTTAGTAATATTTGTATGCATAAAGCTGCCTTATACCAACTCAGATCACAGGTCCATTAAGATCAGTATTCTCTACCCAGGCTGGAAGCAGCTGTTCAAAAGAGACTGCGTGGTATAATGGTTAAGAGTGGTGGACTCTAATCTGGAGAACTCGGTTTGATTCCCCATTCCTCCACATGAAGCCTGCTGGGTGACCTTGGGCCAGTTACAGTTCTCTCAGAACTCTCTCAGCCCCCCTACCTCACAAGGTGCCTGTTGTGAGGAGAGGAGATGCTGGGGATTGAAACTGGGATTTCTTTGAGCTTTGTTTGTTTGTTTTTTAACCAGTATTTTTTGGTTTGGGATTCTTGAAAAATCCCAGAACCAAATACCGGTCTGGTGTTTGGATCCAGGAGTTTTTTTGGAAATACTGAAATTTTTCGGGCCCAAAAGACCAGAACAAAAAAATGCCAGCCGATTCTGAGGCTGGCTTAGCTTCTCTTGCAGCCCAGTGTAAACTAGGCTGCAGGAGAAGGCAGCACGGAGCTGTGCCAGTGAGGAGTGATTGGTTCCCCACAGTTACAGCCGATCTTGGCTGGGCTGTCCTCTTCTGGCCCCCTGGTTTAAAATAGGCAGCAGGAGAAGGCACCACAGAGCTGCACCTGCAGGGAGGTATCAGCTCCCTGCAGGCACAGCGATCCTGGCTAGGCTGCTCTCTCCTGCCAGCCAGTTTAAAGCTGCTGGCAGTTGAAGGCAGCGCAGAGCTGTACCAGTGGGGAGCTCCCAACTCTCCACTGACCCAGCTGATCTTGGGCTGGCATCTCTTGCAGTCCAGTTTAAACTGGACTGAAAGAGCTAATCCTCGAGCTGACTTCTGCAGTCCCTTGAAAGTTTAAACAGACTGCATATGCCTGCTCGACAAACAGCTGAGAGGTGGAAGCAATCTGTTCCTACCTCTTTGCTGTTTTCTGATCTACCTGAAATTCCCTAATATATCTGGGATTTACTTGTTTTGGTTTTTTTCCCATTTGCCCGAGAAAACCTGGATACATTAGGGAAGCTGAAATATACCCCAAAATACTGATAAGGTATTTTTGGGTATGTTTTCGGCTCAGGTAGATACAAATGCACACCCCCACTGGGACCTTCTGCATACGGAGCAGATGCTCTATCACTGATCAACAGCACCTCCACATAACTAAGTCACTACCTGTGTGGGTAGCCTCCTACCTCAGTTTTGACCACCCTCAAGGTCTAAGCACCAGCAAAACAAACAAACAAACCCAGACTATATATTGCCTAGGAGGACCACCCACCCGATATGCCTGATCAGAGTGCACAAATGACTCAGAATTAATGGTATCAAAATGGCATTTCTATGTCTGTGAGGATCTTTAATGCATGTGAGTAATTTTCCTATGGTCTCAACCTGTTTTCTGACTTGCAGCAACTGATGGCCAAACTGGATATGACATCATCCATGGGTCTGTCCCAAGGATGCTGCAGCTATTTTACAAACACTGCAAAGGCCCGATCTTGATCAGGCCCACAGCACGGCAGGCTGAGGCACTCTTGTTCCGTCACAGTGCCTTTAAAGTGCCAAAAAAGCCACTCAGGTTTCACCTGTTTTGGCACTTGAAAAGGCATGTGAGGGGGAAAGAGCTCCTCAGCCTGCCATGCTGTGTCCTTACAGCACTTTTTGCAGCACATCTATTCTGGGCCTGATTTTGAAAGCACTGCTGTCCATTAACAGTCTGTACATGTTACGGTATTCATTTCCTTTGATGGGTTAAAGATTTTGCAATTAAGACCACCACCCACTTGAAGCACTGACAAAGTATCTGCATGAGTAAATGCCAGCCTGGCTCTTTTTCTCTCTCTACTCTATGGAAATCAAAAATTTGCATATGCTTCCATCAGCAGACATAGCCCAATATACACATCTCTCATTTTCGGGAACAACTTTGTGCAATTCTGCCCCCCGCCGCCCCGATGTTACATGACCCTGCTAGTTCTGATTTCGTGAATAGCACGGATAGGGGAGATGCTCTGATGGAAGTTGTTTTCTGTGAAAGGCCTGACTAACACAAAAATGTACAGAATATTCCTTAGTCCAGTGTAATCAAACATCCATACATGTTTTGGGCAATACGGCCCTTCTTTAAGGGAATGTTTGCAATGGGGGAAAAGGAAAAGGAATTTTTCTGACTTTTGTTCCACATACAAATGGCAGAGGAGCTCTGAGCTGTAATATTCACTTTGAAGCTGAGTATTATGAGCTCCCAGAGCTTAGATTCTGAGTGCAGAGGGTTTCAGTTGCATCTCTGCTTAATTCCTTGTATAAAACTTATGACAAAATCAGCCTGGAGCTGAAACGTTATGCTCCCCTAGCCTGGCATGCATTAAAAGTAATTAAAATAATTTTGAAAATGTACTCACCTTTTTTGGCTTGTTGATCCTCACAGCTTTCAAAAGTGCATGGCCCCCAAGCTGACCAGACTGATACCTCACACTCTATAGGACATGGGATGTGGCATAACTGAGTGGTGCTCGGTGTAGGGCCTCTGCACAGCTTCCAATCCACGGGTTTGGATGCTGTGAGGACAAAAACATTTTGCAAATGAATAAAGTTCTACTGCAAGAAAACACTGCAACACATCAGAAAGTTCCTTTGTATCATGTTAACACCACGCTCATCTAAAAGTAACAGGCAGGAAGCATGCAGGACAGGAAGATAGCAAAAGATAACAATTTGTTCTGCACCAGAACAAATATTTCGTTCCACTTGATTAACAGATTAATTTTCTACAGCAGCACATTATCCTATGTGTCAGCACTTGAATTAAAACAGGCCAGGGACCCTAATAAAGTTTTAGCTGTTGTTTCTATGGGGGGCAACATGCTTTTTTCTCTTTTGTTCTAATCAATATTCTCTCTGTCCCACCTGAATCTCATCAACAGTGACATATCTCTTGTCTGTAGAGCCATGTCTGGCTGAAGAGGGCCATCTGGTTCACAGATCTTTGTGGCTTTATTTACCTGGGCTGCCTATTGTGAACATGGGTGGATTATATCCCAAGGAAGATGGGTATTGTATTGGTCTGAAGCAGCAGAACAAAGTTTGAGACCAGTGGCACTTTTAAGACCAACTAAGTTTTATTCTGGATATTAGATTTTGTGTGCACACACACTTCTTCAGATACACTGAAAGAGAAGTCACCAACCATTACAAATAGGTAGAAGGTGAAGAGGGTGCTGCCAGGAATGGCAAATTAGAGTCAAGATCAGGGGTGTGCAATTTTTTCCCCTCAGTATTTTTCAGTTCAAGTCCATTAAAACCAGAAAATTTTTGGGATTCCCAAAAAAATTCAGATCCAATTTCCACTAAAAAATTCAGAACTGAGATTTTTCGGAAAGCCAGATTTTTTTCAGGTGCAACAGACCCAAACTGCGGGGGTGGGGGGAGCAGCAGCACAGCTGCAAAAAAAAAAAAAGGTGGCTTTGGGTAGTCTGGTTTAAACCAGACTGCCCAAGAGAGCCCACAAAGAGGCTTTCACAACTGGCTCAGCTCTGGCTCTTCAGGGCAGTCCCTTTAAATCAGACTGTCCCAAAGTGCCCCAGCTGAGCCAGCAGAGAGGGTCTCCTCTCCGTGGGCTCAGCTGCTTCGCATGCTCTCTTGGTAAATCTGGTTTAAACTGGACTGGCCAAAAAAGCCCTAGCTGAGCCGGCAGAGGGAGTCTCCCAGCAGGCTCAGCTGCTTTGCAGGCTCTCTTGGGCAATCCCTTTAAACCAGACTTCCCAAGACAGCCCCAGCTGAGCTGGCAGTGAGGGTCTCCCCCGCCAGCTCAGCTGCTTCATGGGCTCTCTGGGACAGTCCCTTTAAACCAGACTACCCAAAAGAGCCCCAAATGAGCCAGCGGTGAGAGTCTCCTTAGGGACTCAACTGCTTAGTAGGCTCTCTTAGGCAGTCTCTTTAAACTGGGCTGCCCAAGACAGCTCCAGGTGAGCTGACAGAGAGAGTCTCCCTGCCTGCTCAGCTACTTCATGGGCTCTCTTGTGCAGTCCCTTTAAACCGGACTGCCCAAAAGAGCCCCAGGTGAGCCGGGGGGGGAGAGTGACTCCTGGCTGTTTTGCAGGCTGTCTTTTGCAGTCCCTTTAAATGCCTCCTGTTTAAAGGGATTGCAGAAGAAATCCTGAAAAATAGTTACATGATGGGAGCAATCTGCCACTCAGCTTTTTTTGGGGGTTGCCGTAATCTTGGAATATATCCAGGATGGAGGGGGGTGTCCAGTTTTCCTGAAAAATCCCAGATACCTTTAGGATACCAAAATATACCCCAAAAATATCAAAAGGGTATTTATTCGGATCAGGTAAATCTGAATGCACGCTCCTAGTTCAGATGCATGAGCAATTGAGCAGTAAATATAGCTAAGACTGGATGAAGGCATTTGGTAAGAGCTGTGAATAGCAGCAAATTAGCATACAGCATAATAAAGGAGTTTATTAACAGATGCGAGAACTGAATGACATTACCATGTGTAGTGAGATAAGAAACCAATATCTCTATTAAACCTTGGGGATCCATTGTCCAGAGTGTTGTAATAACCTGTAATTCAGCAGTCTCCCATTCCAGTCTGTCTCATCTCCTTTATTATGCTGTATGCTAATTTGCTGCTATTCACAGTTCTTACCAATTGCCTTCATCCAGTATTAGCTATATTTACTGCTCAGTTACTTATGCATCTTGACTCTAATTGGCCCTTTCTGGCAACACCCTCCTCACCCTCTACCTATCTGTAGTGGTTACTGTCTTCTGTTTCAATGTATCTGAAGAAGTATGCATGCACATGAAAGCTTATACTCAGAATAAAACTTTGTTGGTCTTAAAGGTGCCACTGGACTCAAACTCTGTCACAAGGAAGAGTCTTTCTTCAGCTTGCTCTCCTCCTCCCATGCACTTGGTTTTGTCTGGCAAATACTGCTGCCTTTCAGCCAGAGTTACCAGGCTCATTCTAAGGTTTCTAGTTAAGTCAGAGAGCCTCACTAATTGTGTGTTAAATGTGCTTACCTTGTTAGCTTGGATAATGTCAGGAACCAAAAGTTCCCTGGCCCCATGACAACAACATTCTTCAGCTTCAGGGGAATGAGCAAGAGAGGACTGGAGAAAACCCCAACCCAAATTAGTGTTTAGGAACCTCACAGAGGAAGCTTAGATTATGTCTCTTTGGGCTGCAGGTCTGCTCAAGGATAAACAGAACACCTCCTACAGAGGACAAACTTTTCCCAGCAGGCCTCTTTGCTTTAGGAGAGTACAGAACAAATTCTTGAAAATTCCATTCAGGAATTAATACAAAGGATAGATTCCCAACAGGACAGAATCAGGAATGGGTCATCATCAGGGCTTTTTTTCTGGAGGAACATGCCGGAACGGAGTTCTGGAACCTCTTCAACAAAATTCTTTTAAAAACGTTTAAAGGTTCATGAGTTTTCAGTATATAGATTGAAAACTTCATTTCCCTCTTGAGAGTTCGGGCATCTCTTTTTCCCCAAAAAAAGCCCTGGTTATCATAAATGGTGGGAACCACTGCTGTAGAACAAGCAAGCTGCAATGTTTTCCACCATGATCTAACAAAGTTGCTGGCCTGAGCCATCCCTAAACAGACTGAAAGGAAGATGGGGTAAGGCAAAGATCCCTAAAATGGTGCCCATAGGCATCATGGCACCCACAGGCACTTTTTCTGGTGCCCACCAAGAGTTTGTAGAAAGTAGCTGTGGTCAGGTGGGTTTTTTGCCCAGAAAGGCTTATGATTGGCTGTGCAGATTTTTTAAAACATTGCTGTGGCAGCAGGTGCCACCACTGCACAAGGATCTTCACTGTGTGACTGGGGGTAAGCTGATGCAGCCATTGAGTGGCTGGCACTGCCTCCTGCAGCAGCCACTGTGGGGCATCCATTTTATGGTAGTCATTTTGTGTCTGCATCCACCATGTTGTTTAAGAGTTCCAAAATTGCCTGCTGGGTCAAAAAGGCTGGGAACCCATGGGGTAAGGAATTCCTAATCTATCTCCAATGGACCATTGATTTAGAAGTAAAATTATTATGCTCTTTTATTATTACTATTATTTTCAAATACCTTGAACTTTTTTCTGTTAAGAAAAACCCACAGATTCACAGCCAGAGAAGCTAATGCTATAGAACTGTTCATCTATGCAGCCGACATAGTGCTCTCAAAAGGGAGAGTGAGTCCTTAGACACGTTCCACTGAAACTTCAGGTCAAAGACCTTCATTACATACCTGTTATTTCAAAAGTGATTGATAGAAGTGGTGCAGCACTAGCCTTCGATGTACTCTGTGACTTACTTTCTGAAATAACGGGGACAAAGACCGCCATGATTATAAAGAGAAAGGACGGTTCTAACACAACCTAAGACAGAATTAGCTTACATTCAAAATATGGGATTTCCCCATTGCTACAGTAGCAATTTTCCCTTTTCATCTTCAAATCATTCCCTAGTTTAATATGATCTTTCTAGAGGCATATATATTTTTCTTTCCAATAATAGAAATCCCACTATCCTTCTCCTCTGTGATGGTCTGCTGTCTTCAGGGCTTTGCACACTGAAATTCAGTTTTCCTCTTTGCTAGCCAGAACTCTAGGGAAATAAAATGTTCTCACATTTATGTATCCAAAGATAGTTACATTTTAATCTGTGTTTGTATGTGTGCGTCCATTGAGATGTATGCTCAGTAAATCCTATTTTTCCTATCAAAATTCAATTGGGATAATTTCATACCAATCTACACCAAAGAAACCTTTTCAAAATATTGAAATACCGATCTCAGTGAAAAATATGGAGCTATTGCTGAAATTATTACTTATTTATGCAAGAGCATATTGCCACTGTGAATGGAGGCACATTTCAAATTTCCCAGTGAGGCATTAGCCAAGAATGCTGGGGCTTTAAATGGTTTTTGTAAAGTTCTGTCACTCTATCCTAGCTGAAATGTGAATTCTACAGAATGCAGAACACTTAGTAAAAATATGCTGTTTCAATCCAAATACCAGGATCAGAGTTGCCACTTGGCTATCTGGTCTCTACAAGTTTATGCCTTCAAGTATAAAGACTGACATAAGAATGGAACACCTTTAGGACTCCAGGAACCACATATATTAAGATGGAACAAGTCAAGGACAAACTCTTTTCTTGGAGTATGTGGCTGTATTCCTTTACAAGTCAATATATACAGTTTAATGCATGAATATATTGTGGGTGCTTTCAGGTCACTCTAAATGGTGAGCTAGAATAATTTATTGACATTTATTTGGAGTTTAGTAATCATTTAGAGTTTCAACAGAAGGAACTTTACAGTTATATCATAGCGCAGGATTGTTTAACTTATTCTGATAATTTAGGGAGTACTCTAGCAGGTCTATTCAAAAGTAAGTCCCATTTTATTCAGTGAGGCTCCCTCCAGGAAAATACTTTCAGGATTTCAGGCTTATTTTATTTACAGTGCAATCCTCTGCAGAGTTACTCCGATCTTGTTTTCAATGGCCTTAGACCAGTGTTACTCTTCAGAGGATTCTACTGATAGAGCATAATGCACTTAGAAGTTCTCCTGAGCAATTCTCACTAGAGTTCATGGGAGTTGTACAAGAACAAGTTGTCAAGAGATTGTGTTTTACACAATTATCTTTTTAGTGAAAACTCTCAGCATTCCACAATTAAGAAGGATATGTCCACCCATCAATCTCCAATTTTGATATATTTATTTCCTTCACTGTGTTTTTCCTCAGAATTAAACTCAAATGAATATTAACCATATAAACTAAGCTTGTTATTCCTATTTGGTCCTTATATGCTAAGTTACTGCTCATCCTCTACCTGTATGTATGGACTGATAACTTTCATTTCATTGTATCTGATGTATCTTTTCATTGTATCTGATGTATCATTTGCATGCATGCACAAGCTTACAGCTTGAATAAAACTTTGTTGGTCTTAAAGGTACCACTAGATTCAAACTTTGTTCTGCTGCTTCCGACCAACACAGCTACCCACCAGAATCTTTTTAGTGAGAAAAACATTCAGGGAAGGAAATGTCTCACTCTTTTTACAATTACAATTTATATGAAAGATGAATCCGGCACAAAAGAGGGTCCCTGACCTTTACTGTTGCATCTACCATAGTTGTCCATGGCACTGCACTTTGTCTGATCTGATGTTGTAACTTGAAAGTGCAAAAGCTATGCAGTGAAGATGATCATAGTTAAATTGTTAAGTATGAGACTCAACAACGAAGTAAGCTCAACAAGTGATTCAGCTTTATTCAACAGCAAACTCCAACTCAGGAACACACAACACAGACAGTGGAGCACAGCTCCTTTTTAAACTCTCCCGGCTGTCAAAACCACACCCAGAAATAGTTAACGGACCAATGGCAGTGCAGAGTTAAGGTCCAATCACAACTGTTCCCGCTTTGCAACATTATCACACAGTGATTGGCTATTACACTGGTTTCGCAGAAACCGACCAATACGAATGCTACAGCTTAGAATCCACATTCCAGAATCAAGCTTAACATAGGAAAAGATAGGCTTGATTCACCTTTCAATACACAACAAATTCCTCCCCCTAAGATGGAGCATTCCCCTTCCAAACATAATCTTTCAGGTAGGGAGGGGCACCTCGGCTTCGGTTTGACCGGCGCAGCGGTCTCTGCTCCGATGGCGGTGGAGCGGCACACTCTTCGGGGACTCCGATGGTCTCTCTCGCAGGAGAGTCAGGGGACACTAACACAGGGGTCTCAGGCACTGGAGTTGGGGGCTCCCCAGACTCCGAATCTCGATCCGCAGTACTCACCTCCTCGCCGGGAGGCCCTTCCTGGACGGGGACCAGCTCAGGCTCGGGCACTGACTCGGCGCTTGAGGTCTGCCCAGCGCTCTCTGAGCTGGTCAATGTGGCGGCGTATCTCCCGTCCGCTGGGAAGCCGGACCACATACAACCTGGACCCTGCCACCTTTGTGACCACGGCTGGTAGCCATCTGTGACCTTCCGCATAATTGCGGGCAAACACCTTGTCCCCAACCAAGAACACTCTCCCCTGCTCTGGGGTCTCTGACCGCTGCTTGGACCTGTCAAGGTCAGGGTGCAGTCGGTCCAGTAGGGTAGCCAACTTACGGCCCATTAAAAGTTCAGCTGGGCTCCTCCCCGTTGTTGAACAGGGGGTGATGTGTTGCCTCAGGAGGAAGGAGGCAATCTTCTGGCTCCAGTCCCCACACGTCAGGCGCCCAAGTGACTCCTTCGCCGTCCGTACCATCCGTTCGGCCTGACCGTTGGAGGCCGGATGGAACGGCGCAGAAGTCACATGGCGGATGAGGTTGTCTTTAAGGAATTTTTCAAATTCCGCTGACACGAACTGTGGCCCGTTGTCCGAGACCAAACAGTCCGGCAGCCCGTGGGTCGAAAACAACCTCCGGAGGGCGTTGATGACTGCCCCGGACCCTGTTGACCTCATGGGTATCACCTCTAACCATTTAGAGTAACTATCTACACAAATAAAAAACATTTGCCCATGGTATGGTCCCGCAAAATCAATATGGAGGCGTGACCAGGGCCTCCTCGTTTTCTCCCAGGGCTGAATGGGAGCCTGTGGTGGTTCTGGACGGGACTGTTGACACTCCATACACTGCCTTACCCAGGCCTCAATGTCCTCGTCCAGCTTCGGCCACCACACGTACCCTCTGGCGAGGGCTTTCATGTGAACCATGCCAGGGTGGCCCACATGTAACGCCTCCAAAACATCCTCCCTCAGCTTGGCGGGAATCACCACCCGACTCCCCCAAAGCAAACAGCCCTTTGTCACCGATAGTTCGTTCTGGCGCGAAACGAACGGTTTGAATTCAGGCGCCATTTTCCCTGCCGGCCACCCTCCATGCCCAATTAAGGACACGGGCAAGCACAGGGTCCTTAGCCGTCGCAGCGGCAATGTCTGAGGAGGTTACTGGTGCCTCCGGGAGCTCTTCGAGCGCCAAAATGTCCAACTCTGGCTCGAGTTCATTGTTTTCCAGTGGTGCGGGGCAACGGCTCAGGGCGTCGGCATGCCCGATAGCCTTCCCCGGGCGGTGCTCAAGCTCAAAGTCATACGCCGACATGAATACTGCCCACCTCAACATCCTGGGGGACAGTATATTCGGCGTCTGTCGGTCCGGGGAGAAGATGCCCAGAAGCGGCTTGTGATCTGTTACAAGGAGGAACCTCCGCCCATAAACAAAGTCATGGAATTTTTTAATTCCGGCGATTAAGGCGAGGCCCTCCTTGTCGATCTGGGCATAGTTCTTCTCCGCCGCTGTAAGTGATCGCGAGTAGAAAGCGATCGGTGCTTCCGACCCATCCGGCATGAGGTGGCTGAGAACGGCGCCCACCCCGTAGGGTGACGCGTCAGCCGCAAGTACCAAGAGTTTGTTCTCGTCAAAGTGGGTCAGCACCGCACTAGACGAGAGGAGTTCTTTGACGCCCGTGAACGCTCGTTCCTGCCGCTCTCCCCACTCCCACTTTGCGTTCTTGTGGAGCAGAGCATGCAGGGGTTCTGCAATCGATGCCTTGTGGGGCAGGAAGGCATGATAGAAATTTAGGATCCCCAGGAACGACTGGAGATCCTTCTTTGACCGTGGTGGGGGCGCGTTCTTGATGGCGGATACCTTGTCTGGTGTAGGGTGGACTCCATCCGCATCAATCAGGAATCCCAAGAACTCTACCCTGTCTGCTCCAACCACACATTTGGAGCGTTTGACCCTCAGTCCGGCTTCTTTGAACCGGCCTAGTACTGCTCTGAGCCGAGCCATGAGTTCGCACTCGTCAGAGCCTGCCACCAGAACGTCGTCAAAATAGGGCACGACTCCAGGTAGCCCACGCAGGAGCCCCTCCATCAAGCCCTGGAAAATGCCCGGGGCTACGTTAACCCCAAATTGTAGTCTTTTGACCCGAAATGCCCCCTTGTGGGTCACGATGGTCTGGGCATCAGCAGTTGCATCGTCTACGGGCAACTGCTGATAGGCTTGGGCTAAGTCAAGTTTAGCGAAAACTTTTCCTCCTCCCAGTGAAGCCAACACATGGCTGATGACCGGCACTGGGTAGGAGTGCTGCTGGAGCGCTTTGTTCACAGTACACTTATAATCAGCGCATATGCGTATCGACCCGTCTGCCTTTACGGGCGTTACTATGGGAGTCTCCCACCGACCATAGGGCACCGGCTCCAGGATACCCTGATCAACTAGCTTGTCCAGCTCTGCCTCGATCTTTGCTTTAAGAGCGAGGGGTACCTTCCTGTACTTCAGTCGTATGGGACGCACTGAAGGGTCTAAATCAAAAGAAACCGGGGGCCCAGTATACAACCCCAGCCCTTCCCCAAAAACTTCAGGGAACTCCTGATACAAGGACTCCCTTTTATTGTCGCAAATGCTGTTAATGCCAGAGATGGCAATACCCAGAGGCCCGAACCAATCAAGGCCCAACAAACTGACCCTCTCACCCTCTGCAACCAGGAGGGACAGCTCAGCCTTCCGGTCCTTGAACTCTACCTGGAAGGTAGCTCGTCCCGCCAACGGAATGCGTCGTCCCTGGAAGTCAGTGAGACGCGTTGTTACTGGAGACAGGCGACGACGGCTCCTCCTCGGAAATAAGCGCTGCCACGTCTCGGTGGAGATGACGGTGACGGATGAACCGGAGTCCACCTCCATCGTACACGGAATGCCGTCCAGCCGAAGTGTGACGTGAATTTTCCGAGTGGCCTTGTCACCGGTCGCCAGGACGGTCGAAGGGCAGGTGTCAGTCTGGTGGCAATCGGACGTCCTGCTGTCATCTGGAGGCCGAACCTTGGGGTCTGTTCTTCGCGAAGACGGTGGCGATTTCCTCGCAGCTCGGCAAACTCGAGCCAGATGACCTCGCTTCCCGCAGGAGTGGCAGATGAGCTTCTCTAGCCCAACAGAGGTCTCTGTTGTGGTTACCGCCGCAGCCTGCGCAGGGACGGGTCGTCGAAGTTCTCGGTCTGGTCCGCGGTGGGCGTGTTCGGCACACGCCGTCGGCGTCGCTGTCAGACTCGCCAGCGGACTGCCGGTGAACTGCAGGCTCCTTGCTGACTTGGGTCTGCCGCTGTCGAACCTCTCGCGTCGACTTGTCCGCGGCCTCTGCTGCGATGGCCTCGGCGTAGGCAACCGCATACGTCAGTTGGGTGCGGGCGAAAAGACGCTGTTGAAGGCGCTCGTCTCGAAGGCCGCACACCAAACGGTCGAGGAGGGCGTCTTCCAGATCTGTGAACTCACATGGCCTTGCCGCTTTCCGCAAGGCAGTGACGTACTCAGCGATAGACTCGGAAGGCCCTTGGCACCGCTTGTAAAAGCGTGCCGGCACGCTATCCGAGACGGTTGTGGCGAGAAATGGCCTTTGAGCTTGGCCGTGATCTCAGCCCACGTCGCTGCACTCAGCTCAGTCGGAGCGACCAGGGATCGGGCGATGTCGAAGGCGGCCTTGCCGCACGAGCTCAGGAGCGTCGCCTTCTTTCTCGCCTCATCTGTTATCTGATTCGCCTGGAGGTGGAACTCGAACCGTGCCAGGTAAGAGTCCCAGTCCTCCGTCGCCGGGTCGAACGCTTCGAACGCCGGGTTGACGGCCATCGGGGCTGTCGGTGCTGCCACTTCTACTCGTGGAGCCGCAGCCGGCTCGGCCGGGTGTGTGTCCTCGTCTGCCGTTGCGATCTCGGTTCAGCGGGGCTGCCTACCCGCTCTAGCATCCCATCCTCGTCGCCAATTGTTAAGTATGAGACTCAACAACGAAGTAAGCTCAACAAGTGATTCAGCTTTATTCAACAGCAAACTCCAACTCAGGAACACACAACACAGACAGTGGAGCACAGCTCCTTTTTAAACTCTCCCGGCTGTCAAAACCACACCCAGAAATAGTTAACGGACCAATGGCAGTGCAGAGTTAAGGTCCAATCACAACTGTTCCCGCTTTGCAACATTATCACACAGTGATTGGCTATTACACTGGTTTCGCAGAAACCGACCAATACGAATGCTACAGCTTAGAATCCACATTCCAGAATCAAGCTTAACATAGGAAAAGATAGGCTTGATTCACCTTTCAATACACAACAAAATGGAAAGAGGGTCTGTTTTTAAATAGTCAATGAAGAGCTGGGACACGTTTTAATGGCACAAAAGAGGTTGGTAGGTAGCACACTAAGATAAGGTAGATTTCAAACTCACTAACGTTAAGCTACTGACTTCGGAAGCAGATTTTTTTTCTTCCTGGTGAAAACTGTCATTTGATTTCTCTAATATATTTCAAGGAGTTAACATTGTTCTGAGCCTAATGCAGTTGGCAGTGGTGCTCTCATAGTAGTGATTATTCCAAACTGCATCTGGATCTCCCATGTGGACTATGAGGCAATGCAGATGCACTATATGGCAATGCCAGCTCCTTTTATTTTAAGTGGTTAAGTGGACTAAAGCCAGAAACATGAAGTTTCCCAGCAGTTAAACTCTCAGGTAGCAGTCAAGTCTTTCCCTGAAAATGCTGAGCATCTTTATATGATGAACTAAAAGTTAGGTTATTAACTTTATGTTGAAAAATAAACACTTCGTACAGAATGAATGTTTTCATAAATGCTGCAATTTAGGGAAAAAATCTGTCTTTTGTAAATGAAGCACATCTTTTAAATGAAGCTTGTTTTTTAAAAATACATGTAGTATATTAGAACCTTCACCTCTCATACTAATTCATCTGTCAGAAATTCAAACATACCTTCTTTTTCTTTAAGAGTGTTTAAATAGGAGAGGAGGTTTTCATTAGCTTGCACACAATACACCTCCCGTGTCTGAATCCCACCTCCACAAAGAGCTGTTTGATTTCCACGTCTCTTATCCTGTTGGCTCAGTAAAGGATCAATGCGACATTCAGTCCACTCTGTAGTTCTCCAAGCATACCTGAAACCAAATACACTGATAATAAAGCAATCCAAGCTAATTTCATAAACAAAACAACCAGGCATTTCCCCTAAAGTATTATCAGGCTTACAATTCAAATATTTTAAATTGACTTTCAAAGGTAGTTATAATATTTTCTTCTGCTTGGGGTAGACTATTTAAAGAGTAGGGAGCCACAGTGGCTCAGAGGTTAAGATGCTGAAGCCGGTCTGTAGCTCGGCAGTTCGACACCCTAGTGCCACGTGATGGAATGTGCTCCCGTCTCTGCCCCAGTTCTTGCCAAACTAGCAGTTCGAAAGCAAGAAACTGCAAGTAGATAAATAGGTACCGCTTCGGTGGGAAGGTAACAGCGTTCCATGTGCCTCAGCGTTTAGTCATGCCAGCCACACAATCACGGAAACGTCTTCAGACAGCTGTGGCTCTTTGGCTTGGAAACAAAGATGAGCACTGCCCCTTAGAGTTAGATTCGACTGGCTACCTTTACCTTTTTATTTAAGGAGTAATCCTAAGGAGGTCTTCTGAGAAGTAAGTCTCATTGTATTCAGTGGGACTTACTCCCAGGAAAATGTTCTTAGGACTGTAACCTTAGAACCAAATTAGATAATATGCCATTTCCATGGAAATGACTGGGCTCTTGAAAATGCCATGGGGGGAAACAAGAACCCCTCCTCCACGCACAGTCTCTAGAAGGATCAGAGCCTCATGGCATTTGCAAAGTGAGAGAATTTCAGAGGTAAAATGGCAGCAGCATCCCTGGAGACACAGTATCATCCTGTTTGGTCTTGAGTTACATTAAATAGGAGATAATGTATGTGTTAAGACCATCAGACTAAGACTACCAAGAACTGGGTTCCTTTTATTTCTTTATTTACGTGTGTTCTCAGATCTACTTCTGCTTAGGAAGAATTTGAAGGCTGCGAGTCTTACACTAAGGACTGCCATGATCGATCAATTAAAGTCTGGCCAAGTGATCTAAAAAGTATCCCTGATTAACTGGGCATCATTTTAGAAGATGCATGTCTCTTCTCTCTCTCCCCATAAGTGGACATTTGTCATTTCCCTTTTCTGTCCATCTTGCATCTGTCAATTTTAATGATACTGCTCATTTGGCCTAAAGACCTTGAGAACTGGGTTCCAATCCTCACTCTGCCATGCTGTTCACTGGGTAACCTTTCGGCAATCTCTTGTCTCTCAGCCTAATCTACCTCAAAGAGTTGCTGGTTAAAATGAAGAAGAAATCATGTATGCCACCCAAAGCACCTTAGATGTATTTATTTTTTATTATGAAAATGTAAGTAAATCCAAGGTGCACATGCACTGAAAATGCTGACTTGTACCAAAAAAGGGGAAACTTCCAATTCCCTTTTGAAGAAACATCAGTGCAAAACTACAGTTAGACTCCTTAACTACTCCTCTTTCCCTAAAAAAAATTAAGTTACGATAGTGGTTTCTTTAGAGCGCTAGGACTCCTTGCTGTGCAATGATGAATGATAAGAAGCGTCACATAATCCAATCAACTCACGCATGGTGGGGGAAAAAACTGTGATACTAAGTTAAAATCTCAATCAGCCTTATGAAGTGAGAGAAATGTCACAAGACGCTCTACTCAACGAGTGTTTTAAACAGATATCAAGGGAACTGCTTTCATGGGCCACAGGAGATGGTGAATGATATTTCTTCCAAGAAAACTGACAATGTCCCACAATCAAAGACAGAATAGAACAATGACAGGATACCAACAATAGCTTCTCTGTCATTTCCTTCCAGGGCAGTAAGGAAGGGAAAAATACACCCCAATGGTTCCTTGCGTTCATGTGCTAATATTAATCTCAATTAGAAGCAACTGATTAAAGTAATCACTTGACTCTAAACAACTTACCACCATATTTTCTGTGCTCTAAGCAGGACTAATATATTGACTATCACTTTCAGATTTTCCCCTCCTACTTGCCAATTGTTGAAGACATCAGAATGCTTAAGGAATATTTATCACTCTCACTCAGGGATCATCTCATTTATCCTTTGGTATGCAGAATACTTCAATGGCAAGAGTCTGCTGGAAGATATACGTCTGAAAAAACTGCCCACCACAAATATCTACACTGGCATTTGCTCCCCAAATGGAACTATGTGCAAGTCTGCTGGCACGAATACCGGTTTATGACTCCTTATCTATGGCTGCCTTATTTTTAAAGTTGGAATATCATTCCTATTATACAGGGTTTCTTTAATATTATGATGTGGCTCCTTTCCAGTTTCCCAAGGACTGGTGCTGATGGAGATATGAGCTGAAGTCTGAGTTCCTCTCATGAAGCCTGATCAACTAACATTACTCAACCAGCCTAGAAAGGACCTACTCTGCAGCAAAACCCATGCTGCCAAGGTAACACAGGTGCCAGACTTAAGCCATGCTGAAAACCCAGAGATACATTAGAAGCTTACGTGATACATGGAGGCACTCCATCTCCTTGAGACAAACACTCTTCTGTTTCTTCTAGTTCTGGGCACTCATTTTCATTACCAATGGGAAACTGTTTAATGGTCCTTGTTCTTGTGCGATTGCCTTTAGGGGATGTCATATCAAAGCATGTTTTCGAACATGGGCTCCATTCAGACCATTCTGTCACCTGGCATTCCTTTGTGATCACACAAGACTGGAAAGTAATTGGCAATTTCTCTTGTTGGCAAAAGCTGTAAAAGAACATTAAGATGGTCAGGAAATGCACTCCCTTATGAATTCCTAGCAGCATTTTGTATCAATTCTACTGTCAGAGTTGCATGCTTAGTAAATACCTAGATCAGCTGGCTACTGAAGATTACTTTGTGAAACAGACATTGCCTCACATTTTATTCCAACTGAATTTATAATGCTAAAAGTCAGATGAGAAGGATCTGTTCATGGTAAGAGGAGGCTCTGGTTTATTTTGCTTTGTAAATAACCAACAACACTTTCATTCAAATTCAAACCAAACATCACACACATCTAAAACAAAATCAGCAAAGACTGCCCAGGACAGGGACAGGCCTGGCAACCTGGCAGGCAATGCTTCCATTTTATCAGGGTAAGTGACACTGAGGCCTATCATTAGAACCATACAAAATGTTAGCTGTCAAATTCCATCCACTTCATATGAGATGAAAACTATTGTGCCCTGAAGAAATGTTGTCAAGAGGTGGTGAAGTATAGTCTTTATTGTATAAATGCAAGATTATGTACCACACAGACTAATCAACTTCAGGCTTCCAAAAGCTGCACTGGAAGCTAGGACTACAGATAACTAATGATAAAGGTACATTTTCATCCATACATATATGTGACCCAACATATATTCACAGAGAGACTCAGCATTTTGAGGTGCCTTAGAGACTACCAGGCCTATTTTTGGGCAGGAACGCACAGGAATGGAGTTCCGCTGGCTCCCGAGTTGGCCACGCCCAGCAGGAACTCATTAACATAATAGGCCACACCCAACAGCAGAAACTCATTAGGACTGGCTACATTTGGTGGGTGTGGCCTAACATGCAAAGGAGTTCCTACTACAAAAAAAGCCCTGGGTTTTGACAACAAACAAGGTAAACAGAATAAGACACAAAAGGCTGGATGGCCACACTGCTGGTAACATGGGGGTGTGGTCTAATAGGCTAATAAGCTGTCCTGTCAGGGGTGTGGCCTAATATGCTAATAATAAGTTTCTGCTGTTGGGTGTGGCCTATTATGCTAATGAGTTCTTGCTGGGCTTTTTCTACAAAAAAAAAAAAGCCCTGGAGACTACCCTAGTTACCTGAAAGGAAAAGTAGGGTTGGTTTGTTTTTTCATATGCACTTTCAAGAACAAGATGAGACTGTCATCTTACATTGAGGGCTATCTTCCTTTTGGATGAATACAGTAACTGGATTATATATCATTCATCAGTTCTTGCAGACAATAGAGGATCTCCACAGGTGCACACAGCAGACTAGGAATGTGTACACACAGACATACACACAGAGAGTTGCATCAATGAAAATAAAGGACAGAGCACGTTAAGAAAGAAAGAAATGAAAATAACAGGGACCCAGAACAACAATCCAAGTGCAGATGAAGCTGAGTTGCTGCTTCTATAATTTATTAAGTTGAGGGCAGAAGTTAGTAAAAGAAATTGCCAAATTCCTGGAACTAATTTTTAATTGAACAATTGTAGACAATCCAAGAGGAAGAACTTTAGTTATCTAAATTGGGTTAGTGAACAACAGTGTATCAAATAAATTTCAGCATGGGCAAGTGTAAAGTGACGCACAATGGAAAAAAAGATTCTAATGTAAAATATGTACTGATGGGATCTATTGACACTGAGACTGAAAGAGATCTTGAGGTTGCAGCAGAAAGCTCAATGAAAATGTCAACCTAATATGCAGTAGTGGTGAAAAAAGGCAAACTAAACTATAGAAATTATTAGGAAAGGGATTTAAAATAAACTGGGTCATAGTGTAATATCCTTATAAAAAGCTATGGTGAGGCCTTATTTGAAATAATGTGTGCAATTCTGGTCACTGTATCTCAAAAAGGATATTGCAGTTGTCAAAAGTACAAAGAAGACATACAAAAATATATATCACCATGACTATTTTTGGGCAGGAACGCACAGGAACGGAGTTCCGGCTGGCTCCTGTGTTGGCCACATCCAGCAGGAACTCATTAGCATAACAGGCCAAACCCAACAGCAGAAACTCATCAGGACTGGCTACATTAGGGCTGTGTGGCTTAACAAGCAAAGGAGTTCCTGCTACAAAAAAAGCCCTTGGTTTTGACAACAAACAAGGTAAACAGAGTAAGAAGCAAAAGGTAGGTGTGGCTGGATGATCACACTTCTGGTAACATGGGGGCATGGCCTAATATGCTAATGAGTTGTGCTGTCATGGGTAATGAGTTTCTGTTGGTGGGTGTGGCCTATTATGCTAATGAGTTTCTGCTGGGCTTTTTCTACAAAAAAAGCCCTGTATATCATTGTATATGTCTTCCTAACACTGTGACCCTCAGTTTTTGTATTTAAAAGTACAAAGAAGGGCAATCAAGATGATTAGGGGGCTGAAGCACCTTTCATATGAGGAATGGCTGGAGAGTTTGGGACTTTTCAGTCTAGAAAGAAGATGGTGAAGGGAATGATAGAGGTTTATAAAAATACACATGGGCTGAAGAAAGTACATAGAGGGAGCTTTTTCTCCATCTCCCATAAAACCAGAACTCAGGGGCACCCAATGAAATGGTTGAGAAACAGGTTCAGGAGAGATTTTAAAAAATCTTTACTCAATGTGTAATTAAATTGTGGAATTCACTTCCATTTGAGGTAGTGATACCAGCAAGCATACAAAACTTTAAAAGAAAGCTAAACAGATTTATGGAGAAGAGGTACATCAATGGCTACTAGCCACAAATAGTGGAGAGAGCCCACTTATCCAGAAGGGGAGGGGGAGGGAGGGATGGAGGGGGGAATTAACTTCTGAATATCAGTTCCAGGAGGCAGCAACAGCGTTGAGACTCTTTGCAATGTTTGGGCCCTCCAGATCTACTGAATAAAACAGTATGCTGAACTAGATGGACCACTGGTCTGATCTACCAGTCTCCTTATGTTCTTATTCATCTTGGTACAAGCAATGGTATGCATTGATGGACAGTGCTGCCATTACTTAAATAGGAGCCTGAAGCAAGCTGACTTACTGCTATGCATTTATACACACACACACCCTATGCTATTTGGGCATTGACAAATATATGCAAGTATCATGAACAGCTAGTTAAAAAAATCTTCCTGGATCATTTTAGACTTGTTTTCCACTTGTAAAGTACTCAAAATACAGCATTTAGAAATATGGCGATCAAAAGCACATTAGCTGATATGTGCAATTCCATCATCTGTGTTTTGTGTGCTTTTATGCCCTGGCTTTTATTGGCTTTTTAAAAATTGGCATGTTTTTATTTTATTTTCTATTGCTATGTTTTGCTTTTATTGTATTTACTGTTATTTACTTAGTGCTGGTTTACTGCTTCAGTTTTGAGCTGCCTCAAGCAAGTCTGGAAGGGAAGCACAAAAATTCCCTTAATTAAAATTAAGTCTGGTTTAAACAACAAGGCTAATGATGCAAATTACAAATGGCTTTTACCAAACATTTGCCATACCCTTTATTGCCCAAGGTAGCCTGATTTCATCAGAACTCAGAAGCCAAGCCAAGTCAGCCCTGGTTAGTACTTGGATGGGAACCACCAAGGATGTTCAGGGCTGCTACCCTAGGGGGTCAACATACATCAGCTGTGACCTGATGCACTTTCCATAAACATTACCAAAAAAAATGGCTTTTGTTCAGAAAGCGGCAGAATAAGGCAGTATCCAATAAAACAGGATCAGAATCAACGCAGGAATGAATGGTATAGCCTAAGGAAACTTGCAATGTCATACACTTATTTAAATTAAACTAGTGGTACAATCCTGTCCTAGATTAATGGGGCCAAATTAGGAAAGGTTTATATCTTATTCCCCTATGGCACTGTAACTTCAAAACACAATGGTTTAGTGAAGTCAAAATGGTATACTTGCATAGTCATGGAGCTATAATCTTAAGTACTATGCAGTCATAAAAAAACTATTGGAGGAGCAGCCAACAAAATTTGCATCTTATCCTATTCCAAGTCTATCTTCCCCCAGCAGCACAGAATTATGACAACAAATAGCCATCATAAGTAAAGCATTTTCATAAGAAACAGCAGGTGATGCTAGGAAAGACTAGTGGGAACACAGCCAAATCTGTGAGCAAACAACATGTACTGACTAACTGCCTCCAACGGGTCCATGTGAGATAAAGAGCCAGGAGATGCATTGTGAAATAAGCTTGCTTGCTACTGCCTTTTGTAGATTGGTGAACTGTATTCTGACAGTAACATTCTCCTCTCACCAGCTGGATTTTTGCTACCTAGAGGCATCAGCAAGGAAACCTGGAGCATGAATACCCAAATAGGATCAAGTATGCTGTGCAAAGATGAAGAATGAATGCTTGCAGGCTACTGAGGATTGGGTTCCTGGGGGACTCAAACCCCTGCATGATGGGAGTCCTTATGATTGGTCCTGAAGGAAGAATCATGGGATACTCTTCTAACAAATGGGCTTTGGCATTAGCTGGACAGGAAAAGGCATTTATGGGCTCTTCCCGGATATACGGTTATGTTCTCAGTGGCATATATTATGAGTTATGGCATCATCATGACATTCCTCCTCCCACTGTATGTTGACTGGTTTCTTTGGCTAATGTGCCAGGTATCCTCAGTTAAGTAATCTTAGGTAACAGATGTGGAAAAGATCTTACACTACCTGAGACTCTGGAAAGCAGCCATCAATCAACAGGCAATACTGAGCTAGATGGACCAATGGCCAGGTTTGGTAAAAGGCCAATTACTGCTTTCATTGTGTTTTAGATATTGCTGCTGGGAGAACCTACAATAAATTAGGGTGTTTGAGGGGGGTCTTTAGGGTTATTGGGGGCTGAAATGCTTCTAAGCAAGCGGGAGGGGGAGATGTTATTTGTCTTAAACACCATAATAGAACTCCAACTCCATCCTCAATCAGGGCCTATTTGGTAACCATAGTCCCTTCATTCTGTGTCACTGAGGAGCACCACCTTGTTAGGCAGGCTGAGCTGAGAGAGCATGATTGGCCCATGGTTACCTAATGAACTTTGTTATTCAGAAGAGGCTTGAATGCAGCAGTCCCCCCTCCCTCTATCGGATCCCATTGTTTATTCACTTTATTTGCCTAAAAATGCCCTCAGGGAAAGACTAAGACTCAGTAAAAACTGCATTGCTGGGTTTTATTTTGTCCACTAAGGAATAATGATTCTGAAACAATCTTTTAAAGTTTCCCCAATAATTTTAAATGCAAGTTAGATACATGCAGTATTCAAGCACTGATCAATAGAAGCAAGCACTGATCAAGCATTTTTATGAATACCAGTAAAAGGCTGCTGACTAAATAATTTTGAGACTATATTGGTAAAAAAGAAGGAGGAAAAAACGGCTTGTTCAAAAAGTATAGTTTGAATAATGATACTTTATTTCTTGGTAAGCACAGCAGGAGACGTAAGGTCCCCCTGATCTAGGCTACTTCCAGGCAGAGATGCAAAAACTCGCCCCTGCCATCTTAGCAACAGAAAGTGGCACAGGAACAGGCAGGAACACTGTCTACATGCCCCAGGCTCTGTCAGCAACCATCTTACACTTTTCCATTTACTTCAGAGAAAATGAGATTTATATTTGCTCTGAAGTAAAGGGGCAAACTTGTACACAAAGACATATGATCACTCTTTTTTATTGGGTGGACTTCCTAATGTCCATAGGGGGAAAATCCCCATGTGGAACCAGCCCTAGATACAGACACCAGCAGCAAAAGAAACTTCTCTGACCTGCCACATTCCTCTAGACTTTATCCCTCTATTCCTGAACAGCTTGTTTCTGCCTTCTTTGGTCCAGAGAACCAGTATTTGCTAGCAATGAATTACAAGAGCTACCTGTATGTGCGGGGGAACAGGCAGGGAAATGCATACCCTGATCATCACAGCAGCACTTCATGTTCTGACATTGTCAAATGCAAGCTTTACCCATCTATTAATACATAAAAGTGTGTGTGTGTACACAGAGGACTGCTAAGAGCCACCATGAGTCTCTGGACAAAGACTGTCTCTGGGCTCTCTCCAAAATATTTAAAGATTATTTAAAGGCACTGTGGGGAAAAGAGGTCAGCAGGGAAACCACTGCAACCCTAAAAGGAAATGCAATGGTGGGATGGCAGCCTGTATTGGCATAAGAACCTGAAGAACCTCTGGAGCAGAGGAAAACTAACAAGCAGGCCGAGGCTAGCAACAAGTCTCAGGTGTAAAGAGGAGCCCCAACCTCTGGGTGGAACTGGCAAAGCTGTCATGTGAGAGGGCAATCTCAATTTGTGGGAGGAGCAGCAGATAAAAAAGGAGGGCCATGAGGCAGAGGTAAGGCATTCAGCCTTCTTCCTCCCTTTGCATATACAGCTAATAAAAGGTCCTGCTTTCCATCCTAGGTTGTCATTCAACTTGAACCATATAATAATGTTTGCATTCTTCCTTGCAAACCAAAATTCCAAACTACAGTCATACCAGTGTTTTGGAACCTGGCTTGTAGGAGAAAGCACAAAAACACTATTTCTGATTCAGATGTAGTTAAAGACTGGGTTGCTGAGAAACTGGAAGTCTTTCATTAAATGATCATGCATAGGAGGAGAAAAGAGAGGGAGAAAAGAACATATGACCCTGAGGATTCCTCCAGGATTGTTCACATGGCAAAAAAGCACTTTGCCACTCATCTGAATTATGTCTAAAGTGATCTTTTAAAACAATACAGTTCCAAAAACATTAAAAAGTTATTAATTTTAAAAAATCAATTAACCAAAAAATATGGGATTCATACATATTTAGTAGTAAAACTTGTTCTACAAATTCAAACCTCCCTAAGTTACAACTGTAAATTCATACACAGTTCTGTTAAAATATTTATACCTCACCTTTCCCCACAGCTGATGAAGGCTTAAACTCCATAATTTGAAAAACCCCAAGGAACAACAAATCCACAAGTCATTCCCAATCTAATAAAATGTCTGCAATTGTAACACCTCCATTAAAATCTCTGGCAAATTACAGCACCTCTTGAAAGTTTCCTAGAACTGCACCGCTTACAGCACCTCTTGAAAGTTTCCTAGAACTGCACCATCACTCCCTCCTTGGGGAGCCCATTCCATGAAGTGGGAGCAACCACCAAGAAAGCATGGGTTCTTGCTCAGGGGTCTTTTCGTAGAAGAACAGCTGCAGGAGCTCATTAGCATATGGTATGCTAATGAGCTATTAGGCTATTAGCATATGCCACACCCCCTGACATCACAGGAAGTGATGTAAGAAGGGGAAGCAAAAGGGGGAGGCAGCATCTTCAAAAGCCTCCCCTTCCCTTCCCCAGCTGGCCTGGGTGGGGGAGCTAAGAGAGAAGGGGTTTAAAGTTTAAACTCCTTCTCATGAGAGTTGGGCCACAGAAGGAGGAAAGAGGGAAGGGAAGAGAGAGAGTAGAGAGAAGGAAAGAGTGAAAGAAAGAGGGAAAGAAAGAGAAGGAAAGGGGAGGGAAAGAAAGAGAGGGAAGAAGGAGGGAAACAGGGAAAGGAGGAAAAAAGAGAAGAGAAGAAGGTGGGAAAGAGAGAGAGAGAGAGGAAGGAAGGAAGGAAGGAAGGAAGGAAGGAAGGAAGGAAGGAAGGAAGGAAGGAAGGAAGGAAGGAAGGAAGGAAGGAAGGAAGGAAGGAAGGAAGGAAGGAAAGAAATTTGGCGGCAATTCAGTCCCATTATATCCTATGGGCCATTGAAGTCAATGGTGAAAACATAGGGTATATTCTGGGGGCTGGAGGGGAGGGGGTTTGAGGGAGAGGCTCCAAACTCACAGGATAGCTGTTGGAGCCTCTTCCCAAGATACCCACCAAGTTTCAAGAACATTGGACCAGGGGGTCCAATTCTATGGGCCCCCAAACAGGTTGCCCCCATTCCCTCCATTGTTCTCTATGGTGGGGAAAAAGTTATGGTGCGCTCCCCCCAAAAAGACCCCTGTTCTTGCTGATGTCAAGCTTGCTGCTTTTATTAAGGGAATACCCAGAAGGTGGCAAGCTGAAGACCATAGCTGATGCATAGAGACATACAGAGGAAGATGGTCCTGGGTTCCAGGCCATGAAGGGCTTAAAAAAATCATAGCCAACACCATGAACTGAACTTTGAAATAGACTGTCAGCCAATTAAGATATTTTAAAATCTGTTCCTTATAGCCTAACGACAATTGAGCTGCTGAACTGTGAACCAGCTACAATATCTGGGTAGTTGTTGCGAATGCGGCTGCTCCCCAAGGACCCCTGTATTTGCTCACCCCAAAAGCCAGACTGCCAGATTCCTGGATAAAATATCAATTTTAATACCAAAACAGGGGGCCCTGAACTAGTAGAAATTCCCTTGGACGCTCTCACATGGAGAGTAGCCCACCTGCTGGAAAGCTCCAAAGAGCACACCCCTCACCTCCTCAGGAAGCCCAATCCATGAAGAGGAAGGAAGTTCTATGCAGCAGATTCAATATAAGGCTGAAGAAGAAAAGATTGTGGGAAGAACAGTGCCAGTTTGGTATAGTGGTTAAGTGCGCGGACTCTAATCTGGAAGAACCAGGTTTGATTCCCCACTCCTCCACTTGCACCTGCTGGATGACCTTGGGCAAGCCATAGTTCTGAAAAGAGCTGTCCTTGAAAGGGCAGTTCTCAAAAGAGCTCTCTCAGCCCCACCTACCTCACAGGGTGTTGTGGGGAGGGGAAGGGAAAGGAGTTTGTAAACCGCTCTGAGACTCCAAGTGAAGGGCGGTGTATAAATCCAATCTCCTCCTCCTCCTCCTTTTTCTTCTGCTAAGGAGAACAAGAAGCTGGAGTTCACCATGAGCTAAGAAAGAATTTGTCATAAGTTCCCGAAGCCCATTGACTTTTGGAATGAAAACTTCATCTTTAGGGATAGTTCTCTTTATTCAAATGTGGCCTTCCTACAATGAAAAACCCAGAGGAAGGTTATACTTCTGAAGTAATACTTGTTGGGTTTCAGTTGCTTGGATACTTCAAAAATATTTTAGCCAATTTTTCCTGGTGTGTAGAGGAGCTGCCATGTTCCCTTCCTGCATGGTCCACAGTGTTACCCTACTATCATGGGAAGGAGTGTTGCAGCTACTTCCATACCATGGGGGTAATGAAAATATCAGGTCTCATTCAGAAACCTTCACATTCTTCAGTGCTTCTCTGCTATAAACCATTTTTGTTGCTCCTACTTTGCCATTTTACATTGGAGTTTCTTGTCATTATTGTACCTTTTTATGGCATTTCCTCCATTTACGCTCTGGTTTTATTCCCTGCACACTAAAACTGTTAACATTTATTTTTCCCTACTTGATTTCCCTTTTGATTACATACTGACTCTTCCATTGTTCTGAAATGAATAAAGTAACTGAATTCAGCAGGGGGAATGGTGCCAACATAATCACTGGGTACATGTCAGAATTTTTTTAAAAAATTGAATGCCGAGTTGTTATTTCCAGCTTTAAATTGAAAAAAAAAGGCCTCTTACATACAAAGAGCACAGTAATTCTGGATTAAATAAATAAGAATGCCTTATGCACCACCAATGCAAGACTGTTCAGCTACAGGCCATTAACTCTTCATGAAGAAGGGGGGATCCACATTTCAGAGACTTGGGGGCTTTGTATTCTGTAGCTGACTGGGGAACTATTTAAACCAGATTATTCACTTACTGCTGACAGTATTTCTACCTTGATTCTTTATTTAGCACCCATTGAACCTGAGCACTTACAAACATGGCTGCATTTTCTATGAGCTATTTTGTTTTGACTGAATATCATCAACAACAGATCATGAAAGTATATTTTGATACTGCTTGTAAAAATATCATCATCTTAATTCCATATTTTTGATCAATGGCTGCAACATTTAAGGGCAGAATTCAGCATAACTGTGAGCAGGTTCAAGAAAGATGGATATGCTCCCTGGGTCATACACCTTTCACAGCGCAACAGGGGAGTCATCCCATGCTGCCCTCCCCCTGGAGTTTTAAATGGGAAGCTGCAGGCACTGGCTGATTAACAGAGTTAATGTAACACAGGGGGTAAGAGTCAGAGCGATGAACTAGGAATTTATGATTTGATTTCAGATCTCCTCTCTGCATTCAACTCAATTAGCCAAGCAACTTTTTCACAGCTGTAGCATCCTTAAAATCTGTAGTATGGGGATAATAATGACATACCTTCAGTTATGTTCTAAACATTATTGAGATAACGTGTGTGCCACACTTTGAACACTGTAAGGAAGAAGAAGAAGAAGAAGAAGAAGAAGAAGAAGAAGAAGAAGAAGAAGAAGAAGAAGAAGAAGAAGAAGAAGAAGAAGAAGAAGAAGAAGAAGAAGAAGAAGAAGAAGAAGAAGAAGAAGAAGAAGAAGAAGAAGAAGAAGAAGAAGAAGAAGAAGAGGAGGAGGAGGAGGAGGAGGAGGAGGAGGAGGAGGAGGAGGAGATTGGATTTATACCCCGCCCTTCACTTTTGAGTCTCAGAGCGGCTTACAAACTCCTTTTCCTTCCTCTCCCCACAACAGACACCCTGTGAGGTAGGTGGGGCTGAGAGAACTCTAACACAAACTGTCCTTGAAAGAACAGCTCTGCCAGAGCTTGTGACTGACCCAAGGCCACATCAGCAGGTGCAAGTGGAGGAGTGGGGAATCAAACCCGGTTCTCCCAGATTAGAGTCCGCACACTTAACCACTACACCAAACTGGCTCTCAAATTAAGTATTATGAGCAGATGCAGACCTGGGAAAATTTATGGGAGACTGTGGGAAGAGTGATTAGGAGGGAGAAGGAAACAGTGGGAAGGAGTTCAGAGGAACAGGATAGGGGTGAAAGGGGATATGGTGTAAGGATGACTCATAAAAATTCATGGTCTCATGAATCCCCCACTTTGTGGTTACAAATCACTCATTCATGCAAATTACATAGACTGGGTTTGGGTCCCCATCCTCTGAACGATGTAACACAATCACACATGAGCAGAAGAGGAGGTCAAGGTGGTGCCTAGTTAAGGTGAGCTGCAGGAGACTTGGATTCTATAGAGGTCAAGAAGCTTTGCTAGATTTATTGTTCTTTACCCAGTCTCATTGTAATCCACTGTTGGTTTTGGAAACAGAGCCTGAGATCTCTTTGAAATAGAATTCTCTTTTTATCCCATAAGAACTCTTTGGCTGGGGTCCCCCCATAGAGCAGGGGTCAAACATGTGGCCCAGGGGCCAGATCAGGCCTCCGGAGGGCTTCTATCAGGCCTGCAGTGGAACTGGCTGTCTTCTGCTGCTACTTCCAGTTCTGCCGCTGCTGCATCATTGTAGGTTTGCAGCTTACAGATACACACCTGAACAGCATACTCAAGATTGCAACAGCACAGACATTTTGATGCAATAATTCAGAGCAAGAGGTGTCAGTTATCAGACACTGTTAAATAAACAAAAATATTGCAAAAGTGTTAATATTTTAAGCATGTTTTTAAGTAAAAAAACCCATTTGTGTCCTTTATAAAGTTTATATCTCTGCTACCTGGCATTACATTTTATGACACACATGGCCTGGCCCAACAAGGCATCATTTATGTCAGATCCGGCCCTCATATCAAATGAGTTCGACACCCCTGATGTAGAGAATGGTTTCAGGGCCAGCAAAGAAAGCAAGTGTGCTGCTCCTAAACTTTCCTAATAGGACAAGGGGGGCTCATTCTCCTCTGCAAATTAAATAACGGGGGAAGGGAGAAATAAACCAGGAAAAACTGGAAAACAGTTGGCACTTGAGTGGGATTACTTTCTGCAAGACCGACACATGTTGTCATACCAATGCATTTTTCACTCCTACTGGAATAATCCCAGGATCATGAAGAAGTGCATGTGTACAACCCCCAACCAATGCTACCATCCCTCCATCTTGGCTCTTAGTGCATCTTGCACACATCCCACCCAAAGCTATTTCACGTGGTATAATTTAACAGGCTGCAATGGGGCAGTTGTTGACCTCCAGCTTTGCCACTACTGAATGTACCCCCCATGATATACCTACTAATTGCTCTAATTTGCAGAGAAAATATATTGTATGAATGGAATGAGACATCAAGCACTTATTTTGCGGCAGCTGACAATGAACAGCTTGTTCTGGTGGTGAGACAGAACGTCCTTCAGACAAACTGAGAGCATTATTTACTATTGGTGATTGATCAAATAAACATCTCCACCACTATCAGCAAATGGGTATATGGAAACAAATCTAAATAAATGATTCTATGTAACGGGAACTCTCTGAATCAATCCCTTTCAAGACTTGACTTTTAAAAAACACTTCACTTTATGGTAAGCATTAATATTAGGAGGTGCCTTTTACTGAGTTTAACCATTGCTCTGTTTAGTTAATTACAGTCTACTTTGACAGGCAGCAGCTCTCCAGAGTCTCAGGAACAGCTCTTGCCCATTTCTGCTACTTGATATCCATTAACTAGGATGGCAGTGATTGAACTTGGGACCACAGGCATGCAGAATACATCACACTACAAAATAAGAAGGTGATTTCACTAACTGTATTAATCTTGCAGCTATTGTCAGTATCTATCTTTCAATACAGGAGCAAAATAGGAGAACTGTGGGTATATACAGGCCATTCATAGGTCAAGGATACCATGTCACATGTTGTGATTACCTAAATATTATGAGGTATAACGGGAGAGAGTAATGGTAGCTCCACGTCTCTCACAAGGTCTAGTTAGACCATCTACAGAAAGAAGAAGAAGAGGAGGAGGAGGAGGAGGAGACTGGATTTATATCCCGCCCTTCACTACCCAAAGGAGTCTCAGAGCGGCTTACAAACTCCTTTCCCTTCCCCTCCCCACAACAGACACCCTGTGAGGTAGGTGGGGCTGAGAGAGCTCTGACAGAAACTGCTCTTTTTCAAGAACAGCTGTGCCAGAACTATGGCTTGCCCAAGGTCATCCAGCAGCTGCAAGTGGAGGAGTGGGGAATCAAACCTGATTCTCCCAGATTAGAGTCTGTGCACTTAACCACTATACCAAATGATTCTCCTTCACAGCAGTCATGGCACTGAGTGCATATATTTTTTCCCAGCAGGCCAAGAAACAGCATGGGAGACTTTAATGTCGGAAAAATGGGGGGAGGTAGATTAAACACTCACCCACTTTTTGCTACAGCCGCAATCTGGATCTCTCTCCTGGGAAATTGCAATTTACAAATAAAAACATTAGGGAAATCAATTATAAATCTCCCACAATTTCATCTAGTTTGTCTCTGATGCTCCTTTTTGTTCTATGGTGTTACATGGGCCTTTTATCGATAGAGGTTTGTGAAAGCCCATTTTTGTTTTCTCCACAACAAATGGCACAACACCCGCAAGAAGATTACCATGAGTCATTTATTTTGACAATTGGCCATCATTCTTATAGAGCATTGTTAGTAAGCAACTCTTTGAAACTTGGAGAATAATGAGTGGTAACCCAACAGTGAAATCTCTGTTCTTCATTTACATTTCAAGAACAGACTGCATAGCCACTCTAAGAATTTTTTCAGCTACGCTAAACACAATGCCAAATTAAAAAGAAAAGTCAGAAATACAGAGGACAAGGTTACAATCATTTACCTAAACAGGCATACAAAGAGTGCAGACAGAACCTTTCAAACTGGAATCCAAAGCTCTTTTTATGTAGCTGTTCAACTGAACACCATGGAGATTACTTCCAAGTAAATATGTTTAAGATTAAGTGGAATGGAGGGCATGTACATACAAATCCTCAAATCAAATTAAGTCATCATACAAATGCCTACTGGAACAAGCGTGCAAAGTATTTTAGAATATAACTGAGTTTCTGAACACATGGGAACTCAACTCAGGACAGTGCAGAATAATGGGAGGTTTCCCACACCCATATTTAAAATGTACTATAATAGTTTTATTCAATTTAGTAAAGAAAAAGCGTGCACTGTATGTAAAAATAATCTAATTACAACCAATAAGCCATGAGAAGACAGGACTGGAAACTGCTGTGCTGAGGGTTTTCTGAAGTGTTTCTCAACTTCTATTTTCAAGATTTCCAAGCACAGCTGACTTCTCCTTTCCAGCACCCCCACACACATGTAAAACAAAGAAGGGAAAAGAACTGATACATATCAGACTCTAACATCTATTCTTTATGGCATGGTGAGTGTTCCCTAGCCCAGCATTTCTGTTCTCATAGGGGACTCTCTATTCATCCTCCAATAAAGGCATAAGGGAATTCAAAGTTTTATTTACGTGCTTCACAATCTCTGTACCTTGCACGGATGTCCAGGTTCAGCCTCAGAATTTGCTCATGTGGAGTTTTGCTGACCGACTTCCAAGATCATTTCTCCCTTTGAATTAGTAGCTCATGTCTGTTTTTATTATATTTCAAAACACTGCTGTCCTTATGTAAATTCTTTGTCCTTTGTTATGCTAAAAAAAACAATGACAAGCTCCTTCTGGACACATTGCCATGCAACTAAGTTCTTTCAGTTTTTTGCTCTGTAATTCTCAGAACATCCCAACTACCATTAGGTTGCCCACCAGGAAGGAGAGGAGCCCAGTTTTAGGAAAGACCTTTCCTCCGTCTGATATCTTCAAAAGCTAGTCAAAGCAGACAGTACTGAACCAGATCCACAGGGGTGGCATAAAGCAGCTTCATGTGTTCATCATCTCAAAACCTGATAAGCACATAATTTGTAACAGGAGCCATACTTGATTGATAAGGGACAGCAACATTGGCTTTACTTGCTGACTCACCCCGACCCCCCCAGATTCTTCCCTGACCCATTTTCCTGAGCAAAGCAGTTGCAGTGGGGCAGTGGTGAGCAGAAAAATCTCACAAAGTGAAAGGTGTTATAAAAAGAAAAAAAAATGTTAAAGCAAACTGCTATCATCAAACATCATGAAGAATTTGGCTCTCAGTGACCCACATTTTATGCTTACTTTGGACATTTCTTTCACAGAATCATATGTCACGTTTAATGGAAAGTACATTAGGTTTCCTATGCAATGGCAAGTTTTGAACTGAATAAGATGTAATAGGACAAAGTTATCCTAGAGAAACGGCCAACAGCTAAAATTAACCCAAAGCCAGTGGGAAACAAGATAGCTCTGTTAGAAGCCTGTATGTTGAGCAGCAGGGAGTCAAAAATTTACTTAGACACCTGCAATACTTCAGGAGAGAATTTAGACAGGCATGCTAAATTCAGAGAAAATGGAAATGTAACAGTGAAACAGAGAAGACAACCAATTTCAAATGAGGCTTTAATGCACTGTACTTATAAATAGAACGTGAGACGATGCACTTCTAGGACACTCACCTTTAAATCTTTCTCCCCCAATGGGCTCCCCTGCCCTGACTTCATGCATAACTACAAGTTCAAGAGAAAGAAAAAAAACCCACAGCATTTCCCCCAGCTACAAATGCTTATCCACTGAATTCAACTGAGGGGGTGAATCCATATGTGTATTCCTTCCTCTTTGCATATAAATGTATTTATCCCTCTTAAACAGATGGTGAAGCCTTTGTTCAGTAGAGTGCACATCACAAATCTTGGGATCAGAGTAATTGGGTGGTTTTGGAACTCACCTACTTATCAGCCACAGTTCCCCATACGTAAAATGGAAAGAACAGATTGGTATTATTACAAGGATGGAAAATAAATTATTTGCAAATTTAAGAAATCGTGATATATATATAGGACATAAGAACAAAAGGATTATAAGATCCACAAACATTAGCAACAAAACAGAAGTAACAATACCTAGCAATAGTCACAACTTTTAAACATCAGAATAAGGACAGAAAACAGTTCCAGGTACAAATACAGGGCTCATGCCAGAGGATCCTCAGGTTAGGCATGTACCAGGTGCCGCAACTAGCAAAGGACCAAGCACTCCAAAGTGCTGCCCTTCTTGCTTTGCACAGAGCTCACAAGACTGCCAAAGGTTGGGAGAAAATTCCCAAACTGCACACTCTGCCTCTTCTAGATTAGGGTTGCACTTAGTACCAAGGGTTCCAAAAATCCTGAAAGCCTGGATTGCTGCCTTTTGTATATCTCTTCAGTAATGCAGCTCAGAGGCGCTGCCTTTCTTGTGGGGTAGCCCCAACAGCAGGACACCCCACTTCTGATCTGAACCAGAGACCCACAGAACCAGACCAAAGAGAACACTCTAGCCAACTGTTAATGTTATTACTTAAAAATAATATATATATATATATATATATATATAAAAAGAACACTCTAGCCAAGTTCTGCAAAGGGGTTCAGTCTAAGGTTGCACAAGGCATCCTCCAGGGATCTCCAACCCCCCTCCACCTGGCAAAGGTATGCACATGTAATGACTGTGAGTTCCTTCAGGTAAAGTATCTGCATTTCCATAGCTATTCGGTAGACATCTGGTGAACCTCCTCTGTCTCCATACCCTCATGTTGCCCACTTTGTGTGATATCTATGCCTACATGGAATTTTTTTGTCAACAGCCCTTCCTGTCCCTTCCCTCAGATTACCAAGATAAATTAATCAAACATTAAATTCATCAACAATTCTTCCTGACACCTATCAGAGACCTGGGAAGCCATACAACCTACCTTGGTAGGACCATCAATGGCCATCAAACCCATTAAATCTGCCCCGGTAAGACCATCAACAATCATTAATCCCATCAAGCCATGAACCAGAAGACCACCCCTCAAATTCCTATAAAAATATACAGTAAGCCCCATCTCAGTGTGCATTCTGAGGGTGCCTACTATAGGATACACCCTCAAAGCCTCTACTTTGGGTCTCCTTTTTCTCTGTGTGAAATGCTGGCCATTTGCACTTTCTTCCACATGGACATCTGCATATCTGGACAGATAGTATAACCCCTATAACTGCCTTAAATGTCTCTATCATCACCTCTTTATTTCTGAGTTCTGGATTGTGTGTATATTTTGATTGCTTAGCATGACTGTATGCAGGAATATTCTTTAATAAAACCATTTAATACTCTTTAAATCTGGAGTCTTCATACTAAACAGGACAAGTGTATATATAGGTGTGCAATCCGTTGTATGCTTCTGGCCTTCTCTGTCTCATAGCTAATTTCCCCCAATATCAAAACAGGCTACTTGTGGTAACAATTAACTTCCCAATTAATATGCAGTACATTCATGAAGTTTTGCAACCAATATTGTAGAGATCCTCAGGTTTCTCCTACACACTTTGCTTTCATATGGAGAACAACAAAGTGCAAAAATCTTCTGAAAGACACTATGGGTTATGGCCAATAAGATCTAGCATTCTGAGTATTTTGACAATCTATACTATGCTACAGTTTGTTCATCAGGGCTTAGTGAAGACATACTTTGTGTGGTCAGCACTGGTCATGGTTGAATATTGTATGTAATATCTTAAATTTAACAGAGATGAGCAAGTATAAACAAACTGCGTTAAGTCAGTACATCAGAATCCACTACAACATAATGCCTGGGGCTTTTGTAAAGATACAACTGCTTAGCGAGAGACAGATATATGCTTAAACTGAGGAGGAAAAATTACCTCAAGGCAACAGTTTTTCCATTCCTGTGAGTGCACATCACCTGCCTCGTCTGGTATCCAATTTGTATGTCCCAATATTTGTTCTCCTGTCTGTTCTGTCTGTTACGATTCCTCTTTTTTTTAATAAGCTCACGGGCTTCCGGATCCCTTATTGCTTTCTCCTTGTCCTTTTCTTTTTCTTTGTTCTTTCCACGTTTCCTTGCTTGTCGTATGTGTCGTGAGTGGGGCACTGAACACGTACTCCATGGCCCCACACTCAGACTATACATGCTTTCTTCAGTAGTGCACGGGGAAGAACTGCAAACCTGAAATTCAGTCAGGTTAGGACAGGCAGAGCCCCCAAACTGAGGAGGGGCAACAACATGGCGAGAACGGTGCTTCAGCCCTTTGCCACAGGTCTTGGAGCACTCCGACCAGGCCAAGAACTCAGACACAATGCAGTCCTTCCGGCAAGGGATGAGGCATCCCTGCTCCAGCTGTGGCTTAGGCTCAAAATATTCACATATTGTGTCCTCCACTACCACCCCATTTGCTTTTTGGACACACATTACGTCTCTCATCTGAATTCCTTCTTCCCCTCTGATGCACTCTGCTGGTTTTTCCACACTCCTTGAGATAACAGGCTGGCACTGATTCCAGTTGCCCAACTGCCAGTCATACAATTCTTTGTGCCAGTCACAAACTCTGAAGCAGTTCTGCTGGTTGTCAGGCCTCTCTGCCAGCTTGCAGTTTGTAAGTAGTGTGGTCCATCCTTCCACATGGGCACACCAGACTGCACGTGTCTGGATGCCTCCCGGGCCACATTCATCTCCCATACACCTACCCCATGGACCTAGAAAAAAAAAACAAGGAAAAACGGTTGAAATATCTAACATCTCCATAATCACAGCCTCTTCATTAAGACACAAACAGAACAATGCAATAGTTAACATTCAATGCTTCCCAGGCTCTCTGTATTATTAATGCGGGGGGGGGGGTTATATTTTAGTTTTTTACCTTGTCCACACACACACAGTGTAATAGCACAAACCCATGGCTTTCTCCACCTGTTTTCTCCTCTTTCTGTGGATAAGGAAGACATTTCATTGTACTTTCTTTTAATGATGAATAAATAAAATGTCTGTACTCCTGGTACTCATTAGGAATTGATTATTCTGTCATAATAAACTATCTTCTACAATCAAAAAGTTCAAGAGGACTTTTGTAATTTCAGCTTTTTGTTTACGTCTCAATTTTAAAGTTGGGGTTTTTGTATTCTTTTTCTTTTGAATGTTTATAGAAAAAGGGTGCAAAATCCTACCAATACAATAGAGACAAACAAAAGCTGAAACTACAAAGACCCTCTTGAAATTTCTCTTTAGTAGGGTTGTCATATGGCCTGGTTGGCTGGGTTTTATACCCTATGTGTTTCTGGGAAGCTTACCAAGTGCTCAGTAATGGCAGACAAACTCCTGATAATTCTTTCTAGTGCCCAACAATGCTCATCCTACTTTGCAGGCAGAAACACGCCAGCAAAATGAGGGGGGATCTTTGTTGGGGCATGAGGACATCACTTCCAGCATGACAAGAAAGTGCCAGCACCACACCAGGGGAATGCTCTATCACTCGTCCAGAAACTCTATGGAAACCATAGGGTTTCTGGGCAAGTGCTAGAGAATTGTCCCAGTGCGATGCCAGAGCTTCCTGTTGTGGTGGAAATGATGGCACTGGGCCCTGATGAAGAACACTGCCCCCTCTAGAGTAAGTACCCTACTCCTCCCTTCTCCCACCAGTTGCCAGGCCATGCCATGTCTGACAATCCTGCTTTGGCCCATTACTTGACCAGGATTCTAAGCTTTTAATTTAAGAAAAACAAGTCTCTAGGCCTTCTAGATAAGAAGACAGAAGGAAAAATGTGAATCCAGGTTTCTGTTTAATTTATGCAGTGAAAATAGGCCCATTCCTCCTTATGTCTGTTCCAGCCTCCTACAGGGTGGTTCCCAGGGTCCACCAATGCCTTCTGTTGATGATCTTCCAAGCTTTCCCCTCCCACCATTAGCCATTTCTGGCCTCAAGAAAGGAGGGATTGAAAACCCAAACAAAGCTGCAAAAACAACCAGTCTGAGAAACACTGGCCTAAATGACCACCCACATATATAGGCAGCATGTGGTATGTTCATGTTCAGTCTTTGCTATGCATTCTGAATTCACAGAAGCAACCACACAGAATTTAAATGGGATTGCTCAGTTGACTAGAGATGCAGAATATGCAAAGACAGCATCTTGATATGTTTCCAAAGAACGTTTCCCACTGATTGCTAGTCACTGAAGCAATGCCATCTCTGATCCCACTTCTGGCTTTGTGTAAAAGAGATGGTGTGATTGTTAAAGAGTCATAATACTAAAGCTAGATGGGATTTATCCAATGAAGCACTTCAAGATTAAAATGGCTTTGGTCAGTGGCAAAAAAAAGTCTGCTAACTGAAGTGTATGCCAGTTGTGTTTAAACCATGCATACACGAAAGCCATGCATAGCACACCTGTGTCAGAAGTACATTTTGCGATATGCATGAATTTCTACATTCAAGATACTCAGAAAACCATCAGATAAAGATAGCAAGACATACAGCATTGAGGTTCCCAATTTTTATTTTTTTTCTGCCTTCACCTAATTTTATTGCCTTTCACTGAACAGATGAAAACAGGTTACAGTGAGGCCCCCTCCTTTTTCCTGTTTTGTCCTTGTCTGTCTCTTCTCTGTATTTCAGACAGGTCTTTAATGTTGTAAAGGCCCTGGATCAACAGTAACACTGAACTGAACCACTATGGGTGCGTTCAGACGCGCCGTTTGAGCCGTTTTCAGCACGGCTCAGAAACGGCTTTTCCCTGCGCGTTCACACGCCCAACATCTGCCCACCGTCCCCAGCCGTCACTTTCTGGAGCAAACCCCTTTGAAACGGAGTATTTTGGCACCACTTACCCAAGTGGTGTTTTCCATCATTCTCCGTTTCAAGCCGCACTTTTCCCTGTCTGATCGCTCCATCCAGCCACTTCCGGGTGCTTCAACCCCCCTCCCTCTGGGAAGCTGCCTCCAGCTTCCGTTTTTAGTCCTCCATTTTTTTTCCCCCTTACCGGTGTGCACTTGAGCGGAGCTCCGCACTTAGTTAAAAAAAAAGAAAAGGTTTACTGGTGCCTAGTTTAGGCATTTAGAGGAGTCCGGGATCTCGGGGAGGCCATTTTTAAAAGGACTCTTCCTTTAAACTTTAAAAGGACCTGTTGAGATCGCTCTTCTTCGCACCGGCCAAACTTCCTGTTCGGAAGAGGGCTGCCTGTGCGCATGCTCAAAGGAGAGGGGGAAACCCCTCCCACCTGCAGGAGGACGGCGGGGCGCTCGGAAGGAGGAGGTTAGTCTGAGCGCGATTCTCCAGATTAAAAAAAAAAACGCATCGTGCCGGAGCAGTTTAAACCGCTCCAGCACGCTGTCTAAACGCACCCTATAACTCACACACATCCCCATATACATCTAGTCTCTCTAAGGAGCTAGACTGTTCAGAAAAGCTGTAATGTAATTGTCTGTTCTCAGGCCAGAACATTTGGAATAATATACTGATTTTGTAGACTGAAAAATGTAGAATGAAGTACTGTTGTGATGTTCCTTACTGAGATGTGTGCAGAATCATATAGATTTGAATAACAGTAGTATTTTGATCTTTTGATGGAAGGTAGGTGTTTCCCTTTCTAGCCTAGCCTACACAACACGTGTGTATCTTGTTGTGAATTAGGCCTCCGTATTCTGCCAGTAGCTCTCATATTATTAAAAAAACATTCAGCAGTCTCTAGAATGATGTGGACTGGTTTTTACGCCAATTTGGACTACCAATTGTTGATGGAGTGTGACATTCATCCTCTGTGATCAGTTGCTGCAGTTTCGAAGCAAGCACTCCACCAGAGCACACTACAGAAGAGGCACTGTAGTCAAACATTTTGCTTCCAGATTCTAAAACCTTAAGCATTACATCCTTGATAGCAATGCCAGCTGGCAGAGATAGATTCACCACATGAAAACTCCTGTGCTGTTTTCTACAGATTAAGTTTGAATTAGGGTTTCCAAGGTTTAGCTAGATAGCCAGGGAAATAAATGTATGTTTTAAGCACAAATACATTCCAGCAAGATTACCCTAGTTTATCTCTAACCAGCCTTCCACAAATGACATGATCACTGCTGTATTTATTTACTCCATGTATATTTACATTTCATACAGAGAGACTGCAAAAGTACATGGTTGTGTGTGGGGGGTGCTGCATGGAGCTTTAGTCATAAACCCTACCCGAATTTACAGAAAGGAAATAAAATGCATAAAATCAGCATGCAGTGGGACATAATCACAGCTGAGCACAACATACACTCCTTCACCTTCCACGCTGCAAGCCTACGTCTTATCACATCACCACACCTTGCATATATATTGTATGTCCAATTAACTAGAGCTTCTTTAACAGATCAGACTGTTGCTGGTTTACTCTAGATGAAGGGCCAGTTGCTTTGGTGTTCCAGAGTCCTGAAGCAATCCCACATTCAAAAGGGAGAGTGTGGCATAACTAACAACATTCTTGATGGCTAACAACTTGTCAGTCCCCAAACCAATCTACTCCTGCAACTGCAAACAGCAAGCAAATAAAGATACATTATTATTATAGCATAACTCAAGACCTGAAGCAATGTAAATCAGAAAAAAATGCTTTCAAGTACAGAACTGGAAAAGGTGATAAATGGCAACATAATTTAATCTGTATCTCATTGCTCTGATGCCACTTTAAGTTTAAAGCAAGGGTTCTAATATTCCCATAAAATACACTATAAACAGAGCACATATAACTCCCTAGTTTTTCATAAAGCTCTTCACAAGTTGCTGAGTTGATGAAGGAGTTTTACAGGATCTGAAGTGAAGAACTCAGAAACAACATGAAAAAGAAAAAAAAAGTTGTCTCTTTATGTTAGCACTAAAATGCAACCCAGTCCTGGTGCAACTAGCTGACTTTAATATTATTGCAAGTTGCAAAAGTGCATTCCCCTACCAGACTCATGTGCCACATGGGCAAAAGTAAGAAGGGGGACACATCCTATTCTGCTCCCTTTGTCTGGTGATACGGTTGTTGCACAAAAAGGATGCTGGGCAAGCAAAGCCCTCCTGAGTTTAAACTGATCTGCCTTTGAGTGCTGGAAAGAGCACTGTTTGACTTCAAATTTGAAACACAGAACACAAATAGAGAAAAATTGCAGGGATAATGTAGGTAAGGATGGGCACAAACCAAACCACAAAGCAAAATTCATCACAAATATTGCCTGTTTATGGTTCACGAACTAACATTCGTGGTGGTAGCTGTTCATGAAAGTTCATAGACACAGCAGAAAGCAGAGTCCCTTTAAACCCTTGCTTTCTGTACCTAGAGAAAGCAGCAAAAACAGCTAAGCCACAGGGAGCAGCTTGCTCCCTGCCGCTCAGCTGTTTCGGGCTATCTTGTGCTGTCCCTTAGCCCCACTGAAAGGGAATGTGGTGCTTTTCAACAGGGTTTGTGGGGCCACGAACCACAAACTGGTTCAGTTTGTGAATGAACCTCCCCGTTCAGTTCAGTTTGAGGTTCAGCCATGAAACGTGAATTAAAATGGACAACATTTTCCTGGTTTGTGCCCGCCCCTAGGTGAGGGGATGGAGAATTTTGCAAAAATAGTTTCCTTTGAATATTTGTAAGATTTTATTTACTGTACCAAGTATGTAGAATAAACAGAACAACCTATGGCAATATCTGGCGAGTTGCCAGTTTTCAAAAATAACTCACCTAAGGAAGTTTCAGAGGGGTAGCCATGTTGGTCAACAGTATAAGAGCAACATTTGAGTCCAGTAGCACCTTAAAGACCAAGAAGATTTCCAGTGTATATACTTTCAAGAGTCCAAACATCCATATCAGATTATGGGAGCTTCGACTCTAGAAAGGGTATACTATGGAAATCTTGTTGATCTTTAAGGTGCAACTGGACATGAATTCTGCTCACCTAAAGTTAAAAACCCAAGTGAATGAGGGGTTAGCCTAAGGGGAACCCAAAGAAGGTAATGAGTACTCCTATTACCTCCTCTTCTATCCTCATGTCACTCATGACTGTTTACCAAAGTTGATGCTCTTTTTTGTATATATTTTGAAAACATGCTCATTCTGGATTCTGCCAGAGTCTGGATACTGCACTGCATTCTACTGTCATTTCCATGACTTACTGTTTAAATAATAACACATTTTTGAAATTTGATGCAACTTCAGAAGCAATGATCATGCAATTCTTGCTAGCGATACCTAGGATTTACATCCATCCTACAGTCATCCAAGATGCCATAGAACAACTCAATAGTATAAAAACACTAGATAGCATTCAAGTATATGTGCACTGGAAGTATCTGGAAGTACTGAAAGCCACAACAATCCCAAACAGGAGGAAACAAAATGTTATGAACGAATTTTGTAGCAGTAATCCCAGTTTAAGACAAGCTAAATTTGAAAAAGAGACTTGAGAAGCAAAGGCTTACTTACGTATGATTTATGATGGGGAACCCTTAAAGCTGTTCCTTTGCTTGCATATCATTATTCAGTTCTGTATGTATATTTGTATGTATGAAGGTCAGTTACAGTTACAACTGTTTTGTGTGAAGGCCAGTTACAAGGATAAACAATTCTTGTTTATGCTTTAAAAAGACCTGAGAACTCCACTGCCACTGGTCTTCAGAATTTGTTTTCAGAATAATATAATCAGATGAAAGTCATCAAAGGCAATATCTGTTTTGAGGATAATGTAACAGTTCGATTTCCATTTGGTTCAGTGCTAGCTAAAGACAGCTGAATCATATATAATGCTGGCTGAATCATATGTAAAAGTACATTGCTCCAGCTATATTCAGAACTCTGGATTTATTTGTGATTAGAACAAATCTAGTTTATTACATGGAATGCAGATTTAAGACTTCCTAGGTTTATGAAACCACCATGTGTTGGGACCTCCAAATTCAGGCACTTCTGTAAACTTTTGGAATTCTTTTCTTGCCTACAAACCAGGGTTGGCCCATCATTTAGAATTCTAGAATGTGGACAAACCCTCCCACCACCCAAATTTGTTATTTGTATCTTGATTTGGATGTCATGGCAAACTGTGAGTGGACTGAAGACTTCCAAAACCAGAAGAAAGAGAGCCCAATGAACAGAGCAAGAATAAACCAGTCTTATTTTCATCACAAACTTACCTATTCATGACATCTGAATTCCTTCCACTTGATGGCACCCAGTAAAATGAGTAAACTTCATCTAATAAAGGGTTTTGTTTGTATTAGATGACACAAAAGCTCTCTCACACATACACATTCTCTGTTGACCAGTCTATATGCTCAGTAAAACAGGGCTGCACTTACCTATAATTGTTGTTCATTGAGTGGTCTTCCATGCAGGTACAGAGAATGGCTACTTAGCAGCACCATACTAAAGTGACAGTTGGCCCAATCCTGAGGAGGTCCTTTTTGAGCCATAATGACACAGTGGAAATACAGAAACATTTCTTCTTTAAATGTAATTTATTCTTCATTAGAATGAGTACGGATGACAAAAAACTTTTGATAGAAATATGTCTCCTCAGCCTCAAGAATAAGGTGAGGGGAAAAAACAGAGAACAGCAGTGGAGATCCTCTCCTTGCGACCGCAAAAAGAAAATTGAGGGAGTAGAGCCCCTCCTCTTGGTCATGTGATCATTTTGGCAGGAAAGCGCCAGAGGGAGGAGGGGCACTCCTAGCCTACTAAAAAGTCCCAGTGTGAGACTGCACAGAAGCCACAACAATTAACTGATCTTCACACTACACGTTAAATGAGTCTAAATTATTTTCTCTACTTATATATTTTTTTTTTACTTTTAACCCAAAGCATATTGAAGAAAGCTATATTTGAGCAGAAGAAGGGCAAATCAGGGCCACAGCCAGTAGGGGGGGCTATCACATCTGCTGCAACCCCCACCCCAATCCTCCCTTTTTTGTTTAATTTTTAAGTAACTTGTTTAAGCCACAGTGCTTCGGGCTGCTGCTGCACTGGCCGAAAGGGCAATTTCTTTCCTTCCTTCAGCTGGGGAGGAGGGAGCCTGGGGTGCATGGCACTGCTGCACCACACTGCCTTCCTCTCCCCACCCCAGAAGTACCTGGCCATGTAGGTGGGGGTGGATGAGCTCACCACTTGCTGCCCTGCCTGCCTCAGATGGCGTGCGGGGATGGAGGAGGCAGGCAGGCAGCCGGGAGTGGGGGGGAGCTCACTGCAGGTAATTTAATGTTAATTTATTTTATTTTAACTTTAATTTAATTAGTGCCCTGGCGTACTCTCCCCACTCCCCGAAAGAATTCCTGGCTACAGGGCTGGGGCAGATGGGGAGAGGTTGCTGAACTCTTTCCTCTCTGATTGTTTTATGGTGTAGTGGGTAAGTGTGCAGACTCTAATCTGGGAGAACCGGGTTTGATTCCCCACTCCTCCACTTGCACCTGCTGATGCGACCTTGGGTCAGTCACAAGCTCTGGCACAGCTGTTTCTGAAAAGAGCAGTTTGTGTTAGAGTTCTCTCAGCCCCACCTACCTCACAAGGTGTCTGTTGTGGGGAGGGGAAGGGAAAGGAGTTTGTAAGCCGCTCTGAGACTCCAAGGGAAGGGCGGGGTATAAATCCAATCTCTTCTTCTTCTTCTTCTTCTTCTTCTTCTTCATCACTGCAAAACTGCCCTCCCCAAGTATTTTTTTAAAATCTTAAGAGGAAAGAGAGAGGGGAAAACAAAGCGGAAATTTGTCTTTGTCATATGAATATAAATGTGACTTGGGGAGGATGAAAGCTGCGCAGAAAGAACAAGACTCTTTCTGTGTGCTCCTTTTCCACTCGGACTGCTTTGAGTTAAAGGGAACTGTACAGAAAAGAGTCACAGTTCTCATTATCATGTGTACCTGGAGTCTCAGTGATCAACACTAAGAGGTGAATTCACCCTCATTTTGTAGTAATTCTTTTGTGAAAAGCAAACATAATTTGGAAGTTGGAGCAGGACTGTACAGAAATATCAAGAGTCTCTAAACCAGGAGAGGGCACCTCTGACTATACTGTAATCTTTGTTGCGGAATTATATAGAAGAGTGACAGCTACAAGACACTGTAGAAACCTCTTCTTTGTCTTTCTTTTTTCATCCCAGCTGTGCTCATTACTGCTTGAAATATAGCTGTTACCATCTCGCTCTATGGGGTCAAAACAAGAAACTACTATTGCCTCTATCAAAGCCACATCTGTCAATTCAGATGCATACATGAAGCACCAGACACACCACTGGTCTATCTATCTCAGGATCATCTACTCTGACTGATAACAGCTCTCTAAGATCTGCAGGAGACAAGGATATTTCTCGTGTATAAAAGCATATATCCTGCATAAAAGCATATGCTTCTTCAGAGACCCATGGCCCTTCCCCGTAAAATATGAAGATAACTTATACTGAGTCCAGTATTATATACTCAGACTTGAAATGGCTCTTTATGGTCTCAGACAGAGATTCTTCCAACCCCACTACCTGAGATCATGTAAGTGGATATGCTGGGAACTGAAGCTTGGATCTTCTACATGCAAAACATGTATTTACCTTTGAGCTATGCAAGCTACAGAGCAATATGGAACTCACAAAACATAGGAAGGTATCAAATATCTCAGCAGGAAATAGGCAAAACCACGTTAAGCCCAGAGTCAGGCAGTCTTGCTATAGCTTAATATGTATTTCCTGGTAACGTACTGAATTTTTGTCAGCAAGCCTAATATTCTTAAGTAACTGGAGATCAAAAGGTTTAACAGTGAAATCCTGGTGGCTTGGAAAATACTATGTTCTGTTTCTAAACAATTTCCCCACAATGAGATTGGACTGGTAGCCAGGGATTACTACCAGCATTATCACTGGAAGTCTCGATTCCTGTATTGACACATTTCTCCTGGCCTGCACATATGAAGATGAGGGGGAGGACAGAACGAGTAACACTTGATTCTCGATCGTTAAAAGAGATTTAGAAGTATATTAAAAGGGGAGCATACAGGGTAACAATAATGGACTGCTGAAATAACCTAGTCCAAGGAAACATGATGCCTTTAATATGTGCCTAACTCTTCTCAAGGTAAGAATTTTATGTTACAGCTGCTTCATTTATTTCTATAAATCTATTTACTAGTAGGGTGGCATGTCTATGGATGGCAGCTTATGGAAGAGACAGAGATCTAACCTCTGAGTGAAAGTCGCTCAGTGGATTAGGAGCCAGACATGACTTTTCTATCATTCCCCAATGTGGCACCTGCCCCATGTTCCAAGAAAGTGGGAAAGGCAATTTAGCAGTGGGGCTTGTAGTTGTCAGGTGCTTCTCACCTTGAAACAGCTGCTACCGGATGGACTGGAGGGTGGGTGAGCTACAGGCTACATGTTAGGGGTGAAAATAAAGGGCACATAAAATTATAAGGATGCAGCCATGGGTACAGTTATGTATTTCATAGTTATATACTTAATAGTTATATCTTATAAGTGGGAACCAGCAAGGACTTGTAGGAATCCCTTGCTATCCTTTTTCCCTTTCCTGGAAGCCCCCATAGCCTCTCCCCATTTCCAGCTTCCTTCTCACCAAACAGCCAACCTACACTTATTTGCCCCTCTGTCTTCAGCTTTCCTTTGCTCCCTCACCCAGCAACCTCTACCAAGAAAAACTATGGTCCCAATTGTGCAGTGCTGGCCACTGGGCAAGGCTCACTGGCATGGTAGAAAACCATCAAGGACTTGTGGGGAGGAACCTCACTTTCCTCTATATTCTTCTCCCTGCACTGTTTTGTCTTTCCCTCCTGGGAACTCTCATATCCTCTCCCCTTTCCCTGCCTCATTCTCTCCTTCTCAGCCATTCACCAATCTACCTGACATCTTAAGCTATATTTATTTACTTAAGTTACACTTCACCATTCCCCACAGTGGGGACCAAAACAGCTTACATTATTCTACTGTCTTCCTTTTTATCCTCAAAATAGCCCTGTGAGGTAGATTATGCTGAAAGTACGTGATTAGCTACAAATCACCCAGTGAGCTTTCATAGCAAGATGGGAATTTGAACCTGGATCTCCCAGACCTTACTCTGAAGCTCTAATGGCTACACCACACTGGCTTTCATAGGTGGGTTCTACTGAACAATAGCAATCAGCCAGACCTAGGTGAGTCATGCAAGTGAAATGGTATCGTAGTGGTTGTCGCCAAGTGCAACCTGGAGATCTTTCAGAATTACAAAAGATCTCCAGATGACAGAGATCTCACTCTCTGGAGAAAACGACTGCTTTGGAGGATGGACTCTATGGTATTATATACAGCAGAGACTCCTCTCTCCCCAAACTCTGCCTTTCCCAGATTCTACCCCAAAATCTCCAGGAACTTCCCAACCTGGAGCTGGCACTGGAGCTGGCAACTTTAGTTCAGCCTGGCCTCAATAAATCTTCCCTCGAAGGCCAAAACAGCCCAGGAAAGTACCCTTCTCCCTCCCCCTGCCTTTTATTCACAGATACAAATCCTGGAAAGCTGTGGTTGCCTAGCAATAGCCACTAAGGAAATCTATTTCTTAAAGCTACAGATGCTCCTTTCACCATTTTGGGGTTTTTAACCCCCCCCCTCACATTTTTTCTGCAATTTTGGAGAGTTCTTCAAGTTTGCAGAAAGATTTGTCATACCCGTTCACAGCTTCAGTCATCAGATTTAGTCATCCTCAAACCTGGCAGATGTGACTATTAGATATATAGACATTACTGTATGTATGTGCTTTGTGGGCTGGCAATTTTGGTTTCTTTTGTGGCTCTTTTGGTTTCTGATAATTGCAAATGTGGCTCTCTGCAAGCCATGGAGTAATTACCACTTAACTAGACAGTTCCTGCGCAGTAATACTTCAGGGTTCAGTTGGAGATAGTGTAATTAAATGCTTTCTCATGAAGATGTACTGTTGTGTAGCAGTAAGTGTGCAAAACTAGGATTTAGGAGAGCTTGGTTCATATCTCCACTCAGCCATGAAACTCACTGGATGACCTTTGTCCAGACTCTCTCTTAGATTAACGAAACTCACAGAGCCACTATGAGGACAAAAAGGAGAACTAGAGAGCCATGCATATCAACCTGAGCTTCTTAAAGTAAGGATAGGATAAAAATGTGACCAAGTGAAATGCTTCTTCATATTAAATCTCTAACACTATAGAAAACTGGATGCAAAGAAGAGTGCTAGCAAAATGTGCATGTTTGTTTTCTATGCATAAGTATTTGTTTGCTTTCAATCACACAATTCTTCCCAACTGGAGTTTTTGGTAGTATGTTTGAGGTAAACTTCTATTAGATTAGTGGACATCAATCCAAGGGTTAGGATCCTAAGGTGGGTCACAGAACCCTACCTACTGGGTTACAACTCCTTAAACAGTTGCCAATATTTTTGCTGCATGCTGGTGTTCATACCTCTCTTTGCATGCGTGGCAGACAGGGGCAATGCGATGGTGAGGAGAGGTCATTTAGTAGAGGAGACATTCCCCCACTGCTCTGATCCTGGCTTGTTCTTCACCAAGGGACACCATCTGGTATTTAGCTTGTGCTCTCTGTCACTGGCTCTCTTGGCCTACTGCCCACAGTCCTACCTTTCCACTGGCAACCTCATAACTCTGGCTCCCACTCTTCCTGGCATGTGATTCTCTTATCATATGACTTCATATCACTTTTTTCAGCTCAGCATATCACAGGTCTCAAAAGGCTGAAAATCACTGTACTGGAGGATGCATTTTTAAATTAAAAAAAGAAAGCCTCTTAAAATTGGCTTGTTCATCACTTTCATAGGCAGCCTTCCATCATAAGCAAACAATCAAATTGGTACCATTTACTTGACTGAAAGAGTACAGAATTTTTCTCTACTTGTTCTAAGGGGAAATGTGCAGGAAAATGGTGTGCAGTTGAAATCTCTTTTTGCTTTATTTTTCATATCCTGTTTGAATCTGAAGATCAGCAAACTAATATGGAAAAGATAATATTTTTCTGCATAATGGACCAGCAAGCTCTGTAGATTTATAATGCTTTTTACAAGGGAGGAGGAGATAAAGAGGATTTGGCATAGATTATGAATTAACCTCTGATGTGGACTAACTCAAAAATATTACTTATGAAAAGCTTTTTATTTTAATCACCAGCAAAGGGAATGCTGATGCATACTGTATGCAACTGGTTTAAAGCTTAAACCTCTGAAGTACAAACATGATGAAGGAAGTATCTACAGTGGCAATGCTCATATAGTTGGAAGTAAATCCCATGGAACTCAGTGGAACTTCCAAGGAGATACACGTAGGATCTGGATGCACATAATTCACAATCAAAAGGGCAAAACTGACTTAACATTAATTCATGGTACAGATGACTGACAACATTAATGTTTTACTCAGAGTTAAATTTATACAGAGCTTATATAGATTAAAAAAAAGTTAAAGTTAAGAAAATTCAATCAGGAAACATTACTAAATAGAATGCCAACTAACTACTAGTGGAATTATACCATATAATATAGCTTGCAAATTATTCTTAATGCAGGGCATACAGTCAGGACCAGCCCAAGGGCTTCTGGTGCCCTAGGCAGCAAAGTTTTAACTCCCTCCATGTAATGGGGTAGTGATTGCTCACTCTCTCCCTGAACCAAGGCACAGTGAGAAGCTGCTGCCCACACTCTCATCCCTCTACACTGAGTTAGGAAGCCGCACGCACCCTCCTCAGTCCCCAGACACTGAAGCAGAGAGACGCAGAAAATCATTGCTCCATTCCCCTCAGCCCTTGGCAAGGTTTTTTTTTTAAATCAGAGGCAGATCCCCAACCCTGTGGACAAGGACAGTAATGGTGGAAGCCCCTCCACCGCTGGTGCCTTAGGCAACTGCCTAAGGCTCGTCAGAGATGCAAAAGTGATTGCACCGCTTAGGAACAGTGACCATAATGTTATTGAGTTCAACATTTCAATAAATAGGGAATTGCCCAAAAGGACCAACACAACCACTTTTAAAAGGGGTAACTTCTCTGCCATGTGAAGAGGAAACTGAAAGGAAAAGTAAAAAGGGTCAAAACCATTGGGGAAGCTTGGAGGCAATTTAAAACTACAATCTTAGAAGCACAGATAAAATATATACCGCAGGTTAGGAAAGGCACAAATAAGTATAGAAAAAGGCCTGCGTGGTCAACAAACAAAGTAATGGAAGATGTAAAAGGTAAGAAGGATTCCTTTAAGCAGTAAAAAGTTAGTCTCAGTGAGGTTGATAAAAGGGAACACAGGCTGTGGCAAATAAAATGCAAGTCTGTAATCAGGCAGGCAAAAAGGGAATATGAGGAGCATATTGCAAAAATCATAAAGCCCAACGATAAAACTTTCTTCAAATACATTAGAAGCAAGAAACCAGCCAGGGAGGCAGTGGTAAAAGGATTACCAAAGGACAACAGGGAAATGACTGAGAAGCTGGATGCATTTTTTGCCTCTGTCTTCACTGTGGAAGATGAGAAGTGCTTGCCCACTCCAGAACCACTGATTTCAGGAGGGGTGTTGAAAGAACTGAGTCAGATTGAGGTGACTAGAGAAGAGGTCCTCTGACTGATAGACAACTTAAAAACTGATAAATCACCAGGCCCAGATGACTTACATCTGAGAGTTCTGAAAGAACTCAAATCTGAACTTGTAGTTCTGGCAAAAATAGGTAATCTTTCCTTAAAATCTCCTTCCATTCCTGAGGACTGGAAGGTAGCTAATCTCACCCCCATCTTTAAAAGGGGCTCCAGAGGAGATCCAGGAAATTACAGGCAAGACAGTTGGTGGAAGCCGTTATTAAGTAGAGAATTAGTAGGCACACTGATGAACAAAAACTATTGAGGAAGACTCAGCATGGCCTCTGTAAGGGAAGATCTCGTCTCACTAACCTGTTAGTGTTCTTTGAGGGGGTGAACAAACATGTGGACATGTTGTGGACATGTTGTTCACCTTGGCTTCCAGAAAGCTTTTGATAAAATTCCTCATCAAAGGCTCCTAAGCAACCTCAATAATCACAGTGTTAAAGGACAAGTCCTCTTGTGGATCAAAAACTGGCTAATTAATAGGAAATAGAGAGTGAGTATAAATGGTCAATTTTCACAGTGGAGGGTGGTATGCAGTGGGGTACCGCAGGGCTCAGTACTGGGTCTGATGCTTTTTAACTTGTTCATTAATTATTTGGAGTTGGGAGTAAGCAGTGAAGCGTCTAAATTTGCAAATGGCACAAAATTGTTCAGGATGGTGAAAACCAGGGAGGATTGTGAGGCACTGCAAAGGGATCTCTCAAGAATGGGCGAGTGGGTGTCAACGTGGCAACACTAGGCTGGGGATTATTAGGAAGGGAATTGAAAAAAAATCAGCCAGTATTATAATGCCCCTGTATAAATCGATGGTGCGACCTCACTTGGAGTACTGTGTATAGTTCTGGTCACCATACCTCAAAAAGGATATTATAGCATTGGAAAAACTGCAGAAGAGGGCAACTAGAATGATAAAAGGGTTGGAACACTTTCCCTATGAAGAAAGGTTAAAGCGCTTGGGGCTCTTTAGCTTGGAGAAACAATGACTGAGAGGTGACATGATCGAGGTTTACAAGATTATGCATAGGACAGAGCAGGTAGAGAAAGAAGTACTTTTCTGGGCACTCAATGAAATTGCTGAGCAGTTGGGTTGGAATGGATAAAAGGAAGTACTTCATCACCCAAAGAGTGATTAACACAAGGAATTCACTGCCACAGGAGGTGGTGGTGGCTACAAGCATGGACAGCTTCAAGAGGGAATTGGATAAACATATGGAGCCGAGATCCATCAGTGGCTATTAGCCACAAGGTTTAGATAGGAACTCTTGGTCTGGGGCAAGTGATGCTCTGTATTCTTGGTAGTTGGGGAGGGGGCAACAGTGGGAGGGCTTCTAGTGTTCTGGCCCTACTCCTGGACCTCCCAATGGCACCTGCTATTTTTGGCCACTGTGTGATGAAGTGTTGGACTAGATGGGCCATTGGCCTGATCCAGTACTGGCTTCTCTTATGTTCTTAAGGTTCCCTAGTGGATTGGTCGGCCCCATGTAACAAACAACAATTTTTTAAAAAATCACAAAATAAAATACTTTTTCCAATACAAAGTGCAAACCACTATTCATGGTCAGATATTCTTAAGAAAATACTTGTACTGGATCCTCAACACCACTAACTCAACCTCCTCAGATGGACTCCTAAAGTGAACACCTCACTTTTTCTATCATAAAATGAAATCACATATTACAGCCTCGGGAAGCACTGATCCCAACAGAAAGTACCAGAATGGCATATGCAAAGCAAAGAAGACAACTGTTGTGTAGTGAGAAGGAAAAGATTCATTGTAAGGAGAACAAAGATGCATTTGTCAGTTGCAGCACCCGTGAACGCACGCACACACACACACAATTTCAGTAAACAAAGAATTCTTCCAATCTATTAGGTAAGCAATTAATTCTAGGCAAAAAATCTAGTAGAGTGAATCATAAGGATTAAAAAATATATATTAATCTAGAAAAAAAAATCCCTGTGAATGAGAATACTAAAAGCATGTTAATAACAGTTGTTATCAGAGCTTTTTTTGTAGAAAAAGCCCAACAGGAACTCATTAGCATAATAGGCCATACCCAACAGCAGAAACTCATTAGCATATTAGGCCACACCCCTGACAGCACAGCTCCCTCCCAGGATCGTTTCCCCAGGTACCCCAGCAGCTTACGGGGTGCCTGGGGAACCTGAGGGGGGAGACAGTTTAAACTGCCTTCCCTCCCTGGATCGGCTTGGCTTTCCCAGGCGTCCCATGGCTTGCAAGGTGCCTGGGGAACCCAGCAGGGGAAGCTGTAGGTATGGCCAACTCGGAAGCCAGCCGGAACTCCCTTCCTGTTCCTCCGTTCAGTCCTGGTTGTTATCCATTCCTTGATTGTTAAGAATGTGATTTACTACATCCACAAATTATCACAGCAAAGATACCAAAGTTAACTGCAGTGCCATCTGCAAGCAATGCAATAGTGTAAAGAATGCAAGGATATGTTGCCAGCAACACTGAACTGGAAGCAAGTGCCACTGAAAACAACAGAGTCTACTGCCTAGTAACATTCTGATAATATGAAGGCTAAACAAAGGAGCACACACAAGATCACATTTTTGACTAAAATTCCAAATGCATAAAATGCATAAGAAACAGAGAAGTGAGTTTTCCAGAAAAAAAAGAACTGAAAAACATTTCAGAAAATTATATGAAACCCTAGTGGTAATGTGATCTGATTTAGAATGCATATTTTGACACAGTTAGTAAGCATTTAAAATGTACCCCAGGTTAATATTATGTCCTAATAACAACAAATACTTGAACTTAACTATTTGATGGAGGTGGACAGAATCAGTGTGGTTTAAAGTTCAAAAAAATTCAAAACTTCATGTAGAATTATTTTCATTGGAACAATATTTGTAAAAATTAAAGACAATATAGCATGTATTTCCTTTACACAGTTTAAATTTAAGGGGTGGAAAAGGCACTTAAAACTAATTTTAGCACACCAAAAGAACTCAGCACTTGCTAGTGATGCTACATTGTTACTTATTACTATTTGGTTCCCTAACAAACTGGGGATTACAATATTCCTTTCCTCATGTGAAAACAGCCATATATGTAAGATTTGCATAGTTAATCAGGTGAATTCATAGCTTGATTTTTTATTTGATTATATAAATTTCTGGTTTTATTCCCCACCCCCATTTAAAAATCAATAAAACATACATGTACTTTCTCACAAAGTTTCTACAGTTAATTACCTGAAAATTATTAACTACAACTTTAAAATTGCCAAGCTGGTCTAATACTGTATTGGTAATGTTGTCCATTCATTGTTATTAGGATTGCCAGACCCATGGTCTGGGTGGGGTTCCCTTGATTTTCAGGGCTTCAGCAGGGAAACCCTGCCCCCAAGAATGACCACCCATGGCAACCCCTCTCCCTCCTCTCCTGAGAGATTTAAAGGGTCCTCCAGCTGACTGGGGGGAGCACATGGCCCACTGATCAGCTGGATGGCCCTTTAAATCTTACAGAAGGGGGGGGAGGAGTGGCTGCGGGTGGTCGTTGAGGGCAGGGCTTTGTCATCTTATAAGTGCTGCTTAGTAAGACATCAGACTGGTGATCTAACTGACAGGCTGGTGATCTAACTGACAGTTCATGACAGCTACATTATCTAGTTCATACCAGTTCTGACCAGAGCAAGAATGCTTGTGCATGATGACTCAGCAATGAATGCTGATTGGTGTTTGATCACTACTGATATGTCTATATCTGTGGATATACTGTACTATTTCTCTCTGCTCTCAAACATGTTGTCTGGCGAAGCACTTTGCAAGTGTATACCAGTGTAAATTGTGTAAATAAATGTATATAGTTAGCACTAGACAGTTTGGACTGTTGCTTTTGTTGCTGAACCTCACTGACCCAGAGCTTATCAACCTGAGACACCGACAAGCTTGGGGCAGGGACATCCCCAATGTGACGTCATTGTGTTGGGGACATCACTGTCCCCTCTAGGAACGTCCCCCAAAGTCCCCCAACTGGGTACAAGGCCAGACCTGGCAACGCTAATTATTACTAATTTTAAAGGGGGGAAATGTATTTTTAGAAATGGAAAAACCTTGGTGGAAAAATAAAGTACTGTAAATTCCTCCCCAAATCTCTAATACGAAGTTCATAAAATTCACACCAGGAGGAAGAAGGAGAAAGATCTGGTGTTGATGGGATTCTATGCTTTGTAAGAATGACATTACTTATTACGCTGATGTGTTGTGCACTAGCATCAGAATGGCCACTTTTTCTCTGTGAAGAGGTACTGAGAAATGGTGATTTGTAGCAAAGAGGAGTGGTTAGTGGAAGGGAGTTTAACCTTTCCCCTTCCCTTTGTTTTCCTACTTGAAACTCTCCTTGGCCATTTTTCTCCGAACTCATATTCCAGATCTGTATGTGGATAGATGAATCATGAGTTTTAGTACCTGAGATGTTATTTGAACCCATCCTGCTTCTGGAACTTCAGTTGACTAGAAGTACTTTTTATCAGCTTTCTTTGATAAAAAACAAAATCAGAAGACAAGGTTTAGACAGTGCAACACAACTGGCAGCCTAAATATTCTTGAATGTTTTATGTTTAGAGGGGACTGTATTTTATGACTCTACTGAGAGACTGGTTATAAAAATTACATTGTCCTGTAGTTTAGAGGTACCTGAGGGACTAGAAATCAAGGTATTCAAGATTAAAAGGTAGTTGGTAGATACAGTTGCTATGCTACCCTGGGGAAAAAAGAATTCTTCTCAAAGAGATGCAAAGAGGCCATAGAGCTACAGATCAAAAAGTTCTGGGGAAGTGTGCAAAGAAACAGTTCAAAGGATAGCCTGCAGCCTATGGTAGCTAAACAAATCACGTGGCAGAGTGAAAGGCAAGTACTAGCAAAGGTGTACCTGGCACACAAAGCACCACTGAGGCACACATCAGAATAACATGATCCAATATGCAAGGTGTACAGAGAATGTAGAGATACAAACCTCATTCTTCTTTTAACTTGCTGTTAATTTTATGTATTCTACATATTTATCTTTAATACATAAATAAGCCAATACACTTTTAGTTTAGCAATTGTCATTTTTACTCCCGTTGTTAGCCTGTAGGCAACGACTGTCATTTCATATTTTCTCTGTACAGCCATACTAAAGATATTAGGCAAAAAGGACATCACTGTACAAAGGACAACAGATTTACATTGAGTGACATGTGTTTGCTACCATAACAGAAAATATTCCACATTTTTTGCATAGGAAATACATAATGATTTTTGAACACCTAGGGTAAGTATGGCATTATTCTAATTTGTAAATAAGGAATTAGCTCAATAAAATTTGAATCACATTGCTTTTTCCCTTCTGATCAGCCTGGATTACTGTAATATTCTTAATCAGACTCAGCATGCATAAGTATTACTTTGTCTGTGGCAACAAGCGTGAAAATTCATTTCTCTCCTGTGTAACAATATGTTAAGAGATTATTTGTTCACATTACATTATATAAAATTATTAACACAGCCAAAGTCATTCTCATCTGCTATGTAAATTTTGCACATGTGAAGGACCTGCTTTATGTGGAAGAGAACTCAAACATTCAGTCCCATGCCAGCAGGGCAGAAAGGGTAGAAACATGTTTTTGCCAGCTAGGAGAGATCTGAGCTGAGCTTTTGTTCCCTCCTCTATTACGAGTATTTAGCTTTGGTACAGATAACGGACTTTCTAGCAGGAGAAATGTTGCAAATGTCCTTTTGCTATTCAAACATGGAATACCCCATGCATATACTTTAAAATTTCACAAATGCTTCACAGATGAGGATATTCTTATTATAAGACCCCAGTATTCATCCCAAGGATGACTTTGCCAGCCTCTAACTCCACCCCCACCCCCAAGATTTCACATTCAGCAATGTGGAGGAAACTTCAATACCACCTGGTATGTGCTGAATTTGCTTATTCTGAAATAGCCCTGATTTAAAAGCCAAGAAAGTCATATTTCAGATATTTGCAACTGAAAAAAGTCTAGTGGCTGGGGACATGAGCAGGAAGGAAGGGACATATTCCTGGGCTGGGAAGAAAAGGCACTCCCCTCCCAGGGCCTGGAGATGATGTTCAATTACAGGGAAGGAGAAGGCAGGACCATTTTCAAAAATCAGGCTTCACCAAACATGACTAGGCTTACCAGGTTGCCAGCTACAGCCATGACAGGCAACCCCCTGCTCCCACACACCACCACTCCAAGGAGGATTGATGGAGCAGTGGGAGAAAAGGGGGGGAGAACACCGTGAATGCCATGACATCATGGCATCCACAAGACTCTAGGAGTTCCCCCAATCTTTATGGTAAAGACATAGGGGCTGGCAATCCTATTGCTGACTCCTTACTAGACATTAAAAAAGGGGAGATCTAGGACTGATTTTCTGGGCCAAATCCAAAATGACCCGCATTGTCAAATACAGAATCTTAAATCCTTTACTGGTTTTTCAGTCTGATAGGCAAAAAGTCAAAGTTTGACATTTCTATCTCCATGGTACTTTTTAAAAAATTATCATGATTAGGATAAGGCTGCATGTTAAATTCCTGGATTTTGCAGTATTATTCAGCATGCTATGAATTGGTATTCATGATGACAAAATCCATTTCAGCCACTAAAAAGGCTATATTTGGGATCATGGGACCTGCAAGGACAAAAGCCACATGGAATGGGAACACTATAATATGGTGAAAAATTGGCCAAGATTGAGAATAAAAGGCTAGATCCAACCTAAAGCTTATTTATAATTTCATATCAGCATATCTTGTTGTATGACATAAAAATATATATGCATGAAGTTCTTGCCATTGTTTATTATATGGAAATTTAATTTTACACATTCGGTGGTATGGATGAATTCATTTCTTGACCAGTTGCATTCTATGCTGCTCCAATGTTCCATTAAATAGAGCTTTTTAGTGGAATTATGAGAAATCGCTGGCCCGAAAGATGCTAGATTGGCCATCACAAGGGCTGGGGCCTTTTCAGTGGCAGCTCCACATTGGTGGAATGAGCTCCTGGAGGACATCAGGCCCCTGCAGGACCTTTTACAGTTCTGAAGGACCTGTAAAACGGAGCTCTTCCACCAGGCCTTTGTTTAAAAACAACCACCACTGGAGTCATCGGAATCTGAACATGCTACGGCCCATACATTACAATGTGGGTGTATGGCCTTTCTCATCGGACCATTTATAGTAACCGCTGTCTTCTGGGTAGAAGTGAGGCTAGGATTAGAGGTTAGCTTTTAGTTCTGGTGGTGGCAACCAAGGTTACCCCTATATTTGTTTATATACCATAACGCTTTTGTCACAGCTTTAATAACATTTTGAGAAACTGTGAAGAGGTTAGCATTAACCTTTTTGTGGTAGCAGTAATTAGAAAAATTGTTCATTAAACGACAAAATCCTAAAGGCTGAATGAGTGTGGCTGATGTAGTATATAGAGCTAAGATTAATATGCCATGTTTGTAGTCAATTAGGATCAAGATGTAAATGTGAACCCAAATTAAATTACCCTATTGGCTAAAGCAGCTTCTTAGGCAGTACTGCATGATAAATATTTTATGGGCATTAATTTATTCAGTATGTTTGGATACAAACGGCTAGATTTTAACCAGAGAAGAACAGAATCAAGGAAAAACAAAGCTACTGTCCTGTTGACAACCTTCCTCTATCCTTTCAAAAAAGGAATTGTGAAATTCAACTCCTCAGTCCCCACTGCAGGGGCAAAAGGTAGGATTTTCTTCTGAACAGAGAAAAAAAGGTGGCTGCCCTTTACAAAAAAGAAGACAAAAGCCAGCCTGATGGCTATTTAGAGGCAGTTTCTTTGAATACTTCTCAAGGTATTAGAAATGTCATTCTGCGTTTCAATTCTCCTTCAGGCAAGAAGGTTAACTCATTACCAGGAAAAACTATTAGAGGTCAAGTCCCCACCAAATCAATAATGAACTGGGTTTAAGATAAGTTACAGAAGAAACATGTTCAATTAAAACAGCCCTCACCATGGATAATGAGTAGAGAGGTAAGGTTAGCATTGGACAAAGAAACTCAGGACCTCTTGCCAAAGAGGTGAAAGGACGATCCATATCAGTCTGAGTTGCAGTGAAAACCTTCAAGTTAACAAGAGGGTTTAAAAAAAATGAAAGGTCACCTTGCTTCTGAAATGCTCCTTAGTGGGCTCTAGAAAAAGTCCTGAAAATATTTACCAGACATTTTAAAATAAATATGAAAACTGTCTGGTATCAGCAGGGAGAAAATGTGAAACGATGTTTGTTCTTCAATAGGTGCAGACTTTTGTAAGATTTATATTTAGAAAAGAACATAGCACAAATAGTATTTAACTTCTTATTAGAGAGTTCATTTCATAAAGTAATGGTATTCAGTTGTAAATAAGGCACATGTCAGCCACTGAGGCATGTAAACCCAATCTGGCCTCCTGAACAGTGCTTTTTGCCTCACGTCCCCATTGCCAACTCAAGAGACAAAAATGTACTGGGAAGATAGGTTTGTTGCAGCAAAACTCACTGGAGGCTACTTTATAGAATGGAGCTAAGATGTTGGCCCACCACACCTTGCTTGCTTATCAAAGGAGCCTTCCATGAAAAGTTGCTGACCAGGATCAAAAGACAGATAGGTTAAAAAAAAAAAAGTTTCCTGGGGAGGACAATGCATTGCCCTTAACTAGATCAGAAAGCTTTGCCTGAACAACACAGCACTGTCCAGAAGAAAATACAGTGGACTCTTCATGCACCTGCACTGTCCAAGACTTGGATCTTCTGTAGTTATGGAACAAAGGAAGATGTACACTGACATGCATCAAGAGAAGCGCTAGCATGAACAGGTGAGAGGACAGGAGAGCTAGAGCAAATGGAGTGCAGCTGAATCAAGGATGATAGGAAAGACTGGAACATGGAGAGGAAGAGAGGAATAAAAGGAGATGCCAAAGAAGAAGAATTGGTTTGTATACCCTACTTTACCTTTTAAAGACTCTCAAAGTGGTTTACAATCTCCTTCCCCTCCCCACCAAGGGCATAGACTTTCCAATTTCGGGGGGGGCTGGGGCTGGGCCAGAGGCATTGCTATGCTAGGTTCTTAGAAGAATTGAGGCCCAGTGACATCATAGGGAGGAGCCAGTGGCATCACAGGCCATTGTCATTATCTATGGAGGCGGAGCCATGTGGGATTTAGGGAGGGGTTCCCCAGAAATTTAGGGGATCCTACTCTGGGAGACCTCAGAATAGCTATCATCCAAATGCCATGTTCAGATGGATAGTACAGAATGTCAGTTAGTAGAACAGTAATTTATTTGATACAGTCAGAGATCTAAAAAGGCTCAGAGGTTATAGCTTCACACTGTAACAGATGCATAACCTTTATTACTGAATGTTCCTTTAAGAGTTCCTGAGTAAACCATTCCACCATATGCTCTCTCTTACATGCAATTAAAAATTGGTCTTAAAAGGTGCAACTAGATTTTAAAAAATATTTTCTATAAAGACTACAACAGCCACACTTGTAAAAAAAATGATTACCTTATTTAATGGACCTACTGATAAATAAATTAAAAAAATAAAGCAACAGGCAAACTTGAACAATCCACAATACTCTTTTGTAGCAAAAAGGAGCCAGTTCTCCGGTGACACAGCTTCATCTTGTATACCCCTGCGTGAGTGGCTCTCATGGCCAAGTCAGAAAATAGATCATTCATACTTTTCATCAGAACACATACCTTAAATACATTGAATTAGGGTTGCCTGCTCTGGGTGAGAAAATACCTGGAGATTTGGGGTGGGGAAGAAGAAGAAGAAGAAGAAAAGATTGGATTTATACCCCGCCCTTCACTACCCAAAGGTGTCTCAGGGCAGCTTACAAACTCCCTTCCTTCCCCTCCCCACAACAGACACCCTGTGAGGTAGGTGGGGATGAGGGAGCTCTGACCGAAACTGCTCTTTTTCAAGAACAGCTCCTATCAGAACTACGGCCTTGCCCAAAGTCATCCAGCCAGGTGTAAGTGGAATCCGGTTTTCCCAGATTAGAGTCCGCGCGCTTAACCACTACACCAAACTGGCTCTCTCCAGGGGAGCCTGGAGAGGGCAGGGTATGGGGAGGGGAGGGAACTCAGCAGGGTAGAATGCCATAGAGTCTACCCTCCAAAGTAGCCAATTCCTCCAGGGGAACTGATCTTGGTCACATGGAGATCAATTGTAATAGCAGGAGATCTCCAGGTGCCACCTGGAGCCTGGCAATCCTACATAGAATAGGATGGTCATGTTTGTAAAGGTTGCCCTGTCTGCTTTTTAGCAACTGTCTAGAAGACAGGTCACATTAAAATTTTGTGAAATAAACATTTACATGCAAACATAAACAGACACCTGGTAATTCTACATGACTAGGAAGAAAGAAACTTGAAAGCAAACACAGCCTTGCTGGACCAGATGAAGAGTCCACAGCTTTGAATTCTGTCCCCACTAATAAGCAGGCAGATGCTATACAAAGGTCTCACAACCACAACTCTACTTTTCATTCTCCACCCCTATGTCCTGCAATCAGCAGTACACTGCCTCTGATCATGGAGGTTCTCTTCTCAATGATAGCTTAGTAGGTAAAATTGCCTTTTTGCATGGTTTTATATACACTCACACTACAGTAAACAGCCCATACAAAACCAATGCAATAAAATTCATAGAGTTAAAAAGGTTTTAAAGGGGGACAGGAACAGAAAGGGGGAAACCTCCTTTTGGAACCAAGAAGTTCCCTACTTCAAAAATGCAAAGCCACAAGCCTTCTTGAGGCTGAACCCTCTGCCTTACTACCTGAGAGTTACCTTCCACAGTATCCCTTTCATGGGCACGGTGTGCACAGAGAGAAACCCAAGCAGCTTTTCATCACCTCTGAGCCACCTACCCATAAAGCCAAAATGTAACTCACAGGAGGACACCGGCAATAACAACAAGGGCAGGAGCGACAAGCACGAAGGTGATCTCTTTAAGCAGCTCTACTTGTGCCCTCCAGGCTTCCTTTGCCGGCAGGAAAGGGGAAGAGCATCTAAGCTCAGTTTCAAGGGAGGTTCCACAGCAAAAGCAAACAATCCTTGCAGTTGAATGAGCTTAGCAATTTGCAGTTTCCATAATTACTTCAGATTTGCATCACAACCTCATGCATGCTTCCCATTATCCAACATATAACATAACTGGTCAGGGTTCGTTTTTGTTTTTTTAAACAAGATACCAGACTTAAGAGAACAAACTCAAACAGGTCTACTCAGAAGTAACTCTAGCTTTAATCAATGAGGTTTACACCCTAATTCGTGGACAACAAGCATTATCAGCATGCCATTGAAGGCAGCCAGAAGCAGGACTCAGGCAACTAAGAAGCATTTCAGTAAAAAGTGAAGGGGGACTTCAGACCTTTTAAACAACTCAACTTGGACTAAACTAAAAAACTAAAAGAAAGCTGCAAGCTTTCATTCCCATAACCTAGTGAAAGCCCTTACCTGGGCACCTCTAAAGAACTCTTGTCAGCAAACTAAAAGCAGAGTTACCGTATTTTTCACACCAAAAATGGTTACCTGACCATAAGACGCACATGGTTACCTGACCATAAGACGCACATCATCTGGGAGGGAAGGGGCAGGAGTTAGAATTCCTGCCCCTTCCCTGGCTTTCCTGGGCGCGCCGCTCCTGCAGCGCGCTCAGGAAAGCCGGCACTGAGGCTCAGAGGGAAGGGGCAGGAGTTAGAACGCCCGCCCCTTCCCTGGCTCAGGAAAGCCGGCGCTCCATCCCCCCCCCCAACTTTTGCAGTGTTCGCTCCATAAGACATATGCACTTTCCCCCCCCACTTTTTTTTTGGGGGGGGGGAGTGCATCTTACGGAGCAAAAAATATGGTAATTAACAAAAAAAGACTGTCCTTACCCCAAAGCATCTGAGTGAGAGAATCACACCCCAGACAGACAAAGGGAGGATAAACGGAACAGTGCTACCTTAATTTTTATTAGATGGCAAGAAATCATCATCATCATTTATTAGGTTTAAAAGCCCATAAGCCATGCACCTTAAAAAAACAGGTTTAAAATCACAGCAAAACAAAATTTTGCCACGTCTGTTATGCAGTTAAAACAGGAACTTTTCAACAGGAGTCTCAGTCTTGTAGATTCTGGGAAGGGTGAGAATTTTGGTAGCCAGTTCCTCAAAAATTTTCCTCTTCCAGCTGTATGTTTAGGTCAATGAAAAAAAGATGTGGGAGAGGGAGTCTACATCCTCCAGTGAACAGTCGCAGAAATGCTGATTTAACAGGAATACCCTGGAAGTGGCCCTTCATCTGCGCAGAAGGAAATGCATTATAGCAGGCCACCATATATGCTCTTCTTAATTTAGGGACGGTCAGCACATACAAATAGAGCAGTAGGTCAAATTTCATTGAGTATTAATCCCTAAGTATGATGGTGAACATTTCTGCTCAGCATCTAATAAAAGTGAATTCCAATCTTGATCTATAAGCTTCCTAATGAGTATCATTCTGTTTTTTGGTGTTAATTTCTTAGTTTTGTTTAAACCTAGTTGCTTTAGTTTAATGTCCACTGCATCTTTCCACTTCTGCCAGTAATATTCCTGCGCTGATAAAGTGGTAAAGATTGGAAGAGTGTCAGCTGTTAACAGTCTAGATTTATAATTGAATATAGTTTTCCAGATCTATGTTGAGATCTTCGGTAAGCCTAACTCTAAACGAACTACAGTGGATGCTACAGATGGCGGCAAGGATAAAATTTTCCGGAAAAAAATCTGTTGAGTCTTTCCAATCTGCTCAACTGGTCCAGTAAACCAAATCTGAGAGCCATACAAAATACGCGGAAGAATCATAGTCCAATATACTTTCAGAAGGGCCGGGATATATTGCGCTTCTTGCATATAAAAATTTTTTTCAGTGCCAACAAGGCTAAGTATTTAAAGTCATCGACCTGTTGAAATTTATATGCACCGATTTTCCATTCCTTGCTATATCTATTGATTGCTTTAGTAAAAACCATAATTTTTTATTTATCTTGATTGATTTCTAAAAGTTCATTGAAAGCCCTTATTACGCATTTTAAGCCTATACATGTTCTCGATACGAGGACTAGATCGTCTGAATATAACAAGGCTGGTATAGGATAGATTCCTATGTAGGGTGCATGGTTTGATACATTGTGTAGTTTGGGGACAAAGTCATTTAAATATAGATTGAAAAGATGTGGAGCAACATCCTTGCCATACCCCTCTGCAGATTGGTATTGGATTAGAGACAAGTCCATTATTTAATTTGACATGGGCTACATTCTCAGAATAAAGGTTCATTATAAATTTTAATAGTCTTTGGGGATACTTGTTGCATTCATTTTATTCCATAACTGTACATGGGGCACCAATCAAAAGTCACTTTTAAATCAATAAAAGCAGTATATAAGGAGCCAGATTAATGATGCCAATGTAAAACAGTGATCTGGACAAGAATGGCTTTTCCTAAAGCCGGCTTGTTCGTTACCAAGTATCTTCTCATCTTCCATCCAATGTTGCAGTTTTCCCTTCAGGTAGGAAGTGTATAATTTGCCAATCACTACCAACAAGCTGATGGGCCTGTAATTACTTGGATTGTTTTTCTCACCTCTCTTATATATGGGGACAATCAACGATGTTTTCCAAGATACTGGAATTATTCCCTCCTTATTGATTAGAGTAAAAATGACCCCAGACACAGGCAGCTTGAAGGTTGTGTCTTCTTTTGCAAAGTCCTCACTTTGGAGCTCAGTGCCCAGGCATCCTGGAAGTCTCCAGAACATAAACATTGGGGCAGGAAGAAAATGCTGCTAGTCTTCTTAAAAGTTACCAACTCCATTCCCCCACCCCCAGTTCTTTCCCTCCCCTCCCCTCCCCAGAGGAGAAGCAGGGAGGAGCCCTCAGCCAATCAAAGGAAAGCTTTCTCTCTCTCCTCTTCCCAAGCAGGAAATAGGAGATGCTGGAGAACAGAAGATGGTATGCTGAAAACAGCACAGAGCAAGCTGTAGGAAAGTTTTTAAGTTTGAACTGGCACTGGTTGCCTCGGGGGAGGCTTATTCACCCTCGGGGTGGCACGAGCTCCCCAGCTCCCCTCCATAGTTGACATCTATGCTCCTCACAACAGGCGTCTGCAGTGTTTCCTCTAAGCTGAGTTAGTGTGAGGTAGTTCACAGTTCTTTAGCCTCCAGCTCACATATTTTTGTCTTAGATCAGGAAGAATGGCTCCAGAGCAAACTAATTCACAACTTTAATGCCAGTAGCTCACAAAGTAGAATTTTTGCTCACAAGACTTCACAACTTAGAGAGAGCATTGCTTGTGAGGTAGGTGGGGCTGAGAGAGTTCTGAGAGAAACAGTGACTGGCCCAAGGTCACCCAGCAGAGTTCATGTGGAAGAGACCAGAATCAAACTCAGTTCTCCAGATTAGAGTCTGCCACTCTTAACCACTGGAAGGAGAAGGAAATGGAAGGTGTAAGAGGCCCTTACTTCATTACCCAGAATCTTCACCCACCAAGTCACCTTGCCTGTATAACCTTGTTGCACTAAAATTTAAAACAACATTGTCCCAGCATATAGAAGGAATTTCTGCTTAGAGATGTTTATGCCTAGGAAAAATGTGGAATCATGGGGGAGGGCAAGGTTTTCCCTTTTTCCAATGGCTTTTATTCAGTTTTTCTGATGGAAAAATTGGGAAATTTTGGAAAGCAACAAAAAAATCCTATGAAATATTTGTTCTCTTTTAAGATAAATGATATGCTTCTAATGTTAAGTTTTATACTAACTCAAAATATATAGAATGAAACCAGTCTGAGGGCATTTACAATTTTTCCAATGGAAAATCTGAGAAATTTGGGAAAATACAGGGAGGGGACGCCTTAAATTTAACAATAGAGACATTTTTACCTTCACAACACTCCCTGGATGTCCATGGAACATATGCAAATCCAGACCCCCCACCTACGCCATGGAGGGGATTCTAACTCCTAGCATTTGAACAATGGGAACTGGATGTTTCCCACCTTGCCTCTTACCCAATCCAGATTTAGGGAACTCACTCCCACATGGATAGTGAACCCCCCTATCTCCCAGTCATCCAAGGGTGCATGTTCCACACATCTCAATAAACCAAATCATGTTTTACAAGAGGTACCCATCCTGCTTTCCCTAGCAGGTAGAACAAAAGGTTATCTCTTTACAGAAACACATTCCTGCACCCTCACGGACCTCTTGGTGCATTTTATGGTTCCTTTCTCTAGGAAAGTAAGCTGTTTTTAGGGTCCCAGGAACCCAATGAGCTTTAAAGCACCTTACATTTCTGAGTCATGACAGCTCCCTACCCTATGGAACTACCTACTATGTGAGACCCTCTACTGCCCATATTTTTAAGTGGTTGTCAGTGATGCAAGACTTATTTTTATTTATACAGGCACTATCTCTGAGAATGTACTGTTTCACATATTTAGTACATATTTCATTTAATTGGATTTATTATAAACTGAATGATTCTGTAAACTTCTTAGAATTTTTTAAAAAGACTGGGTATAACAGAATAGAAAAATAAATACATAAAAGGTCTCCTAGGAAATACATTTTATCACATCAATAAATCTCAATGTTTTTTGTTCGATTTTAAAAGCCTAGAATACAGTGCCAAAGCAGCAGATCTTAGAGGGTTGGAAATGACTTAATGCCAGCTGCCAGGTTTTCCATGTGCTTTGCAAGATGATGTTGCTATCAGCAAAGGAAAAATATTTCAAAATATTAGTGAATCCTCCTTCCCAAAATTGTTAAGAAAACAATTATGTGTCATAATATAAAGCTAGCTGTTGAAAGTGCTAGATGCAACAGTCTGCATTCACATTTTAGATTAAACAGTGAAATTAAGGGATAGACAGGCTGTCATCTCAACCACACAATTATACACATGCTCTTATAAACAAGAATACGTACTTGTACATGCTCAGTCATTTTCAAAATCTAAGCAATACTTCTTAACAGCAGACCCTTCAGAATCAGTACATAATAAGATATCAGGTTGCAGGTTTTTCAGTACATCTGGCTTGTAATACTCATAATTTAGGCTTATTTAGTTTATGGCAATCATGTTGCTACCAGAATTGCTATTTTTTAATCTGCATTCAGAAGGAAACCAATAGAACAATTGGCCCTCCTTCCATTAAGGGGTAAGAGGAAAGAGTCAACATAGCTTTTATTGCCTTGCCTTCATAAACAAAGTTAATCTCATGATAAATAACTGATGGACAGTGTTATTTGGAGAGTTAAAAGTACGTGTCCAGGTTATGATAGGTATAATTAAATCTATTCAATTCCCACAGTACAAAGCATCAACAAAACAGATTATTTCAGTACAAGCATGAACATTTACACAAATCAGTCTGATTTCAAAACAGAGGAGAGTGTTACCTGCTTTCATTTACTCAGTAGTGATAGTAGCAAAAAATGAGACCTTGAGGGAGGACAACTCAAGCAGTGATTCCATTATTCCCTTGATGGCCTTTAAGCCCTTGGTTTCAGTTGCCAACCCAGCTATACTAAAATACTCTATTATTTGAAGTGATGCCGGAAATGAACATAATTTCTCTAGGAAGAAAAGTGAAAGCCTAAGTGTTCCAATATTAATTGAATGGTTGACAACTATCTGCCTGCAAGACCAGCAGTCTCATCATCATCACCTACTACCTCTATACACAAAGAAAATTATGCAAACTCAAAATGTATGTAACAGAAAGAAAAAACAAGACGGCATTTGGACAGAGGAAACTCTAAAAAAGAACAAGCCAGATAATACAAATCAGTGCCTCTATGCACTGTACGCTTGTTGAGAAATTAACTTTCTCCTCTTTGTTGACCTCTTATTGCAATTTTATATGCTAAGAAATAATGCATTTTATGTTGTTAAACCAGTAAAATTAGTTTAGGATTGATAGGACAGTACGTATTACATAATTGCAATTTTTCCCCAAAAAAATTTTTTGCAGGGGGGAAAAAACACCAGAAAAAAATATTGTTCCTCCGTGGCTTCAAAATTTCCAGAAATGTTACCTCTCTAGTGGTTCCCCATCTAAGTACTAACCAGGGCTGACGTGCTTGATTTTTGAGATCTGACAATATTGGGCTAGCTAGGTCAGATTTTAGTAAACTGATACATTTAAACTCCACTGAAATCAGTAGTAAAGCACGCCTAATTTGGTGCTGAACTACTGTCTCACAGGTGTAACTCTAATTTGGAGGGTACCCATTATTTAAATGATCGTGACAATAATGGTTCGCAAACTTTAGCAACTCAAGGACCCCCATTTTGCCAAGTCCTTTTCTCCTCCCTTGCCAGTAAATACCACATACTAGACACCCCTTCCAAAGGATGTGTGGCAAGCCATGTATTCTGTTACAGAGGTTTCTATCATCTTGCATCCTCAGAATACAGCAAAAATCTTAGCTTCTCTTTCAAAGCTGGTTTAAGAAAAATGTTTTTTACTGTCTGAACATGACCTACAAGGTCAGGTCTCACAAGATAGTTGATTTTATAGGACCACAACTCAAAAGGCCCAGACCCAAAGTATAATCAGTCTTACGATTTGTTTGGAGAATGCCTTTGCACCAGAGAGCAAGTCAATTCTTTATTGGTTAATAACTTCTAGATAGAGGCTAGCTGAGGAAAGCAATCAGTACATTTCTTGGCTAATGGGCTGAGGTGATGTGGAAGTTAGGTGACTGCAGGTGGAGCAACTATATGAGCTCCCACCCTTCCATTCCCTTCTCCTGAGAGGGACAGTCCAGTCTCCACGCTCATTCCCAGAAAACTGAAAATGCTCTGTTTTCACGGCAGCCAGATAACATGGAAAGGAATTGCTTATGAAGAATTTTTGGACTCCCTGGAGCCCCTCATGGACCCTAGTATGAAAAACACTGTACTAGGGGGTAACTATGCATTACATACCAGAGTTCCATGGAAAATTTTCCCCTCATCTTAAAATAAAAGCATCTTCAGGAAAGAGAATTTAGAGCACAGCAGGCACATGAAGGGAGGCAGTGTCTAACCATTTCCTCTTCCATCATGTTTCCATTGCTAATTCCCCTCACCAAATGGCTTCCTTTCCCAAAAACTGCTAGGGAAATAAGGACCCGCCTAACACACACAGAGCAGTTTCTCTGCTCAAAACCCCTTTTGCTGAAAATGTGACAACATTCTATTACACACATTTGCATGTAATACACAGTTGCTCCCTCAATCTTTAGATGCTATTTTCTCAGTTTGATTCCCTTACATACTTTACTGGTTATACGGGATGTGACTGGCAGTCTGGCATTTTACAACTACTACTTGTAGCATAAAGATTGTACTATATTTTACAAAGACAGCTGGTAATAACAATAATCATAATAATATCAGTATTACAGGAAGATTTCTAAAACAATACCACCTGAGAGGAGTTAATATATAAATGTTCTTTCCTTAAATAAATTTGATTTTTTTATTTTTGCAAGGGGGGACACAACCTCTTATTTACAAGGGTAAAAAAGGAAAATTAAACTGCCTGCTCAAATGTTTGTTCTTTCATTACATCATCAGCACTGTATGTGAAGGCAAGATTATCACACAAGTCAGTCCCTGAGTACTGTCATTATTTATAGAACAATTCCTGTGCTTTCAACGCAATTCCAGATCCTTGTGACTTGAACATCAGAAGCCCATTCCAGTGGCATCCGGTCAGGTGAATGCAATACCACTGTATATCTCTGCCCACTGTCCCCGCAAACTGCAAAGAGGAAGAATTAACTAAACATGAAATCTTTGTGAATAAATGATGCAGCCCTTGGGGGTTTCCTTGGGACTGATCTTTCTCTCTCATCTAAGAGTGTTATGTATCCTAGAATTTTTAAAATATAACATCAACACCATTATCTGTTGGATTTTATGACGATGCAACTCAGTACGTTTAGAAAAATGCCTTTTTGTTTTAATATATTCCTCTTAAGGAGGTGCTGCGATATAACAAACATTTAGGGAATGCTAATCACCCTGACCCCAGTGGTTCCATCCAGCACAAAACTGTCCTCAGCACCACGGACTGTAATGTCAACTACTGCAGCAGTTTCCCAAGATGATATCCCATAAATGGAGATGCCAGCTGCTGAACTTGGAACACCAAGCACACAAAACATGCTCTACCACAGCCCTTCCATTAGAGTCTTATGTATATCCAAAGTATGTACTGTATGTAGAGCAACATACTAGGTTTAAAGTTTTCCTCCACATTACATATAAGTATAATAAAACTAAGGGAAAAAACTTTAAATGATTTAATGAATCTGTATTTTGGTAAAACAAATAAACCACAGTTGTAATCACAGGAATAAGTTGTGACAAAAGTTAATACTGAAATGACATTTTATCCTTGGGCCAATGCATGCCAACTGCTTTCTTTCAAGACATCTTAGAGCAGAAGCTTCTACATGCTTGGATCTTCATGCTAAGCTAGATGCAACTGTCACAACTCCTGCATTTATTGAGTCTCTTGGAATTCAAGACTACTTCACACTATGCACTTCTAGTTACTTAAACAGAACTCCAGGTGGTTATATGTAGCTGTGTAAGTAATGTGATTTTTACAATGGAGCCAATAGTAACTCCACGGGGTGAAGAAGGCTACAGCCACTTTTCCTTGTATGCTTTTGTTGCAAGAGGAAAAAATGGCATGCATCCAAGAGATACAAAACTCCCATCATACACGTGATACAAAGTCCTATTGTTGTTCCCCCAATAAACACCAGGACTTTGTAATGTGAGGATTTAGCTTCAAATTCCCATGCAAGTTATTGGTATGTGCATTAATTTAAAAAAAACCCTTTTTGTGTATAGCTTCTTTTTAAGGGAGTTGTCTTACATCCAGAATTGACTTCCTTTGTGGTAAATATGTTAAACTGGTCAGAAGAATGAAGTATGCACAATGTATGCCACCCAGAATGGAACCATCTCTGCTGGTACCCAGGACTGGTAGAATAAGAGGACAGACAAATTGTCTTAATTTCTAGGACAACCTGATAGGATCCCTGAAGTAGTTTGAAGATCTAATACACAGTGGTACACAGGGATAATGGCAAAGAGTAGTTCATAAGTCAAGCTGTTAAGTCTTTTCAAGCCTAGAGCAACCCAGAGACAGAAAAAGCTCTTCATATGGAAAGCTAGTGGAATGTAGAAGGTAGAATGTTGTACTATGACTGTGTTAAACCAAAGATCAAATCCGCAGTCTACCATGAAGCACTCTCAACAACCTTGGGCCGCTCATTCTCTCTAAACCTAATCTACAGCACAGAATTGCTGTGATAAGAAAATGGACTCATTCATACCAGGGCCTTAGCCAATGGTGGGGCATATGGGGCAGTACCCCCTATTGTAACTTACAGCACCTGCCTCAGGCCTAAGTAGTTTTCTTTCCCTAAAAACCACGCTGAGATCGGTTACTTCACCAGTTTTGCACCTCCACAGGCACATATACTGCACATGGAACAGAAAAATGAGAGAAATAACCTGAGTTAGAGTGAGCCAGCTAACAGTTTTTGAGCCTCCGTCTCACACATTTTGTCTTAGCTCAGGAAGGAGGGCTCCAGAGCAAACCAATTTATGCCATAGCCAAATCGCTCACTCACAACTTTAATGCCAGTGTTATGTCCTGAGTTTGATGTAAATCCCATTAACAGGCTGATATCCAGAATGGCAATACCTGATTGGCTACTCTGCATAGCAGGCCAATCAGGAAACAAGGATTGTGCTGGAGGGAAGCAAACTGATTGGACTTTATCTCTGGAATGCTATTGGTTGTTACCATGAATGTGGGTGTGGCTATGCTAGCCCGCATGGTTTAAATAAGAGCCTGTTTCTCTATGTTGTTGTTGTCTGTTCTGAGCTGTTCTGAGCGGTTGAATCACTACCATTAAAGCTGAATCACTTGTTGGAACGCTGCCTTTAAGTGTCATACTTATCAGCCAGGAGCTCACAAAGTAGAATTTTTGCTCACAGGACTCCACAGCTTACAGGGAGCATTGCCTCCCAGCATGATTTTCACATGAGAAAACTGTGGAGGTGGGAGCTCCTTCCTTCCCTCACAGTGCCATTCTCAGCCCATTTGGGCTCCCTTTTCATTTGTTTTTTAAAGAAACAGTTCCCCAAAACTGCTGTATAGCTTCAAGGAACACGAGCAAACAAGCACATACAAGTGAAGAATGTGTGATTTGGCTGTGAGCTCCTTAAAGGAAGGGTAGGGGGGAATAGACTAACCACTGAAATTCAGAAGTGAAGAAATGCTGCATTTTGTCTTTGAGTGCTCATTTTCCTTCCTCTGTAATATTATATAAATCGAAAGATAGTATAATTTATGCAAGTATTCCACTTCTAAAGATAGTCTACAAATCAGCCTGTATTTCTTGAGTTGATTTGCAGCATGTTAGCCAGAATGGTTTCAGGCTCGAAGCATTTAACAGAATAACTTATTTGTCCCACTTTTCCTCATTCTTGCACAGATTTTTTTTTTAAAAAAAGATTATGATTTGTAGCACTTAGTGCAGCCTGCCTGTGATATTCTTCTCCCTATTCCTATCACTACAATTTGCCCAACTAAATTTGGGATAACTTTGGAGCTAGATTTTCAGTAGAAATTAATCTGTGCTAATCTATATCTTATTGTACAAAATGTTTAGCAATCAATTAAAAATACCAGTCACATCATTGGGGGGGGGGCGATTCCTGTTTTTGTTGCCTTGAACTTGTAGCTCTATGGCCAACTTTGTAATAAAAATAGATTTCCATGGACCATATTGATAAAAAGGTAAGAAACAATGCCTTACTCAAAATTCAAAAGATAAACTAATGTTGCCCTTGTTGCTAGAAAGTAAGAAACAACTGCCATACATGTGTAATTTCTGCCCTTTTGGAAGGCGAAAAAGCCTGATGTGAAGAATTTTACAATGGCTTTTTGACAGAGAACCAAGAACTAATTGGACTATAACTGGCAACAGAAACAGACAGGGAGAAAAAAAATCAGAAACAAAGCACACTGCTTAACATTTGATCCGTGATAGCTCTGAACCACAAAATGTTGTCTATATTTAATGTGGGAGTACAAACTGTTTCTTTTGTTTCTTTACAAACTCCTTAAAGCTGTGCATACGGAAAAAAACCTTTCATAAGACTAGGGAATGATTTTAAGACATCAGAATTTCCATATAGTTGCAAATGTAATATTGCTACATGTGGATTGGTCTGTAAAGCACCAAAGTAGAATATACGATTGAAATGAAACAATACTAAATTAGAGAAGGCAGAAATAAATGACAAACTGTCATTAAAGGTAATAACATAAAACATTATCTTTGACGACAAACAAAAGTACAGTCAAATATAAGCAGTTGCCTGTAATACTGCAAATGTCTAGCTGGTCTTTATTTCCGATTGTGAATTCCTTTTTTTTCAAGAATAATGCTTTCAATACTAGTCATGCTTATTAAACAGCTTAAGTATTAATGTGTTGAAGTATTAATACTACTAATTTTTCAAGGTGTCAAATTGTTCTATTGAATAGTATCAGAAAAATTGTGGTGTCTAGTACTTAATGTGCAGAAGTATAGTCTCAAGATATGACAATACTCTGTATACTAAACATACTTTTTAGATGGTTCACACCCAAACAGTCAAAGACAAACATGAATTACCAACAAATTAATTAGCTAACATCTATTCTAAACAGAAAGATATTATGGTTCGAGCTAATGATGCCTGAAAAAGATTGTGATGATCACCAGAACTGCTACTCAATCAGTCATGGGTAGAAAATCTGTCATTTATACATGCGAAGATTTGTAGATGAAACATAAAGTTGCTGTGCAATATAAAATGCTATGTTCCCTTAGGTAGAGATGTGAAGGCCTGGGAAAAAACTGGAAAAAATTTCCTAAAGCCTTGTTTTTTTCCAAAAAATTGGAAAAATTTAAAAAAAGGAAAGGAAAAAAATTGATTATGGAATGTTTTATTTTAACATGATGAATTAAATATTTTAAGACCTGGTGTTCAAATATTTTCCAAATCATTTCTAAAAAAATATGTATGATATCAGATTAATCTAATTTCTGTTCACTGAGGACAAGCAAGTCCTAGGTTACAAACTGAACTCTCCAATGCAAGAACAAGATGTGTTTCTTCCTTTAGGAGGTGCTATTGTTACAAGAAAAGACAAAAGTTTCAGTTTTGTTTTTGCATGTATACTGGCACTCAGGCTTCACTAGGCCTCAAAGCATTGGAAAAGATGATAATTACAGCTCAGAAAATGATTCTGATTAAATTTCATGCCCATTCATTGGAACTTCGTCCCACATTCCCTTCTATACACTTCCCCCCTCTTCAATTCTTTTTATGAGAATGGGTTTTTTATTTTTACTTCTGGATTTTTAAAAATTGTTTTGTGGAGGTTTTTTTTGTCTGTTCCACATAAACTAGTAAACAGTTCAAGAGATTGCTGCTCCATTTGTTACAATTACAAATAAATATTATTTTAAAAAGTAAATTCTGTTTGTAATAATTGTTTGGATACACTATATTTTTAATATGCTAGTTGTGATAATTTCATGCCAAGTAAAATTGTCCATAGTCATATTTTATGTTCCTAAAGTAACAGAATGACTTTCAATCTGGAAAAAAGAAGAAGCAGTGCTAAAGGAGCATTGTTTTCAATTTTTCCAAAAATTTCTGTTTTTTTCTGAAAAAAACTTGGGGTTTTTTCTGAGCTTCAAAATTTCCGGAAATTTTACATCTCTATCCTTAGGTTTCACATATTCAGTCCAGTAATCTAGCCATACCATCACATCAGCCCTCAGTCACATAATCACTGATTCTTGCTCTTTCAATTACAATCATGCACTACTTTTTTCCCAGCAAGATCCTTGCTTCATTCATGATTGTAACCAATTATGTAGACAGAAGAAACTGATGGTATAATAGAAGCTAAAAATATTACTGATGGTATAATAGAAGCTAAAGATATTACACTGTTTTGATAAACAACCAGAAAACAAAGGGAATACTAATCAGAATGTTCTCATATGTCCAGGAATGGATAAATGAATAATCTGGCCACCAAGTGGAAGGCAAGCCACAGTACCCTGACAGCAAGGGTTCTCAAGTCACAGAACAGTTCCCATGATACAATCAACGTTAGAAGGCAGTACAAGGTCTCAGTCTAGGGTCAGGTTACCTATGCAAAAGGCAGAACCAAGGCAGTCCAAGTATCCATGCAGCCTCTCTGAAGCTTTATATAGGCCGTATCCCTACAGGTGCTGCTGGTCCCCACATTACTCTTCTCTACAAGCTGAGGAGTACTAGGACCCAGCTGAGCTCTGAGAAGGAGCATGAGATAGAGCTGCTAGAGGGATGAGTGTTTTTTATTTGCTTTCAGCTGAGGTGAGACTGTGTTTTGGGTCTGTGAGTGAGTTGTGAGTCATTGCAGAGTCCTGACTGCTTAAGATAGGGTGTGAAAGGGTCATTGTTTGACTGTAATTGAGTGCCTGGGTGAATTTGAATAGCTGCTGGCCACACCTTCTGCTGGGGGAAGCTTCTATTTAAAACAGCACCTTGCCAGAGGCATGAGCCTCTGGCACGAGCCAAAGGGCTATCTAAGAAGCCCAGGAAGAGCCAGAAAGCCAGGGCCCTAGTTTCCTTTGGTTCCCAGTAAGATAAGTAGACTTCTACAAGGAGAGCCACATAAATACAAAGGATTTTAAAAGTGGGATTATATATAATTATTATTTTAAAAACAATTATGAAGCCAGAATGCCAGCAGGGGGTTGGGGGCTATCCAGTGTTTTGCACGGAGTGTCACATGTATGACTATCTGCCTATTGGACAGAAGTCTTGGGTATATGCCCGGTGCAAGGAGCTCCTGGTTCTCAGGGAACGAGCTTGCTCCCTTGAGGCCAACATGGCTGACCTGGAGAAGCAGAGACAGTTAGGCGCATGGAGAAGACTCTCGGGGACTTGTTAGATATGTCCCACTCTGAATATGGCAGCCCCGCCACTGTCAGGGAGCATGAAGGTCAAAGGGAAACAGGGCACTGTGCTGCGGATAAGGGCAATGTGCCCTCAGAAGGGACCTCTTCTTCAGCTGGCGAATGGGTATCCTTTCGCACCAAGGAACCATCCCTTGGCACAGAGGGAGGGGGGTTCTTGGTAGATGGTGATTCAATCGTTAGGCAGGTAGACAGCTAGGTGGCGAACCCGCATACTGACCATATGGTGACTTGCCTGCCTAGTGCAAAGATAGCAGATATTACGCATGTTCTAGATAGGCTGGTAGATAGTGCTAGGGAGGAGCCAGTGGTCATGGTACATGTTGGCAACAATAATGTGGGGAAATGCAGTCGTGAGGTCCTGGAGGAAAAATTTATGCTGTTAGGCAGGAAACTCAAGGCTAGTACCTCCAAGGTAGCCTTCTCAGAAGTGCTACCTGTTCCACATACAAGGCCAGAGAGACAGGCACAGATCAGGAGTCTCAATGCATGGATGAGACGATGGTGTAGGGGGGAAGGGTTTAAGTTTGTTAGGCATTGGGTTGCTTTTTGGAACAAGAGGGAGCTGTACAAAAGAGACGGTCTCCACTTGTCCCGAGAAAGAACCAGGTTGCTGCCACTTAAAATCAAAAAGGTGACAGAGCAGTTTTTAAACTGAATATTGGGGGAAAGCCCACAGGAGATGAAAAGTCTCTGGTTCAGGATGGCTCATATCAAAGAGATGAAGGGGTAGCTATTACTTCTCTACAAGGAAAAGGATTAGAATTGTCCACTGAGACTGTGGCTAACTATATGGACTGCCTGCCAAAGTCTCGAGGCAGCAAGAGGAAGATTGTGGGCTTAACATGCATGGGAAACCATAGGTGTTTATACACAAATGCTAGAAGTGTCCGAGGTAAAATCGGGGAATTGGAATGCTTGATGTTGGGGGGAAAACAGACATTGCAGGTATTTCAGAAACTTGGTGGGATGAGGAAAATCTGTGGGATATGGTGATTCCTGGTTATAAATTATATTGGAAGGATAGGGGGAAGGGTTGGATGTGGGGTGGCTCTGTATGTCAGAGAGGGTATACAGTCCAGTAAGACTGAGAGGGTAAGTGAATTGGATTCACTTCTGGAGATGCTATGGGTTGAAATAGTGGATCCAAAAGGAAGTGTAACACTGGAAGTTTGTTATCACCCACCAGATCAAAAGATAGAGGAGGATTATAAAATGATGAATGAATTAAGGATAGCGCCTAGACGAACTGTGTCATAATAGGTGACTTTAACTACCCACGCGTTGATTGGGTCAATATGTGTTAAAGTCGGGGAAAAGAGACTGAGTTTCTAGACACTCTTAATGACTGTGCTATGGAACAGATGGTCATAGAACCTATCAGGGGAGAGGCGATCCTAGATCTGGTCCTAAGTAATGCCCAAGACCTGGTGAGAGATGTAAAAGTGATTACACCACTTGGGAACAGTGACCATAATGTTATTGAGTTTAACATTTGTATAAACAGGGAGTTGCCCAAAAAGACTGACACAACCACTTTTAATTTTAAAAGGGGTAACTTCTCTGATATGAGGGGACATGTGAGGAAGAAACTTAAATGAAAAAAGTAGAAAGGGTAAAAACCATTGTGGAAGCTTGGAGACTATTTAAAACTACAATCCTAGAAGCTCAGAAAAAATATATACCACAGGTTAGGAAAGGCACAAATAGGTATAGAAAAAAGCTTGCATGGTTAACAAACAAAGTAATGGAAGCTGTAAAAAGTACGAAGGATTCCCTTAAGCGGTGGAAAGCTGGTCTCAGAGAGGTTGATAAAAGGGAACACAGGCTGTGGCAAATAAAATGCAAGTCTGTGATCAGGCAGGAAAAAAGAGAATATGAGGAGCATATTGCAAAAATCATAAAGCCCAACAATAAAACTTTCTTCAAATACATTAGAAGCAGGAAACCGCCAGGGAGGCAGTGGGGCCCTTGGATAACCAAGGGGTAAAAGGAGTACTGAAGGATGATAGGGAAATGGCTGAGAAGTTGAATGCATTTTTTGCCTCTGTCTTCACTGTGGAAGAGGAGAAGTGCTTGCCCACTCCACAACCGCTGTTTTCGGGAGGGGTGCTGAAAGACCTGAATTAGAATGAGGTGATGAGAGAGGCGGTCCTATGACTGATAGACAACTTAAAAACTGATAAATCACCAGGCCCGGATGGCAAACATCCAAGAGTTCTGAAGGAACTCAAATGTGAACTTGTGGATCTACTGACAAAAATATGTAATCTTTCCTTAAAATCTGCCTCCATTCCCAAGGACTGGAAGGTAACTAATGTCACTCCCATCTTTAAAAAGGGTTCCACAGGAGATCCAGGAAATTACAGGCCAATCAGTCTGACATTGATACCGGGTAAGTTGGTGGAAACTGTTATTAAGGAAAGAATTAGTAGGCACATTGCTGAACAAAAACTATTGAGACAGACTCAGCATGGGTTCTGTAAGGGAAGATCTTGTCTTACTAACCTGTTAGTGTTCTTTGAGGGAGTGAACAAACATGTGGACAAGGGGGACCCAATAGAAGTTGCTTACCTTGACTTCCAGAAAGCTTTTGATAAGGATCCTCATCAAAGGCTCCTAAGTAAGAGCAATAGTCACAGGATAAAAGAACAAATCCTCTTAAGGATCAAAAAACTGGCTAATTAATAGGAAACAGAGAGTGAGTATAAATGGGAAATTTTCTCAGTGGAGGGTGGTAAGCAGTGGGGTACCACAGGGATGAGTACTCAGTCCGGTGCTTTTTAGCTTGATTAATGATTTGGAGTTGGGAGTAAGTAGTGAAGTGGCTAAATTTGCAGATGACACGAAGTTGTTCAAGTCGGTGAGAACCAGGGAGGATTGTGATGCACTCCAAAGGGATTTGTCGAGGATGGGCAAGTGGTCATCAACATGGCAAATGGGGTTCAATGTGGCCAAGTGCAAAGTGATGCACATTGGAGCCAAAAATTCTAAATATAAATACACATTGATGGGGTCCGAACTGGCAGAGACTGACCAAGAGAGAGATCTTGGAGTCACAGTAGATAACTCAATGAAGATGTCTAGACAGTGTGCAACTGCAATAAAAAAGGCCAGCACTATGCTGGGGAGTATTAGGAAGGGAACTGAAAACAAATCAAACAGTATCATAATGCCCCTGTATAAATCAATGGTGCGACTTCATTTGGAATACTGTGTACAGTTCTGGTCACCACACCTCAGAAAGGATATTATAGCATTGGGAAAAGTGCAGAAAAGGGCAACTAGAACGATAAAAGGGTTGGAGCACTTTCCCTATGAAGAAAGATTAAAACACTTGGGACTCTTTAGCTTGGAGAAACGACAGCTGAGGGGTGACATGATCGAGGTTTATAAGATTATGCATGGCATAAAGCAGGTAGAGAAAGAAGTACTTTTCTCCATTTCTCACAATACAAGAACTCGTAGGCACTCAATGAAATTGCTGAGCATTTGGGTTAGAACAAATAAAACAAAGTACTTCTTCACCCAAAGAGTGATTAACACATAGAATTCACTGCCACAGGAGGTGGCGGCGGCTACAAGCATGGACAGCTTCAAGAGGGAATTAGATAAGCATATTGAGCAGAAGTCCATCAGTGGCTATTAGCCACAAGGTATAGATAGGAACTCTCAGTCTGGGGCAAGTGATGCTCTGTATTCTTGGTGCTTGGGGGGAGCAACAGTGAGAGGGCTTCTAGTGTCCTGGCCCCACTGCTGGACCTCCTGATGGCACCTGGTATTTTTGGCCACTGTGTGACAGAGTGTTGGACTAGATGGGCCATTGGCCTGCTCCAACATTGGCTTCTCTTATGTTCTTATGACCCCAGATCCTGTGGTGACTTATCGGGCTCTTCTAGCATTTCCTTAGCAGGGGAGAGGCTGCAGGCTGCCAGCCATACATCCCTGCATTCAGTCCACGTCTCAGCCCTAGCCCTTCATCTTCTCTACTCCTGGGGTGCTTCGGGAGACCATGGCAGGTCTGATCACAGGTGGGTCTATGCTAGGGCTTCCAGGCCTGAGGGCTCTGCTGGCTCAGGATCCCTTTGGGAAGGTCCCAAGACCCCAACCTCACAGGAAGGGTCTGCCAAGACAGAGCTTAGGGATTGATTGTCCTCTTCTTCTTCCAACAAGGGCTCATCCTCCCATGCTACACCAGGGTGGTCCACAACACCAAGACAATTTCATACTTACTATCTACATATACAGGGAAATGGGTACAGTGAAGCATTGGCTCAGTCAGTTTTTATTTTGTTAACTCAATACCAGAAGGAATGAGTTTAATCTGGCTAAGTATACCATACCCACTATCTATGTGTAGACCCCAAGAACACATCAATGTGGTCAGGTCAGGTAGATATTAATTTGGGAAAGGAGGTTAGAACATAGGTGGGCATACATAAGACTTGGGCTTGCTGAACAAACGAAGTCTGACAAAAAACACAAATATTACAGAAGTTACAAGAGGTGGCATGTTTATGGGGAAAGGGGATATATGAACAGAGAAGGCTGACACAGTTACTGCAATACCGCAAAACAGGATGCTTGAAATATATCAAATGGGAAGGGGTGGACTACACTGTAAAGAATCTCCAAAAGAGGATAGTTAATTCCTGATCAGGCTTGGCTGCCTGGAAAATCACCCTCTGATCTGGATACCCTTCCTATTTCTGTGATAAGAGGATTCCACAGTTATCCAGTGGTGAGGAAAACACACTCTGTCTTCTCAAGGACAGCCTTACCTATACTTATTTCATTTACTTGTCAACCCCTGGCAGTGAAAAGAGATGGTTAAGGCATTTGCATTTGTCATGACAGGAAAAGGAAAACAAGAAACAAGGAGACACAAATGTATTCACACTCAAGCCAAGCAAATATCAATTGGCATACCTAATATCTTCTCTGCAGCAGCTAACTGTGTTTCTGCTGCCTAAAACAGACTAGAAACACAAAACTTTGTCATAAAAAGCTTATAGAGATGAACACACAAATCTGCTTTATATGACAGCCAGCCCATTTGCCACTCTATCCCAGTAGCAAGTGCCTCCCTAGGGAGATACTGTTACCATCCAGGGTAGAGCTGTGACCACTTGCTATGACCCAGTTCCTGTACTTTAGTTTGTTGATAGCAAAGCGGAAATATGGTGTTAATTTGGGATTAAATATTTTTGTTTTTATTTGGAGAAGTTTCTGCGCCACCTTCCAGGGAACCTGTCCAAGTCTGTTTTCTTGTGTGTGTGTTTGGGGGAGGGGTTCACATTCTAAGAGTCCATACTGAGTGAAGAAAAGTGGGGCTGGCCAAAGGTATCCAGCCTCTGCCACTGGGCACTGTTGAAGAGGAAGGGGAGGGTGACCCCCTGAGCAGCAGGCAACAGAAACGGAGATTGAGAACAGAGAGAGCAGACACGCAGCTTCTAATGGAACCCTGCATGAGCAAGTGACAAAAACACCCTGTGGTCATGCCAGGTCTGCTCTGCCATTGAAATTTGCAGGATTACTTTAGGCCAGTCACTCTATCTCATAGGGTTGTGGTTAGGAGGATAAAATGGAGCAGAGAACAATGCAAGCCTTTGTGGATCCCCATTGGGAAGAAATGAGAGGTATCTCTCCTTATATATATAAAAGAGTTTTGCTGTCTCTCCTGGACACGCTCCCACAGCCTTTGACCCACTCAGCTGCCACTCTCATGGTCTCCCAATTCCATGGCTGCATTGGCTCACTGTGTTGGCTCAGCCCCACCCACCAAGCCAATTGGCAGCATTTTACCCTCACTCTAGAGGGAGCCAGGGAAGGGAATGGAGTCTCGGCCTCACTGTGCTAGGAGCTGAGGCATGAGATGGGCGTTCAAGTGGCCGGAGGGTGAGGAGGCCAACTGCTAGACAATAGGGGAACATGGTGCAGGAGACTAAAACGGGAGTCCAAAGACACTTCAGAGTTCACCTCCTCCTCCTTCTCTCCCATTCTCTCAAAGACTCTCCGCTTCAACATGCCTCAGAGGAGCATGGGGCGGAGCCAGCCCTGGAGTATCTGCTGCTTGAGACCACCTCTGTCACGTGCCCCTTGTGAATATGCAGAAGACCCATCATAAATATTTATGCTCACCTGCCCATCCTGCTGCTGCCGCCGCCACTTCTTCCACCCCTCATCGGAAGTGGCTGACCAGTCGGCTCAGAAAGGTTTGCAGCAGCCAACATGGCAACTGCCAACTTTGTGCCCACACGGTGCTGTGGCCATGGCAACTCCATCATTGCCTCCTGTTGCTCACTGGTGAGGTTGGTGTAGGTGGAAGATGTGATGTTCCCTGCACTCCACCTCACAGAGGTATTTCCCAGCCTTGCTGCCCAAGACTTAAATGGAGATGCCAGTGACTGAATCTAGGACTTTATCCATGCAAAGCAAGTGGCTGACCACTGAGCTATGAGCCTTCTGAATCAGTTCTAATTAAAGCAAGCCTTCTTCTCTGAGAGACATGAAGTGAAAATTACTAATTCTCTCTCCATTCTTTCAATTTGTAGCTACTGATTCTAAAAGACAAAGGATGAACTGTCACCCAAATTGGACCCAGAGAATGGGAGATCAGCTTTAATAAGGGTTCCAGAAAGGAATAACACAGGACCTTGTGGTCTGTTTATACCAGGGTGAATCTCAAGGGGATACTCCAAAATAAAATTACTGAATAAGGAGAGTAAGTGACTGTAAACACATAAATTTATTGTATACAAAATAAAGGGGTAAAATAATGTAAAGAACCTACATTAAGCACTAAGTAGTGACACAAACATACTAACAAGAGGGCACACTTTAAAAAGGTAGGATAGGAAATTGGGAAGTTTTATGAAAGGGACATACAACCTTACATCTAGGCTTTAGGGTCTGGAGGGGTCCAGGGTCAGACACAGCTGAAAGAGCAAAGCATCAAAAAGGAGTCTCTGAAGCATTTGCAAGAGTGTTCAGGTAGTGGGAGAACCTGGCACGCTTTCCAATGAGTTGGGAGGGTCTTTTTTTGGGGAAGGATTTCATAGATAGACATAGGAACCCACTTTCCCAGGAACGTGACTGGTCCAATAGAAGAAGCTCGAATCTGGCAGGAAGATTAGTAGGGAAATATCTGACATCATTGGATGGTTTTAGCATATTGACAAAGAACCAGGAGTGAATGATGATTTTAAGTATCCTCTTGATGGCCCATCCTGGGTGAATTAGATGTTAGGCTGCCTTCATCAATGGCTGGATTGGATTAGCAATACTTAAGGGTTGCCCAGCTGTCTACAGCTGGAAATGGTTCACATTGCCTTGATGAAGTATCCCTTGAAGCAAGGGCTATGATTGTATTAGACGTACCTTGGAGCTGGGCAGACACCTCTGAGGCGTGTCAGGATATTGAGTGGTGTTCATAGTGCTGAAAGGAGTTTTTGTTCTTGAGCAAGATATGCCACAAAGCTGGGGTGGGTGTGCAATTAATTATTATTATTATTTAATTCCAGCACACCCATCCTCTTCTTTCCAATGCCATGGCTGAACTCAGGTACCTTTATGAGACTCCCCAAGTTTCAGATCCCCTGTCACTTAGGCTCTTAAAAGGGGGTGCCTATTAAAACAACTAAGTCCAAAATAAAAGGGACAGCCTTCTATCCAAGGGGGTCTCAGCTGGAAGAGGGGGCAGGGTCCTTACAGAAGATCACATCAATGACAACACATTCAGCTTTGTATCTTTGAGTACTTTTTCTTCTCCATCTTAAAGCCATAGCGTGCGTAGGGTTGCCAGGTCCATCAGAAATGCCAGTGGGGAGGGTATGTTCCAGGAGCTGGAAACATCACCCCCGACGTGCCAATGTCACCAGAAGTGATGCCATGCACTGTGCCTATGTCACCCAGAAATGACATGGGCACATTGGGGAAGACACACTGGTTTGGGGGCAAAACTCTACGGTAAAATGGCCCTCAAACTATAGAGTTTTGCCCCATACCCAAAGCATCACCCCAGCATGCCCACCTCACTTCTAAGTGATGTAGGTATGTCGCACAATGTTATTGTTGGGGGTGCATTTCCTCCTGCTGGCCAGCTGGCCAGCAGCAGGCAGGAGCCCACAAAACCAGACAATCCCCTGCTCCCAGCTGGGGAATGGCAACCCTACAAGTGAGTCAGAATTCACCCTGAGGTCTTATTATCCTGGCAAGTTCTTATTATCCTAGCAACAACACTGTGAGGTAAATTAAGTTGAGATATTATTTAATTTGCACATTTTTATTCCACTCTTTCTCCAAGGAGCTCGGGCTGTCATACATTCAGCGTTCTGCACTCCTGCATTTTATCCTCACAACAACCTCGTTAGGAGATTAGGCCAAGATAAGGTGTTTAATTTGCCCAGAACTATCCAGAACATTTTATATCTGAACAATCATTTTAACCTGGGTCTCTCCCATGACTAAACCCAAACTCTTCCCACTGCATCACAGAGATCTGGTACAGAAATAAAGTTGACTCCCTACACTCAGCAGCTAGTCTTGAGACTACTTCCTCCTCACTCTCCTGCTCTGTGGAGCAAACTCCCAACCATGGTTCACTGTTACAAGTACAATGATGCTCGTTATGGTTAACGATAACTTTCTTAACAAAGAGGAAAGGTTCTTGCCATCAGTATACTTGTAAAGTAGAAATTCTTAAGCCTAGCATCCAATTTGCAAGGCACGGGGTTGGATCCAATCAGCTTTTCAGCTGGTTAGGAAGGTGGTGGCTCTTTGGCCACCAAACACTACTATGCCAAGAATCATCAGGCCTGCATGTACAAAAGCTATATAGGATAGGGGCTGTAGCAGAGAGAGGAATAGCATGGGATTGGTGGAAAAGCTGGCTGGATCCATCCTATGATTTCCAGTGAGCCAGTGCCATGTCTGTACTAGACTGCTAGTTCTAGAGGTCCTTCTTGTTCCTACATACTGATTTTGAAACTGTGGACTTTAAGCCCATCTACAGCCTCAGACACAGACCAACTACACATAGAAATGCTTTCTAGCCAAACAAATCCTGCCTCAAGTGTGGGAAGGAGAGATATGTTTCTCCCTCCGGACTTTTGTATTAGTTTTCTCTTCCCTCTCCGGGGAGGATTATTCTCCAGACTCCACTCCTTCTAGCTACACATTTAGCAGTGTCTGAATAATATGCAGAATGAAATAACTTCCTCAGCCATGAGATTTTATAACCCAATTTAAAAGTAAGCAGTGAAATCCATTGCAGGATTCTAGCCTTCTGGTCTTCAGCAGCCTGCATATCACTTGCTTTTAAGTGCAGTTCAGGGTACAGTTTAATATGTCTTTAAAATTTATTTTCTCCCACAATTGTGAGCAGTGTCTGAATATGAAACACAGAGACTAGACTTTTTACCAAAATAAAATTCTAATACGAGACTTTGCTGAAGAGCAGATGACTGTACATTGTATGTGCAAAAATCACCAAAAAGTGTGATACGGTTTTCATATGCACAGTTGAGATTACAGTAAGTCCTCGGAACACAGTTTCTCTGTATCTAGGATGGAAGGTCTTAGTATCAAGGACTCCATTATTTGAACTAGGGGTGGGAGTGGGGAGTTCTAGCCCCACCCAGAGATGAAAAAATTCTAAAAAATTTGAAGTCACGGGGGGGAAGCATAAAAGATATTGTGCAGATGCATCAGTGGCCAAAAAGTGAGCTTGCTTCACTGCCATCGAGTAGGTATGATCATGTGCTCTCACATGACCTGTGTTCAGTTGCATTCACTTCAAGTTTTTCTCCACTTGTGCTCTAACCGCCAAGCCAAACACTTCATCATCCAAAGCTCCTCAGTAAACCAAGGGGCATTCCAGGCTCCATAGAAGGAGAGAGGGCACTCAGAGGCAATCATCCACAGTCTGGGTCATCTCCATATTCCACAGGCCGATCAGGGCTGCCACAGGAGCACCAGCCTTGCTGACCAGAAAATCTACAAGAGATATCAAGAACCCTTCCGGATCCATCACCCTCCTGAGGTGGTCCATCCTAATTGTTTCCACACCTTTATGGAAGTGTCCACGAGTCTAAATCTCACCAGATAATGGTCAGCCCATGACAATGGAAGAAGGGAAGATTCTCTGATTACCAAACCACATATCCCCAGAGAAAACCAAATCAAGTGTATGAACCACTGTAATTCCTGGCTATGCCCATGTATAGGTAACAAAATGTTCTGAGATAATCTAGTGATTGCCATGGTAACCATGAAGTCCTGAGCTGCTCCTACTAGGGCAGTCACAGCATGTACTTTGAAGTCCCTAAGGATACTAAACCTTGGGGTCCTCAATGCCAAGTCCAAGATTGCCTCTGTCAGCTCAGGCAGGGAGATTGTTGGGTAGGGAAATGGGCAGTACACCAACAAATTCCCTTCTCTGTCTTGAGACCCCAGTAGCAGGTACATACACTTAAAACTGGGACTCAGACTAACAAAGCATTTGGTGAATGCAGCAGAGACCCAATATACTACAGCCACCCGCTCCCTGCCCACCAATCCTCATCAGAAACCACACAAGGAAACCTGGGGGACAAAGCCACTGTTCTTCTTCACCAATTCAGAACTCTTAACTGCATTTCTTTAAACATTCATAAGATTAGTTGTTGTAGATTTTCCGGGCGGTATGGCCATGGTCTTGGCATTGTAGGACCTGATGTTTCACCAGCAGCTATGACTGGCATCCTCAGAGGTATAGCACAGAAAGATGGAGTACTCTCTGTGTCAAGGTGAGAGGGAAAATGGTAGGTAGGTAATTTATATCGACTCGGGAAGGTGGGGTAGGGCTCAGTCATTATCTTGTAGCAGTTTCCCAGGCTGAGGCATGCTAATGAAGGAGCTTTCCTGAGGAGGTTCTTTTGCATATGGATTGGCTGTTGAAATTCTGATCCTATCTGTTGTAAGATGTAGAGCATTTTGTGTTTCTCAGGACAGGAAACCATGCCCTGTTTATTTTTAAACTCTCTTCTTTCCTGTTGAAACTTGTGTTTATGTTTATGAATTTCAATCGCTTCCCTGTGTAATCTGACATGGTAATTGGATGCGTTGTCCAGCATTTCAGTATCTTGGAATAAGATACTCTGTCCTGTTTGAGTTAGGCTATGTTCAACCACTTCATCAAAAAACAGAAGAGACTCCCTCACTTCTGCAGGAGTATATCGCATACCCTACAGTTGTGGACAGGTTTACACCAGGACCACACAGCGTAGCATAAAATAAAATAACATGAAAGACACTGCAGACTTGGCCAACCTGAAAAATTAGCAGTGGCTGAACATAGCCTAACAGTCACAGCTGCTGGCAAAACATCAGGTACTACAATGCCAAGACCATGGCCATACAGCCTGGAAAATCTACAACAACTAATGAACTCTGGCCGTGAAAGCCTTCGACAACATATTCATAAGATTCTTGGTAATCTGGGGTGGAAGATGAGTCCTATCAGGCACTTCTTTTGCACAGTATAGTATCATTTCTACTTGCTCATCAGGGATTTCAGAAAGTGCTCCTTTTGTTGTTCAGTCGCGCAGTCGAGTCTGACTCTTTGCGACCCCATGGACCAGATCACACCAGGCCCTCCTGTCTTCTGCTGTCCGCTGAAGTGTGCTCAATTTCATGTTCGTTGCATCGATGACACTGTCTAACCATCTCATCCTTTGCCATCCCCTTCTTCTTTGACCTTCAAACTTTCCCAGCATCAGGGTCTTCTCCAGTGAGTGCTCCCTTCTCATTTGGTGGCCAAAGTATTTGAGCTTCAGCTTCAGGATCTGGCCTTCCAGGGAACAGTCAGGGTTGATTTCTTTTAGGATTGACTGATTTTATCTCCTTGCAGTCCAAGGGACTCTCAAGAGTCTTCTCAAGCACCACAGTTCAAAAGAATCTATTCTTCGGCGCGCTGCCTTCCTTATAGTCCATCTTTCGCAGTCATATATTACTACTGGGAATACCATTGCTTTGACCATGCAGACTTTTGTTGGCAGGGTGAAGTCTCTGCTTTTTATCATGCTGTTTAGGTTTGCCATCGCTTTCCTCCCAAGGAGCAGGCATCTTTTAATTTCATGGCTGCAGTCACCATCTGCAGTGATCTGGGATCCCAGGAACATGAAGTCTCTCACTGCTTCTATGACTTCCCCTTCTATTTGCCAAGGAGTGATGGGGCCGGATGCCATGATCTTAGTTTTTTTGATGTTGAGCTTCAAGCCCACTTTTGCGCTCTCCTCTTTCACCCTGAGCAAGATGCTCTTTAGGTCCTCTTCACTTTGCTACTCATTATATTTTTGTCCTGCCTTATTTACTTCACTTATACCTCACCTTTATTCCCAATGGGAACCCAAAATGGCTTATCTTTCTCCTCTCTTCTATTTTATCCTCATAACAACCCTGCAAAGTAGGTTAAGCTAAGAGTGTGACTGGCCCAAGGCCATCTGGAAAGCTTCCCTAGCAGAGTTGGGATTCAAAGCTGGGTCCCCATATCTAGTCCAACTCTGCAACACACTGCCTTCCTCCAAGGAGTTCAGTGCCATATTCACAGTCATCTCCTCATTCATTTTTCCCTCATAACATCCTAATGAGGCAAACTAGACTGGGAGCAAGTGACTGGTCCACAGCCACCCAGTGAGCTTCACGGGTGAGTAAGGATTTAGAATGCAGGGCTCACAACTCCCAAGTCCTGGTCAGTACTCTATCCATGCTAAACCTCATCTTGCCCTATCTCCACATATTACACAGTTTGTTCACATTTCCGGAGATATTCCAGAACAAATGTGGCTGGAATATTTCATTATAAGGATTAGGAAGTCTGTTTCATAAATCTTCATTCATTGAATGCCAATGGAACACAGTTTTAAATATTTCTGTCATATTAGCCATTAGAAACATCAGCTCTTGCTTTAATATAACATTAGAAATCAGAAAACCTTTTGATGAGACACAGAGGAATGCATTAGCCAATGAGGTACTCAGCAAAAATATACCTCCCACAGGGATATGATTGAAGGTACTTTGTTTTGTGTTTGTAGTAATAAAATATACAGAGGGGGGGAAACAACTCTTGTCAAAGAAGATAAAAGTACTTGCGGCTAATCCATTAAGCAGTGTCATCAAAGCCAACCTTTCTAGCCAGTGGGATTAATTCAACATGCCGAAAGGCTCACGCAACAAATGCCCAAATTCTTGTTATTCAAGCCCTGAGCACCAACATCGCTCAAATATATTATATAATAAGTCATATTTTATTTTGCATTAAGAAATCTGAAAGAATTCCACACACGTATGTAAGCCAGGTCCAGAGAAATTCAGTTTAAATTATTCCCTAACAATGGGAACATTCGCTTTTTGAGTTCTTCTCTTTGTACTTTAAAGCAAATTCACAAACACAGAAAGAGAAGATGGGGGGGAGCAATGAGTACAACACAAAGGCATTCTTTAAACCCACATGGGCTCTAATAGGGTTGGGAAACTAAAGTACAAAAACTCAGTGGTAAAAATATTGTTTAAAGAATTTGTATGAAATCCTCCAAACTTTAAATTTATTTAAACAAACTGCAAAAGAAATTTTCATAAAGAAAGGTCTGATTGCAACTGACCTGAAAGGAAAAGAAGGAAAGCAGAAAGAGGAATACAAATGGTCACAAATGGTAATCATTCCAGTTTTAGAGTTTGAAAAAGGGACAAATAAGATGACATGGCTAAGAACTGTAACAGAAGGCATAAGGAATAAAATAGATATCCCAACATACAGCATTTTAAAATAATCAAATATTCGGTGTGTATCTACCTGGAACTCCCTTTCTGACACTTCTGTGGAAGCAGTTCTGATTAGAGATGGGCATGAACCTCATCACAACATTTCATGATGAACATTGCTGATTCATGCACATCCCTATCCACGACCCTCCCACAACCCTCCACGTGATTTCAGAGGTTCATGGGATTTGTGGTGGGAAGGGGGGAGTGAGAGGAATCACTGAAATCACTTGCAAAAGCCATTTAAAGAGAACGTTCCCTTTAAATGGCTTTTGCACGATCTTCCCCTCTTCCATTCTTCTGGAGCCGCTGCTAGCAGAAAGGAGGGAGGGAAGATTTCCCAAGAAGGGGTATCTTCCCCTCCCCTATTCTGCTGGCCTCGGGGAGCCACTCTCAGCAGAAAGGAGGGAGGGAAGCTCTCAGATCTTGAACTTCACAAACCAACCCAGTTTGTTAAATGGAAAGGTTTGGGGAGGTTTATGGTTCGTGTGACTTCATGAACCACAAACTGGGATGAACCTCCATTTTCCCGGTTTATGCTCATCCCTAGTTCTGATTCCAGATATATTTTGTTATATAATGTCAACAGTTGGCCAGGTGATCTTCAACTAGACTAGTTGTCATATTTTTCCCTCTCAAGATTGCTTTTCAAGGCCAAACTGCACCTTAAATGCCCGCATATATAAACAGCTTCCCCTTTTATAAAACTTGGAATTGGCTGCTTTTTGGATTGAGGAGTACAAGTAGGCTGATGTGATTTTCCTCTCCCAAGTGCTGCTGATTACCTCTGTGTCATCATTTTTTCACTCTCACAGTTGTTTAGTCACATGCTCTATGTGTATTTTAGAGCCATGGGCATATGAAATAATGTATATTTGATGAGTTCCCCATGTTGCATCTCAAGAATATTTATCACCACTTACTCCATGGGTGAACATCTCAGTGTGAGTAAGGTAGTTATCTCAGTGCCATATATTTCAAAATACTTTTTAATTTATTTTTTTATTGTTGTTTAACAGACATAGAAATAATTTTCTCCCCCCACCCCCGCTGCCGCCTTTCATTTTCAGTCCATTCAGTATATGATGAGTTTTATATATATATTTGTTAAATTAATGGAGAGCCCTGTTTGAATTTTACCACAAAGGAAAGTTTGTAGCTGAAATCCATTTGGTGTTGGTTCTTGTATATGGATATAACTTGTACCTTTTAACCTGTATTTATATGATTCGACATTTGTCTTCATGTTAGGAGTGGGTACTTATATGCAGAACCATAGGACTGTGTTTTTTAAATGATATTTTAGCACTTTTGAATGTATAATTAAATTATATATGATATTTTGTACATTAGCACTATGTGCATAGCTATATTTTAGTTTCATTGAACAGAAACTGCCAAGAACTTATTACAAGGCATGCCATGCAGGCAATTGTACAACCAGACATTAATACTCCTGTGCCACTGTTTGAAGAAAACTCCTACAGCAAATCTGTACAGTGGAAAGACTTGGCAAAGCTAGAAAAGGATGCAGAATTCCCAGGCTACCAGCTGTTAGTGACTCCTGGGAGTGATCCTACTTTGCTAGAACTCACTAATTACCAGATGCAGGGCTGCCAAGGAGGGGGAGGATTAGAGGGGTCAATATTCAGGGGATCCTGGTATCCCTGAGAACTTATAGAGCTAGGCAAGAAATAGGATTTGTTTACATCTGATGTTTGTCTTGGGTCTGGGTGGTATGAGGAGTAGCCCTGGAGGAATCTTAGTCTGGGGGACTTCGTGTCTCTCAGCAGTCCTGATCAGATGTTTGTAGAAGTAAGTGGGACTGAACTGTACAAGGGATCACTTGGCAGGGATAGGATGCTGCTTTATAACTCATGCTTCAGCTTCCACCAAGGCTGAAGACAGAATTGGGCTGTGAAGTTTGGAAGTTGCACTAAGCGGAGCTCACTCTCCTTAATATACCTGGAGATCTAACTAGGAAAAAGAAAAATGTAAACATATTTATTTCAGCAGTGGGCTACTGAGAACAAAATGCAAGGTTATGGGACTTGCAGGCAGGAGGGTACTATGTTCTGCTATCTTCCTTCTCACTTCTCAAAAGATCTAAACAGCAAAAACTTGTTGCCAGACAGGGATATAAATCACTGTATGGGATGTGAATATTTTTGTTTATACAGTATGGAATTATTCACCCAGTTCTCTTTTTCCTTCTATACTAGTATTAGAAGAAAACAAGAACATATGTAGTGCAATCCTAGAGACAGTTACTCCAGTCTAAACTCATTGAAATCAATGGACTTTGACTGGAGTAATTTTGCATAGGATTGTACTCCTACTGTCTTATACATGTAACAGAGGAAGAGCAACTGTCCACAAATGGTTTATTGAAGGCTTCTTTGCACTAACAAAACAAGCTCACAGATTTCAAGCGATCACTTATCGAATATATGATCAAGAAATCATGGAGCAAAGAGTGAACAATGCTACAATGGACGTGGATTCAAATACATAAATCTACATAAATCATATCCGTTGTTCGAAATATGGAAGTATATTGCTTTTCTAAGGACAGGTATATGTTACACCAATACACCTTCAAGGCCAGGAAAGAACACTGTTTTATTGAATTCAGTATGGTGATTCTACCATGTTATAAACCAAGAGGAAATCTCCAGGGCTTTCTGAGGCAAATGTCACTTTAGCATTACAGACTAATGAACACGACAGAGGTGCCAAAATCCATTATACAGCACAAGACACAAGGAAGGGAGGAAAAGTGTGTGACAAATCACTCACAAGAAAAGCAAAAGCTTCTAAAATGCCTCAGCATCTTCAGTTTAAATATTTGATTATATTCAAGTGAACTAAGGAAGAACGTTTAAGTCAGACAAAACTGTTAACTGTAAGCAAAATACTAAATGGAATTCAGCACATCGCTGAGGCTTTCATCCTGCCCAGGGTTGAAAGATCTTTAACCCAGCATAGAGATCCAGAAGACATAAATGTTGTTTAAATCTACATATATATTTTATATGAACAGTATAGCAGAATAATCACTGTCCTCCACAGGAGCAATTCAAAATGATTTCTATGGATTAAAAAGGGCAGGTTTTTTTATTTTTACATATTCTGAAATATACATATGCAACTACAATACAGAATTCAAATGGTATTTTCCACATGCATTCTAGTATTAATTCCCAAATATTCCCATGGAGAAAGAACTATATATTCAAATAATCCCTAATAGTGAATGCATTCAGAAAGAAATGTTACTGATTGTTAATGACTATATGGTCCTATACTCCCCAGATGCAAGACTGAGATTCTGTATAGCATACAGAGAATTTGAACTCAAATTTTTTTGCCATTTTTGTGACTATTTGTTCCATTATAGAAGCCACTGCTGTATGGATTTGAAGGGTTTTATGACAGTGTCTTTTATGCCAAGGGTGAAAACAGAAGGTGTGTTTGAAGGAAGAATGGAAGAAACCAGAAGAGAGACTATATAAAACTGGGAGAAAGAATGAGATGAGTGAAAATGGAAGTAAAAGGGCTTGGTGTTGACAGAGGTCAATAGGGCAAAATGTACAGCTGATGGATGGGAGATGAGCCAGTTCAAGATCAAAAAAACTGGGAAAGAGGTAGAGGACAGGAATGTCCTAAGGGAATGGAAGACATGACAATTCACACATAGTTTTGAAAAAGTTCTCAAAGATACTGCAAGGGTCTTCAGTAGTAAGAGAAGAAGTCCAAAATTAGAATTTAGTAGTTAATCTCTTTTCCATACTCAAATCAATTCTGTCTCCTCCGATCTTTTACAGACGCCCCCAATTATCCAATCTTTCCATCACCCCCTTTTCTGGACTTCTTTTCCATGCAACTACAGTCCTATTTCTGTTCCTCCTTTTACCTGTAACTTTGCTGGCTAGAATTTCCTCTTTGTTCCCTTGCTTCATTCCTAAAAGCCATTTATACCCTTCTCTCTCTCTCTCTTTCCTCTCTCTCTCTCTCCTTCATACCCAGCTGAATCCTCTCTTCTCTCCTTATCTCCCATCTTTCAGTTAATTCAGAACACCTCAGCTAAATGCATTTTTCTTCCCTCCTACTCTGATCATTTTATTCCATCGTGTTTTGAAATGAGGAACAGCCATCTGGAAAAAGTGCAGACAGACACCTTTACCATAAAAAGCCTCTTAAAAGTAAGAGATATTTAACATGCCTGACACGGTCAATGCTGCTCATCGTGATTTTCTTATGCAACCTATTGCCAATTGACAGTTGCAATCTAAGAGGCAAATTTTGCTGTAGGTATCAAAACTCAACCCCCACTTATGTTCAAATGGCACCTATCTTGAGGTGAACAAACACAAAAGGACATTCTGTTTACATGGACTAACAGGAATGGGGAAAAAGCATCTTATTCGCAACAAACACTTCCATGGTGTAAGGAAGCAGTGACATAAATTGATCTACACAGAAAGCCTTTGACAAAAAGTCAGCTGGCTATTATGCTGTGAGCTTGCAACTCCTATCTGATGAAAAGAATCGCTCTAGTTATAATAATCCTTTCACTCACAAAACCTATTTTGAAACAAAATCAACAGTGGCCCACTTTCCCATTTGGACTTCATATATGAGAGACAAAGAAGCAATTTTCAACTTCTGCATCTCGCAAGAGCTGTGCTATCTCTTTTGTAAATTTAAAATTCTTCCTAGGCAAGATCATTTCTGCACACAATAGAATTTATAATACTGCCCACATCCCCAGGCAATATACATAAAAATGTCAATTAAATGCGAATAATGAATTTGCTTTGCCTCCTCTGCCACCAACGCTGCCAGCAAAAAACTCACGATGGGGCATACTCTGTAAAACCCAATCATTTCTGGATTACAATATATTGCTCATTTACTTTAATCTGTCTGTCAATTTCTTTCACATTTTCTATTACTAGAAAATTTTCCTCTCTTCTTGCCATTAGCACTTTCTTTCTGTGCTTCTATCATTATGTCCTTTCACCCCTACAGTGCATGAAATACACCATAACATGACTAACCCATACTTGCAATACACACAGACTACAGGACCAGAAAGTAGATACATCTGTCATTTATTTGGTACCTGCTTTTTTCAGAAGAGTCTACATCTCCATGCTGTTTATGTATTTCATCTTTTTAAACCATTTTTAGAATTATGTATTTGGGCTAGATTGAAAGCACCTAGCAGAAGACCAGAAGCACAACACAAATGCATTCTTTTAACAAACTGTTTAAAATAAATATACTTCCAAGGTATTTCTGAAAATTCACATTGTGCTGTTATCATATTTTCACACTTAGCTGATCAAGAATTAATCAAAGATCAAATCATTCAGCCATGTCCAGAACCCTTCTTTTTTCCCCCTTAAAAACCTCTGAACAACATTTTTAGAATTAATTACCATCATATGGAAAGCCTCTGCACTGTTTAAAGAAACATTCAGTTTTGAACAAAACAATGCCATCGACATTCAGTGCAGTGTAGTGGGTTAGAGCGTTAAAGAATGGGTAGACGTGAACTCACTTCCCCACTCAAGAATGAAGCTCACTGTATGACTTCTGCACAGTCACTATGTCTAACTCAAGCCTCCCTTCAAAGAGTGTTGTGAGGATAAAAACAGGAGGAAGAACAACCAAGGATGCCATCTTGAACTCTTCAAAGGATGGATGAGGTAAAAATATAATGAAAATTAAATTAGGAATATTAGCCCATATCGAGCCAAAGTCAATCGAAAGTCATAATTGGGACCTAATGTGTTGCAGCCTGATTTGTGTTCTTGGGCCACACTATCTCTTTGCTCCTTAATAACTTTCATTGAATCAGCTTTTATTGTTCTCTTGTTATTTGATGTATTTTAAATTTAATTTAATATTGCATTGCTCTTTGGCCACATTTTATTATTTCTATCCCATGTCCTGAAAAATGCAAAACGTACTGCTAGTGACACTACCTTGAGTTTATGGCAAAACATGTAAACATGGACAAAAATTCAACATTTTACCTTTAAAGCTGGATAAATAGCATGAAAATCTCAAAATATTTACCTTATATTTTGCCAGTTTTAATTGCAGATCATTAAACGTAAATCATGCATGAAGTGCAATGGAGGAATACAGGAGAAAGAGACAAGTTAAAGCATTTAGGGAGGAGTGCCTGGAGTCATCATGCATAAAGCATAACCCCCCTTGGGCATTCATGCAAAACTATGGAAAAACTCACTACTCAACAACCCTTTTTAAAACTATAATCCTTTACTATCTGCTACAGCTCCCAAGCGCCAACTACCAATTTTAGAGAAAATGGAAGTATGCATGGGATTAAACTAGGTTGGGAAAATAAAATCTGTCTGTGCCACTACATGACATTAATGGCCACCAATCCATACAAATCTTTAAAAACCATTATCTTCATATCCCACATTGCCTGCAATCCTGACCTACCCTCTTCAATTTCCAAAATCTCTGTCTGTGCGCACCTCTGTTGCTACAATTACCAGGCCTTCTCTGATATCACAGCTGGCCAGGGAGGACAAGAGAACCTAAGAGAATAGTCCATCTAGTCCAACATACTGTTTCACACAGTGGCCAAGCAGATGGTGTGGATCTTTTTGAGATACCACAAAAAGAACTGAATACAGTATTTCAAATGTGGCTACAACACAGACCTTTACAAGAACATTTTGTTTTCAGTTATTTTGCTAATAATTCCTGTCACAAAGTTTGCCCTTTTCACCACATTTTCATTATGCTGCCCTACATCACCCCATGATCTCTTTTCTAATAAATCACTACCAGATTATACTCCATTAGCATATATTTAAAATTGGGATTTTTTGCCCCAAAAAGGAATTGCTTTATATTCACTAATACTTCAGTTGTTATGTCACTGACCATACACAACTTCAGAGCTTTTCACAATCTGCAGTAGTTCTTACCATCCTAATATAGTGTCATCTGAAAATTTGACTTCTGTACTGCTTACCCCTGCATTCCAGATTGTTTATGAACAAATTAAATAAACATGGGTCCTATTACTAATCTCTGTGGCATCCCAGTACTTGCTTCCCTTCCCTGTGAGAATAGTATTTCTATTCACTGTTTCCTGTTGTTTAACCAGTTTCTAATGTATGAGAGGTTCTTTTGACTTTTGTTAAAAGGTTTCTGATTCCTTTTGTCCATGTGTTTGTTCACTCTCTCAAAAAACTCCAAAATGCTAGGGGACTAGACTTCACCTTATGGAAGCAATACTGTTTCCTCCTCAGAAGGGCTTGTTCCTCTGTGTGCTTATTAATTCTTTCTTTAGTAAGAGTTTTCATTTGGGGGGGGGTATTGATATCCCATTAGAGCTCCTAATAATCTTTGGGTGTATGCCTTCCAGACCTGGCACTTTTTAGTTTTAATCTGTCCACTAGCCCTCATCATTTCTATTTTGGTGGGAATGAAGATGAATGTCCCACCCAATTTTATTTCTTTCAAAGTACCCCAATTTATATGACTGAAATGCGAGGGGCACAAGAGTTGTAGAAACTGATTTACCCTAGACTAGCAAATTCCATAAACCAGACCTTTACAATGCACAGTATCCAAGGGTAAATTTAGAACACCTAGTAGTGTAACAATCCAGTATGCCTACCATTTGTGTCTTTTTTAGATAACGTCTCACAAGTAATACGGAGGATAATTTCTACATTGGGGCAAACTAATCATGCAGCCCAATCCTGTGCATGTGCACTCAAAAGTAAGTCCTACTAAATCTAGTATTCTTAATAAACTTGTGTAGAATTGCAACCTTAGTCACACACCCCTCTTAAGTATTAATTTGGAGTTCCTCATTGGAAAAGATCCTGATTTAATCCAGCAGATTTGATGTACAGATTTAATACGTAAAAGTGGCACCCCAATAAGCCTACGGTTAGACTTTGAAAACCCCAAATAGTTATTTGCATTGCTTCAAATGCACCATATTACAAGTACTGAAGTGTTTTCCTCCTGCTCTGCATCGTATATCTTGATGTTATCATAATCTCTACAGCTGCCATAGGGAGAACATTTATATGCAAAAATCATCTGATGATATCTAAATCATTCTGTTTTATCATAGCCATATGGAAATGTGAATAGATGAACAAACACCATGCATGTCCCCTATTTGTGCAGGGACCACAGCAGAGGGTCTAGTAAGCCATTTCCTAATGATATGAAGGGTTTGTCTTTATATTAGTTTGATCCTTTGTCTTCTTTGGCCTGAGGTCTCTCAGCAGGCAGATATCCAGGGCTGCTGTTTTGTGCATTAATTCTATCATGAGAAGGTGGGGTGAATAAATTGAGACTACATTCCAGACAAGCATGATTTCTCTGGAACTTTGCACAGAGCGCTTGTGAAAAATATATACAATTCATTATGATTACATTTAACAATGTATTTACCATTGTGTGAAACCCCGGTGGCAAAAGGTGATAAATGTGATTTCATATGCTTTGAAAGGTTTTCCCTGACTAATTGGAAGAGATTAGTGGTAGCGCACGTGCTTGCATGAAGAATGTTCATTATCTGCAATCTCCAATTAACAGGTATCTGATTTGAAGTTTGGGAAAGGCCTTTCTCTGCATGGAACCCTGGACAGCTGCTGACAGTCAGAATAGACAATACTGCACTGGATAGTCTTTAAGGTGCTACTGGACTCTTCCTCTTTTCTAATTGAATCATATACATGACTTCTCTGAAACCCAACAGGCAGGACATTCCAAGAAATAGACATGTACATAAACTCTTGCCACCTCCAGGTATCTTTTTAAACAGAGAACAACAAGTAAGCATCTACATTAAAAACATAACATGTTATAATATTAAAAATATTATATAAAATACAATATAATCAAATTTAATATAAAATATAACGCAAGATAGCCCAAATAGATGTATGTATTAGGAGTAAGTTAAGGATGCTCATGAAATTTTGTACCAACAAATTTCCCCACCAGCTCACTGGCCCTTTTGCCTACCCTCATGCTCTGTTTTAAAATGTTAATTATGTATTTACAGTTAAGACAGAATTAATGGGATTGAAGTAACTTAATCATATGCAGAGCTGAAGACAAAACCCATGAACTCTTTCCTGGTTTCAAGATCATAATATAGTAAATTTATACTAGTCTGGCCATCTGAGTAAAAACAAACAAAAAACCACCTCAGTTATGGCATATTTGCTAAGAGTCTCTGAGATGCAAGATAAATGAGACTTCACATTCAGGTTTATAAAATTCTACATCTGAAATTGCCAAGAACTAGTAACAGAAAACGCTCATCTTTTTTTGTGGAGGGAAGGGGGGGAATAAAACCTTTCTGTAGTGTCATTTGCACTTGAAGTGACTGCCGGGAGAATTGAAGGTTGTTATTAATAAGGATCCCTGCTGTTGCTTCAGTCAATGATTTATCACTTTCCCATCTCGATGGGAGGAGGTCAGATTGGAGAGAGAAAATTATTCATTCAAGATGGCATTTCTCCTTCTAGAGATGACACTTAGGGAAAAAACCCCTAGTAATTCATACCTAATTAATGACAGAGTATGATCCTGTTTATGATCTTGATCGTTTAGGTGCATAATAAAAGTGTTGTTTTCAAGCACAGTTCTTACAGTGCTGTTTACTATTAAGTATAAAAATCTATCTCAGTAATTTGCAGTCATGATCTTCTTCTTGCTTCCCATTGCTGACCCCACTGGGATTCAGCACTTGACACTCCATATCTAGCCTTATGCCACTGGGAAAGGTTATGGAATTTTACTTTTAACAATGTAATACTAGAAACAAACAAATTTTTATTGGGGGTTTAAAACAGAAATATGGAAATGTTCTTTTCCTCTTTTCCACTCACATTTAACAACTCTAAAGTCTTCGTAAAATGTTTTGTGAATTCAGTTAAGTGATGTTACCTGCATTCTGTGTAAGAATGACTGTGATATAACAGGTATTTAAACAAACAAACAATCCCAAGAGTTAGGGAGGATCTGTGGCTCAGTGGCAGGGCCGGCCCCAGGTGTCTGGACGCACTAGGCAGGACAGCCTGGGGCGCCCACCCCACCAGGGATGCCAACCTCCCGGTGGGGCCTGGAGATGGCCCAGCGCCAGGAGAGCCGGGGAAGGAGTGGGCTTCGAACGCCCGCCCCTTCCCTCCCAGCAGCGGTGCCGGCTTTTCTGGGTGCCTCGCAGCCACGAGGCACCCAGGAAAGCCGGGGCAGCCGGTACTGGGCGGCCCAAGGGGCTTTTCACCGGGGGGGGGAGCATTTTGGCGCCCCTGCAGAGCCGGTGCCCTAGGCGAGCGCCTAGGGGCGCCTAGTGGGCGAGCCGGCCCTGCTCAGTGGTAGAGAGTCTAGTTAGCATGCAGAAGGGCCCAGGTTCAATCCTTGGCATTTCCAGTTAAAAGATCTGGTAAGTGATGTGAAAGATCTCTGCCTGAGACCTTAGAGAGCCACTGCCAGTCTGAGTAGACAATGCTGACACTGATAGACCAAGGGTCTGATTTAGTATAAGGCAGGTTCATGTGAGTTCATTCTTACAAGTAGTTGGCTCTTCAAAGATGAAAACATGGCTGATTTGGGATGTCCCAGTCCACTGAGAGAGAACAGTATAAATATACATTAGAATCACATAATCATAAAATCACAGAGTTGGAAGGGATCTCCAGGGCCTTCTAGTCCAACCCCCTGTACAATGCAGGAAATTCACAAATACCTCCCCACCACACCCCAATGACCACCGTTCCACAGTTAGAAGATGACAAAAAACCTCCAGGATCCCTGGCCAAACTGGATCCCTGGCCAAACAGGTAGAATATTGCTACCTGACTCCAAAATGGTGATCAGCATTCCCCCATGCATGTAAGAAAGGGACATGAGAACTAAGCACTGATGCAACCTTTCCTGTCCTCCCTCTCATGATCTACTTAAATCCACAGAATCAGCATTGCTGTCAGATGGCTATCTAGCCTCTATGTAAAAACCTCCAAAGAAGGGGAGCCCACCACCTGTTGAGGAAGCCTGTCCCACTGAGGAACCACCCTGTCAGGAAATTCTTCCTAATGTTTAGCCGAAAACTCTTTTGATTTAATTTGATCTAATTAGAAATAATACCATTAGTGTATTTTTCCATACAATATCTATGTGTTTTGCAAAATGCACAGTGTCAAACATTGCTCCGTAAAGAAGAGATAATGGGTGGCATCCAACTCTGTCTTCCCCACACAACCCAGGAGAGAGTTTCCACATACCTGGGAAAGTCTGATAATTATTCCTGGCAGCAACTTGCTATTAATCTGTTGTTGAATTTATGTGAGTGTAATTTGGCTTATGGTTGCCATTCGTCAAGGTTCCTCAGGATCTCTGGAAGCTACATCTCTGAATATGGAATGGATATGTATCATACACATCCATGTAACTGTATGTGCATGAACAGTAAGGCACCATGCAGTGCCATTTCACACCCTGCAGCTGTTGAGTTGTATTCTGAACTGGTGAGAATATACTGGAAGACACTTACCTTCAACTCTGAATTCAACATTATATCCACTGCACCACACTGAGTACCAGTAACTCAAAATACTTGTTGGTTAGTTTGTGTAATTACAGCATGTGAGAGTGGCATGTAGAGATGCCAGCCTACAGGTGGGACCCGGGGATTCTCCAGAATTACAGCTCATCTCCAAACTACAGAGCTCAGTTCCATAGAGAGTGGACTCTATGGCATTATACCCCACTGAGGTCCCTGACCTCCGCAAGCTCCTTCCCCAAATCTCCAGGAGTTTCCCAACTTAGATCTGGCAACCCTACCCTCACTTCCCCCGCCAGTGGCCAGGGGGGAGCTGGCAACTCTAGTGGCATGAGACAAAAGCTAGTACACATATTAAAAATCTCTTTAATGGTATACCAGGTACACACTAAAGGAAGCAATTTTCTCATACCCAGAATCTTACTGAAATGACACAAATGCAATTTTCTTCAACACGGCATGAATAACAATTCAGGCTTAGGCAGAATTCTCCATTTATGGACTCCAAACGCTTACTCCCATTTGCCTTACACTTCTGTTATGTTTCTCATATCAAAGACAGGGTTAAAGAACCTTTGCCATGGACTTTGCTGACGACACAAGATTATTCAGGATGATGAAAACCTAGGCTGACTGTGAAGAGCTCCAAAAGAACCTTCACAAACTGGGTGAGTGGGCAACAATGTGGCAAGTAAAATTTAGTGTTGGTAAGGTGATGCATACAGGGACAAAATATCCCAACTTCAAGTACAGGCTAATGGGGTCTGAACTTGCTGAGACTGAGAGGGGAAAAGATCTTGGGGTCATAGTGGACAGCTCAATGAAAGTGTCAACCCAGTGTGCTGCAGCCATGAAAAAGGCAAACTCTATGTTAAGGATAATTAGGAGAGGAACTGTGAATAAAGTGGCCAATATTGTAATGCCCCTGTTTAGATATATGGTGCAGCCTCACTTGGAATACTGTGTACAGTTCTACTCACTGTATCTCAGAAAGGTCACTGCAGAGCTGGAAAAAGTACAGAGGAGAGCAACCAAGATGATCAGGGGGGTGGAGCACCTTCCCAACGAGGAAAGGCTACGGAGTCTAGGACTTCTGAGTTTGGAAAAAGGACAACTAAAGGGGAGATGATGAGATGGAGAAAGTTGACAAAGAGAACTTTTTCTCCCTCTCCTAAAATACTAGAACTCAGGGATATTCAATGAAGCTGATGGGCAGTAGGTTCAGGACAGACAAAAGGAAATACTACTTTACACAGAGAGTGATTAAAATGTGGGATTCGCTGCCAGAAGATGTAGTGATGGCCACAAGAATAATCAGCTTTAAAAGGGGATTAGATAGATTCATGGAGGATAAGTCTATCAATGCGTACTAGCCACTGTGACTGAGGGGAACCCCCACATTCAGAGGCACTAATTCCACTAAGTGGCAACATTAGGGGAAGGCCTTGGCCTCTATGCCCTATTGTTGGTCATCCAGAGGAGAAAGAGGAAGAGGAGGAAGAAGAGGAAGAAGAAGAAGAGGGAGAGGAGATTGGATTTATAACCCACCCTTCACTTGGAGTCTCAGAGCAGCTTACAAACTCCTTTCCCTTCCCTTCCCCAGAACAGACACCCTGTGAGGTAGGTGGGGCTGAGAGAGCTCTTTTCAGAACTGCCCTTTCAAGGACAGCTCTTGTCAGAACTATGGCTTGCCCAAGGTCATCCAGCAGCTGCACGTGGAGGAGTGGGGAATCAAACACGGTTCTCCCAGATTAGACCACCACACCACTACACCAAACTGGCAACACTGGAACTGGTTGGCCACTGCGTGAGACAGGATGCCGGGCTAGATGAACAATATTAGTCTGATCCAGCAGGGCTCTGGGCTCTGCAGAGAACAGAGATGCAAAGTTGGGGGAACAGATCTTTGGAATCTGGATCTGTGCTGGGACTGGGACCCCGGCTGCTCACTGCCTATTGCCATCTTACATAAGTAAAAGTCTCCTATCTACTGTCTTTAACAAATGGGCAAATGTACTTTACACATACATTCAAATTAACTATATTAGACTTTATTAACAGTTTTGTTGGCATAATGTTTACTAACCCCTCAAACTCTCTGTCGAATCAGCAGATTTATTATAACATTTCTTCCAGCTATACTGATGTCAAACTGTAAATTTCCATCATCTTTGGGGAACAAAATATATTCCTGCACGTTAATCCTTCTAATTGATGTTATACTGAAAAACCATTTAATTTTAATTAGCTGTATTTGTCACACATGCCAGGTTTGTTTATTATTTGCAAATGGTATTCATTGATGAAAAGGTCATTTTTAGCATACATGTAGCTGATTTTTTTTTAAGAATTCCATTACTGCAAAAGACAAACATGATGCCATTTCATCACCATAATTTTAAAATAACTTTTCAGTAATTAGACTTGGTCAGCAGTGTTTTACATAAAGAGTTGTTACTAAGTGAAGCAAAAATTGGTGAGAATTTTTTTCTAATCCAACAAACTTTTTTCATTTCGGTCTATAACATAAGCTTTATTATGCTTTTATTTGAGCCACAATTATAAATTCATTAAAAATTATTTTGCACATGATATGCAACACAAGGCTGTAGAAGTCAGATTTCCATGCTAATTTTTAAAAAGGCAGCCTAGATGATCCCTCCCCACATCTGATTCTCATAACCACCCTCTGAAGTAGACTAGCAGAAGAGATAGTGACTAGGTTCTAGGTCACCAATAAACTTCAGGGTCATGCAGAGATTTGAAACTAATCTAGGTGCAGCATTGTAACCACATCACCACTAGCACTCATGGTATTTATTTATTTTTATATTATTTACAAAATTTATACCTTACCTTCTTCCCCAATCAGGATCACCAAGGTGGCTAACAATTAAAAATAGCAGTTTATAAAAGCACACAACAAAACAAATTAAAACCAAAACTAAAATACATATATAAAAACACAGAATTACCAATTAAAACATAAGGCAGGAAGGAAGGATCACCGAAGGAACGCCAGATGAAGAAACACTCTTAATGTGCTGGCAGAAGACCGTGACAGAGGGGAAGAGACCAATATCCCTGGAGAGAGCACTGCTTGAAACTAAGCAAGCTCTATTTTATCTTGGTAAGCATGAACCCAACGTGTGGAATTTTGTTTGGGGCTGCAGAGACCAAATAATTCCAAGTTCAGGAGGAGGGGAGAGATACAAAAGTACTGAACAGAACAAAATGCTACAACATCTGAGCATAGAGAAAATCAAATAGATTTAAACATGCAATCCTTTTTTCCTAAAACTAAACATTTTTACGAGTGCTAGGTAAATTGTGCAGACTCTGTTCAGTTCAGACCCATCTTTTTATACATAAGATATGCCTCCTCTCTAAAGCACTTCTCCTTAGGACGGATGCTTCTCTTCAGTCACCTCAAAGAATGGCTGAGCCCTACTTAAAGGGAAACTTTCTTCTCCCCACAACTCCCCTTGTCAAGTAAACAACGGTGAGAAAAGGCCAATACCACTCCATTGCCTGCATGACAGGACCAGGGTCCCTCCCCTCTCTCCTTGGTCTTCTCAGGCTGCCCTAATTATGGTACTGAACTGCTTTACTGCTCTCTTCTCTGCTTGGAATAGGGCAAGGGGTGAGAACATCTAACTCTTTTGACCAGGCTACTGATACTGGAAGCTTAAGCTTGACCCTTGGGCATTCATAAAGTGTAAACTCAACATTTACACAGCAAAGTGGAAAATTCTTTCAGAGATACTTGGGAGAAGTGTCATTTTATCAAAGTGCTCATAATAACAGGTATAAAAATATTATTATTCACACTATTACATTATTCACACTAGCAAGAACAGTGAGGTAGAGTGAGTAATGGGTGCTCTATTTCCATCATGACAAAACATAAATAGGAGAAAAATCAAGAAAGGATATAATATCTTCCCTAGCAATTGTTTGGACCTTTCAGGAAAAACTACGTGAGCTTTCCTATATGAGTACTAGAAATATTTGCAAAGAATGCCCAGTATGTATTTTACAAAGCAATCTGATAAAAACCTTTTGACGAGAAATAATTGTAGAACTAACTGCATTTAATATAGTTATTAATTTTATAGTCTGAATTAGCATGCTGGGATTCAAGATGGATTTGACGGAGTGAACCAACCCCCTTCTGTAAACATATGGGTATTTACGCTTGCACAAAGGGGGATGATTTCCAGAAATTTCCCTTCCCTACTGCAGTCCCTCATGTCACATTACCCATGAGTTCCAAAGCCCACCACTCACACTCTCAAGAGTGGCTTTGCTACAGTGGGAAAGAGGCAGTGAGGGGGGGAAATCTGATCCAAGAACAGAGTTCCACTTGTAGATTCTTACATAATTTAACAGCACCATTTCTGTTTTTCTGAACATAATGACAATAAAACTTCGAGAATGGATCAATAAGTACTTGTCAAAATATGGCATCAACAATCTTTTGCTCCTCACCCTGAAGTGTTCTGTCTAGAGATGAGATGATGGGGGGGCGGGATATGTTCCCCTCCCCCCCGCCAAGGACTCCTCATTGCCCAGTTTTTCCAATGCAAAAATTTGAGGAGTGCTGAAAAAACTCCTCGGAATTCTTTTTTATTATTATTATTTTGTAGTGAGTGAACTGCTTTTTAAGACAAGGTTTTATTCAAAATGCACAGCAAGAAAAAAAATTATGTAAGACATAGCTTCAAAATTTCTGGAAATTTTACATCTCTAGTTCTGTCACACTGGCCCTGGGTGCACTAACAAAATATGGGATTTTAATCAGAGAGGCTATAGGGGTCAAAGGTAGTCGGGGTAGAGCGCCATTACTTTGCCCTCATTCCCTTACATGAAATTCCACTGTTGTATTGAAGTGCTATGCAAGGAATTAAAAGAAAGACATGATCCAAGACCTATACTGGACAAGTTTTAAGCATGTTTAATTGTGGAACTGAATTACTTATATATAACCCATTTTCTGTTTTGTTCCATCCCCCCCCCTTTTATACTGACATTTCCATAAGGAATGAAAGAGCACACAGTGGGGAGTTACCGGTCTCATACTGCATAGAACACTGAAGGCAAACATAATGCTGTCAAAAAGTGTCACTAGAAATAAAGCTAATTACTCATGTTACACGAAAGAACATGGACATTTCAGTGTTGCTTATCAAGCATCTAAAATTTCCTCCACAGTAACTTATTCTAGCAATGACAGATTATTTCAGTATTCAGGCTCATTAAATATCTAGCCACAAGTTTCTCTAAAAACAATTCTTGACAATCACTATTTGATATTTTAAGCTTACTGAGAGACAGATAGATCTATTTAACTTTGAACACTGTTCACTGCTCACTGCTTGTTAACTTGGGCCATAGTCAGTGCCCCTGGATTGTTGAAATGTTCAGCCTCAAAGATGTGTGAGATAAATTGAATAATGATAGTTGGTCCTATACCAGTTAGTAAAGATCCTTTTGCCCCAATGGACACAAATGTAATGGGGCAACTAATTCAAACAAGGCTTTGCTGACTGATCCAGTGGCAATCCCTTCCCATAGGCACTGGTATGGGTGCATGGATCATGTCCCAAGCTATTCTCATCTACTTGTCTAGGCATCTGTTGAATGCATATATTTCATATTTTGATGCACTGGAATAATGTCATAGTAATATATACTTATGCAAAACTAAAATTGCATGTTTGAAACTTAGTTTCAAAAGCCAGACTGGGGGCCAAGGAATAAATAAGAAAATATTGACATTTTCCCTGTAAATGTAGAAGCTTCTAACTCCAGTTTAGCATTAGGTAACATTTCTAGTGTCAAGCCAGACTCTGAATAATTCAGGAGCTCCCTTCTTAATCCTCATAGCCAGTGCCACAAATAAGCAATTGAAACACTGCAAATATCATGCCAGAGAGACTCCCCCCACAAAAAAAGCAGGGATACCAAATTAATTGGGATGATATAAGAAACTACTGCTCACAGAAACAAGAGATTTTGGCACTCATAATAACGAACCAACATCATACACAAGTTCTGCTGGTACAGGCACTCATTTAAAATATAATCCTGAAACAGAAATATAGAACAAGCTACAACAAAGTGATGAGATAATGATGCTAGGAACACAAAACAGGAACAGAAGGTAAAGCAGCAAAAACACAATGACAGTAACTCCAGCTGGCAACCAAAACAATATGAAATCATATCAAGTTATAGCTATTGCACTCAGGATTCAAAACAGGCCTGTACTGAATGGCATCTCTCACAGTCCCATTGGTTTTTAAGGTATCTGAAGAGAAACCACTGGGATAGATCACCAGAGATGCAGAGCACAGTGTCATCAATATGCACACAACACACAACTCTCTCTCTCTTTTCCATCAAGATACAGAAAAGTGGAAGACTCTATTAAACCACCATCTGGAAAAAGTGGACTGGGTGAGGATTCATAAACAGAAACTTAATCCAGACAAGACAGACGTGCTTAGGGGTAGTAAATAAGACTGATTTAGGAACAGGGGCTCCTCCTATATGGATGGGGTTGCACTCCCGCTGAAACTTCAAGTGTGCAATACATCAGACCATATGAGGTCCATCTAGTTCAGTATAGTCTAATATGAATGTTTGCTACCAGTGATCTCTTAACAGAAAATGCTGGGGACTGAACAGCAAAATTTGTACACGCAAAGCATACGCTCAGTCATTGAACTGTGGACCTTCCCCTGAGTAGAGATTAGATCTGAGCATCAGGGATTTCTGGAAGCTATTTATTTCACATTCAGATATATAACAGTTTGCTTGGGCTTATAAACTGATGCTAGTATGTAAAAGCATGGTAATACACCCTAAGCTATTTAAATGATGAGGCACTGATGCCTGGATCCTGAGCAGCTATAACATTCTGATGCACTGTAGCTATTTTTTTCCACCAATGGTAGGAATTATTCTTTACAAAAGAAGTGGAGACACGCAAGAAACTTGCAGCATGGTTATCTCATTCATCACACCTTTGCTTCCTCTCTTCACCCCCTACCTCCCCTATTTCTCCCCTCTGCCCCCCTTTTCTTACTCTCTATTTCTCCTCCATGCATGTGACTTCCTCTCTCTTTCTGACTTGTCATCATTGTTTTTCTGCCTCCCCACTTCATCACTCTTTCTCTCTCTTTCTGCCCTCCAGTTTGATGTAGTGGTTAGGTGCGTGGACTCTAATCTGAGAGAACTGGGTTTGATTCCCCACTCCTCCACTTGCACCTGCTGATGAGACCTTGGGTCAGTCACAAGTTCTGGCACAGCTGTTCTTGAAAAAAGAGCAGTTACTGTCAGAGCTCTCTCAGCCCCACCTACCTCACAGGGTGTCTGTTGTGGGGAGGGGAAGGGAAAGGAGTTTGTAAGCCGCTCTGAGACTCCATCGGGTAGTGAAGAGCGTGGTATAAATCCAATCTCCTCTTCTTCTTCTTTCTGCCCCCATCACTCTCCCAGCCTCCTGCCTGCTTCCTCCCCCATTCCACAGAGCAGCAGTGGTGGCAGTCCTCTCAGCCACCCACCTGCTTCCTCTCCCCCCAAAGCAGCAGTGGTAGTGCTCTGGGAATCACAATGGATCCCTCAGCTACAGAGATCAATTCACTATAGGGCTGCCAGCTCCAGGTTGGAAAATTCCTGGAGATTTGGGGATGGAGCCTTGGGACAGTGAGGCTTGGGGAGGCAAGCAGCCTCAACAGGGTATGATGCCATAGACTCAACCCTCCAAAACAGCCATTTTATTCAGGGAAACTGATCTCTGTCGCCTGGACAACAGTTGTAATTCTGGGTGGTCTCCAGTCCTCACCCGGAGGCTGGCAGTGGTGGTTCTCGTGGAGGAAATGGCTGGAGGATGGAGTCTATGGTATTACACCAGTCTGAAGTTCCTCCCCTCCTCAAATCCCACCCTCTCCAGGCTTCACCCCTCAAATGTCCAGGGATTTCCCAACCAGGAGTTGGCAAGTCTATTTCCTTCCCACCCAACAGCCAACCGACCTTTATCTGCCTCTCTGTCTTCTGCTTTCCATCTCCACCCCCCAGCCTCTACCTAGGAAAATTACAGCTTTTCTCCACAGTGGGAACCAAAGCAGCTTTCATTATTCCCTCCTCCTTTTTATCTGCACAACAACCCTGTGAGGTTGGTTAGGCTGAAATATGTGACTGGTCCAAAATCACGCCGTCAGCTTCCACTGCAAGATGGGGATCTGAACCTGGGTCTTGCAGACCCTACTTTGTGAAGCTCTAACTGCTGCACTTCACTGGCTGCTGATGAACAGTAGAAAGCAGCCGAGGCTAGGTGAGTCATGCAAATCAGGGGGGACCTGGCAACCCTAGACTACTGCCAGGCCTAGAGTTGCCAACCTCCAAATGGGACCTGGAGACACCCCAGAATTACAACTGGACTCTAGACAGCAAAGGTCTGTCTCCCTGCAAAAAATGGCTGCTTTGGAGGGTGGATTCTGTGGCATTATACCCAGCTGAGGCGTCTCCCTTCCGAAACCCAGCCCTCCTTAGAATCCACCACAAAATCTCTAGAAATCCCCCAGCCTGACACTGGCAACTCTTGTGAGGCCTGGCCCCAAGGCTCCCTGCCTCCCTCCCTGAAAGGCCAAAATAGGCCTGGAAAGGGCCCTTCCCCTACCATTTTACTGACAAAGCCTGTTAGAAGCCCCCTCCCCAAACATTCTAATCTCTCACCGTTGATGCCTGAAGCAGATCCCTGCAGATGCCATTTCAAAAGGTTTTGGGGGGAATTCAACCATCCCCAAAGGGATTTTTTTTAGTTTTTTTTATTTTTCTACAAACCCAGGAAGTCTACTGACTATATAGGAAAAGCTGTTGGGGGAGAGGGAGCCCCCTGTTGCTGGAAATAAATCTTTGCACATTTTGGCTATTAGCATAAGGATATTTTTATCCTGTCTTTTCTCTTCAAGGATATCAGGGTGGTAGATATAGTATTCCCACCCTCACTTCTTTTGCTGTCATAACAATCCTATGAGGTAAGTTAGGGTGCAAGATGGTGACACTGTGAGCTTCATGGCAGTGTGGAGGTTTGAACCCGCATCTTCCCAGTCCTCGTATGACACTCTAAACACTGCTATTTGTATAGTGTGGTTCTCAGTTGCTGTGTTGTGTGGGTAGACAGATGCTGATTCATATACACAGTGCCATTTCCCATCCAACAATTTTTTCAGTAGTGTTTATAATAAGACACTTGTTTGGTAGGTAGGCAAAACAAAGCTCATGGTCGCAGAACTATAATATTCCATACATAGTGAAAAACATGAAGTGTTTGTGATGCTAATTTGCAGGGCTTTTTTTGGTAGAAAAAGCCCAGCAGGAACAAGTTAGCATAATAGGCCACACCCAACAGCAGAAACTCATTAGCATGTTAGGCCACACCTCTTACAGCACAGCTCATTAGTACATTAGGTCACACCCCATACCTTCCCTTGGCTTGCCCAGACACCCCGTGGCTGTAGGGAGCCCAGGCAAACCCCTCCTTGAAGGGAAGGGAAGGCAGTTTAAACTGCCTTCCCTTGGCTTGCCCAGGCACCCCACGGCTGCAGGGAGCCCAGGCAAGCCTGCCCTTGGACAGGCCAGGGAAGGCACAGGGAAGCATTTAAATGCTTCCCCAATCCTTCCAGGGCCCCCCCCCCGGCCCACCCACCTCAGAGTCACCAGGGGGGTCATTCTCCAGGCTTTTCCTCTGTAGCCACATACGCAGAGGTTTTGGCTGTAGTGGGCGTGACCAACTCTGAAGCCAGCCAGAACTCCGTTCCTGTGTGTTCCTGCCCAAAAATAGCCCTGCTAATTTGTAATTCTGTACACATACATAAATGCAGACAGAGAAACAGAGATGACAATAGCATGTTTTCATAGTACACTCTGACAACTATCCCAAACACATTTTAATAATGTGCCAGAAGCTATTTTAGTATTTTGTTTCCAAATGCACTTATTACTAGTGAATTTAATGTTTTTGCTGTAATAGGAAAACCTTTCTGGAATAACTAATGTGCTCCTAATAACTTCAGGAAAAAAGATTTAAAATGAGTAATCATCCTAATCCCAAAAAGAGACAGTGTTTTATGTTGTAAAGAAATTTAAGCAAGCTCTTTTTTTATAACAGCTGGTTTCTCCCATTGACTATAATGTTTCCACAGTTTAAACACAATCTAAAATAAACAAATAGAATGTGACTCTGGCTGAAGATCCAAGAATTTATGAGAATCTCTTCTTAGATATGCTGTAATTTGGAGAAATTTATGGCTGCTTTCTAACATTACCCATTAATACAGAAGAGCAGTTTAGTAACTGTTTAACAGCAGGCTTAACCTAAACAACACCGAATGGTGTGAGCACCTAGCTACATTTGGTACTAGAAATAAGATTGGCACTATACAAGCTTTTTGTGTAATTGGATTAAAACCCACGTGTCCTGCTCCCTCTAAACTGTGGAGTCTTGTGAGCAAAAATTCTACTTTGTGAGCTACTGGCATTAAAGTTGTGAGCAAGCGATTTGGCTGCTACATAAATTAATTTGCTCTGGAGCCATCTTTCCTAAGCTAAGAGAAAAATGTGTAAGCCAGAGACTAAAAAACTGTGAGCTAGCTCACACTAACTCAGCTTAGAGGGAACAGTGCTTGTCCCATGCTCTTTCACAATCAGGGCCAGCCCGAGGGTTTTTTGCACCCTAGGCAGGGCTACCTTCTGGCACCCCCCCCCGCACGTGCCCACCAATCATGGGATGCCAACTTCCAGGTGGGGTCAGGAGCCTCCCCCAGTGGGCCAGCGACAGCCCCCCACTTCTCCCCCCCCACACCTTCTTCGCTGATAGACTTTCGGCAAAGCCAGCACTGTTCATTCAGCACCAGCCAAGAACCAGGGGTGTGAGAGAGTGACCGGAAGGGGGGGGGGAGAGAGATGGATGGAGCTTCAAGGGGAGGTGGCTTTGGGGCTGCCCCTCAGCGGAGCCGCCGCTGCTGGTCGGGCTCTCCAGGGGCGCCGTCGGCTACCCACTGGCCTCCTTCCCAGCCGGCCCCGTGCCCTTCCTGCACTCACCGGGACTCTGCGCCAGGAGGGGCTTTGCCTCATGTGGGGAGAGAGGAGGGAGGGGGCAGCCCTCTTTTCCTGCCGGTCCCGCAGACTGGCCGCCTTTGGATCCCCAGACTGGCCGTCTTTGGATCCCCAGAGCCACGGATGAGGGGTAGGAGGGGCCGCAATGCTCTCTCTCTCTCTTGCCCAGCAGGACTGAGAAGCTCATTCTCCCTCCCTCTTGCTCAGCAACTTACTTGTGAGGAGCAAACCTTCCCAGGGTCCCTTTGACTGGCTGGGCTTTTTCCCTCCTCCTCCTCCCCCTCCCCCCAGTGCAACTCTGAAGCTTCTCCCGAGCGCCGAAGCAAGAGCCAAGCCCCCCCAGCAATGCTGCCTGCTCCCTCCCTCGCCCGCTTTCCGTGCTGCAGTCAAGGACGCCTCTTCCCCTCCTGCCCCTGGAAACCACCCAGACACCTTGAAAGAGCCGCTGGAGACTCGTGACCCAGGCCGGGCTTCGTGGCTGGTCTTTCCAGGGGCCGGGTCAAAACTGGGCTGCTGCTGGGATTGAACGGAGTCATTTTCGATCTGCACCCTGGAGTCTTTGCCTTCGCTTTCTCTTCAGGGAAGATTCAGGGACACCCGGCGGAGCTGGCAGGAGGCGGGGTAAGTTTTCCCGGGGAAGTCTGTGGGCGTACGTAAGGCGCCACCGGCCCCGGCCCATCTGGAGGCAAAACCACTCCTCTGCTGCTGCCTCCTGCGCCCCACCTGGGCGCTCTTCACAGGCGGTGGCAGGGGGCTTTTCATGGGGGGGGCGGGCGCAGTTTGGCGCCCCTGTGGCCGGCATGCTCTAGGCGAGCACCTAGCTCGCCTAACGGGCGAGCCAGCCCTATTCACAGTAAAAGTACCTTATCTCACAGGGGAATCAGTCTCTCAGCTGCTCTTCCTACCTTGCCATCAAACACAGTCATTCAGCAGTAAGTTGACTGGCATGGACTTCCTATTTACGATACCTCCCACTCAGAGATATTTTTGGTGGCCTCTGGGATGTAACTTCTACAATATTAATTCATCCTAGTGGGGAGCCCTGCATTTTCCAGAGTAATGCCAGCAAAACTTAGCATAAACTATTATTTTCACTATTTAGAATCCAATGAAAATGTTCTTTTCAATGGCCATCAAAAAAGCTATTTCAATAGCTGGAAAATGATATCCTTTATTGCAGATCAAAGGTCTACTGCTGACACCTGCAATTCTTATGATTCATCCAACATTTCAAAATCCACTATTATGTATACTGAACAATGAAGTGACTTGCTACCTACACTATAAATAGAGGTTTATAATGCAAATAATTAGCAACCTTAACCTCATGCATTTCTTCAATTTTGGATCAGATGCCCATCTACATGCATGAATCAAGCTGTGCACCACAAAAGTAATTCAACATTGTAATTTAAGTATCACAAAAACATTTATGTTTTACATGACACATTTTCTGAACAAGAATCCATGTTCATCTAAAAAAGTTCAAGGGCAATATAGAAAAAGCTTGAAATGTTCTTTGTTAATGTTAGCATGACAGAAGCGTTTGATTGTGCTAAATTGCAAATAATGATCAGTGTTAGAAACCCTTCCAAATCTCCAGCTTCATGGACAGCATTGCTCCCCCACCCCAGGCCCACACATAATCTGCCTGCTCTTCTATTTGACCTACATACGGTACTGATTATTACAGCTTTCATTTTGGAAGAACAATTCTGGCCTACTGTGCTAATAATTTTGCTGATGGGACCTAATTAACAACCAGACAATCTACCCTACCTCTTTCTCTTGACAGTATTAACAAGCCCATAATGAAATTTCAATCAAGCTACAATGTGTGCTAGGGAACATAACCATTCAGGTTATTGCACCAGCTTTGTCAATGTAGGAATGTAAACTGTGAAACACACTGAATGTCAAAGTGAAGTCTATTGAACTCTCGATAAAAGACAAGTAATTTGAACGTTTCCCACACTGAAAACTGAGTATCGTCATTTAATTTGATGGTCATATGGCTAATCAGATCAATTCAAATCTACAAAGGGGATGTATGCAAGAACATAGCTTTACATGTTTCCCACTGTCAAGATGTGGGTCTCATTTTTAGCTCTGTGTTTTGAATCAGTAAGGCTACAATCCTAAGGACATTTTCCTGGAAGTAAGCCTGATTGAATAACATGGAACTTAATCCTATACCTGCTTAGAATTGCTCCTGAAATTACTATCTCAAGTGCATAAACCTGGAAGCAAGTTTCATTAAAATCAGTGGGCCCAGGTCAGAACAGGCAGGAACAAAGTTTTCCCCTGCTGATAAAGAAAAGAATGATGCAAGATTCTTTAGGCCCCCACTGGGGAGAAAGGTGGGATATAAAGTAAATAAATTAATGAAGTAAATAAATCAGTCTTGAAAGACTTAAAAACACTTTATTAATCACTGAAAAATAACTAATCATACTGATTATTCAAGCAGCTCCCTCAAGGATCACAGTGTGTCAGTTTCCCTATATATCACAGCAATTAAACCAGAAAAGTCCCTGAACTAAGCAAAAAAAGCTAGCATATCTGGATGGTGGCTAGGCTTCAAGCTTTTTGACACCTAATTATGTTCTGTGTGGGAGCTGCGGTGGCTCAAGTGGTTAAGACGCTGAACTGCAGGCTGCAGAAGGTCAGTAGTTCAGCAGTTCGAGACCCGAGAGTGCCGCATGACGGACTGAGCTCCCGTCTCTGGTTCCAGCTCCTGCCAACCTAGCAGTTCGAAAGCAAGAAATTGCAAGTAGATAAATAGGTACCACTCCAGTGGGAAGGTAACAGCATTCCGTGCACCTTGGTGTTTAGTCATGCCGGCCACATGACCACGGAAACATCTTCAGACAGTGCTGGCTCTTCGGCTTTGAAACGGAGATGAGCACCGCAACCCTAGAGTCGGATTCGACTGGCTTTCGAGCAAGGGAACCTTTACCTTTAGCTATGTTCTGTGTGTGGACTCCTCCCGCCCTTTTTTGGTGCAAAAGGGAACTTTCAAGGCAAGCATGTGAGCTCCCACCTACCATCTGAATTGCTGGAGCCCAGACTCAGGTTTACATTTTCTCCTCTAGGTCTTCATCTTTGATAATATATAACACTTGGGTAGTGGTACACTCTAAGTACAAATGTATACACTCAAACCCAAATGAAGCTACATTTAATTTTGTAAAAGAATGTTGAAATTTTGCCACACAAATTTACCATCTTGTTGCACACGATGATATGATTTGTAGTGTTTGTTTAGGACCTATGTTTATCATAGAACTAGTTGTGTTTGCCTTTGCTGGAAAACAACCAAACAGAGAAATAAGTTTCATAACTATAAAAGTCATACTTAGAAGTACCAAGTGCTTTGTGAACATTTTCTAAATTGCTATATATCAGACTGCTAATGCAATACCATTTAGATCGAGGCTTCATTTTTCTACTTCTATATTTGAAAATGCACTAGATTTTCTTTTTCTTTAAAAATACCCTACAAAGTCATGCTCTTCGACCCTTCTTTATTACTTGTGTCCACTGAACCTTTTCAAGATGAATGGTGGATATCTTTGCCTTGGACAGTTCATTTAGCAATCACAATATTTCCTGTAAGTTAGATAAATTGAGTGGTCACTTAACACTGAGAAAGGCCAACTTCAATTGTAGCAAAGGTCATCCAGTCCAGTTACCACGTACTGTATTAAATTGTCATCAGATCTGAAGAGCAATTTCATCAATAATCCATCCAACTAGAATGACTGCAAATTTTGAAAACTAACTACCCTCCAGATACAGAGAACATAATGGAAATCATGCAGCTCTGCAGCATGTCAGGAGATGCTGTCATTCTGGTTCAAGAGTAAGTGGCTTCTGATTTTTCAAGGATTTTCAAACCTTATTCCTAAACCAAGCCTGCAAAACACAGTTCCTGGGCTTATCTAAATATACAGATACGATTTCTTCAAGATGGCCCCACTCCCACCCCGAAGCACAATTTATGGATATAGTATTCTTCATGTTCTACCTGTTGAACATTGTGCAACCTTGCCCTAAATCAAGAAAAAGTTGTTGAAGTTGTTAAGTATGGAGACTCAACAACGACTTGATTTCAGCAAGTGATTTCAGCTTTATTCGTAACAGCAAACTCCAACTCAGAACGCCAACAAACAAGTGGAGCACAGCTCCCTTTTTAAAACTGTCCCAGGCTTTGAAAGCCACACCCATAATAAAGTCCAATCAGATTACAGGGATAAAGGCCAATCAGCTTTGTTCCCTCCATACATCATATTTACACTGTCATTGGTTGTTTTAAACACTTCCACAGGAAGGGCCAATAGGAATGTTACATCTTGATCCTGTACAAAAACTCAAGCTTTACATGGTAAAGAATAGGCAGCATTCACTGTTAAGACATAACAGAAGTCATCTTTGCTGCATACATCCAGAAGCCCCTTTTGTATTTACTGGAAGGGAAGAGATCTGTAGAAAAAAGTGTATAACAAGGTATTTGAGTGGTATAGTGGAAACATGCACAAACACTCCCTTTTCTTCAGAAACTGCTTTTCTATCTCTTCGAGTGGGACTGCTTCACTTCTTGCATGGCACTTTATTATCCTTACATTTTTATATTATACTTTTGTATTTGCCTTTAATTTTATTATCAACCACTTATGGTTCGTCAGTTCAACCACTTCAGATCCATAATCAGTTATTTAATTTTTTGCAAACTTCAGACCCTGTAGCCAGTCCTGCATAACCAAACACTGTAAAACTGCTAAAATTAAAGCTCATGGTAAAATTTTTCACTTTTAAAACAGGATGCTTTGACAAGCAGCTTTGCACATTAAAAGTAAACAGGCATGAGTGAGTCATGCTTCCTCTTTTAGATTATGATGCTGCCAGTGCAACATAACAAGGACAAATGCACAGATGTTCTCAACACTGAGATGTGACAGCAGAATCCACATCTGAACTAAATGTAACTTTTCATCCAGCTCACAATGGGGTAAAATGTATGAGTTTTCTATTAATACATTATATAAGAAATGAGGAAAGAGGAAGTATAATTCACTTCTAATTCCAGTTTTCCAATCCATCCTAAATTATACCTAGGGATGAGTGGAAGATGGGATTGAATATATTTTAGAAAGAACACATTTAGAAAGAATACATTTTAGAAAGAATGGGGTTGAATATATTTTAGAAAGAACCTGCACAACAAAGAGAAAAGAAGTAGTTACAAGAACCAAGCAGAGCTTACAGACCTTACAATTTCATCTAACCACATTATTGTTACATGTTATGCAATGATTACATTACTTTATGACTGAATGAGCAACAATGGCGAGATCATGTCTCTAGTGTGGCCATTTTCTATAAACTGGCAAATGCAGCTGGATGCAACAAGGTACACAAAAGAATTAAGTAGCAAAAAAGTGATAGCATGTTTCTGACAGAGACATTGCAGGAAGGGGAGGATTAAATGTCCCGGCCCCACTGCTGGCCTTCCTGATGGCACCTGGTATTTTTGGCCACTGTGTGACACAGAGTGTTGGACTGGATGGGCCATTGGCCTGATCCAACATTGACTTCTCTTATGTTCTTATGTATATGAAATGCCAATGACTCAGGCTGTCCAGGGAGGTAGACAAGGTGCTTCCTGAGGATCATAGTAGTAGATCTGCTCTCACACCTTGTGATTATTCTTCCAAATATTGGAGGGGGTCTGTAAGGAATCTATGTTTGGAGGCCATAGCACCTGTTGGCAGCTGTGATATCTGCCAGGAAGTCTGAACCACAGGAAGTCTAACAACACTGCAATCCTAAACAGAGTGCGTTCTTCCAAGCCAACGGGGTTGAATCCAGACAGGTTTTTCAGTCAATTTCACCTGATTCCCCTCCATACTACAAACCTCATCCAACATGGTACTTGAATGTGCAAAGTCCCATGATTCCCAGCACAACCTTTTTGGGTAATTGTTCCAATTTCAGTATATGTGCTGCTGAAGCGAGCACTTTGGGTAGTCAAAGATGATGTCTCCTTCCTTTTTTCACATGCAGAAAAGCTGCCTGGGTCCAACCAACTGACTTCAATGGACTGAGGGGCGTAATTTGGCGTAGGATTGCACTGAAAATCTATTCAATAATAAATTGCAAAGGTGAGACAACTACAGTGTCCAAGTAAGAAGACCATGGCATGCTGTCGCATTTATTTTTTTTTTATTTTTTTTATGTATCCCACCTTACCTTGCAAGTGGGTTAGGGGTGGCTTAACAATGTAAAATCCAACAGCAGAATCATACATCAAAACAGTTCATTAAAACATCAACTCGACAATTGTAAGTTAGTCAACTATTTTATTTTTTGGCATCTGCCCAAAGCAACAAGAAGTTGTGTTGCTCAAGAAAATATGCTCTAATGTGTATGACAATATACTACTGCAGTTGTCTTCATTCTTTACAAACTTGGCACCTATCTTTAACTCCCAAGCAGCAGCATGCAACACGAACCCACTGAATGGCAAGCGCCTGCCAGGAAGCTGTATGACATCAGTCAAATGACAGCAGTCACAGCTATGATTGAACTTAGGACCAAAATATACAATACATGAAATACAAGGTAGGACACGGATCGCCACCCCAACTCAACTCATTGTCACATGCAGGATCAGTGGTAACTAAACATTGTGTTACTCTGTGCGGCTCCAAATGCTGCAACGGGTGAAGGGGGCCTCCTACTTCCCTCATTTCTGTCAGCAAAATGGACACTGAAGGGCTGTACACCCCTTTCCTCAGGCTCCCATGTCCTAGGATCCTACACTGATCCTACATGTGACAACAAGTAAGGCCAGGCATACTTGTCCTGACATATCACACATATGGTGTATTTTGGCCCTGAGGGTCTCTATGCCTCGAGCACATGTGATAACTTACAGGCCTAACTGATGCAGGTAGGGGATGGCTTGACAAGGTTATGCTAGCTGTAGGAGAGAGAAAGAGAGAATCCATGGGAGAATATTTATGAGGAGGGAGGCTCTCTGAAACGGCCCACACTAAAAAAAACCCTCCCTCCCACCTGAGTGACCTCACCTCACTATTCTACCACTCCTCTAAACATGTGGGGAAAGAGAGATTAGACACATGGTAAGCCTGACCACTAGCACACTAGCCCTAGGTTCTTCCAAAAACCAGCAAAAAAATGGCAGCTTCCACAGTACCCGGCAACACACTAATGCGCAACTGAAGAATTCAGTATTTTCAGTGTTATAAAGCTGAACATGACATCCAAGCATGCTGCCCATGTAACTGTGACTGTCCAAATCACACACTATCTTTTGCTTACTACAAAATTTGGATTTCCTATCTTCAACCTTCATTTTTTGTATTCTCAGATGGCAGAAACTAAGTTGCATGTCGGACTGGCATTGGCTGCAGCAGCAAGCAGCTCCCTCTCTAGCACTGAATGCATTTGAAGTTTTCCTTGTAGGAAACATCAATACTTTTAAATTTCATTAATATGCCAAGTAGCACAATTTTATATGCTGATTAATTTCCAACTGACACATGTGAGGTGGTAAGACAGTTGAATAAGCAGATAGTTGTTATTATTGCATATATTTCAGTTTTTCCCAAAATTTCATAAACTGAAAGTGCTTTAACAGTCTAAAACCTGAAAGGGGAGAAGCTTTTGGCTTCCTACTGAGATGCATCAAATGACAGTAGCCCCCATGCCCTATTCTTTCAGTTCCATCTGTGCTAGATGATCTGGAGTATCCCTGGACCAATAAAATAAAATGACTATTGTCAATATTAATCTTGTTACAGATGGAATAAACATATTCAGTGATTATGTAGTCCATTCATGGGTTTACGGCTTACCATGTTTTATCATCTTATGTACATGAGTGCCATCCTTGAACTAAGTTCTGCAGCTGAAGCTTTCTGTTTTAAATAAAACCTGCAAAACTTTTCATACCTAGAGAAGTCCCTACATATGGAAAGGGTACAGGGACATAATGTTCTCCTAGAATATCATCACTCTATATTTGCCTTGGGAAGTAACACTGTATTTCAGCAAATACCATACACATTCCTGCCTTGGAAACTAAACACAAGCATGAAAATATGTAGATGGTAATGAGGATATTACAGATTCATGTTGCAGTGCGTTGCTATTAGTGGCAGGCTCATAAACAAGAATTTGACCTAGTGGGGAAAAGGTTTAGTAATACTTGCTAAATATACAGTGGCAAACATTTCATCAAAATGTTGTAATGTAATAGCTTGGTGCTGGACCATAAAAATTGACCACCCAGTCAAACTGCAATCTGAAACAACGACAGATGTTTATCTTTAATGCCAGATGTCAGACGTTTGAAATTTTTTCTCTTTTTGCATTTGTGGCCATCAACATAGAGCCATCTATTTCTAGAAGTGCCCAATCCTTCTTTTTAGTGCATGTTTCAAGATCTTTAGATCAACCCATTATATACAAGGATTTCCCTGGTAAATTCTGTGTTAGAAATTGACCCACAAATACATTTTGAATGCAGTGCTGAACCAGAGAAAACCAAAGAACTTCACCATACATGTGAAACATACAACAAGCTTTTGATCAAACCCATTGGAGTCTTCTTTTTTCAAAAGTGGCTAAATCTGACTCACTCAGTTCTTTGACTCATGCCAAAATCTGGAAAGATCACTTGCAAAAAGTAGTCATTCGACCAGATGCTTCTCTGATGTATGGATTTTTATATTATTTTCAATGCTCCAGCTATTTTTTAAAGAATGTTTCAAAAGAAACAGTACATATTAATAAATACTAATAGGAATACATAAAAGTTAACAATGAAGACAAAACCAAAAAAGAGTTCATAGCCTATTTAAAAATATTGACTTTACAAATTAATCTGTACCACTAAAGAAAACCCCTACATTTATTTCCTGAAATGTCGACTGAGTCGAGCCACCATGTCAAAGCATCCTAGGGGGATAATTATGATTTTGCTGGTGGCAGCAGAGCAAATCAGCACTCTACATTGTCTTCTTCCTCCTTAAAATAAAATCTGGTAGAAATCTATTTTGAATTAAGTTTTTTAAAATAGTATTCTAGCTCATTTTCAAAGGAAACTGCAAAACAAAATCTTCCTCATTCATTTCAACAGAGGTACACAATTCATATAAATATACCCCTCTGCTTGTGTGGATGAGATGCAAGAGATCCATATGCAGATATTACTTGCATGTGGATCTCCAAACAAGAATGATAGGCTGAATGTGTCAATTCAATTTTATGTAAGCACTTGAAGCAGTTAGTATTTAAAGATGCATTAATCCGACTGTTCTACATAGTTTTTATGCACACATATCTAAGAGAGAGAGGAAAGTATATTGGTTCTCTGCAGTACTTCCCTTTCTAAAAGGCTGTTTTAAAGGAACAGGAGGATGAAACCCAAGGGGGTAAGTTTCAGTTTCCTCCTCCAGGCCATTTGACATATTGTTAGGGGAAACTGAAACAGACCTCCCAAATGAAATGTGACCCATGGGAATGGACCTGCACAGGAGCAATCACACTCGATAATTGCACTTATTGTTCTCCTGTGATTGAAATGCCTGAAAGGAAAAGTTGGTGGTTCTCTTTTGCACCCTAGATGGGGAAAAAATATTCCTCTTTTGGCAACTCTGTCACTTGCATCTGTCACTTGTTAATACATCAGAACTGGAATTCTGCCCACAGTTACCAGCAAAACATTTTAATGCACATTTGTATGTGGGTAGAACTGAAGTCTAATAGGTTTTGTAAAACAACACAACAAAACAAAAACCCAGCTCTTTAAAAGAGTTGTGCTATTTTATCAGCATTCCAAAATATGCACGAGGATGACACACTCCTTAACCTCTATTATATAGCTGGATCAGGTTATTTTATATTTGACATTAGCATGGAAGTTAGAAAGTTTTGTCTTCCAAAGCAGTGACTCTTACACTGACAGTCTACATAAACTTAAAAAGAATGGATGGAATATGGTGATGACAGCCATTCAAATGTCCAAATCCCAGTCTTATAAAAGAGACTAAAAATCTTTTTAAAGATAAAGGCTATGTAATACAGTTAAGACTTATGAAGTACCTTCAAAGAGTGGTTCAAAGGATCTCATAGATATATTGGGTTCAACCCAAAGGTCCTCTTGGTGCTCACAGTGTTGTTATGAGAACAAAAGATTCCTCCCATGAGCAGACAGGCACCTTTGGTTCCAATCTGATATTCTTGTTGTAAATCTTTACCACAGTACCATAGTGGGTCAACATTACTGTGCCCATAAAGACAACTTAAGCATCTAAGGATACCTAGCAAGTGCATGCCAGAAATGAGATTCAGACTGAGGGCTTCCCAATTTATAGCTCATTCTCCTAGCAAGTCTCCTGATATGTAGCTCAGTCTCTGCTCTTCAAAGATACCCTTACCCACTGTGCCCAGATTGTGGAAGAGTGAGGAGAAAATGAATAGGATTTGTCAACATTTCTTCAATCATGCAAGCTGAGTTTTTAATCCAGTTCAGTTATATCATGTCCACCACATGTATAGCTAAGATGGTAGCCTTGCTTCTATCATATTACCAAAGGATGTTAAGAGAACTGAAAATATAGAAAATACAGAAAAGGAAAGGTAAGTATTAAAATGTTGTGCTGAGACTGGGGGAACACAAACCCACAGCCTTTGTGTGGCCCAAGGTCATCCAGCAAGCTTCCATGGCTCGAGTAAGGATTCAAATCTGGGTCTCCCAGATCCAGTTCCAACACTTTAACCACTATACCATACTGGCTATTGAACTGGGAATGTTCAGCCCAGAGGTTGGGAGGGCAGGACTACTCTTTTTGGGACAGGGTTACTCTTTTAAAGTATTTGAAGGGCTGTCACTTAGGGGAGGGGAGGGAGTTGTTCCAGTTGGTAGTGGAGCGTAGGACTCATAACACTGGCTTTAAATTATGGGTGGAGAGATATTGGTGGGATATTAGGAAAAACTTTTCAACAATAAGGGCAGTGCCGTGGTAGAATCTGTTGCCCAGGGAGGTGGTAAGATCTCCCTCTTTGGAGGCGTTTAAGCAGAGATCGAATGATTATTTGGCAGGAATAAAAACATACAAATGTATGAGAAGCCATGTTGGATCAGGCCAATGGCCCATCCAGTCCAACACTCCTGGTCAGACACACCACCAGTGTTCCCTCTAAGCTGAGTTAGTGTGAGCTAGCTCACAGTTTTTTAACCTCTGGCTCACACAGTTTTGTCTCAGCTCAGGCAAGATGGCTCCAGAGCAAACTAACGTATGCAGTAGCCAAATTGCTTGCTCACAACTTTAATGGCTGTAGCTCACAAAGTAGAATTTTTGCTCATAAGATTTCACAGCTTAGAGGGAGCATTGGTCACCACATTATACAGCTTCTACCTAGGTTATGAAATACCAGGCCTAATTCTACTACTGATCATGGAAATGTTCTTACATGGATCATAAAAACAGTACAACTATCAATTTTATTTTTTTTACATAAAATTGACTTTTAATCTTTCTTTTACTCTTTTGAAAGGGAAGTTTGGAGTAAAAGTCCAGACACATATGATTTACAGGAAAGGAAATCTTATTCTTTCCCAGCTTAGGAAAGCAGCAAGATAGCAATGAAATATCACTTTCTGGAGTTATGCACACCTGTGCAAATTGTGCATTTAGTTCACAAACATCAGTGCTCAAATGAGAGTGAAAGGAAAGCACAGATCTTTTGCCACCTGACTTTGCCCCAAAGCTTCTGGATTCCAGTAACAAAAAGGGAAGAAGCAATGAACATGAAAGATTAACATGATGCACAGAGCAAAATTTGACAAGTAAAATATCCAAGACTGTAGCCAGCTTTCTTTTCTAGGTGGAATTACTACATTTCCTTGGGGAGGTTTCGAAGGAACTAATGAATAATCAGTACTATCTTTATCATCAACAGAACTGTCTGGAATCCTCTCACTAAACCTCTTTATATGTATTTTAGTGTTTATGACTGAATTATGTCAGAAATTTTTAAGATTGGTAAACTTGGATCTTTTTTAAAATCCATAAGCTTTTGTTTGCTTCTAAGAAACACTTTCCTTGTATCAGTAATCTTAAATTACACTTTGTCATCTTTAAGCCTTTGCCAGACTCACATACAGAGCAAGTGAACAGAAATTTATTTCAGGATCACTTAAGCATGATAAGTATGACAGTGCTATTATAATTCACTGTGAGTTGAGAAAAGCTTGGGTGGGAAGAGCCGGTGGGATTGGATGAGAGGAATTTAGAGGACATTCATTTTGTGGGGGAACCAGATATCCCTCAGGTTTTGTTTGCTGTTTTTAATCAGAAATGTATTCCAGGTAGAGTGGTATACTAACAGTGCAATCCTGATGGCGGGGGGGGGGGGCTCAAAAGTGCTAATGGAGCTAACTAACCTGTGCATTCACGTAATTCTAAGATACAGCAATGTAATGGCCACTTACTATGGCGCTGACCCCAGTGCCACTCTGTTGCTCTCGGGTGCCAGCAGTGGCTGCCCACTGGGGCAGCCAAGGCATGGGCCCCTGCGCTGGCATGGCTGTGGGTGGTTTGGGGGGTATAGCCAGAGCTAGTTGGCTCCCTGAGCCCTTTCAGCCTGGGAAGGCCCCCTGCCAAAGGCGGAAATTTACATCAGCAAAAAACATAGGTGCCATTTGAACATGAAAATCAAGTCTTTCCCCTGCCATGGCTGCCTCACCAATTAAGCACAGAGGAGCTCAGGATGCCAATGATAGACTCAGCTAATCACCACCCTGCCTGCAGCAGCCATGCCCTCTCCCCAGCACCCAATTGCAGCCCCCTACCCTACATAAACTTCCACCAGAACATCTCACAACTCAGTATTTAGGGTGTGCGGCATGGGACTCTGTTTTGGAGCTCCCTGCTATGCTGACTTAGAGCAAGCAGCAGGATACTTTGGGGGTGGGAAAAGCACAGAGAGGGCACTTAGCTCTACAGGGTGAGCACTTTGCACAAACATCCAAGGAGGAGAGCCAAGCCCATACTATGTGGCTGACCTCTCCCACTGCAGAACCCTTACAGGTACACCACCACTGGAGGCTTGAGCCAAAGGGGTAACCATGGCCCACAACATGCCATGGGAAAAGATCCTGGAAAGTTTCCCAGGAAATGTGACAGGGGGGAATGTTCTGTTATTTGCTTGTAACCCCCCTGGGCAGAGGATAGGGCATATCTGGGAGGGGGGTCTGTCAGCTGCTCCACCGTACATGATGAGCCAGCTTGCTATGTGACCCTCTGACTCATTTCTGTGCAGAATCATAGTCTTGAGCAGCAGCTGCAGGTGCTGCTGTGGATGGATGGCCAGCAATCTCTTAGCACTTCAATAAAGGACAGGTGAGGCCACCGTGTGCCTCTAGGGGGTTCATGGAGAGCCCCCCCCCAAGGGGCTGCATTTGCAAGTGCGGTCGCAGGCTCACAGAGTTGGAAGGGGCCATGCAGGCCATCTAGTCCAAACCCCTAACCAATCCAGGATCAGCCTAGAGCCCTGGTGGCGAACCGATGGCACGGGTGCCAGGGGTGGCACCCGGAGCCCTCTCTGTGGGCACAGGTGAGGAGGTGGCTGAGCCTGCTTATTGTGCTGCTGCAGCTGCTGCAGCTGCTGCACCAGCCGGCCCTAGGCCAAACCCTGGGCCCTGGTCGGAAAGTAAATACCACACATGAGAGGAAAAGACGTGCAAACCCCCGGTGCAGGCACCCCGCTTGTTGACATGGGGGAGGGAAAAGAGGGGAATCGCTTTCCCCGTGGGCTCCACCTTCCTCACAGCCTGACACCAACTCACAATCCCTGCCTACTCAAAGCCCAGGAGCTGCTCAGCAAGGAATCCCCACAGCCTGACCCCGCCCCCATAGCCCGGAAAAGTGCAGCAACTCCCCTTCCTTTGCAAATGCGCGCTCCAATCCATGCCCCTTCTGCCCCAGAGGAGTGAGGCTGAGCATTCCCAGGGATGCCCACTCAGGCTCATTGCCAAAAGTTGCATCTGCATGAGTGTGCCACTTCAGTTTCCAAACCCGCCTTCTTTGGGGAGGTGCGCTATTCCTCCTCCCCCTCCTCCCTCTTTGGCTCTCTGCCTGGTCTCTCTTGCTGTGCCCTCCAGCGTCCTGTGCTGTAACCTAGAGTCCGAAAAACTTTAGTACCCACCCCCTTCGGTTCCTTTTGGGGCTGCCCCGCTGCTTTGGGTGGCATGTCTTGTGCGCCTGCTCAGAGGCTGTGATTAGAAGGGCTGTTCAAAGAGTTGGAAATGGAGACTATTTTGGAGCTGGTGCTGCAGGAGGGGGTGGCAGCCAGTGCTGTGGTGAGGTAGCTCAAGGCAAGCCAGAGCTCCCGCCCTGTGGAGGTAAGGCGCAGTACCCCTCCCCCCAATTATAGCTTCCTGAGAGCTTCCAGGGAATCATACATAGGGCACACACACACCCATGATGAAAGATTGTCCCTGAACTTCAGAGCTCCCGACTCTCCAGTGATGAGCTGGGGCAAAGGGACGAGGCAGAAATGAATAGCCGCTTCAAAAGCAGTACCCGATCTTGTGCATACTTATTCAAAATTAAACACCACTGAGACAACTGAACTTGCTTTCAAGTATGAGAGCATAAGATTGCGCCTTTAGTCAGACTGTAAATTTGCTCTGGCTTTTCGCACTCATGGGAATAACTAAAATGCCAGTTGGAGGAGCCGTGTAGGAGGGCAGATGTATGGGATTGCTAAAAGGAAGGACAGAATTGCCCATTGGAAAGAATGGGAAACACTTGAAGGCCCACTGGAAATAATGGGAGACAGGAATGCCAATTGACTTGCATGGGCTTCATTGAAATACATTACAGTACAAGTAGAGTTGCAATAAAAATGCGAAACGGATTTTCCATTAGCGTCTCTGGGCCCAAATACACTACTCTGGGAATGGAATGAGAGACCACGGAGTGGAATGACAGCCCCAGGCTGTAACAGGGTGTTCAAGAACTGGAATGATAGGTCCCAGAGTGGAATGACAGCCCCAGGGTGGAGCAGGAATGTTCAGGGACTGGGATGAGAGACCACAGAGTGGAATGACAGCCCCAGGGTGAGCAGGAGTGTTCAGGGACTGGAATGAGAGACCACAGAGTGGAATGATGGCCCCAGGGTGTAGCAGGAGTGTTCTGTGACTGGAATGAGAGACCACGGAGTGAAATGACGGCCCCAGGGTGGAGCAGGAGTGTTCAGGGACTGGAATGAGAGACCACGGAGTGGAATGATGGCCCCAGGGTGTAGCAGGAGTGTTCTGTGACTGGAATGAGATACCATGGAGTGGAATGACAGCCCCTGGGGGTAGCAGAAGTGTTCTGCTACACCCAGGGCCTGTCATTCCACTCTGGGGCCTCTCACTCCAGTTCCAGAACACTCCTGCTACCCCCAGGGGCTGTCATTCCACTCTGTGGTCTCTCATTCCATGCAGCCTTGATATGCTTTGGGGGTGGGTCACCTGGTTGAAGTGCTCAAGTTGAAGTGCTTTATTTGTTCATCAGTCAAGATTTGCAGGATCAAAATTTAATTTACTTCGAATCAATCTAGAAGTGGCAGATTCCACTGAGTGTGCTGTTTTTCTGTCTCTTTCCCATGGAAGGGGGAAGAGGGCTGTCACTTTAGGTGTGAAAATGAGTAAGATCATGTTGAGAAAGACAGACCAGGTAAATAGGAAGGGTTATGTCCTATACTAACTGGAAGGAGTTTGTGTGTATGACGTCAAATGCAAACATCATGCCAAATGCAAACTTTTACCTTTCAATAAAAAGTTGTTTGTATCATTGAAAGCTCTGTTATTGTGCTTTTCTTTTAAGACAAAAGATGTTAATGAATTGTTTTTTCTAAACTAAAACCTCAGTATTCAGGTTAAATTGCCGTGTTGGCACTTTGCAATAATTAAGTGGGATTTGGATTGCAGTTTGGGCACTCGGTCTCTAAAAGGTTCGCCATCACTGGCCTAGGGCATCCCTGACAAGTGTTTGTCCAGCCGCTGGACAACACATCCATGGGCCACGATAGCATTCGTGCCCACTTGCCGTGGCTAGATGTTTCTTTGTTTTACTTCCCTGCAGGTGGAGACCCAACAGGAAGACTTGTGGGTGTGGTGAGTCTGCCCCCCCAACCTGCTCACTTTGTGGTTCCAGCCCTCAAGATGGAGCACGGCACCCTGCCAGCCCTTCCATGTTCCATCTGCGATGCCATCCCACTTAGACACATGCCATACTGGGGATCCTCAGTCCTCTTTCCCACGGACCCAAGGAGGAAGCATCCAAAGTCTTTACACCTCACCACAGTTTGCAGTTCAATAAAGTCTGTGTTGTGCCACAACTGTGTCTCTGCTGATTTGGTTCTGACTACATAACAGGAGCTCCACACCCCTCCTGCCCCACTCCCTCCCCAATCCATCTGTCGCTCCTGAGGGATTCCTAAGGACCTGTCTCAGAGAGAGGGTGGCTGTGGATGGTTCTGCAGGGAGATGTATTGAAAGTAATGACAGGATTGCCCATTGGAAACAGTGGGAGAGGCTTAAAGGTCCATTGGAGATAATGGAAGCCATGAATGCCAACTGACTTGCATGGGTTCCATTGAAATACATTGCAGCATAAAAAAAAGTTGCAAAGAAAATGCAGAACTGACTTTCCATTAAGGTCTCTGGGCCCAGACAGACTACTCTAGGACTGGAATGACAGCCCCCAGAGTGAAATGACGGCCCCTAGTAATAGAATCTGTGCTCTGGGATTGGAATGACAGGGCACAGAGTGGAATGACAGCACCTGAGAATAGCAGGAGTGTTCTGGGACTAGAATGACAGCCCCTACAGGGTTGCCATAAGTTGGCTTTGACTTGACAGCAGTTTACACATACACACAAAGCTGACCATGACAGAGATCCAGCAGTACAAAAAGTTAGCATACTTTTTTTTCTCACCCCTCCATTAGTATTCCATTCAAGGCTTGGTTTCCATATACAGCAGATCAGGAAGAAATGAGATGACAGTGAGGTAGTAAAATGGGTTGTACCAATTCAGAGCACTGGTAGATTATGATATTTTGGAAAGTAAGATATTTTTAAAAAACTCGTCACAAACAAAAAGCCATCATATCGAGTAAAGAGAAAGAGATTGGTGTGGTGCCAATCTAAGGTACCCTCTGTAAATCCTTATTACAGTCTGTTGGGGGGGGGGCATATAAAATCCTGATGAGACTGAAGTCTGAAAACAATGACCAAACAATTTAATGGTGTGATCTGTTGACAGAAGTCTCCATGCCTTTTCACTGAAGGAAGCACCCACACATAACTAAGGGAAATGGGATGAGACCCAGGTTCCTGCTGAAAAATTAAGCAAATGGGGAAACATGGTTTCAATTTTTCTATAAAGTGCCCTCAAAATTGTTTACTTTTTGTTCTGCTACTGACCACCTTCAGCTGAGCATGGAGAAATGCGGTCATTTCTCCAGAGACAGGTATCTTAGACATATAGAGTTAGCTGGTGGTTACAAATAATGCTTTTATTTTGACTGTGGAGATTAGTCTTGAGATGGATGATTCTCATAATTAGATAATTAGATCTGTACTTGTTCCAAACCTCCATCCCTTTAACTGCCTCTTTTTCCTGGCACCTAATTAAACTTCTAATTTTGAATAGGCTTGCTATATTTTCCTTTCGTTAGAACTTAGACACATGTCCCAGAAGCCTCTAGGACAAGGGTTAAAGCCTCCTATCAAAACATACATTTTTAGCACTTCCCATCTTCCCACCTGTAAAGGCTGCTGTTCTGGAATGACTCAACAGGTGGCTTCACAGACCCCTGGTTCAATTAAGTCCTTCTGTACCTGGCAGCAATCATCCATGCCACCCATCAGTTCCTTCCTTCCCCTGGTCACCACAAGAGGGTGGTTTTGTTTATCTCCCTATTGCGCTTGCTTTATGTTTTTACTAGGAGTAAGGCCTGTTGTGGGAAGTAATACAATGAACTCTAGAAGGAAGCTCCAGGTGAGTGTCCCAGTGGTGGTTGGTGGGGCAGCAGAGGGAAGGAGAAAATAGAGGGAGGCAAGTCATAAGAACATAAGAACATAAGAGAAGCCAATGTTGAATCAGGCCAACGGCCCATCTAGTCCAACACTCTGTCACACAGCGGCCAAAATATACCAGGTGCCATCAGGAGGTCCAGCAGTGGGGCCAGGACACTAGAAGCCCTCCCACTGCTGCCCCACCCAGCACCAAGAATAGAGTGCATCACCTGCCCCAGACTGAGAGTTCCCATCTATACCCTGTGGCTAATAGCCACTGATGGACTTCTGCTCCATATGTTTATCTAATTCCCTCTTGAAACTGTCCATGCTTGTAGCTACCACCACCTCCTGTGGCAGTGAATTCCATATGTTAATCACTCTTTGGGTGAAGAAGTACTTCCTTTTATCTGTTCTAACCCGACTGCTCAGCAATTTCATGGAGTGCCCACGAGTTCTTGTATTGTGAGAAAGGGAGAAAAGTACTTCTTTCTCAACCTGCTCAGTCCCATTCATAATCTTATAAACCTCAATCATGTCACCCCTCAGCCGTCGTTTCTCCAAGCTAAAGAGCCCCAAGCGTTTTAACCTTTCTTCATAGGGAAGGTGTTCCACCCCTTTTATCACTCTAGTTGCCCTTCTCTCCAATGCTATAATATCCTTTTTGAGATGTGGTGACCAGAACTGTACACAGTATTCATGTTTATTTCCTTTTGGTTAGCTATAAGGCAGGGCTGTCTCAAGTCATTTTGCTGCCCCAAGTGGGCAGTATGGGAGGATAGCCTCATGGTAACAGGTATGGTTCCCTCCACCCCTGACTTATGTTGATTTGCGGTTATGCAGTGGCAGCTAAGGCAGAAAAGCACCTCCTCCTATACCATGTCTTCTGGGTTCCAAGAGTCTGGAAAGCAGTTCCATAGCCCGTTACAGGGTTGCCAACCCTGTAGATTTGAGGGTAGAGCCTGGGGAGGGCAGGGTTTGGGGTGCAGAGGGACCTCAGCAGGGTATAATGCCATAGAGTCCATTGCCCAAAGCAGCCATTTTCTCCAGGAGAACTGATCTTGGAGATCCCCAGGTGCTGCTTGGAGGCTGGCAATACTAAGGGGAGGGGCAGACCTGTAGATTTGAGAGGTAGCGCCTGGGGAAGGCAGGGTTTGGAATGCAGAGGGACTTCAGCAGGGTATAATGCCATAGAATCCACTGCCCAAAGCAGCCATTGTAATAGCTGGGAAATTTTCTGTAGGAGAAATGATGTGCTGTGGCTGGGGAACACAGTGATTTCTGGGAGATCTCCAGGCCCCAGAGGGAGATTGGCAACTCCAGTGAACATTTAAAGGAAGATTGGGATATGTATTTTACCTCAGGATACATTCAATGACTCCCAACAACAACAGCAAACTGTTTAGAATGTTAGCGGCAAAGGCCACTCAGGCCGCATATGCAAATGACCTCTGTGTTCCGACTGGCTATTGGGGGAAGAGGAACAGCAAACTGTTTAGAATATTGGAGGCAAGACTCAGGCAACACAGCCAGTGGATAGGAGCAGCTTCTGAGTGACAGATCAGGGAGCTAACTGATTTGGGAGCATGTGGAATGTTCAGGAGAGCCCATGACCAAAACAGAATTAAGTATATAGAGAGATGGCATTTTTTATTCAAAAGTATATTTGAAGCTGGTAGCTACCACCTGCAGCCTAACATGGTGCAGTGCATTTCTATCACCCCAGAGCTTTGCCACCTCATTCTCCCACAAGGGTAAATCAGGCCTTACTGCTGTACAACTTATATAAGCTTGCTTTCTATTATCTGTGTGTACAACAGCTTTTCTGAGCCTATGAAAAAAGGATGGAATAATAATGGCCATTTGTCAGTAGGAGTGAATCCATCTGTCTACTGCATTACAGTATTTAACAACAAAAGAGACCAAAACCATAGAAAAACAAACAAAAAACAAAAAAGCTAGAGCACTTGATTACCAACAGTCTAAGTCCACCTGCTAAGTTGTGAAAATCTGTCAAATTGCCACATATAATTAGCATGATGGTGAGAGAAACAGACAGCAGAGATCTTTTATTAAGCCTGTATAATAAAATGCTTTATGGTTATTATAACTGAATTTGTTGCATCCAAGAGACTTAACTATATCACAGTACTGAAATACCACAGAATATATCATCATTAATCTGACCTGTGAAATATATGGTTCCATTACACTGTGAAAGAAATGACCACAAGATTAAACCCAACAGCACATGGTTTCCCATTCAACCAACCAGCAACCTACACATAATGAAAATACTGTGCATATATTGGCTTTCCTTTGCCTCATTTGTCAATACGCAAATTTCTAAGCAATTAACAAAGTGATATTGTATTAGCTATTCTGTGCAGCATCCCAGGTTTTTAAATGCAAGCAGTATACAATACTGAATAGTCAGACATTTATTTGCAACTTACTACGACCTTCCTTTCTAACAGCCATTCAAAATAGCTGATTGATTCCTTATGCACAAACACAATGCTAAATGGAAATACAAACTGATATTTCTGTATAATCCACTAAGAGCTAACAATAAGCAGAAGAGAAGCATAACCAAAATTGCTAGAAATTAATCATTTCCCTAGCCTCTTAAATTAAAATGACTGGTGCTTTTATGCTACTGGGAGGAATAATTTTTATTAGAACCCAACACTTCAGTGTTTAAAAACCACTATGTCATGTCATTGTATCCAGCAATCCAACACATTTGTCATCTATTCTCAAAATTTTGTCTGTTCAGTAAAGCCGAGGGTTTTTATTGGCGTAAGAAAATAACATATTGGTGAATCTAATAATGACGAAAATATGTATCTGAATTTTTTTAGGCAATCAGTGACTATTTTTTCTCAGAAACTTGTCTGAGATTTGCTGAAACAAAAAAGGGGCCTTCGCTGTCAGTCTGATATGACATTAACCACTTGTATGGTATTCCCAGCTGGATAGGAAACTGCATGTGCTAGTAGGTGGTGCACAAATGGTAGCCCTCACCACTCCCACACTTAGAGCTGTGCATACACAGACTTTTCAAAGAATTCTATAGTTTTGATAGCTGGGTGGGGGAGAAGGTTTCAGACTCCCTTCCACTCTCCCTTCTCTACCAAACAGCTAATCAATGGAATTTTTAAAAAGACTCCCAGTTGCAGTTTCCAGTTGGGATGACTGCGGACAAACGCTACAACCAATATATATAACAGGAAACAACTAAGCAGAACCACTTTAAAAATAGTTTGTATGTTTTTATTATATTAAAGTGAACATTAAGCAATAGGTTGGCTCCAAAGTAGGGCAGGCAGAGCTCAGTGAGAACAGAACTCCTCCCCTCATCCTACTGCACCTCCCCCAAAACACTACCTACCAGGAGTCAGAGGAGTCCAAGAAGTAGCATTTAGTATGATGTGGGGGTCAGCAGCATACTTAGGGCTGGCAGGTCCTACCTTTCTGCCAGCGGGAGGATCAACAGGCCTTTCCTGGAGCTTCTGCTGGAAGTGATGTCATTGCACTGTCACTGTCATGTGGTGATACTCTAGTTTTTTGGCAAAACTCTATCGTTTAAGCCCAATTTTACCATAGAGTTTCCCCAAAAAATAGAGTGTTGCCACTACGTCAGTGGAGCAATGACATCATTTCTGGGTAACATCATTGTGCCATGTTTTGGAGCCCGCAAAAACAGGGGAACATCCACCTGGACCAGGGGGCTGGCAACCCTAGAACTACTGCCAGCAGAAAACAAAGTATGAATCCAATTCATTGCGGTTTTTAAACTATGGGCCATGGCCTACCACATGATTCCTGTTATACTTTCAGGTTTTCTCTAAGATCAGAGTGAAAATAATAGTAGAGAATGCAGAATACACAGAGGTTTAATATTATAGTACAAAAAAAGCAATGGCAAACTGTAGTATTTAAGGTAGCCTATGAATGGCCTTGGTTGAAATTAAGGAATCAGAATTTTGAAATCTTTCCTCTACTCCTCTGATGCAGTTCAACAAGGACATCTATGTAAATATAACCCAAGTATGTTCTTCTAGAGGAGCCTATGAAAAACAGGGATCCTGAACCACCTGCCAATCACAAATAGGGATCTGATTTTTCGTTGAAGAGTCTGGCTGTTCATGAACATTTCAGACTTGATTGATGGGTTATTTTTCACACATTCAAACCATACAGTATGGTACTATCAGCAGTGTTTCACACATGTACATTACCAGTCCAGTGTGAGTGCTTCTTTCCTCCTTCCCCCACAGATCTTGGCAGCCAATTTTTAAAATAAAAACTGAGTGAATGAGTATGCCAGTGATTATAAACACTGTATTTTAAAGCTCTTACTGTTTCATATTCATTTCAATCCATGTTATTGATGGTATTTCACACATGAACTTTTGCACCACTTAGAAGAGATGTAGTTTCCTCCTAATGTAATATAATTACCTGACCCTTGGTAGAATTATCTTGCCTACAGAGCAGATGCAGAAGTCCCCACAAGGCAAGAAAACAAAACTCATATTGGCACTGTTACTGCACAGCTACAAAGCTGTTCGACAGCTGTTCAACCCAGATGGTGGACAACTGAACAGATCCAATATTTGGCGCTCAGGTGATTGTAGCAGTTGAACATGGCATGATCAGCTATCAAACATGTTTTCCACAAAGTTCATGGCACCCATAATGAAAAATGTTGAGAAATGTTCTATATGTAGGTTTCAACTAAGCTTATGTACATATTATGTTGCTAGGATTTCCCTTCCTCATTTCTTTTGGTTGTATTAACTTTAGTACACAGTTTGAATCAATAATGATTACATTAATGCCTTCATCTTCCAGGGGAAGATGAGCTATATAAATAAGGCCTCTTTCACACATTTAATGAGCATGTGATGCACTTGTATAACGGGGGAGCAGGATCACAGTGGCAAAATCTGCCCTTGACCTTTACATATTCACTGGAAGGCCTGTATGGACTCTGCATAGTACAAACATATGCACATATGGCTCTCTCCACGCAACTGGAGACCCTGCTTTTTCTGAAATAGAGAGCAACAAATTGTGATCCCATGCTCTGCGCTTTGAACATTCGTAAAAATCCCTTGTGAGCTGTTTTGATGTCTTACTAAATGAAACACATACAATATTCTGTAAAAAATGCATATACATTTCACTAGGAGAGAACCACTATAAATTTGGAAGAAATGTGAAAAATCACAGCTGCCTTTAGTTAACATATACAGCTCTGAAATTCCTGCATATTTTGAAGATTTGACAGATGAGTGCGTAGATCATTTCCAAAAACCAGAATGTGATTAGGATAAATAATGTATCTCACTGGTTCCCAAAGTGGGCAACATCACCCCCTCGGGGGCACTGGAATGATCCAGGTGGACTGGAATGATCCAGGTGCAGATCCACAAACTGCATCTTTTTGTCCACTTCTTGAAGGTAGATGTCCAGGGAGGGGCTAAGTAATTCCTTTTCTGAAAAGGGGGCGGCAGGCCAAATAAGTTTGGGAACCTCTGAGTATCTGAACTTGTCTGAACTCTACAGCCCTAGAATGATACCAAGCTGGCTTTTTAGAGAATTAATCCACAGCCAACAGAGAATAGCACCACCTGTTTTTGTTAGCCTCACCATATTCTCAAACTACTGGGGTTCAAGAGATTAGAAGTAATTCTTTAGTTCAGCAGATATATTAGCTAAAAATTATAGTATTATCAGAGAGCTCATGCCAAGATAAGGGCTTATATTCTTCTTTTAGTAGGTTTTAGTTTTGTTAAAACAACAGGTATCAAAGGAAAAAAAAACAATGCTATAATTCATCATAAACAAAAAGCATTGTTATGCATTTTTCCAGATCTCCATAGTAGGCTAGAAGTGAATTAAGCACCATTCCATAGAACTTTTCAGTAAACTTATACTACAGGAAGCCAACATTTGCATAAGAATTTGCCCCATAACAAAATATTCAGATTGCACAAACTCCCATAAAGTTCCATATAAAACTGCTATTATCAGGATTGCTATCTCAAACTATTTCTGGGAAGTAAACTCAAAGTATTAGGTCTGTTCCAACTACTACACTCATCTACTGACTTGGGAAGCTTAGGGACCCACCTTAATCCAAATGAGTTAAAGTTAAAGCATACCCTCCTCCAACCTTCGATTGTAGGCATGAGAAGTGCCAGAAAATCTTCTGATGCTGTATTTTCCATGGAAGTTCAGGGCTGTTGTGTTGCAAATCAATCATGTCAGATGAGGTAAATATGGGATATAAGGCATGGACAAACCCCAGTGCTTATATATGACTCAGGCCCATTATTTAAGTAATTTATTTAATGTATTTAAATTTGAATTGGAAACATTTCCAATTTAAATTTTACCAGAAAACCAGTGCCACTGGAAAGGGCTACAGCAGGGTTGTTCCCATTTTCATGGGCTATGGGAAAGAGCTTACCAAACATGTACAAAGCATCTCTATCAAAGGATTTAACACAAGGCTGGGAAACATTCCTGAACATGGTCCAATAAACTTAAAGACTGCACAGCTCCAAAAACTTGGGAACCACACAGTTTTTGGAGATTTCACAGCCATTTGTATTGCTCTGTCTGAGTTATCATTAGCATCCAAGACCAGGATGAGTATCAGAGAAGCACTTTTAATTTTCAGGCACTTTGCTTACCTATTCTACAGCAGGCTGTCCCTTGCTGAATATGGAAATGTCAACATGACAGTATAGAGTCATGAAAATTCACATCAGTTCTATGTCAAGTTGGCATAACCACACAAACACCCATCAAACAAAACTTTTAAAACAAATTATTTCCTGACAATTTTGCTGCAAATGAAAATTTGGGCATGCCAATGTTGGACCACAAAGACATGAATTAACAGCAAATCAGAGCACAACTCCATTAAATGCTTGATAGTCATTTTCCAGACTCCATCAAAAAGCAAAGGCAGCAAAATGAGACACATCCTTCAATTCAGCTCTTACAAAATCTTCTGGACCCATAACACCAGTGACTCAGCTCAGAATTCAATGGAGCATCATTGCCTTCTTATCTGATCACTTTAATATTCAAATTATACTAAATAAAAATATATGTCAGAAGTCCGTTTGTTTTATAATAAACTATTTAGTTAATGATCTGCACTGACAATTCTGTTTAGAGACTGTTTCTGCTGCTACTGGCAACAATTTCCCCCATGACATGGTCATCAAAAAGAGAGCCACAAAGGGGGGGGGGGTAGTATAATCAGACAGAAAGGAATGGGAGAAGTGTAAAGACACAATTTCCTAACTGCAGAAGGGGTCTAGTCCACCAAACTATTGTAATTTGGTGGGCTCTTTGTACTATCGAAGCTCTTCAGCCCCAAGGGAAAACAGAAGAAAGAGAAACAGATAGAAAGAACCTCCTCAGAGAGGAGGAAGTGAAGAGATGTGCTGGCACTATTTTAAAATGAAACAAGAAGAAAGAGCAAGCTGTCAGAAAGGATCAAACAAATGCAGCTATGAAAAACTAATCCATTGGCAGCAGCTCACTTGGTTTCTAAAAAGCATAACCAGACATATTAACAATAGCATCATCCAAGTCATCCACTGAAGGAAATATTTTATGTTTTAAAAAAGTTAAAATGGTAATCTGGGCTCAGCCCCATCCACCATTCTGAGAACACTTCTCAACTTTAAATTCAAAAATAGTATTTGTCCTGAAATTGCCATAATCAGAAATCAGAGTTCACTAGAAACATGAGATAACTGGCAAGTCATGAAAAATCACATGGATAAGAACAAGAAAAAAACCCCAAAAATAACCCTCTTTCCAAGTATGCAAAGAAGAGAAAAAGAAGAAGAAGAGATTAGATTTATACCCCGCCCTTCACTACCCAAAGGTGTCTCAGAGCGGCTTACAAACTCCCTTCCTTTCCCCTCCCCACAACAGACACCCTGTGAGGTAGGTGAGGCTGAGAGAGCTCTTGACAGAAACTGCACTTTTTCAAGAACAGCCCCTATCAGAACTATGGCCTGCTCAAAGTCATCCAGCCAGGTGCAAGTGGAGGAGTGGGGAATCAAACCCGGTTCTCCCAGATTAGAGTCCACGCACTTAACCACTACACCAAACTGGCAAAGTTATACCACCTCAGGAAAATTTTTATAGGGTGGTTCTATGTAGGCTCTTTTGAGTTATTTTGTTCTGTGTGAATTATCAGATGTTCAGCTTCTGATTGAATGCCATAAAGGACCTCACCTAAGCCAATAAACAACCAGTTAGCAAAGCAGCAAATCAGCAAATTTAAAATAATATAAGAAAGGTATGGTGAAGTGTTAGAACATGATGGCTGAAGCCAAGCAAGGGGCTGAACTAAGAAAACACTGGGGGATGATGTATATATATTAAGGTTCCCAAACACACACCCCAGTTGAGGCGGGGGTCCCCCACTGATAGGCCCCACTGCCCAGCTGCTGATCAGCTGTCTGGTAGGGGGATCTCACCCTGAAAAAGGGGGAGACTCTGCTGAGGTGCAGCAATGTGGCCATGTAATCCAGAAGTAACATCATGATTTCCAGGACGTTGGGACAATGATCTGGTATTTGGGCAAAAACTCTATGGTAAATTTGGCTTCTACCACTACGTTTTTGCCTAAATAACAGAGCATTGCTCCAACATCTCAGAAGTGATGGAGTCACTTCCGGGTCACATGGGCACATTGCAGTACATCAGCAGAGTTTCCCCTCCTGCTCCTAGTAAGTCCTCCCCAATCCCCTGCTGGTTGCCGGGACCGGGCAACCTTAATGTACGTGCAAACTAATCAGCCAAAACACAGAATTTGAGCTCTGCTGGTAAAAACAAAGACGAGAGCACGAAGATATTAAGAAATGCAAATTAACAAAATTTCTTTTCTTTTTATCCCATCCATTCTCCAAGGAGCTTGGGAAGGCACATAGGATCCACTCCTCGCATTTATCCTTACAACAACCCTGTGAAGTAGATTAGGCTAAAAGTAACTGGCAGAAAGCTACCAAATAACCTTCATGAACAGTAATAAAACCTTTCCTAGAAAAACAACAGACTACACACCACGTGAAAATATGGAAATAGCACAGCTAAAGACTAAGGGCAGATCCTACATGCAGAACAGAAGACAAGTAAATTCTGCCGCTTTATTAAACTGTGTATCACGAGAATGGAAGTATCATGATTTGAATGTCTCCTTTTTCATTAGTGTGCATTTCTCTTACTGACAGCCAACCAATTATGTTCAAACTAATTCCCCGAATACTGTGAGTTGCGTACCTACTTCCAGAAGTTCTTTCCGACTAACGAACTGCATTATTATTTCATTAAAAACAGCAGTTGCTTTTCATAGCATACAAAATGAAAAAAGCTTAACAGAAAGCACTCTCCAAAAAGCCTCCTTAATGAACTCATTTTCTTATCTTCAGAGAGCCTTGTCTATCTTGTTCTTAAAAATTCATAGTACAAGGCTTTCCCAAGTGCTACATTCAGAGCACATATCCAAGTATAATAAAGTAAAGAATAATTTAAAGCAGTGCCAGATACACAAGGTGACCCATTTAAAAGAAAAATTCTAGTTAGTCTCCAGTACTCTTACTGAGCTTTATATTTTGTGTTAAAAAACTGAGCACTTTTTATAGAGTAGTTGAATAAATAAACTTATCTATCTAGGTCACACTACTTCAGAAGATCTACAGAGGTTTGAAAAACCTTTGCTAGTAACTTATTCCTTTTCTAAATGCTCACATCCCAATCAAAAGAATTTCCCCCCAATTCGCAGTGAAGCTCATTACAGTTCTCATTATAGTTTAATTTTTGTTGTGATATATGTAACTTGTGAATCTTATCTTTAGCCAAAAGTTTTCTTTCGTTAAAATTTTATCTGAGGAATAAACACACAAATGAAAATACACTTGGATATTTGAAGCTAAATAAATGGTATCATCTATATTCCTTGTGCTATTGACAGAAAAGGGCAATTTAATATATTTCATAAAGCTATCCTTTAGAACTCATGCTGAGGACTGTAAAAAGTAGCTACTGGCAACATCAGCAGCGCTTCTGGAGAATAAAGGCCACTTTCTCCCTCACAGCAACAAACACAGATGCCACATTTGGACAGGAAGACTTACTAATCATGAGAAATTTAATTTTTACCTTCACAACTTACGTTCTTTTTAAAATCAGACTTTTGAAAGTTTTTTAATGTAAGCACACAAATACACTTGTAAAGGATACAGCAACAGATTGTGATCTGATGTTTGTATACTTTTCTTCTGGCTTAAAACAACTTGGTCATCAATTATTCTGTCTGGAGTGGTTGCTAATGAATCTCTATGAATAACCATATGTAAAATCCAGCTGACCACAATTTCCTCTCTTCAATCTTTGGGATACTATCAAAGGCTACAGTTGGAAAATCAGTTGCAAATCTGTCTCTAAGGGTTGTTTTGCACAATGACAGCAAAATGGTCACCTATCCCACACTTTGGAAATATTCATTCTTTGCCAAAACACCCTGCATTTATTTGCCTCATTGATCACTATTAATGCTCTTAACAAGCTTAAAATATGTATCCAATAAACTATATAAAAAGGACAACTCAGATACTCAGTTACGGGAAACTGGGCACTTTTATATATATTCTCTGCCTCCATCTTGGAAATAATAACATTGTGCATTCAATATTTAGGAGTGGAATGAAGGAATACCTGCCAGTATTCACCTAGGCAGTTTTAACACAGAAGACGTGGTCAGACAGCGTGCTGGGAGCAGTTTAAATTGCTCCGGTCCTGATGCCTTTTTTTTTAACCCAGAGAATCGCAATCACACTCACCTCCTTGTTCCGGATCGCTGCGCAGCCACATTGCTCCCCGCTGTCCACACGCAGGAGTGTGCATCAGTGGTTTTTTTCTCTCTCAGTTTGAGCATGCACACAGGCGGCCATCTGTAGAACTAAAATTTTCATGCGTGCGCAGAACAGCAATTTCCACATTTCCCTTTAAACTTTAAATGAACACTTCCCTTTAAACTTTGGTTTTATTAACTTAGGAGTAGAGCTCCGCCTATGCGCATACTGCCGATGCACAAAAAAATGGCGGACGAAAAGTGGAAGCCTCGGGCTTCTGCATAGCTTTCCAGAGGAGAGGGGGTTGAAGCACCCGGAAGTGGCTCGACACTGCAGGAGCTATCAGATGTCAGAAAAGTGCGGCTAGAACTAGAGAATCAGGAAAACACCACTTGGGAACCTGGTATCAAAATACTCCAGTTTAAAGGAGGGGTTGATCTAGAAAGTGATGGCTGGGGACAGTGCGCAGATGTTGAGTGTGTGAACATGCACATAAAATCTGTTACTGAAGCGTGCCAAAAGCAGTTCAAACAGTGCATCTGAACGCACCCAGAGAGTACACCATTTTTCTGTGTTATACCTCTGAGGATGCCAGTTACAGCTGCTGATGAAACACCAGGTACTACAATGCCAAGACCACGGCCATACAGCCCAGAAAATCTACAACAACTAAATCCATTAATACTTAGTTAATAAAGTTAATTTCTTCTTCATAACGAAATTTAAAAGAAATGTATCTCATTAAGGATATAGGAGAAATTCTTACTGAGCTAATTGGATTAATGGATCATTTTCAAAGTATAAACATGTTGCTTGTTATAAAATAATGTATCCATGTATTAAAGCCTGGTTCCAAGTAATAACTTCCAAACTGCCTTACCCACTGTAACTAATATGTCCCAGAACAGCTGTATTGCTGTTGTCCTTATTCTCACCTTGCAATACAATTTATACATTAAGAGCTCACACCAACACTTAACTTCTAAAAAAGGGACTTTGCAAGGCTTATGCTTACCTGAAGTCATAAACAGTGTCAGAGTCCCCTCCCCCTAATCCCACATGACTTGGAGGGGTTTGTGGTTACGTAGAGGCGCCGCTATCTATAATTAGAGAGAACTTCTGCATGCTATTTTCTGTACTGCAAAGATAAGTAACAAGGTTTCATCCTGCCTATAATAGGCAGCCACAGTTTTATACTAGATAGGCAAGATAGGGATGGAAGTCAGGGACTGGCAATAAGAATGTGTTTGGGGGAACAGTTGTAGCAAAACTAGAGAAAAGTACGGAATACAGTGTTTAAGGAAAGAGTTATGTTAAAGAAGTGGGGTTTGAGGATGGACTTAAAGAATATGAGCCTTGATAACAACTAGCAATGCCAATTTAAAAAAAAATCAGTATCCCATAAACTTACAATGAAACCTATTACATTTTCACAAGATCTAGCATCATAGAATGGATAGTGTACTGGACTTGCCCCAGGGGAGGCTGGTGTACCTTTCCTCTTTAAGCTATGAAGCTCACTGCATGACCTTGGAGAAACCACTCTCTATCAACTTCTCCTGTTGCATAAAATCATAACAAAGGTAAATGGGATAACCTCCATGTACAATGCTATGAGTTCCTTGGAGGAAGGGTAGGATGAAAGTAAACAAATGTTTATTTCAGTTAATTGTGAGTTGAAAGTGTGTTTACTGCAAACTTACCAGGAACAATCAATAGACAAAATGTTCACATAACTGAACAGGGATATCAAAGCAAACCTTGTGGGTTTTTTTTTTCATTTCCTTAATTTAGAGGAAAAGGACAGAAAACTGCCTTAGACAGTGGGTAAGGATTACAGGCCCTGACCTGAATGGCCCAGGCTACCCCATCTTGTCAGATCTCAGAAGCTAAACAGGGTAAATCCTAGTTAGTACTTGGACAGGAGACAACCAAGGAAGTCCAGGGACACTATGCAGAGGCAGGCCATGGCAACCCACCGCTAAACATCTCTTGCCTTGAAAACCCCATGAAGGGTCACCATAAGTCAACTGTGACTTGACTGCACTCTCTACCACCAAGGATTAGAGAGGTTTCAGGGGTGACAACGATAGAAAAGAAAACATTAGGATCATCACTAATAGTGAGTTACTTTCAAAACAAATGAAAAGATGAACAGAAAAAATCAATTTCCTTACACTGGTTAGGGCAGTAATCTTAATGGGGGCAAATGCGCCCCAACCAGAGGAGGGGATCTGCAAATCCTGGGAGGCATTAAGAACAGCAGGCAGCAAGTGGGGTGCATTTGGGATTCTAGGAATTTATGTAACCTCTTCTCCCCACTTGCAATGCCTTCTGACAGCCTATGGAGTAAAGTTGTTTCACCCTGCACTAATGATAAAATCCAAGATCCTAGCTTTTACTCCCAGGCTCTTTAAAAAGCAGCAAACAGAAATGAAACCTAACGCTAAGGATTTGTCTGATGGCTATTACACACAGGGTCTCATTGAAAGTATAACTGAGATCTGTGTATCATGTGTATACCTCATAAAGTTGCCTTGTCTGAGACATTACACGATGAAGTATACTTGGTGGCCAGTAGTGGATTAAAGATTAAGAACTGCTGGGTGAAAGTAACAAAAGAGAACTGAAATATCAATGAACTAGGAATAAGGCCCGTTGTGGAAATAAATACAATGGTCTCTAGAAAGAGGCTCTGGGAGAGTGCCCCGGCTTTGGGCACTCAGTGACAATTTGCTGTGGCAGTCTCAGCAGGGTCTAATGACAGAGTCCACCATTTTCTCCAGAGGAACTGATCTTTGCTACCTGAAGAGCAGTAGTAATTTTGAGTGATCTCCAGCCCATCCCCAAGATTGGTAACAGTGGTTCCCCAGGAGGGAGTGGCTGGTTTGGAGGGTGGAGTCTATGGCATTGTACCTGCCTGAGGTCCCACCCCTCCTCAACACTCACCCTCTCCAGGTTCGACCCCTCAAATCTCCAGGAACTTCCCAACCTGGAGTTGACAACCCTATCTCCTTCCCAGCCAACCATCAACCTACCTTTAGTTTTCCATCTCCTCCCCCATCCCTCCTAGAGAGCAGTTGTAATTTTGAGTGATCTCCATCCCCCACCTGGAGATTGGCAACAATGGTTCCCCATCAGGGAATGGCTGGATTGGAGGGTGGAGTGTATGGCATCGT